>OX638135.1:52874655-53490105 GCA_951804985.1 Dryomyza anilis
TACATACATCAATTATAATTAATTCGCTTGTGCTGATTTTGACTGCATACTCAGTCTTTTTTCCTTTTACGCAACGAAAATTGGAATTATAATGTTGAACCGTTCTTACCTCACCCCTATGTAGGATTGTTGAAAAATATTTTTACAAAATTCCTTAAACGCATTTTTTGCATTTGTTAAGACTTTTTTCATATTTTAATGTATAATATTTTAATCGACTCCGAAGGTTATGCTGATCAAGAATGTATATATGTATATGTCCGTACCGGGGATGCTTCCTTCTGGGTGTTACAAACGGCGTACCAAACTGAATATACCCTTTCACTCTTAGTGTAGGGTATAAAAAGAAAGACATTTGTTGTTATCATACACTCAAAATAAAGAGTCTGTAACAGTAGCAAAAAATCTTGTCAATATAGCAAGAAAGTTTGCTGAAAAGAGGAAAGCGCCGGATTTGGCTGAAACAGCAAATGACAGTTTCCGGTTTCAGTAAACTTTTTTTATACTATTAGAGTAGACAATTTTTATTGTTTTAACCAATTTTTGTGCTTTCTGATATACTTTTTACTTTTTTTATTTTTATATTATTATTTCTTTTTATTATATTTGTCTTATTTATTTTATTTAAACTTTTTTTTATTTTACATTTATTTCACTCTTGCATGCGTACATTATTATTACGAAGAAGAAATATCTCTTTTAAATAAACATGTTGTCTAATAAGAGTCTATGAATTATAGACACATTTAGCTGCAGCGTCTCGTGACTATGACGCCATCTAGTGGAGGTTAGCTACACTAGCAATATGCACAGCAGTGACACTAGCACGATCTTGATCACTAGCAGAACTAAGATTCCCAGCGAACAGTTCGCTATTGCAAATGAAATTTAAAGTTTGCTAAAATTTATATACATTATATATATATATATATATATATATATATATATATATATATATATATATATATATATATATATACATTATATGATTAAACGCTACACTAATGGCCGTAAGGGCATCTCCGGTATGGAAAAGTATATATATTCTTGATCAGCATGACCTCCTGAGTCGATTAAATTATGCCCGTCTGTCCGTCCGTCTGTATGTCTTTTTGCCCATATGTCTGTCTGTTGAAATCTCGATTACAGAAAAAGTAGAAGAGCTAGAGCAATGAAACTTTAGATTTGGATTACTTATATATCTGACCTGTCTGAACAAGAAGATTGTCATGATCGGTCAATTGCAGAGTTCGCAAAATATACCTCACAAAATGAGGGATATAAATTGATGAAAAAAAAAAATGTCCATCATGGGCGATATTTTTATTTCCATCAATGATAAGAAAAAATATATCGCTCAATGATCGAAATTAATTCTCATCTCAAAAGTACTCAGCACTGATGATGAAAATAATTTTATCTTCAATGTTTCTCATCATTGAATGATGAGAAAAAGTAGAACGTAGCGAATTCTCATAATTTGAAGATGAAAATAAATGATGAGAAAAGATGAAAAAATAATGAGAAAAAAGGTGAGAAAAGATGATGAGAAAATTGATGAGAAGAATGATGAGAAAAATGATGAGACAAATGATTATAAAATGATTAGAATAATATGAGGACAAATGAGAGAATGGTTTCGACATGTCCATTGAAAGATGAGGTGCTCCTGGACATGTCCAGGATGACCTTGGACAAACATTTTTATACCCTACACCTATAAGGTACAGGGTATATTAACTTTGTGCATATATTGTAACGCCCCTTAGGAGGCGTGTCCGGTATGGAAAAGTATATATATTCTTGATCAGCATCACAACCCGAGTCCGTTTAGCCATGTCCGTCTGTCTGTCCGTCTTGCTGTCTTGCTGTCTTTCTGTCCGAATACAGAATAACTTCAGAAATACTGATCAGAATGCGATGAAATTTCGTCTCAATATATTTTAGCCAAAAGTAGGAACTGAGTTTGAAAATGAGCGAAATCGGTCAACGGACACGCCCACCTCCCATACAAGTCACTTTTATATAACTCTTTCGAAACTAATAACTCGAAAAGTATTCAAGGTATAGTTATAAAATTTAAAAGGTATTGTTAGAATTCACCTAAAAATATGTGGTCCAAAAATGGGCGTGATCCGCCCACTTTTTTTTTTCATTATTTCCCGGGTTTTCATAGTGGAAATTTGGTCCGTAAATTATTAAAATCAAATCTATGAAATATTAGCCTTTCAAAATTTTAAATATAGGCGTGGTCCGCCCAAATATATTTTTCAATTTTTTTTTAGTTTTTTATACTTTATATAATTTTTTTAAATTTATGGGGATATAAGACGTAAATTTCTGATATATGAATAATATTCTGAGGTTCAGCATAATTAAAAATTTAAAATTAAGGTAAACAATTAAATATTCCTCATTAATATCTCCACCAAAGGTGTAGGGTATTCCATAGTCGGGCCCGACCGACTATAAAAATCCGCCCCATGTGACCGAACTTACCCATGTGACCTAACTTTCCCAACTCGTTTTTCATTATTTTTGACATATTATTAAAATGATTTTAAACATGTCCACTATAGGATGCGGTGCTCCTGGACATGTCCATGATGACCTTGGACAAACATTTTTTTTTTCAATATTTTTTGAAATGTTATAAAAATGATTTTGAAAATGCCCTCTGTAGGATGAGGTACTCCTGGACATGTCCATTATGACCTTGGACAAATATTTTTTTGAACATTCTTTAGCGATTGAAAATTTGTATTTATTTTTAGGATTCGTATACCCTGGTGACCTATATACCACTTTGAATGGTAGCCACACATATGTGTAGGGTAGTTATAGTCGTCTTAAACCGACCATAACTATCATAAAAACACCTACTATAAAATGTCCCTACTTTTAAATTTTCCATGTGATTTAACCTTCCCAACTGGTCAAATGTCACTTTGCCACTGTTGAAAAATCTTTTAGGTTAAAGAAAGTTTTTTAAAACAAAATTTAATAAATATGTGGACTTCTTCAAAATTTCAAGAACTTTCGTTAATTCACTCTTAAAATACATATTTTTAGTATTTACTTCATTTAAAAAATAACTTCAAAGTAATTTCATTTGAGTTTAGTCACTGAAATTAAGTGGTGCAAAAACATTATTGCTGATATTATGTAATCTATGTAAAAATCGAGTATTTTTATAAGTGCGGTTAAGTGCGTGTTTGGAGGTTTCCATTGGGTAAAAATCTAAAAAAATCCCGCTAAATGCATCACTGGTACGAACACTACTCGTTAAAATTTCAAGCATAAGAGCAGAGTTATAAAAATTGAAACAAATGATCATATTTAACATTAAAATCGTCACTTAGAGTGTGGGATGTGTGATAGACTTGGCATCTCCCATACAACCAAAACATTAAAATTTCTTTAACTCTTTACCTACTAAGGGTAGAGTTATAAAAATTGAAGTAAGGGATCGTATTAAACATTGTAATCGTCACGTAGTATGTGGTCGAGATTAAACGATGTAATTTTGCAATTACAAAAATTTAACACGGGCGAAGCTGTGCTCGGGTTCAGCTGTAAACTATAAAAATAACTCTACTATACAAATCGATAAAAATGATTTTCCTATGTACATCCCATTCATGCTGATAATCAGTTTTTTCCTATAACGTATTCCTTTTAAGAAATTTATCAACGACATTTTTTCCATTCGTGCTCTTTGGCAACACAACTTCCAAAGTCCTCACAACCCATGACTAACTTTAGAAACAATTACATTTTTATCTAATTTTATCTAAAAAATGTAGTATCTAATGATTAATCAAAATTGTTTTGATTTATGGTTATTATGAGTATAGTTTCAAAGTAACGATCAAAATTACAAACTTGTTTGCTTGTGTTTTAATATTTAACATATCGTCGTTGTAGAATGAAAAAGTCACCAAATTCATTATCAAAATGTCAAATATTCATTTACAAAAATATTTATATATCTGCCAATTTTTAATCTATGATCTCAATTTTTTTACTACATGATAAGAAAATCTATCAATTGATATTTCAACTTTAAAAATGCAACAATTAGTTTTTATAATAATAATCAATTAACTCGAAATTTAAGTTTTTAATAAAAATGTATTTGGTGACATTTCGTTCTATAACGACGAAATTGACAAAAAAAAAGTGAATTTTGAGATTTTACCTTTTCGATTTAAATGATATTTAGGCAGCTGATAAAGCTTATTGAGATATGCATTGACCAATTTTTTTTATTTTTTTCGACCTCTACTTCCAGAGATACAGTTCTTCAAAGTTACAAAAAATTGGCCAAAAATCACTTTTGTATGGTTGTTTATATTTCAATATCTCTTAAAGTAGATAAGCTAGATACTTCGTTGATGGCTCGTTTTAAAGGTAATAGAACTGGCTTTAAGAAAAATTAAGATGTAAATTCTAATCTCTAACATGTGGCCGGTGGCCATTATCCTTGCATTTCAAAATTGATGTCCTTAAAAAGGACCCTTTTAAAAATTCTGAAAAAATCTTGTAATTTGGTTGATTTAATATAAATATTCATGCCAAAATTTAAGATGGTATTCTGATAGCATCATATTTTAATAATTAATTTTCATATTTCAATATCTCTTAAAGTAGATAAGCTAGAAACTCCATTAATGGCTCGGTTTAAAGCTAATAGAACAAGCTTTTGGAGAAATTTAGTTGTTATTTCTAAACATGGAAATGTGGCCCGTCGTCATTATCATAGCACTTCAAAATTGATGTCCTAAATTTAAAAAGGGTCCTTTTTAAAATTCTGAAAAAAATCAAAAATTTTGGTTGATTTAATACAAATGTTCCTGTCAAATTTGCAGATGGTATTTTGATTGCATCATATTTTAAAAAATAAATTTCTAAATTTTTATTTATTTTTTGCATTGAAAAAAAAAATTTTTTTTGGTCAGTAAAAGTTGCAATAATTTATGAATGTATTTCTAACTCTGATTTCTAAAATGGTGCCTGTTTTATCATATTGACTCTAGTTTTTGAGATATTGATTTTGGGGTATATTTTTTACATTTTTCGAAAAATGGTATATATCTCAAAAACTAGGGACAGTTTGATGAAGTGACGCCATTTTCGAAATTAGAGTTACAAATACATTTAAAAATTTTTGCAAATTTTACTTTTGAAAAAAATATTTTATTTTTCAATACAAAAAATTTGTAAAAATTTAGAAAATTAATTTTTAAAATATGATGCTATCAGAATACCATCTTGAATTTTGGCATGAATATTTATATTAAATCAACCAAATTACACGATTTTTTTCAGAATTTTTAAAAGGGTCCTTTTTAAGGACATCAATTTTGAAATGCTAGGATAATGGCCACCGGCCACATGTTAGAGATTAGAATTTATATCTTAATTTTTCTTAAAGTAATAGAACTACCTTTAAAACGAGCCATCAACGAAGTATCTAGCTTATCTACTTTAAGAGATATTGAAATATAAACAACCATACAAAAGTGATTTTTGGCCATTTTTTCTAACTTTGAAGAACTGTATCTCTGGAAGTAGAGGTCGAAAAAAATAAAAAAAAAATGGTCAATGCATAATTCAATAAGCTTTATCAGCTTCACAAATTTCATTGAAATCAAAGAAAGTGAGTTCCAACCGCTGGTC
The DNA here is from genome assembly GCA_951804985.1 of Dryomyza anilis. Classification (NCBI taxonomy): domain Eukaryota; kingdom Metazoa; phylum Arthropoda; class Insecta; order Diptera; family Dryomyzidae; genus Dryomyza; species Dryomyza anilis. Next base: position 52,880,338 of record OX638135.1, read on the forward strand.
GATTTGGTGTGGAATGACCCCGATATGTTCCGTATAAAAATGTTAATATGTATAAAACTAAAAATATGTCAATATTTTACATATAAATTACTAAAATAAGAAGTTCTTACTTAATTTACATCAATAAGGCTACGTAATAAGAAATATCTTAGTATGCAATAAGAATAAGTGTACAGTAAGAAATCAGAAATATCAATTTCAATTCAAATTATTTAGACTTGGGACAAACATCTTTAAAAATTAATGGATTTTTAATTAATTTTTATTGAATTGGAATAAAAGGAAAGCAGTATTATAGTTATATATCACCTTCTAGTTCTATATCGCCTTTTCGTCATTGTTTTAAAAATGACGTAAATGTCCTAAAATTTCGAAAGTATTTTCTTAAAAAAATTGCGTAATAGGGACCAATCTGTGTATGCAATCAAAATCAGCATCCGCGAATTATATGTATCAGATCCCATAGAAGAATCATGCTGAGAAATGTAATTTAATAGTATTTTGTATTATTTGATGGTATACCGATTAAAATAATAATTATTATAAATATTATAATATAATTATTATAATAATTATTAAAATAATTTATTCTATTGACTAAACTAGTGAAGAACAAGGGACAGTTTGGTTACTTCTGTAAAGAAGTTAGTAAGACTTGGGAAAGCTATGGTCGGTCAAAGATAAAGAATACAAACGGATGACCGAACTGAATATACCATTTCATTCTTAGTGGAAGGTAAACAAACATTGAATTTAATGGTATTATTTTCTTGGTGCGTACAATGTACTTGGCAGTATATCGCATTATTTGGTTCGTGAACTAGTATCTTTTTTATACAGGGTATTTGGTTCATCGATGTCAATAACTCGGGAAGTGATTCTATGAATCAAACAAATCAGAAAATGTGAAAATAAAAATATGTCCTATTTTGCACCCAGTTTAAGATACAGGGTGTTTAGTAAATGCATATTACTTACAAAGTCTATTCCAGAAAATTGGTTATAAAATTTAATCTGTTGATAAATTAATATCAATTTATCACTTTATTTTAGACAATTAAATTACCTTTCCAATGGTATATCACATCCTCGAATCCCATGATTTCTACCTTTTTAAAATGTACGTAAAGTTGAAATTTACAAAAATAAAAATACAAATTTTGACTTTGTCATCGATTTTCTCAAAATTTCGTAATCGATCACTCCATATTTTTCTAATTTATAATGATAGTCCAGTTCATTCCCAGTGTTTTCATATCAATCACAGTGATTTTTACTTGGTAAAAATGCTGCAGAAATAATTAAATTGGCGGATCTTGTGATTTGGTGGTACAAAAAAAAGAAAAAATTATAATGTTTGGAAATATGATAGGAAAATATGTTCTTTAAAGTAATATGATAATGATTACATTTTTAATAAATGTTTAAAATAATTTCTCGATTATTTGGATTTTTTTTTTCAACTTCCAAATCACAACACTCGTCAGTGTTTAATTATTTCTGCAGGATAACTTACTAGTTTAAAGTCACTGTTATTGGTTGGAAAGTACTGGGAATGAACTGGTCTATCATTATAAATTATAAAAAACATGGGTGATCGATAACGATATTTTGAGAAAATCAATAACAAAGTAAAAATTTGTATTTCTATTTTTGTAAAATTCAACTTTACGTACAGCAGGGATTCGAGGATGTGATATACCATTGGAAAGGTAATTTAATAGTCTAAAGTATGGTATTCATTTATCAACAAATTAAATTTTATAACCAATTTTCTTGAATAGTAATATGCATTTATTAAACACCCCGTATCTTAAACTGGGTGCAAAATAGGGCACATTTTTATTTTCACATTTTCCTATTTTTTTGAATAATAGAATCACCTCCTTAGTTATTAAAATCGATGAACCAAATGTATGTATGTATGTATGTATGTATGTATGTATGTATGTATGTATGTATGTATGTATGTATGTATTATACCAAACTGACAAACACCCAGACAGATGGATGGATAAAATAACAATCAACGCATTTCGAAGTGTTGAAAATTTACATAAAATAGAAAAAAAAGACATAGAAGAAATAAAAATAAATTATGTATTTTTCGTTGTATTTAAACATGTATATATTTAATTTAAATACAAACAAAAGCAATAAAAATTTTATTATGAATGCAATATATTGTTTGTACTTAATTCTACCATTAAATTATTCATATTTAAATATATTATCGCATTGAATAAATGCATATATGCAAACATTACATGCTTATACCGGTCAGTACGTAGTTTCATAGCTACGAGTCAATATTTAAAAACATTGAACAGCTAATATACACATGTAACTGCAGCAGTAATCGACACACAGCAATAATAAAATTAACACCGAGACAATTAATTTAAAAATTATATAAACTGAATTACACGCCTCGGCCACCAAAGTTAGACTTTAACGAATAAATTAATTGAAAGCTAGTCAAAAAGTTATAGTTTTTTTTATAAACATTCCATTCCGATAAAAGTATAAAACTTTCATAATATTTTTTAAATGCAATACTTCATGATAAGTATCAGAAAAAAAAATAAATATATATATATATATATATATATATATATATATATATATACACACAACCTATTTAATTTATTATTCTTACGTACAACTTATTAAATAATTTTATTAGTTACACAAATAAGATTATGTTTCCCATAGTGGTAATTAGCAGACAATTGTATACGGTCAATAATTTTGGGATATTTATTTAACAATTTTAGATTGTATATATTAAGTAAACAAAGAATATTTGAATTGTGCTACTTTTGGGATATTTCTTGCAATTTTAGATTGTATATATTAAAGAATTATTAAATTGTGCTACTTTTGGAAGATAAAAAAGATCTTAATAAATTTTTTTCATACAATGATAAAAAAAACCTTTCATGTATTAAAATGGATGCAAAACTATGTATTAAAGTTACATTTCAGCATTTTCACCACCAATACGATTATTTTTTAAACTCCTTAAATATAAAAAATGTAAAATTACACAAATCAAATTTTAACATCATAAAGTTAAAGAAAAACTTAATTGTTTTTGTTTTACGACCTTTTGATTATTTTAGGATATTGTCTTAACGTGCTCAAGGTCCAGTCTATTATATAAAAACACGAGAACTTACCAAAAACTAATGAAGTGTTTAAAAAATATGCCATAATTTTGCATCGTGTACTTTTTGGTGATTTATATTTCTAAATTATAGGAGACATTAAAAACATGTACATATATAAGTTATATAATATATTTAAAAACATCTTGAAGAAAATATATATACAAAAATACTCTGTTAAAAACACTTTTATTAAATTTATTAACCAACTTATTTATTGTTTTTGTTTACGTTGTATCTATACAAATGTTAATGTTAATTTCAATTAAGAAATATATGTATATATATATATATATATATATATATATATATATATATATATATATATATATATATATATATATATATATATGGTTTCACAATATTCAACAAAATGCATTATAAACGACGATGCTTATTTGAAATCAAATTAAGTAAATTTTAAAAAATTATATCTATTTATATCGATTTTCAGATTATAAAATAATGATAAACTAGTCATATTATGAAATATTTTGCAGAGTGTGCAAATTTTTTGTTGTTTATATTGTATTACTTTTTTGAAATGTTTTTTATAAGATTTTTTGTTATTTAAGGCTTTATTTATGCATGTAAATTATCTTAATAGACAATTATAAAATAACATAATAAATTTTTGCAATAATTTTCATATGTTAACCAAATATACATAGTTGCAAAATAAAAATATGTATAGTTTGACCTAAAACTTTGTAAATATGACAAAAAAAATAATAATATATCTATAAAAATGTCAGTAGAAGTGAATTGTAAAAACAACAACAGCATATTAAAGAATATATAATAAACTGAATTAAACAAAATCTTTATGATTTTGTTCGATCTTTGTAACAACAGGCCCCAAGAACAACCGGCCTGACCAATATAACTTTGCTTACAATATAGTTATACATTACAATTTTTAGTTAAAATTAAATCACAAAATAATTCTTGCAATACTTTATACTTAGTATATTTTAAATAAAAAAAAATAAAATATTATATTATTATTAATATTAGTTATTTAGTTAAACATTTTTGCAATACTAAAAATGTTATAGAGTTATTGATTCAAATGGTCTTGAAAATGCATAAATTCCATAAAGATCGATTGCATGACAACGTCATTTGCCCCTTGTTGTTACATAAAATGAGTGCTATTTAGCAGCAACAAATATAGGTTATATAGAATATGAAGAAATTCGGTTTAAGTTAAACAAAAATTAACAATAAATTTAAATGAAACAGTAAAATTTTGCACATATTTAGAAATATAATCAATAATAATATTATTAAAAAGCATACAAAAAAATATTAAAATTAATATTTGAAAATTTAATAACAAATGCATTATCCAAATAAAATAAAAAAAGCATCCAATAAATTGAAGTGTTATTTTTATTACTTATAGAACTTTAGAACCTATTACACTCAACCGATTACACATAACCGATTACACACAAGGACAGACTGAAATTAAAAATCTTACCATGATTTTCGTTTCTAATAGTCCGAAAAATCATGATCATTTGTAACAGAAAGTCAAGAAGTGGTAATCTTACTCTTGTTCTCTTAAGATTAAATGCATTATCCAAATAAAATAAATAAAAAAGCATCCCATAAATTAAAGTGTTATTTTTATTACACATATAACTTTAGAACCTACTACATGTGACCGAACTTACCCATGTGACCTAACTTTCCCAACTCGTTTTTTATCTTATTGATTTATCTCGTATATAAGGCTTTGGTTTTAGCTTTTAAAAATTGGGATAAATTAAATTCTTTGATTTTATACTAAATTTTCTATCATGTTTTGTATTGAGAGCTCTGGAATGAATTTTACATCGTGTCGTTTTCAGTACTATTACAAAATAGTGATTTTTTGCCAATCACGGGATTAGTATTTTTAAATCCCGGGATTTTCGGGACTAGAAAATAATAGAGAGCCCGGGAACCCGAATCCCGGGAACCCGAATCCCGGGATTGTATTCCCTAGTCCTAACTCATTCAGAAATATAATTCTTTAATTATTTTTAAAAACTATTGAGTATTGTTCTTCATTTGTGATATATTTTTTTTACCGCGTTAACATTTTAAGTTTAAAATAAAATGTATAAATAATTTCGTTTACACCCTTCATTTTGTAGCTGAAATTTCTTTGAGTATGGATATAAAAGCGTTTTTACAAAATCAAATCATTTAAAGGTTTTATACCCTTTTGTAATGTTACTATTAGATATTTTAAAAATCAATTCAAATTTATTTAATAGGAATAATAGCTGTAAACGAATAAATATCGTACCACCATTTTCATATTTATACTCATGAACTACTTCTAAGTTTTTTCAAATGTTCGACCAAAAATTTGATATGCATTTCAAAAGTAAATAAAACCCTTTAACGAATTGATCCAAAATCATTGGAAAACACGATTATATTATTTTTTAGCGAACTTTAAGAAAATACAGGATTTTTAAGAAAATACTGGGTCTTATTTTATAACACAAATATACACCAATTCTGGGGCCGTATTCATTTAGGGTCTTATTTCATTTTAAATTGTTATTAAAAATACGTAAAAATAAACGAAAAGAAATTCGTTGTAATTTCTTACGCTTTTTTCTGGAATTGGGTTTTGTTTCGTTTTACGTTATAAGAGAGATATATGTATATTTTTTTAAATGTATTTTTAGTAAAAAATATAATAATAAATTTACAAACAATAATATTTTTGAACTATGTAAAAAACATGTCTAAAATAAAGAGTTGAAAAATAATTGTTTACAAAAAATACATTGTTTTTATTGTGTTGTTTTAAAAAATAAGATTGTAAAAAAATTCCAATAATTTTTAGTTCGGAATAAATGTTTCTTTGACAAAAATAACGTAAATATTAAACAAAAGTTTTTCAACACAAGAAAAAAAAATGTTCGACAAAAATAATTTTAAGCAATGAACATTTTTGTAAAGAAAGTTTACATTTTTTTGAAGTATATATTTTTGAATATATATATAACCTTTTATTAGTATAGCATTTTTGAATTTCCTCAATACGTTTTAACATCAATAAAATTTTATTAGAATAAGAATGAGTAAAGATAAAGTCAGCTCACAAACGAGATTGAACTTTATCACTTTCTTGCTCTGATCTTCTTTTATTGTTTTTTGCTTTTAGAAAATATTGTTTCGTTTTTACTCTAAACATTTTGATCAATTTTTTATTTTAACATATTGTTTAAACCACGTTTGATCTGAGCGTGTGATATTAGAAAATTATAATGTACATTCATATACATTTTAGTCTTTTATTTAATTAAATATTTTATTTAATGCTCCTGGCATGGGGGGGTTTGAACCCCCAAAATCCCCCCGTGCGGACGGCCCTGTCTGCTTAAGGAAAGTAGAAAAGAGGGCGATCTTTTGGTTATCGGATGGTCGGTGTCATGAGCTTGGAGATTCTGCATTTCGTCTCATTCAGCCATCTGCTATTGGGTGCAGAGGCGACCCAAGAGCTGATGGAGAATTTTCCCGTAGATGCAGGTAGTCCAAGCACATGACCGGGTTGTTCAAAGCCATAAGAGCAGCCTGACTATCGCTGCAAACTGATATAGCTCTGTTCTGCCATCTATTATCCGCAATGTAGTCCATAGCCATATGAATGGCATAAACGGCTTGAAATACTGAGGCATTGTCGTCTAAGGCGAAGTTAAGTCTGCGGTCATTCGGTTCCACAAACACTCCAGCACCAGATCCCTGATCGGTTCGGGAGCCGTCTGTGAAAGTGCGGTGTGACCCTCTACCCGGCTCACAGTCAGGCGTTAGCCAGTCTTGAATGTCAGGTTGGCAGACCCCAAAATATCGTCTTGGTAATATTTCTGTTATCATTGCATCAGAGGGCATCTCCAGTAGACAGGTGTCTAATGGAGTGTCAAGTGCAATGTCAGAGATATTCCAGGGAACATTAAATCAGAAACCACCTCGTTTTAGTCTCCAGCAGCCTTTCATGGCTTCGCCTCTGATGAAGATGTCAAGTGGTGGTAGGTTTAAGATTGCATTCAGTGCTGGACCAGGTGTAGTGGGAAAGGCACCCGTAACACCCAGACACACGGTTCTCTGAATCTTGGCAAGACTAGTTGTCACGCATTTTCCCGACAGCTTGTTCCACCAGACTACCGATGCATATGATATCATCGGTCTTATCATTGCCGTGTAAATCCATAAGGTTTTGATCGGCGATAGTCCCCATGTCTTCCCAAAAATTCCTCTGCATTGCCAGAAGGCATTCAATGCTCGCGAAATTTTATTTTCGACATGTATTGTCCAAAGTACTTTACTATCTAGAGTTACTTCGTTAGACAGAGGAATAGTGACACCCTTAAGTACTGGTAAAGATAATCCTGTCATTATTCTTTTCCTAGTGAAGAGAACAATCCCTGTTTTGTGAGGGTTGAGGAAAGTCCGTTTGCAGTACATCAGCTGTCAATTCGATTCAATGAGTTTTGTGTTTTAACACAGACCTCATTGAGGGAAATGCCTGTGGTAAGAATGGCAACATCGTCTGCATAGGCCTGGGAATAGACACATGGTCCATCAAGATCGCAGCGCAGAGAGTCAACCAGCATACACCAGAGCAGGGGGGAGAGAACGCCTCCTTGACGACAACCTCTATTCACCCCTGCCATAATATACTGACCGCACTCCGCCTCAGAAGTGATGGTCCTAAACATTAGCATTGACCTTAGCCATTTGACCAATGTTACCAATGCCTTCTAGCTGCGTCTTTCCATAAAAAGTCGCATTATCAAAAGCACCCTCGATGTCAACAAATATACCCATGACGTACGTCTTCCTCTGAAAAGCATGCTCGATCCGGCCAACCAGATGTTGCAATGCTCTTTCACAGGATTTTCCACGTTGGTAGGCATGTTGTCTTGATGATAGTGTGTGCCTTGACAACGATGTTTTTCTGATGTGCAACTCAACTAGTCTTTCTAGACACTTTAGTATACTAATGGGTCTGAAACTCATGGCTATGGAATAGTGTTCTCTTCCAACTTTAGGAATGAAGGCTACTTTAACTAAACGTCACGATGTCGGAATGAATGCCCATGCGAGACTTGCTCTAAAGATCTTCTTTAGGCATGGTAACAATTGTGTTATACCATCCTGTAGCATGACTGTGTAGATGTCATCCGGCATAGGTGACTTGAAGTCATCAAAAGAGGCCACTGCGTATTGGATAGCTTAATCGTAAACAACCAATATGGCAAACTGCCAGTCATGTTTTGTTACATTGGAGTTGTTATTGCAGTCCCCAGTGCTGGGATTACAAAGTGGCCATATGTGGATTTGATTTCCCGGAAAGTGAGTCTCAACTAGTACACTGAGTGCCTCTGTCTTAGACTTAGTACACGAGCCATCAGGACTCCGCAGTGAGTCCAGTCGAGCAGTTCGGTCTCTTTTAAGAAACATGACCAATCGGCTAGTCTCACTGCAGGAGTCGATGCTACTGCAGAAGTCTTTATAAGAAACACTTTTTGATTTGCGAATTAGTTTCTTATACTCTTTCTGCTTAGCTCGATAAATAAACCGGTCAGTGTCTAAATTGCTCCTTAGGGCCCTATTTAGAATCATTCTGGAATCCTTGCGCAAGATTTCAAGGCAAGCGTTCCACCAAGGAACGGGAGGTCTAGATAACGTTTTTCGTACCGGACATGTTCGTATAAAACTAGAATTTATGACATCGTTCATAACTTGAACGGACGTCTCAATACTTTCTTTGGTACGAATTCTGACAGGAATAATGGGGGAATTCTCAAGTTCATGTCTGAAGCGTGCCCAGTTCATTTTTCTAGGGTTTCTTACCGTCATAGAGGGCAGCACCTCTCGGTCAGTATGAAACTCGATATACTTGTGGTCCGATAAAGAATCTTCTTTAAGAACCTTCCAGTTTTAGATTGACTTTCTCAGTCTACAGTTAGACAAAGTTAGGTCAATCACATCCCGTCTTCTAGCAGTCACAAACGTGGGTTTATTACCATTGTTGTGAATGTTCAGATGGGAGGTCATGATGAAGTCAAGGAGTCTGGTACCTCGTGCGTTGCATTTACTGCTGCCCCACACAGTGTGTTAAGCATTAGCGTCACAGCAAAGAATAAGGCCAGTCTCCTTAAGACACAGTACTCTATGAGCACTTCCGCTGTTTTCCTTCGATCGACCCATGTTTCCTATTCATTTGGAATTGATTCGGAATTTGAACCGTCCAAAGAATAAGTTTAGATAACTGTCGTACTTAGATAGCATGACATCTAACGACTTCTGGTCTAAGCCTTCGGACCTCGCTATGGTTTATGGCTATAGATTTTCCATCCGTTCGTTTCGATGCCCTGGTCTGAGCACGTAGGCAGGCAAGCACTTCCGCTGTTTTCCTTCGATCGACCCATGTTTCCAAATACGTGTCAGAAAGGAGTTCTAAGAGGAAACAACACTGTTGAACGACCCTACAGTGGAGGATTAGTCGTAGGCATAGCCGAACCGACACTTTCCTCTACTGCTATGGAAACCACTGTGTTGTCGTTATCCTCCTCTAAATTCCAAGCTGTTTGGTGCTTTTGGTACTCGAAGTTCCGGACGCAAAAGATTTCAATTACTGTCAAAAATTGTCTAGAATTACTAGGAAAAAGATGTTTACAATTTTTGGAAATGCTCTTTTAAAAGAAATTCAGTTTACTATAATAAATGTATCTTTTTGGTTCCGGTTGGGACATCGAAAAATCTTATACAAAAATCGAAAATTTGCCGTTAATTTTTTAATTTGGATCATTATTTATAAGCTTTAGAAATAAGTATTACAGCCTTATGCTGTAATAGGGGTATACAAAGACAGTACTCTGCGCAATAATGATCTATGTGTGATCGAAAAAAAAATTAACCAAAAGATCTTATGGTTTCCTCCAAAAAAATGAATAACTTTTTCGGTCGATATTCAATTCTCTATTTTTAGGCGGAAAATCGAAACCCCTCTGCAAAAAGTATTCTTTATTTTGTCATTTGCCGTCCAATTAAAGTACCGTGGCAATTACAATTTTTTTAATTACAGGCGCGGTAATGATAAATATACATAGAAATATTAAAGTATTCTTGCAAGTAATTTTTTTTTTTAATTTGTTTTATTTTTATTGTCAAAGGTATGTTTTTTGAGTTGCCAAATACACAAATTATGAAAAAAACGTAAACAATTGTATTGAAAATTGTCTTTGCTAAATACAAATACATTGATTGGAAACGCGAAATTGAGAACATTGAGAGACTACGCAACGGCGGACGAATGTAGCGTAGTGCTCGACGTTAAATAGATAATTTATATTGCTTTCGAAAAATGTGAGTTTATCGTCAATTGAGGGATGGTAGAAAATATGATTCCAGTTAATATTGTCAAATGCAATGTTTAGTTCGTAATAGTAAATATTCTTATAGTCAAGATAACTTATGTTATGGTTATTAAAATGCGATTGCGTTTGGAAATCAAAAGTTAGGAAAATCAAGTCATGCTTAGAGAATGAAGAGACAGCAATTTGGTCATAGAGTAAAACTTTATTAATGTCAGAAACAAAAAAAAATCTAAAGGAGTGTCACATATTTTAGTATAGTAAGTAGGTGTGGTTCTGTTTGTAGGGAGTCCGAAAGTTAGAGTCCAAAAGTCAGCATACAATCTAACAGTTGTGTCTCATAAATGATATTGATATTAAAATCACCTGCTATAATTATATCCGAGTAAGGGAGAGTTAAAGATTCAATTATTTTCATAAAATGGGTGATGTCAACATTCTTATCTGGTCTATAAACTACACCAACAAGCATTTTTTTAAAGCCACAAAATAAATAAATGAACAAATATTCAATGGTGCTAGTCTGTTTAGACATACAACGAACTTTACACACAATACCGTCTCTCACAAAAATAGCAACACCACCAGCGTGTCCAATTCGATCGGTGCGGAAAATCTTGTAACCGTCAACATTAAAAAATTTATCATTAAAAATAGTTTGAAACCAGGTTTCAGAAACACATATAATATCAACATTTGACTTAAAAAACAAGTATTTTAATTCGTCCGTAAACTTTGGGCATTAATATGACATATTTTTAATCCCATCATCTGATTGCTTAATATACGAATTAGTGAATGAGTACCGTCTTTGGAACAAGTCTTGTTTTTATTTAATTGAATCGTCATTGGAGTTGTTTTTAGTTTTAGCAACTCAAGCATAAAAAGTGTTCAACAGTGTTATAAATCTACATAAAATTGGGTTATGATCTACAGGTAAAAAAATAAAGTAAATTTATTGACATATTGATATAAATTTAAACATAGAAAACATAGTAATATTAAATAACGACTGTCGACGTAAAAATACAGAAAAGGTTTTTCAATACATTGCTAATGAAATTAAAGTATTTTTTTAATTAGTAAATTAATTGTAATATTTTAAGGTCAAATTTTGTTTTACATATTTTTGACAATTTCTTTGATATATATATTTTACTGTGGTCAACTCAATTTCTATTTTACTACTTTGGATACCCCGTATACTGTACTGATTCGTGGATTTTTACATTTTCCTATACAAACAATTCAAATTTTTAAGCATGAAATTGAATTTAAAATTTTTAATAACGAATGTATGGGAAACATTTTAAATTTATTTGAAATTTTTATTTAGAATAAATTTTTATTCACAAATAATTTATTTGAATAAATTTGATGGAATAAAAAAAATTGATTGAAATTTCAAATAACGAATAAATAACTGAAAATTGTTTTTTTGAATGACGATTGAAAAAAAATTTGGTTTTTAAAATTTTTAATTTCTTTTGATTATGTCTCGTACACAAATTTTTTCATACATAAAAGCAAAGTTTTGAATTCTGCACATGGCTTTTCACGTCTAATAACAAAAAGATAATTACATTATTTTTTTTTTTTTGAATTTTAAAAATAAAAGAACTACAAATAAAGATAAATGGGCTAAGTATATCTCAAAAACTAAAGTCAATTTGCTGATGCCATTTGTCAAAATTTATATTTTGTCGGGCAGAGTAATATAATTATACGCACTTATTGCCAGTTTATTTTTTAAATTAACAACTTCATAAATTATTCATATAATGAAAATATAACATTTCTCAAAAACTTGAAAATTAGACTTACAAATATGTTTAAAATGCCCAAATATAAATTCAAATTTTATTTAAACTTTCATAAATCTGACTAAATATTTTTGTAGAAACGGCTAAAAAGCGGCTAAACAATTATACGATAATGTTCCTTATCTATTCTCGTTCACGACTCCAGGGCGCTGCTCCCGAAATAAGTAATAACACTCATTACAGTTGAAATTGTAGTTATTACGTGAATCAGTAGGAGAGTGGGTGATCTGGTTCAACTTATCAATGCAATTGATTTTGGTAGCCAGTTCAATTCCAGCATGCTTAACGTGCTTGACGTGTAACGATTTCGTTAAAGAATGCTTTTTGCCTCCGCATCGCATGAATTTAGAGAAATGTCTTGAAACGTTAAGCGGTTTTTATTTCCTGAAATGGTTTCACATAATCTAATCTTTTATTTGCTTCTACATTCCCTTCTATGAGCGCCTCGTCGAAGTATATGAGCGCTGCCCCCGACACGACATGAAAATTGTGATTGGCGACTTTAATGCCAAGGTGGGCCATGAGGGTATCTTTGGTTCAACGGTTGGACAATACAGCCTCCACGACAACACCTCCGACTATGGAATGAGGCTGATCGATTTCGCCGCAGCACGAAACATGGAAATTAGTAGTACTAGATTCTAGCATCTCAAAATTCACAAGGGCACGTGGCGGTCACCCGATCAGAACAAGCGCAACCAAATTGATCATGTTGTGATTCTAGCGCTTCTATTGTGATGGACGTACGCTCTATCCGAAATGCCAACATCGACTCGGATCACTTCCTTGTAGCAGCACACGACTATGCGCTGCGAAAAATGCACGGAAACCCACGCAAAGAATGCTAGACGTCAGTAAGCTGCACACACAACAGACCAAACAAGATTATGCCGCACGACTCTCACACCTGTTTGCCCAAGGCACTCCCCCTCTCGATGATATATGCGCGCAGTGGACACACGTCTCAGCTCAATACGTACGGCTGCCGAAGAGGTGCTTGGATTCCAACGCTAACTACGCAACAAGTGGTATGACGAAGAGCCATTTTTCGGATTCAATATGGAAAAAATGCATTTCTTGAAACATCGACTCGGATCACTTCCTTGTAGCAGCACACGACTATGCGCTGCGAAAAATGCACGGAAACCCACGCAAAGAATGCTAGACGTCAGTAAGCTGCACACACAACAGACCAAACAAGACTATGCCGCACGACTCTCACACCTGTTTGCCCAAGGCACTCCCCCTCTCGATGATATATGCGCGCAGTGGACACACGTCTCAGCTCAATACGTACGGCTGCCGAAGAGGTGCTTGGATTCCAACGCTCACTACGCAACAAGTGGTATGACGAAGAGCCATTTTTCGGATTCAATATGGAAAAAATGCATTTCTTGAAACATCGACTCGGATCACTTCCTTGTAGCAGCACACGACTATGCGCTGCGAAAAATGCACGGAAACCCACGCAAAGAATGCTAGACGTCAGTAAGCTGCACACACAACAGACCAAACAAGACTATGCCGCACGACTCTCACACCTGTTTGCCCAAGGCACTCCCCCTCTCGATGATATATGCGCAGTAGTATGGATTCGCCGGTTCTGGCCCCACTGGGCTCCATGGAGCACATTGTTGTTAGTGTAAATGAATTTTAACAGAGATGTTGTTATTGTTTTCAATAGGGATCATTTTTTAACATAGTTGTTGTTAGTGTAATTCAATAGGGATCATTTTTTAACATAGTTGTTGTTAGTGTAATTCAATAGGGATCATTTTTTAACATAGTTGCTGTTAGTGTAATTCAATAGGGATCATTTTTTAACATAGTTGTTGTTGGTATAGTTCAATAGGGATCATTTTTTAACAGAGTTGTTGGTACTGTAGTTCATTGGAGATCATATTTTAACAGTATAGTTGTTATTGTTTTTTCAAGGGGGATCATATTTTAACAGAATATTTGTTATTGTTTTCATGGGAAGTATTTTTAACAGATGTATATTATATGTATACTATATATTTTATAATGGCATGGAGCCAGTGGGATGACTTTTTAACATAATTTGTTAATGTTGATACATACATATATATTATATGCATGTTATGAAGGCATGCAGCCGTAAAGAGTAAATGTTGTTGTTGGGATAATTATATCGGAGTAAGCATTTTTGTGAATGAGAATATTTACAAACGTATTCATGTTGTTGTTGTAAAATATTATAGTTGCAATTAGATTTCAGTTAACGTAGTTATAATGTATACTATAGTTATACTTGTTTGTTTTATTTTTGCATGATCATCAAGAGAGTTGAGGAGCAAAGGGTTCAATTTGAAACTTTGTTGAGGAACGGTGATTGTAATTTAAAACTTCGATATATGAATGAATATTATTATTAGATGCTTATTTTTTTTGTGGTTAATTTTTTTTTGTTGTAAACAGGTTAAGACACTTCTGTATTAATGCATTGACATATATTTAATTCAAGGCCAATTTTACTATAAGGGTTATTGTACTGGATTTTATTCTACAAAGTCATGGTCGTTTAATTTGGTTATATGAATGAATGGAGCCATAAGGTTCCATTGGGATCATTTTTTAAATCATTTTCTATACTTTATGTTTAAAAGATTGAACATGTTAGAACATGTATATTTTTTATAGAGTTTTTTGTCTTGAGATTTATTTAATTTACTCTCTTTAAAATTTTAATTGAGTATATTTATACTAATGGAATTCACTTTTAACTCATTTTAAAGAGATATCCATTATATATAAATGGATCGAAATTTGAATTAAATTTATTCATCGTCTACATTACAATTTTAATGGAACAAAAAAATATTATGGAAGTTAAAAAAGTATTCAAATTTTTAAAAGAATTTCATAATATTTTATTAGACGATCATAAAAAACAGTTTATTAAGTTTACCCCTTATTGTAAGCATTACCAGTATATGGAAAAAATATTAACTATTCACGGAGTACATTATAAGAGCTGTCCATGGGCCACAGATGACTTAACGGAGGGACCAGATACATGTGGTTGCTATTATTATGACAAGAAATCTAAAGACATTGACAAACTAATAAAATTATATTATAGATTAAAATATACAAAATAATTGTTTATTACATATTATTAATAAACTGTTTTTTTTTATACTATATTCAATGAATTTGTGAAATTTTAAATAATAGAAATAAAAAACAAATTTATAAATTATTTACATTAAATTGTTTTATTTATTTTTTATTATAGGAAACTTAAAAATACTTTTAAAATAATGCACAGCTAAAATATCATTAATATATAAATTATATATATCAAAATAATTAAAAAACTTTTTAAAAGACATATTTTTACTTCTTAAATATATAAATATACAGCAATAAACACCGCATAACATTGAAATTTCACTTTGTAATCGGAAATTGCTTTTAATAAATGTGGATGCATTTCTTTGAATAAAATTTACAAATGGTTTAATAGGAGAACTCCCTGCAGAACAAAAATACTCAGCCGGCCCATTTCGAGGAAAATATATTACAATCCATTGTGATCCTGGTTTAAATGATGAATCCATATTCACAATATAAAATGCTGGCTTTTTTATTCGATTTCTAGGTAGCTGATTTGATGCAAAAACTCCTTTAAAATTCTTTTTAGTTACTAAATTTTTATATAAAATATTTTCTATATTACTTGTATTCATAATGATTGTAATACAGTACGGTTTTTATCAATTTCCAAAACACTATCAAACTCACAATATGCTAAACAAGTAATTGCTTCAGAAAGTGCTTCACTGAAACGACCTTCAATTCGTATTGTACCCTGATTTATTAAGTTTCCGCAGTGTGAGTTATTGTTATGATCTGGTGTTAAATCAAATGCAAGTAAGAAATATCCGTTATCAAATAATTCTTTAGTTATTTGATGTCCCTTATCAAAGTAATGTATGCCAGTACCTTTAAATAAGGTTTGATATCCCCTTGTACTTATACGTCCATGTTTATAATCAAATTCAATCGGCTGTGCTGGTACTTGTACTCCATTTACAACTAAATTAAATCTTTGTAAATTGAAATGGCGAAAGTTATACGGATTTTCCGAACGATCACCAGTATATGCTTTATTAGTTACCATACCAAATATTAAGAAATTTGGAAGTTGTCCAATTATAACATTATCTAACAGTAGAGAATGATTGCCGGGGTGAATGGTGAATGTCTTGATTTCAACTTTTTTATATGGATAAATAGCATTTCTACTTTGTAAAACATTATGATGTGCCATTAAAATATTACTATTAATGGTAAGATGATTAATGTATAAGTTAGCCTCGTGAATTTTAATAGATGACTCTCCAGATTTTGAATCTTCTAGTATATAAAAAGAAGGTTTCTCCATATTAAGGGTTACTTTAAGATCCACATTATTAAGAAGATATTTAGATTGATTAAATATATCTGCATGAAGTTTTCCAATCAATTCAACTCGTTCTCCATTTTTAAATGTTTTCTTCCGTCTAGCTAAACCTGGATTTTCATTCTCAAGTATTGAATTAATTTTTTTTATGTCTAATGACCATCCGCATGATTCAAGATGTGTAGATTTAGCATCATTTCCATAGTTTAGTAATGTTTCAATATAAGATCTATAGTGATAATTATTATCAGATTGCGATACATTTCTGTTATTTAAATGAACATTACAGCTCCGAAATAATGAATGAAGTAAATTGTTTATAACTCCTCCACTTCCATTAATTTCTACAATTAATCGTAAATAAACACTACTTAGATCACGATATGTTTCACCATTTCCGAGTGAAAGAAATTCTATTGTAGTAGAGTTGTCAATTGTTGCTATTGGACTATATGATACCTCCTCTGTTTTAATTATGCTAGTTTGTACAGGTGGTGACTCAAAAAGATCTAATTCACTTTTCATACATTCAATAAATCCTGCCATCATAAATAAATTAACAGTTGCCAAATATATCAGTAAACTTCCTTCTTCTAGAACGTTTAGTTTTCATATGATCTTTTTTCTTTAGTCGTTTGAATTTTATACGTTTTCCATTCCCATCTTGTATATTTCTAATTTTGCTAATAACTTTTTCTTTTAAATTTCGAACAGCCTTTTTACCCTGTTCAGTTAATATAGTTTTTATAGGTTTAGTACCTAACTCTTCCAAAACTGATTTTCCAATTTCGAGTGAATGGTTTTTTAAAGCATTTAATCCAGTTTTCATTAGAGGTTTTAGATGTGTATACAAGGCCGAAAAAAATGAACCAATTCCACGACCATATTGAACAATTCTAGGAGAATGGTATATATCTCCTATATTATCCAAATTTGATCCGGATTGATTAAGATAGTACTCAGAATAAATCTTGTCCATGGTTTACATATAAATGATATCAGTACAACTTATGAAGCATCTTTTATATTACGAAAATGTAACGTGCAATAAACGGGGGATTCATTCGATATAATATTTATTTTCTTTCCTTCATCATCTCGTATCATTATAGAAATATTATTTATATTTGAAGATTCCAATGGATAATATTCAATATTTTTAAAGTGAATATAATTTATTTCATTTAAACATGGAAATATTTTTAAACATTTTATTTTTTGATCGCCTACATATCTGGGTTTAATAATGTCTGTGTACACAAACACTAGGTTGTATAGCTCGCTAGATCTTAATTTATAATTTGTATGTGAATTAAATTTTTCATAAGAATTCGATATGACATCTAACATTTTAAGTATTGTATTCTCCGATACAAAGTGTCTATTAATACTGCTTTTTACGCCAACCAACTCAGGGTTTTCATTTATAGTATCTTGAATGTCTAAATTTTCAGTTATTAATTTTAAACTTTTATCTTTTTTGTTATCGATATTCAACTCTTCTTTATTTTTTTTATTTTTTTTTATTACAACTGTCTCAGGATTAGAATTGACATTGAGTTGATTTTCTGCAATTTGTGGTTTTTCTTCTCTATTTGTGATAGCTTGATTTATTTTGTCCATGAAATTTAAATATGTGATAGCGATAGTATTTATTTTTTTATCTACTTTTAGATCACTATTTACATTTTTGATTTTACTTTTATTTAACTTTAAAGTTGATTTCAAAATATCCCTTTTATTCAAATTTCGAGATACTTCAAATGTAGATGGGTTATTAACAAGTTGAAATGAAATTTCTGTTAAACCTACAACCCAATTTTCATTTAAAACCAAAGATTCTTTTAATAAATTTGTAAATGTAGATTTAGTGTTTTCATAAATATTTGTGGAATTGTTACTTAATAAAGTAATATAAAAACTAGAATCTCCCATCTTTTAATTTCAAATGTTTAAATAAGAATGACAGTTATTTTTTTTTAATAACTTTATTTATATTAATATTGGAACAATACAATTATAATAAGTTACATTTAGTTTACTTAGTTAATAAATCGTTTTTTTTAATCCATGAATTATGTTCACTTCCAAAACCTAGCCACTTGACATACACCATATCCTTTTTTCTTTTTAAAACCTTTTCAACTAGATACGTATTTGATGTTTCTGTTTTAAGTAATTCTTCTTCATAAAATCCACCTTTTATTATTTCTCCTTGATAATCAATTAATTGATAAGTAATTGGATTTGTGATCTTTATTTTATTTATCTTGAATACCTCATTGGACCAATTGGATTCATATGCTTTGTAGAAAGTACCTTTATATTTACTAATTCGAACATCATCTCCAATTTTCAATTTACTCATCTTAAATGTTTTAATATGATTGTAAACTGTATTTAAAAGTATTTGTTGATTAGATTTATTGACATTTTTTGGAGACATTTTAATACTACGATGATATCTATTATTATATATATTGATATTTTTTGTAATCAAGTTCAGCCATTTATAATTCCCTTGAAGACTAAAATCTTTCCACATTAAATTTTTAAAAGTTCTATTAAACCTTTCAATTATTGAAGCCTTCATATTAGAAAATGTATGATAATGGTTTATTTCAAAATTTTTCATTAATTTTTTAAAATTAGAATTGAAAAATTCTTTACCTTGATCAGATTGAATATTATTGGGAATTTTTTTCCTATTTTTTTCTAGAATATTTTGCATAGCTAAGGTTACATCGATCCCACTTTTGGTTTTAACAGGTAAAGCATATGCGTATTTAGAAAAAACATCTATAACAGTCAGTAAATATTTATATCCTTTATTAATTTTTGCAAAAGGTATCATTTCTACAAGATCGATTTGCCAAGTATCTGAAATACCCTTTTGAATAAACCTACGCCGTTTAAAATTTCTTCTTGCTTGTCGATGCAATTCATTTACAAGAACTTCTTTACTCATTGTGAGTTCAACCAATAGTGTAAATGATTGATTTTTTAAAATTTATATTTATATAAAAAAAACTTGTTTACAATATTTATATTTATTAGAAGTTCATCATTGAATAGAGAACCATGTTTCATCAATTTGTGTATCCATTTACAATGTTAGTTTGTGGACCATCAGGTTGTGGCAAATCAACATTTATTATAAATCTTATTAACAATAAACATTTAATTAGTTCTCCTATTACAAAAGTAATTTGGAGTTATACTGAAAAAAACTCTTTACCGGAACTTGATAATGTCAATTTTATTGAAGGCATTCCAGATGACTTTGAGAATTCGGCTAATGAATATACATTAATAATTTTAGATGATTTAATGTTAGACTCATTTAACAAAAAAGTTTGTGAACTATTTACTAAAGGTTCGCATCACCGCAATTTATCAGTTGTTTTAGTAACTCAAAATATTTTTCATAAGGGGACATATACAAGAGATATATCATTGAATTCAAAATATATAGTTATGTTTAAAAATCCTAGAGATAAACTACAATTTCAATGCTTGGCAAGACAAATTTATCCTGAAAATTATAAAGAATTAGTTAGAGTATATAACACTTGTACTGAGAGTGCTCATGGTTATTTATTAATAGATCTTACACAACAAGCACATAACGCATTAAGATTCAGATCTAACATTTTCAATAAAGAATATTGTTACTGCTTTGTTTCACTCCAAAATGACCTGCAAACTGAAACGATTGAAGGAGAACAAATATATTCTATATGTTCTTAAAAATGCTAAACCTAAATTGCGAAATGCAATTCTAAAAAACGCGGATGATAATCTTATAAAAGCAATTAATGAAATTGCATTTAATGTTTTACATAAAAATCATAATGTAAAGAAAAACGATTTAGTAAAGTTAAAATCATATAAAAATGTCATTAGAAAACTTTGCTGCTCAAAAACTGTTTTACGATCGAAGAGAAAACATCTAATCCAAAGAGGAGGATTTATACCAATTTTGATTTCTTCTGTTTTAAGCGGTGTTATAGGAAAAATTTTAGAAAATGTCTAATATTTTATCCAAGCTTATATTATTAAACCCTTCTACATATGAACGCTATTCTAACGATATGTCAGATTCAAATTTTTTAAAACGAAAACTTCTTCCAATATATGCCTCTCATACACTTAAAGATATAAATAAATGGTATGGAATAAAACAGGAACTCGCAAAATATTTGATTACCAAACAAGAAATAAATATTAAGAAAGAGAATAAATCGGTTAAATCGTATAAATCATTAAGGGATAAAGATACTCAAACAAAATGGATATTTAAAAACGATAATGAAACTCAAACAAAAGATATTGGAAAAAAAGATTTTGCTTCGCAGGCTGACTTTAATGCTAATGAACATATATTTAGCAATATTAACGAAGATGAAGAAAATTCTATGGATGTGGATACAACAATTAATAAAATAAACCATTCCTCTGCAAGTTCTGCAGCTAAACGTTTAAAAAACTTTTCAAATCATGGATCACCTAAAGTACGGATTTTGTCAAGTGATGGAAGTAAAATTACACCGAAAACTAAGCAAACTCTATTACCATATCAATACTCACCTCGCTTAACTCGTCAAAAAAGTAAAACATTACAATATGATTATGATGATGTTAATTGGTATAATATTAAATAAACGAAACATTTTTAAATATATAAAAATCGAATTTTTATTTTATTATTAATTTAATACATTATAAATTTATATAATAAAAATCTAATAATTAAAATAATATAATTTATATCTATATATCTATATTCATAAAAATATCTAAATCATTATTTAAAGCTTTAATATAATCAATTTTGTAATGTCCCCAAGCAAGTGTGTTTATACCATCATCTAGTATATACCGTTTATCATCTATAAAATTAAGTGATAATTTATTTACACATTGTGTATATAAAATATGGGCTTTAGATCTTATTATATACATTTCTCTCATTATAACTTTCTTATTGTAAAGGCATGTTTTATAATCATGAATAGTAAATGTTTTACTAACTGATTTTTTAACACCCTTGGCTTTTGATGTTGGTATATCATTTTCAACAGTAAAAAAGTATGTTTTGGGTTTAAGACATATTATTTCTTTCATTATTTTGCCATTATTTTCGTCTTTCATCAAACCCACAACTTTACAATTATTTTGATGATAACCATATATATTAGGATACTCATAACTAGAAGTGTCAAAAATATAATTTGATGGATCAGTTTTTTCAACATCTTCATAAATGTCTTTATAGAAATCATTTGTTTTAATCTCAACTATAAGAGAATCTGTGTCCGTATAAGCTAATCTTACATTACTATTAATTTTAGTTTTTAAGTAATTATAATAGAAGTCGTACATTTTACATTTCGATAAATCTAATACACAAAATCCTGTATAAATAGGTTTATTTAACTTAACTTTAAGAACTTTTGATTCTATTACTATCATATTTTCATTAATATTCGTTCTACTATGGAATGCTGGATTTGCTATTATTGATCTGGCTCCTTTAACTTTACCATTATTCTCCCAATTGCAACAAATGTATACATTTCTTCTATTTTCAACATTTTCCATTGTTTTGCCATAAACTGAATTATTCATTAATTTATAAAAATTTTTCTCAAACTCATTGGTAGCTTTAGACCTCATTAATGTATTCAGATCTATATACTTTTTAAGCCAACAACTTTGAGAAAACTCTAAAATTCTATATACTTTTTTTAAAATTAAACCATTTTTAATACATTCTTGAAGCATTTTATAATGTATTTTATACTTATTCTTATTATTAAGATCTGCTATAAGTTTTTTAGAATTAGAATTACAAGAAGGTGGTGTTTTATTTTCTGGACAAAACGGAAAATCATTATGTAAATTATGAATTGAAGAAGGATATTCTAAGTCTACTTCAAAAATATATCCTTTAGAAGAATGTTCATTAATAGATTTAAGTTTTTCAATAGTAAACTCTGTAATATCATATGACTCTAAAAATCTAAATTCCTTAAAAGGTAATGGCTGTGACATCGCATAACCATATAAATTATTTGCGTCATAATACATTAAATATGATGAACATTTAGATTTATCAAAGTTATGCATATATTTATTATTGGCTTTTACATGTCTAATCGAGCATTGTGTTAAACCTCCACGTATACCGTCTTGAATAAAAGTATACATTTCTATATCGGTAATTAGTTCGAGGTTAATTTTAGTCATCTTGAGCATAGCATCCCAAGATAATCCGGGAGCAGTGAAGTAATGACACGGATCAAGCTCATAAATTTTTAGACAAATTTTTCTAAAATTCTCAAAAACATCCGCAAGTAAGACAACATCACACTTTAGGTATACTTCTAAATAATCTTTTAAAGATTTACAATTTAAAATGTTCCATACATTCAGAGCATAAGCATAATCATCTTCAGAACACTCTTCATTAATTAATCTATTAAAAAACTTATCTTTAGCAGGTAATTGATTTTCTTTTAACCTATTAAAGCTATCTAAATAATCATAAGGAAAAACACCTTTTCTATAAAATATCTTATACGAATTATTGTTAAAAACCTTTTTAGTTATATGGATTGACTCGTCATTTAGAGTTTTCACCAATTTCTCAAGGCTGCTAGGTAAAAATCTAAATGAATCTATAAATCTAAGTTGATAACTATGATCTTTAGTTAAATTTATAGTTTTTGTTATAGATATAAATACCTCTTTATTAAGAGGTATAATATCAATAGCACCCTCTACTTCGTTTAAATTTTGTATAAATAAATGTAGATCATATTTGGATAAATTATGAGTTATTACCGGAAAGAATTTAGTTCTTTTTGCTTTCAAATTACATTCTGTATGAGCAGATCCTAAATACTTTTCGGTAAAATGACAATGGTGCCTTACTTTTATACTAATATTATTACTTAAATCACTTTTACATATACAGCAGATTGTTGATTGATGGAACTCGTGCATTTCCTGGTCAGTTATCTTCATTGCCTTCATTGTGGAGTAAACGTTCCAATATATTTGCGTCGCTTTCGCAACTAAAGATTTTATCATAACTCTCGAACATTCAGGACCTAAAAACGAAAGATTAAATATTATATATATATCGTTTTTTATTTTTATTTTTTAATTATTATTTTTTTCTTTTGTATTCACCTGTATAATTTTGTAGCTTATCGAAACGATCATCATATGACCCTTTCAAATACCAAGCAAATGCGCATGGTATGTGCTTCTGAATATTCGTTGTATACGTATTTTCTGGGTTATTTGTACAGCCAATAATCGGTTCCAGAATCGATTCAAAATCCATATAAAAAGTATATCCAACTGGGATGGTTTTTTCATAGGCTTTAAATGCTAGTGTGGACTCATTTTCCTTGGGCAAATACGTAATTTTTTTTTTACATGATGATTTATGTGCCTCAAGAGACTTTTTAGATGTAAATTGTAGAATACATCCATTACAAATATACATTTTGTGGGCTCTTTTTCGTCCCTGACCGCTTATCAATTTACTTAGATCTTTTATCCAGACATAGTCAGTAATTTCTTCACTGTCACAAAATAGCAAATTGATATGTGTACTCTGTTCTTTTTCAGTGTGATAAATAGGTCCCAAAATTTCGCATTTTCCATCTGACTTTTCATTATACATGAAAATATTTATGCTAATGGAGTTGTTTAGCTCAAATATTTTTGTATTCTTTATAGAATGAGGGAAGTCTAAACCTCTAAATATCAAATTTATACCATTCACATAAATTTCCTCTGCTGTTATGTCGGAAATATTATATGAATTAATGCGATAGGGATCATTTATTTTTATTTTTGTATTAACTATTGCTGCAATAATAGCCCACTTAAAGCAGAAAATATCACTGTTTTGTATATTAATACATGCCTTTCTTTTTTCTATGTATGCTGGCAATTTCTGATATGATAATCCATTTAAGGGGCTATATTCACTTATATTAAGCTCAATTTTATTGATTTTTATCAAAGCCCATCCACTATCCCGTTCTTGAAAGTTCTCCATTTTATTTATTAACAATTCTTCAATATTTAACATTACATCTTCAATATTATCTTTGGTTAATATTGTTAGTGGTTTTGTTATATGTGAAAAAGTGCTTAGTTTAAATTCATCATCATCTTCGACAGAAGGTTTTGAAGGACGTATATAGTCAGCAGAGATCTCCGCATTCAATTTTAAAGATATTTTCTTATTTAATTCTCTTTCCAGTAAATTTTTAATTTTATTTCTTATTTGACCGAAATATTCATGTGGATTTATTAGACTTTCATCATCATTAGGTAATATGTAATCACATATTTTATTTTTAAATGCTTTTCGTACCAATTTAAATCCATCTATATCTGCAATCTCTGATGCTCTCTTATGCGCTGTTGATCTTAAATGGCCTCTCCATAGGGATTTGTGAACTGTAACATTACAGTTCTCACAGTAACGGCTCACCGATGATGATGTTGATGCGATTTCATATTCATTATTCAGCAAATCCTCATATTTTCCTTGTTTTGAAGGAATTTCCTCTTGAAAATGTTGACAGGAATGATGTTTTAAAGTATTTGGTCTGCTAAAAGATTTACTACACTTTAAGCAGCTAAACTTTGTATTTTCATGTATTGTCGATACATGTCTCTTTAAATTATAGTTTTTCGCGAAGGACTTTGAACACAATGCACAGATAAACATTTTTTAATTTTTATAGAAGTTCTCGAAGTTGCAAACAAACGAACACTAACTTAAATTATTATTTTGAATATTAAGAAACTTCAACTTCAAATTTTACAGGAATTATTGAACATAAAAAAAGTGCAGTGTTGCAATAAAGATGTGTTACTGCAGTTTTAATATACTGACTTCCGGTGTATTTCACTACTTATACATTAAATTTTGCTGAATTCAAATTTTTAAGTTCAGTTTAATATATATCATATTACATGCTTTGATATATAAAGGTGTTCTATACAATGGATATAATAATAAATTTTACTCGTTTTCATACTTTTAATATATCAACATTAAAAAATGGAGTGTGAATTTTGCCCGCATTTAAAATTCTCGACTAGAAACAACCTTAAGCGGCATATCCTGCGAAAACATAATTTTTCATATAAAAAGGCAAAAACTTATACTTGTAAGTAAATAACTAAATATATTTTTTAAAATTATTTTATATTAATAATAAAAATTTTATTAACAGTAAATCCTCAAATTGAAATACTAGAAGTCGTAACACTCCCGCCAGTAAATTTGATAGATGTTGGAATTAGGGAAGGATTATTAGATGATGGAGTAGACCATCTATTTCTTAACTTAGACGATCCGAGGATGTTAAATGCGGATCATCATTATTGTAATTTAATGGACGATGATGATGATAATATTTTATTAAACGCTCTACTGAGTTTTAAGCAAATAATGCAAATATAAGTTTTATAAATTATTTGTTATATTGTTTCAAATCGTTTTAAAATAAATAAATAAAACAATATGTATATATTTAAATATTTTATTTAAAAGGAATATTTTTAAAAGTAAGTATATTGATACTTTTTTTTTTTTATTCATAACGTAAATCGAATAGAGCCATCCCCATTACTTCTGATTGTCGTCCTCGAAAAATAATAGACCACTTTTTCTCATTTATATTAAATAAATATGGATCATCGGTTTCAATTTTTCTAGAAATTCTTGCTGGTAGATAAAACCATCTGTTGTCTGTTAGATGTACAATTAATTTTGTTCCATTAATTGTGTTTTTCCATTCAAATTTAGAAATCCTGAATTCCTGATCAATGGGCAAGTCATCTACTCTAATGTATGTAGAGAGGTTTCCTCTTGCTAAACTAATAATTTCAGCGAAATCCTTTAAATAATATAAATACATAAATTAATAAATACAAACAAAATTAAAAAAAAAACAATCTTACCAT
This sequence comes from Dryomyza anilis, assembly GCA_951804985.1. NCBI lineage: Eukaryota > Metazoa > Arthropoda > Insecta > Diptera > Dryomyzidae > Dryomyza > Dryomyza anilis. Next base: position 52,907,156 of record OX638135.1, read on the forward strand.
ATTTTGTTGTTCCTATCAAATTGTAATGCAGACGATGAATAAATTTAATTCAAATTTCGATCCATTTATATATAATGGATATCTCTTTAAAATGAGTTAAAAGTGAATTCCATTAGTATAAATATACTCAATTAAAATTTTAAAGAGAGTAAATTAAATAAATCTCAAGACAAAAAACTCTATAAAAAATATACATGTTCTAACATGTTCAATCTTTTAAACATAAAGTATAGAAAATGATTTAAAAAATGATCCCAATGGAACCTTATGGCTCCATTCATTCATATAACCAAATTAAACGACCATGACTTTGTAGAATAAAATCCAGTACAATAACCCTTATAGTAAAATTGGCCTTGAATTAAATATATGTCAATGCATTAATACAGAAGTGTCTTAACCTGTTTACAACAAAAAAAAATTAACCACAAAAAAAATAAGCATCTAATAATAATATTCATTCATATATCGAAGTTTTAAATTACAATCACCGTTCCTCAACAAAGTTTCAAATTGAACCCTTTGCTCCTCAACTCTCTTGATGATCATGCAAAAATAAAACAAACAAGTATAACTATAGTATACATTATAACTACGTTAACTGAAATCTAATTGCAACTATAATATTTTACAACAACAACATGAATACGTTTGTAAATATTCTCATTCACAAAAAATGCTTACTCCGATATAATTATCCCAACAACAACATTTACTCTTTACGGCTGCATGCCTTCATAACATGCATATAATATATATGTATGTATCAACATTAACAAATTATGTTAAAAAGTCATCCCACTGGCTCCATGCCATTATAAAATATATAGTATACATATAATATACATCTGTTAAAAATACTTCCCATGAAAACAATAACAAATATTCTGTTAAAATATGATCCCCCTTGAAAAAACAATAACAACTATACTGTTAAAATATGATCTCCAATGAACTACAGTACCAACAACTCTGTTAAAAAATGATCCCTATTGAACTATACCAACAACAACTATGTTAAAAAATGATCCCTATTGAATTACACTAACAGCAACTATGTTAAAAAATGATCCCTATTGAATTACACTAACAACAACTATGTTAAAAAATGATCCCTATTGAATTACACTAACAACAACTATGTTAAAAAATGATCCCTATTGAAAACAATAACAACATCTCTGTTAAAATTCATTTACACTAACAACAATGTGCTCCATGGAGCCCAGTGGGGCCAGAACCGGCGAATCCATACTACTATGCGCGCAGTGGACACACGTCTCAGCTCAATACGTACGGCTGCCGAAGAGGTGCTTGGTTTCCAACGCTCACTATGCAACAAGTGGTATGACGAAGAGCCATTTTTCGGATTCAATATGGAAAAAATGCATTTCTTGAAACTTGAAAAAAACGCTTTAAACCAAAAAACCCCATCGCAATTTTTGGATATGTTAAAGATTATGGACCGCTTAAGTGGCCTGAGCGAGGTGCAGTCGCCATACTCATCATACGAAAAGCTGCCTACGATGGGCATGTCAATGTCGCCGCATAATTACGCCAGTTCGCCAACGCATACGCTCGAGAGTATTGTTGTGCCCTGCATTTCGCAGGCTCCATCGCCTAGTGCCTGCGGAGCTCTGTCGCCGCAGTCTGTAGTCACAACTCAGAGCTGCACTCACCACCGCTGTGTGGCGGAAAGGTAGGACTATCGTCTCATCAGGCGATTCGGTTACATCACCAGCACAAAGTGGTTTATTTGTCTCCGGGCGCGTTGGTCGGCCACAACGTGGTCGTCAGCGGCTATGAGTCTCTGAATTCCTCTACGTCAGGCGGACGTTGTTCGCAGTTGCTCCACAGTCCAACGGTCAGTCCGCACTCGTTGTCGGGCGGCTCTCTGTCGCAGCAATCGCCCGGCGAATGTGGCCTGGCTCAGTCATTGGTGACGTTGCCACCCATTAATGGAGCTATGGCTACACTTTCGGCCGCTTTACTGGCAACAGCGTCTATAATGTCACCAGACGAAGAGCGCCACACGCTTGGCGAAGACGAGCATATGGTTCCACTAACACAGCTACAGCACGACGCATTAGTGGTAGCACTTTCACCATCACCGCCACCATTGACAACGGGTGGTTGTGCACCGACAACGCTTCTGGCATCCACAGCAGCATTCATCCACAGCAGCAACAGCTTATGCTAATGCACCAAAGTTCTGCAGGCAACACCCAGAAATTTCAGCAGAGTAAGATAGGTCTCATAACTGGCGACAGTCACATAAGCGTCACGCTAAATGACTAGCATCGTCTGACGACAGTTGGTCACAATGGCGGCAACACCAGTGGCAACAACTTAAGCAATAACAACAACAGTAAAAATAGCAGCAACAACAATGCGACAATGTGCAATATAAACATACAGCAGCAATAACAACCACAAATTCAGTTGAATGGCGCTAACAATAGCCCCGCAACGTCCGCGTAGGGAGCAGCAGCGATATAGAGGAAATAAATACCAAGGAGCTGGCACAACGCATATCGGTCGAGCTTAAACGTTATAGCATACCGCAAGCGATTCTGTAACACTATTTTTTACCGATGAGAAAACGTTTAATTTGGACGGGCAGGATGTTTTAAATTTCTATTGGAGTGACCACACTACTTTTCTAAGAGAAACTATAGCGGCAGTCCATTGATGGTTTTGGGAACATTTTGTGTTTATGGATTGTTAGAGTTAGCATTCTCATACACGAATATGGACTCTGGAAAATACACATCGATGTTGAGAACTAACCTCCTTCCGTATTTAGAGAGAAATAATACTGAAAATATGACATTGCAGCAAAATAATTCTATTTTAGATAAGGGCAAAGAGACTAGCTCATGGCTAGAATCGCATAACGTGAAGGTTTTGCATTGGCCAGCCTACTCCATAGACCTGAATTCAATAGAAAATATCTGAGGAATGATGTTCCAAAAAATATTTGTTGAAAAAAAGCAATGCGAAAAAAATTTCACTTTTAAAAATAGATGTGATTGAATCTTGGGAGTCAATTGGTGAAAAAGTGCGAATAAGCTTACTAAATAGCATGACAAAAAAAATTTCTGAGCATATTCATAATCAAGAAGGCAATACTCAATATTAAAATAATATAAATTAATAGTAAATTAATAGTTAAATTAATTGGAGAATTTCTATCAAGAAATAGTTTTTTTTTGCATGAGCTTTTAACCACTTTTGTTTGTTTTTAAAAATATTTTTTGGAAGCAGACAATCGCATAAAAAATGGTGCGGCTATAGTTACGCACCACAGTAGGATTTTATTAAAAAAAATTTTGGTTTTTAAAATTTTTAATTTTTCTTGATTATGTCTCGTACACAAATTTTTTCATACATAAAAGCAAAGTTTTGAATTCTGCACATGGCTTTTCACGTCTAATAACAAAAAGATAATTATATATCTCAAAAACTAAAGTCAATTTGCTGATGCCATTTGTCAAAATTTGTATTTTGTCGGGCAGAGTAATATAATTACCCGCAATTATTGCCAGTTTATTTTTTAAATTAACAACTTCATAAATTATTCATATAATGAAAATTTTAATAACATTTCTCAAAAACTTGAAAATTAGACTTACAAATATGTTTAAAATGCCCAAATATAAATTCAAATTTTATTTAAACTTTCAACAATCTGACTAAATATTTTTGTAGAAACGGCTAAAAAGCGGCTAAACAATTATACGATAATTTTTCTTATCTATTCTCGTTTACGACTCCAGGGCGCTGCTCCCGAAATAAGTAATAACACTCATTACAGTTGAAATTGTAGTTATTACGTGAATCAGTAGGAGAGTGGGTGATCTGGTTCAACTTATCAATGCAATCGATTTTGGTAGCCAGTTCAATTCCAGCATGCTTAACGTGCTTGACGTGTAACGATTTCGTTAAAGAATGCTTTTTGCCTCCGCATCGCATGAATTTAGAGAAATGTCTTGAAACGTTAAGCTGTTTTTATTTCCTGAAATGGTTTCTGGCAGAATACCCACCAGATCCATGTACACTTTGTCAAATGGTCTCAATGGAGTATCAGTTTGAACCATTGGCATCTTCGTAAGCCTTGAACTCTTGTTTACCTGGCATTTTGAACAATTTTTCACATAATCTAATCTTTTTTTTGCTTCTACATACCCTTCTATGAGCGCCTCGACGAAGCATATGAGCGCTGCCCCCGACACGACATGAAAATTGTGATTGGCGACTTTAATGCCAAGGTGGGCCATGAGGGTATCTTTGGTTCAACGGTTGAACAATTCAGCCTCCACGACAACACCTCCGACTATGGAATGAGGCTGATCGATTTCGCCGCAGCACGAAACATGGAAATTAGTAGTACTAGATTCTAGCATCTCAAAATTCACAAGGGCACGTGGCGGTCACCCTATCAGAACAAGCGCAACCAAATTGATCATGTTGTGATTCTAGCGCTTCTATTGTGATGGACGTACGCTCTATCCGAAATGCCAACATCGACTCGGATCACTTCCTTGTAGCAGCACACGACTATGCGCTGCGAAAAATGCACGGAAACCCACGCAAAGAAAGCTAGACGTCAGTAAGCTGCACACACAACAGACCAAACAAGACTATGCCGCACGACTCTCACACCTGTTTGCCCAAGGCACTCTCCCTCTCGATGATATATGCGCGCAGGTGACACACGTCTCAGCTCAATACGTACAGCTGCCGAAGAGGTGGATTCCAACGCCCACTACGCAACAAGTGGTATGACGAAGAGTCGTGCAGCTACTGCAGAGAAAAATGCTGCATATCCTGCAGTCGGTAGTTACGCGAGGCGCGAAGGAGCGATACGGACATATTTTCAGGCGCAAGAAAAGAGAACTGAAAGACGCGAGTGTGAAGATATTGAGATGCATGGCGACAGGAACGAGGTTCGAAAATTATTTCAGAAGATAAGATGCCTGACCGGATGTTTGAAGACCGGACCCTCTACCTGTCAGGACGATTACGGAAATCTAGTAAGAGATGTCCAGGGTACACTGAGATTATGGAGAGAGCCCTTCTCTCATCTTCTTGAAGGCGATGACGATAACAACACCGCCGATAGAGAAGACATCATGGCAACCCCAGTTGCTGACGACGGCGCACGTTGGGAGGAAATGATAAAATACCCGCGCATGAAGCAAAAACAAAAACTTACGGGAATGTTCCATTTGAATTGCTTATTATATTAAAGATGAAATTCCCGTTTTTATACCCTATACTAAGAGTGAAAGGGTATATTCAGTTTGGTACGCCGTTTGTAACTCCCAGAAGGAAGCGTCTCCGGTATGGCAAAGTATATATATTCTTGATCAGCATGACCTCCTGAGTCGATTTAGCGATGTCCGTCTGTCTGTTGAAATCTTGATTAAAGAAATACTAGAAGAGCTAAATAAATAAAACTCCTAATTTAGATTACACTGTCTGTCAGTGAAAATGGGCATGATCAGTCCATTGTGACCTGTGAACCGACCACGTATGTTCAAATACCTAATATAAAACATACATCTACTGCGGTAATTTACTGTATACGTGCTTAGGTAAACTTTTTGGTCAAATATATATTGTTTTCATGCTCATATACATGAAAATAATGTTTTCCCTCAAAAGATTCAAAGAATGTATTGAGTTAACAAAGAGCAACTTAATAATCTTGACTGGATTTCTCACAGGTCACTGCAGACTGGAAGAGCATCTCACAAGAATGGGTATACCATCCGACAGTACATGTTGGTACTGTCTGGAGGAGGACGAAACCCTAGATCATATTCTGGGAACTTGTCTAGCCCTTATGCGCCCAAGGAAGAAAACTCTTGGATTCACTCAACCATGCCATACTAATATCAGGAAAATCATGCAAATCCAAATAATTAGGTTTCTTACTGAGATAGGCTCGGCTAATGTCCTCTAGAAGGATATAGTACAACCATCAGAATCCATTCATGTATTTGAACATGAAGTCAATATATAGTTGACCAAAAAAGTTTACCTAAGCACGTATACAGTAAATTATACCAGTAGATGTATGTTTTATATGAGGTATTTGAACATATGTGGTCGGTTCACAGGTCACAAGAGATTGATCATGCCCATTTTCACTGATATACAGATATATAAGTAATCTAAATTAGGAGTTTCATTTATTTAGGTCTTCTAGTTTTTCTGCAATCAAGATTTCAACAGACAGACATATGGACATCGCTAAATCTGCTGATCAAGAATATAAATATACTTTTCCATACCGGAGATGTTTCCTTCTGGGTGCTACAAACGGCGTACCAAACTATACCAAATATACCCTTTCACTCTTAGTGTAGGGTATAAAAATCGAAATTCGGTACACCTACCCATTTGTAAATATGGGTATCAAATGAATGGAAATTCTTCAGCGATTAAAATTTTGTAATTATTTTCAAAACTTTCACAAATGTGAGGGTATTTATAGTCGGCTTAGACCGAGTATAATTTTGATAATTCTAACTATCATAATGACACCTACCTTAAAATGTCCCTACTTTAAAATTTCCCATGTGATCTAACCTTCCCAACTGTTTTTTTTTTGTAAATATCTCTTACTACTTCCGAGTTATAGCCATCTGTATTGAGGCTTATTTCTTCAAAAAATGAAAAAAAAAATGGTACAACTATATAATAGGTGTACTCAAATGCATCCAAATTTGTATCCCATAACAGGGACACATAGGTCTGTTATTTAAAGTATAATTCATGTCCTGTTCAAAGGATATTTATTTTGTTGAAACCCCCATAAACTATTTATATTATAATATCCTAAATACAAACAAAATATTTCAAAAATAGTCTAAAAATATTCGAATTTATTTTTAAGACTTATTAGATGTATTTTAAAACTTATTAGAATTTTAGCATTTCTGTATATATTAAAATTTGCCTACACAGTAAAATAACATTTGGGTTAAAAGATTTTATTTAAAAAAAAAATATAATAAATCGAATCATATAAAACGTATAATAATGCAATGTCAAAATTTCTCTAAGTAATTATTGGTATCTAGTACCTAATTTTTTAATCTCATTGATTTATCTCGTATATAAGACTTAATTCATTGATTTTATACTAAATGTTATATCATGTTTTGTATTGTATTGAGAGCTCTGGAATGAATTTTATATTGTGTCGTTTGCAGTACTATTACAAAATAGTGATTTTTTGCCAATCCCGAAAATCCCGGGATTAGTACTTTTGAATCCCGGGATTGTATTCCCTAATCACAGCTTATTTCGTGCAGGCGTTGTGTTTAACTTTGAAATGCTATAACTCAGTAACGAATACCAATATGAAAAAATTTTATACGACATTTCAGAGAAACTTAAATTGCTTTACATATACTTCTTTAAAAAAAACATAAAGCAAAAAAAACAGAAAATGTTGCAAAATTCAACGCTACAGCTTTTTTCGTGCACAGCACTGTATTTTAAAAAAATGTTATGTACATGTCTATTAATATGTTGTGTGGCCGCCCTTTTGTTTAATTACATCTTAAAGACGCCTAGGCATTGATTCCACAAATTTTACTGTAATCACTGGTAAGATTTTTTGCCATTCTTCCATCAGAATATATTTCAAATCAATTTTATTGGAAATATTCCGCTTGCGAACGCCATTCTCCAAAATTGTCCACAAATTTTCAGTGACATTTAATTCTGTTGACTGTGCAGACGGAGTCATAAGATATGGCCAATTTCAAATCAACCATGACTGGACCATTCCCGATTTATATTTCTGGTCGTTGTCCTGATAAAAACGAATTCTTATCGTACACCCAAAGTAATTGAAATAAATTTTACTTTAGAATGTTCAGATACATTGTCTTGTCCATAATCTCATTAATAAAAACTAATTTTCCAACACCGGATGCAGCCACGCTGGCCCAAACCGCAACCATGCTTTACTGTAGACTTGAGGTGTTTATTGTCTAGCTCGGTATTAGCCTTACGCCACACGTAATACATTCCGTTGGATACAAATATATTGAATTTGGACTCGTCTGAGAATATGACGTCGTTCCAGAATGTACCCGGACGGACAACATGCTGTTTGGCGAAGTTCAGTCGACATAGCTAATTATGTTTGTTTGTGAAAGGTTTCTTGCGTGGTACTCGACCATTGAAATCGTTGGCCCGCAGGAGTATGTATGTCTGTATATATGTCTGTCTGTTGTGTTGCTGTTTGCCAGAAATCACGGTAACTTGAATAATATTGGTCAGAATGCGACGAATTTTTGTTTCAATATGTTTCAGCCAAAAAATGGTTCTTATTTCGGAAATGAGCCAAATTTTAAACGGACACGCCTACATCCCATATAAATCACTATTATATAACTCTTTAGGAACCAATAATACGTAAATAATTTGAGATATTATTATTAAATTTAAAATGCAATGTATGAATTCACTATGTATGTTTTGCAAAAATTATCGAAATGAATAAATTCTACAATTTCCTTGATTTATCACTTTGAACTCAATGAAGTCATTTCCTGCTGTGTATTAATAATAATAATGCTCGATTCTAACTAGGTATGTGCAATTAATCGTTACTGGAATGTCTGATTAATTGTAGACACGATATATCAAATTTGTGTATCGTATTTTTTTGATTAACCTAAAATACTATTATTCGGTTAATTAGAATTTTGATTAATTAAAGAACGATTACTCGATTAATCAGAAATATGATTAATTGAAGTACGCTTAATTGTTTTGTTATTGGCATGATAATAAATAACTATATTATACTTGTTTCGCATCTTTTTCGGCATATATAATTTTATTGTTTTTGTTTTTAAACAAAACTTTGTTTTGTATATCTTTTAAAACAGAAATTTCTATGTTCTCATATAAAAAGTATTTCGATTAATTGAATTGAATTGTTTTAATTAACCGATTAATCGTATTTTCGGTTAATCAAACAATACGATTAATCCTGATTGCGACGAATCAGACTTTCACGTAAAACAATTCATCGCACAGCCCTAATTATAACGGTACTTACTTGTTTACTTTATTACATCACTTTAAAAAATTAGGATTTTTCAATACTTAATAGAGTGTTCAGTTCGTTGACGGTTTAATAGTCTTAAATCAAGGATAATGGACGGAATAGATATATGAATCGATCAAATATACATATATATTTTGTACTATATTTAAGATGCGTAGAAATGAAATATATATATATATATATATATATATATATATATATATATATATATATATAATATATATTTAATATATATTTAATATATATTTAATTTCTACGCATCTTAAATATAGTACAAAATATTCGAAAAAGTTACTTTTTAAAAGTAGGGTATGGTACCACTGAAAAAAAAAACACTCGATTCCCCAACGAATTATCTTTAAGAATTTTCTAAATATACAAATACCTATCTTCATTAGTATAGATGTGAAATTAAAAAAAAAAAGAGTATTTGATCATTTTTTCCCAACGTGTGGCGTTGACATACCGCCGCCTGACCGTGATGAGGTCTGCACATCAACAGGCTGAAATACAACAACAAAGCCGCAGGATCGGTTGTTCTGCCAGCTGAGATGTTTAAGATCGGAGGCGATGAGCTCATCACATGCACAGTATGCACCGGCTCATTAGCAGAATATGGTCAGAAGAAAGCATGCCCATGGAATCTCAGTATACTCTGCCCAATCCTTAAGAAGGGGGATCCCACGATACGCGCCAACTGCCGTGGGATAAGTCTCCTCATTATCGCGTATAAGGTTCTAACGAGACTTTATTATGTGAAAGACTGAATCCCATCGTCAACAGACTGATTGGGCCTTATCAGTGCGGCTTCAGACCTGGCAAGTCCATCATAGACGAGATAATCACATTGCGCCAAATCGTGGAAAAGAACAAAGAGAGGCAGATCGACCACCTTCTCGTCGACTACAAAGATGCATTCGGCAGTCCGATAAGGAGTCGCCTATTTGCCACCATGTCTGAGTTCGGTATACCTGCGAAACTTATAAGGCTTTGCAGGATGACCCTGAGAGACACACGTTGCTCAGTGAGAATTGGGCACAACCTCTCCGATACGTTTAATACCGAAAGAGGTTTCAGACAAGGCGATACCCTATCGTGTGACTTCTTCAACCTAATAATGGAGAAGATTGTAAGAGCTGCACAACTCCATCACAATGACACTATCTTCAACAAGAGTTCCATGCTGCTCAGGTACGCTGATGATATCGACATCGTTGGGCAGAGCGTACGACCAGTCAGTGTAGCATTCTCCAGTTAAGAATGGGTCTTACAGTGAATGAGGACAAGACGAAGTACCAGGTGTCAACAAACAATGAGTCTTGGTCAATACGTCACTATTGACAACCACAACAAGTGGTGAAGGACTTCGTTTATTTGGTACCAGTATCAAGAAAGAAAACAATGGCAGTCTGGAGATTAGCCGAAGAATAACTCTTGCCAACAGGTGTTACTTTGGGCTCAGTAGGCGCTCTATAAGTCGCTCATCATGCCAGTCCTCCTATATGGTGCTGAGACATGGACGCTTGCCAACACCGATGAGCCAGCTTTAGGAACGTTCGAGAGAATGATTCTTCGGAAAATCTTTGGTCCGATATGCGTTGAAAACGAGTACAGAATCAGATGGAACGACGAGCTGTATGAGCTCTACGCCGATATTGACATAGTCAGGCGCATTAAGATCCAGCGTATACGCTGTCTTGTACATCTCGAGCGTATGGATGAAAGCGCTCCAATTCCAATTCAGTTCTGTACCCAATTGTGGTGAACGTAAGAGAGGCAACCGAATCTCCGGTGGAGCGACCAAGTGCGAGACAACCTGACAACACTTGGAGTACAAGGCGTAATTGCTGCGGCCGAGACCTATCATGGGTTGTAATGACCAAATAAGTAAGTAATGTAATAGTTTGTGTGGTATTTTTAGGAACTGCTCCACTGTGAGGGGTGAAGTCCCTATTTGCTGAGGGTTGGAAAGCACTTAACAAGCCCTGAGTAGAAAGTACACTAAATTAGGGTCTGTTCATGAGACAGGTTGAATTAGCCGACCCATGTGATGAACCTGAAGCTGACTCTGTAGGAGGGATGTCAGGTGTATCGGGAATTTTTGTAAAAAATTAAATTATGTATTAAAAATATAGAATAAATAATTGAATAACAAAATAGACATAAAAAAAATTAATTGTACATTAAAATAATAAACAATGACTATCTAAATCTTAATCTTCAAAATTATAATAATTAGAAAAAAAATCACAGTGACAAAATTGTATTTTCATAATATCAAAATTAAATTACAAAAACTAAACTGAAGTATAAATGTTTGTGATATATTTTCTGTATTACATTTTTTTTAATACTGATTAACAAAAGAAATTGTATTGAGTTACAAGTTTATCTGAAATATAACTTTTTAAATTTGTTTCTTGAAGATTTTCAATACCAAACAAATATGGCGAGATGCGTTTCAAAAAAACTGTGATGAACCGGAAATATAACCATAGAAAAATTAAAACAAATCTAAATATATCATTTAGATAAACTAAATATTTTATGTTGGTTTAATCTCATTTTAATAGCACATAATTTTATTACTTCAGTTACGAAGTTATAAAAAAATAATTAACTAATTAGTCCAGTGGTACATGTTGTTAATTGAAACATTGATTAATTCTATGTAGCCCTACTATTAGCATTATTTAACTTATATTGTACGAAACCGCAACGCGAAATATATAAAGGTTAAATGCAAAAATGATGTCTGTGTGACGCAAACATCCCTTAGCTCTAAGAAGTTTGTGTGGACTTTCACGCAAAACACAAAACTATCGAGAAGGTAACCAGCTACATGAACCAAAACAACATCGGAGAAAGTTAGTATAAACACAAATAACAATAATAAAACACACAATATGATCATGTCGCTAATGACATAGTGAGTGTAGCAATTGTACCTAGCTCTATAGCTTTTATGTTACAAGACATTCACTTAAACATCGGGAATATTGATCACGAACACATTTCACCTCCATCGATCAACAAATTCCATGACCATTGCTACGGGACGAACCACAGAACTCCACATCTTGTTGAGCATTTTACTGTCCTGTCGTTGGGCGCCAGATATGATATTCTCAATATCATAAATTACAAACACTTAACACATAGAAACAACACACTTAAACGGAGGGAAAAAAGTTCTAAAATCCAGAAGAAATCAAGAAGAATACGGAGTGATATACAGCTAAATCGAAAAATTATTAATTTCAAGAAATGGATTTTCTTAGTTGTCAAAAAAGTAACTAAGTAGAATTATTCTTGGATTCAGTTATTAATTTCTTAGGTATCAAAAAAAGTAACTAAGTAGAATAAGTCTTGAATTCAGTTATTAATTTCTTAGGTATCAAAAATATTGTTGTTGTTTTCGTCCCAAAATTTAATGAACACGTGTTCTTATAATTGTTGTTTTTTCGATCTTGCTTTGTCGCTATTATGTTTTGTTTTACTTTGACCGTCTGTCAGCCCCGTCTGTTTGTTTGTGTGTCTGTCTGTCGATATGTTGAAAGTAACTAAAAGCAATTATTTCGAAGCTAACATAAAATAAAAGAAAATATAGTCTAGTTAATTTATTGTTTATTTAGAACTTTATTACCTATATGCATTTTTGTATAGTAAATGACTTCTTTGAATACTTAATGTAAATGAATTGTTTATTTTATTTTTATTATTATTATTATTTAATTTAATCTCTGTATATTATTCTGAAACCGTTTACTTACCTTATACACTTTCTCCTCTTCTGTTGCCTCTTCTGTTGGTTATGTATAAACCTTCCCACGTTACCATAAGCATTGTATAGTGTATTTAGATAACAATGGAATGAAATCAACTTGGTATTTATGCAAAATTGAACCCAAATTTATGTTTACGAACTGAAACCATACCAATATTCGTAGGAAAAATCGTTAATTCTATTTATATCTTAAACATTCATACATACACAGACGCTTGCTTGTCTGAGTGTGCTTTGTTGTTCTATTCGTGAAAACACATACATGCAAACATTGTATATCATGCCGTTTTATAATACTTAAGAAGAAAAAAATGTGCAATCCAGACAAATTGTACTTAGTTACTTTTTTGATACCTAAGAACTTAATGTCTGAATATGTAGAAAAATTTGGTTACTTTCAACAGACAGACAGGCAGACTAACAAATAGATGGCGCCCTCGCAAAACAAAGCATATAGACAGAGCAATATCGATGAAAACAACAACAATACATGAACACGTGTTCTTTTTTCGATGAATACAGAAACAATTTTGCGTGTTCTTTTTGATTTTTAATAATCAATAAATAAACTTCTGAAAATCCAGTTGAATAAACTTTGTTTATTTTTTGACAACTAAGTAATTTGCTTTCTTGATATCCAGATGACAAATTCTTGAGTTTTAGTAGTATTTTATTGATATTAGTCAAATTCTACTATTTTTCTTTCTAACCGAATTCTTCTCGAGTTTTAGAATTTTATTTCCCTCCGTGTACAAACTATCTTAAATCTATTAATTAAGTTTGCAAAAAAAAATTAAGTTTTTCATTTTGTTTTAAATTCAAACTTTTAGTGACCTATAATTTGTCTAAAATACAATGTGAACTTTTACTATTAGATCTTTTTTTGTTCAGGTTCTGAATTACCTATTGTTTTAAATTTTAAAATTTTGTTATAAATTCAAAAATGAATTTATAATTTTAAAATTAGTTCAATTATGTTAGCAAAATTCTTTAGTTCACGTGGCGAAGTGTGCCCCAACGCTCTAAAATCGGGTTAAATTCAGTATTGTCGGAACCACTCAACCGATTTTAAAAATTTAAAAGTTGCACAGAGAAAACTTGAGAGAACTTAAGTTTTAAAATTGGAGTTTGTATCTTTAATGGTAATGGAGATAAATATCGGTAAAGTTGAGATTTTTTTCATGAAACTTTTTTCAAAACTTGTAAAAAATCCAAAAATTATCCGATTTTCAAAATTCTTTTGTTTATGAAAAGCTTACATTGGGAAAATGTGCTTCCATGAGAAAATATCTTGATTAGTTTTACAGATATAGACGGGAACATGATTTTTTTTTTTAATTTTTGAAGACTTTACTTTACATATTTATGCATAGATTTTACATTTTATCATGAAATCAAAATATTTGTATGGAACTTTTATAAACAATTAACACATAAATTATAAACTCAAAACCCTTTTTAAACATTTCAAGTGGTTTATTGTAACAAAATAAAATAAACAAAAATTAAACTTTATAAAAGATTTTTATAATTACCGCAAATGTAAGTACAAAATTATTGTGAAATTAAAAGAAATCTATTCAAATTAAAACACATAACAGATGGACGAACAATTTCAAATCAAAATATCCTTGGAGACACCGCTGGAAGAATACAAAAAATATATCAACATTGTAGATGAAGTCCAGAATGACTATCACGTACCCAGAAGGGCACGTGAATCGGACTATGTCGTTGATGTAGATGAAAGGATACCGGACAAGTTGTACACATTTTCTGGATGTGTGAAAGTAAGAAGAGCCACAGTTTAAGAAAATTAATATTGAGGATGCTGCTGATGTGGAGATGCAGCATCAACACCAGCAACTGAAGAAAATACAGACTTTGAACCCGAAATCTCACTCAAAATTCTATTAAAGACTAAGTCCAATTAAGTCCATAATGCAATGGTAGATTAAGATGTAATAACAACAATTTCTCGGTCAAAATGCGCGAAGTAATTTGGACGCTGCTCATAGCCGTCTGGTTGGATACTCTCTTTCATGCGTCAAGGGTTACAACGAATGGGTTCGACTTCTGCCGTGAGCAGAATATCAAATATATGTTGGGTCAGTGCTGGGAAAATGACTTGGACTATTTCGTTGATCTGGAGGTCTCCGAGACAGAGATGTACTACAAACATGACGGCTGTGTGACCGTCTTTAGTAAAGAAGTCAAAAACAACATGACGCAGACGAATGCATAGACAAATAAGCTAAAAAGGAATTAATTGAAGATAACAATGGATCGGATCCCGGATAAAATATAGAAATGCTGTAAAAATCGGGTGTTATATTTAAATAAAATAAAAAAAACCAAAACTGTTAATAAAAACCTTGTTTTAGCATTAAATTAATAAAAAAAAATGTAAAAAATAGTCTTCTTGAAAATATCAAAAGTATAAACTGTTAAACGACAGTAGACAACTGTCTATATGGAGTCGACCATAGTAATTGTCGGATCGACAGTATCTACTGTTAGATTATATATGACAAATAGGTAAAACGACACTTTCTACTGTCGTCCTAACACTTTATCAACAGTAATATATATATATATTAGGGTGCTTCAAAATTGGATCGAATTTTTATTTTCCCACGAAATCGCTCACCATACGATCAGAAAAGTTGAAATAGACACGCTCAATTGATATTTAGAGGTCGCGCACTTGGATTTTCAGTTTTTGGCGATCTGTAAAACGTAAGTTGGCTTCATGGGAAATGTTGAATATCTCCCAAAGTTTAAGGAGTAAATTCACAAAATTTTTAGAAAAGTGATCTAATATAATGTAGTTTCTAAAACTGTTGATAACATTTTTTAACATCGACTGATTAATACACAAACTAATTTTAAATTCATGAATTAATTTCAGTTAATAAAAAATTCCGCTAGTCAGTTTGTATCCGCTACACCCAATAATTGTTTTTTAGATATCCAATGTATCTAATAAATATAATTTAACCGCGGGGCTAGGCAATATATAGCGGTAAACATCGTCATCATTCAGAAATTCGTATATAACGCATTGATTTATTTATACCTTTAGTATTTGGAGTAGGATGTCTTAAATTTTATATATCGTGCAAAGAAAACGTCTGAAAATGTCCACAAAAAAGTATAAAATACATAATTGGTAAAGTTGTACCGAACTTATAGGTTATTATATTGTCAAAAAATGTATTATTTTTATACATTTTAACTTTAAATATAATTACTCAACAGATCAAAAATAAAATTCTATAATAGTGAAATGCTTTATTTTTTACGTATTTAACAAAAAATGTTATGGTAGGGAAACAAGCGAGTTGATTATCCAATATGCAATAACACTACTCAACAAAACGAGAAATAAAAAAACGGACTCTATCAACAACGCATATTTTAAAATGTAGTAAATAAAGTTTCTAATTTTAGTTTGGGCAATGCTCTTGATAACCATATATCGCTTTCTTATTTGTCATTCGATCCGAAATTCTATAAAAATCATCCAAAAGTAGTCTATATAATAAAAAAATCGAGTTTTTTTGTATATTAAAATTAGTTTTCGTGAGCATTCCTTCCGTAATAAGATGCACAGCAACGTCCGCGAATTAATGTAAAGCAGAATTCAATTCCCTTGGTGATGCTTGGAATTTTGCCGCAGAAGGGCACCCGGAGGTCGCAGTCCACGCACAACACCGTGAAATCCTTTCCACAATAATTAGACAGCAACGTCCTCGAATAAAAGTAAAGCAGAATTCAATTTCGCGTTTGACTGGATGTAACTTTGGTCAAGCCCAATTTCATTGCATTATATTAGACGAAGTATTTTGAATGGAATTCAAAATAAATCAGTCAGAATATTAAAATTGCTTCAAATACTGAGTATAAGCACGCATAGCCTGAACAACTTTGAACCCAAAAGACGTGGGAGCAAATTGTTTTTTAAAAATTTGTTTCAGACATCGCCCCCGAGTATTGTAAGACTAAATTAAAAACATCGTATGCAGCTTTTTAAAATAATGCGATTACACTTTTTTTTCCGGTTTTTTAAATATTATAAATTATAAATATTATAAACCCACAAAAAAATTGAAACCACTATATTTTAAAAATATTTTTTATTTTAGTTTTAAAATACTCGGGGCGACGTCCGAAACATATTCTTAATAAATGAATTTGGTCCTACGACTTTTGGGTTGAAGTTGTTTCAGGCTAGGTGTGTGAGTTCTTCATTAGAATCTGGAAGCTAATCGGAATAACATACTAAGAAATCGGATAATTTTTCAATTTTCTAATAATACAAAATATTTATTTTTTGAGAACGTTACAACATAATTGCTGTGCTGAAATCCACATAAAATATTAAATTAATTCACAATTTATTAATAAAAATTGCATTAAAATAGTTTTGTTTAAAAATTTTTAATATAAAGCAAAACATCCGAAAAGATGCGGATGTGTCAATGCGGATGCGAACGCTGATGTCAAAATGTCAAGCTCTGTAACATCCCTAATAAATAATACTGTTCTCATATTAAAATCAAGTTACATCATGAAATGATTTTTCTTTTGTAAATATTATATTTTATTCAATTATTTATATAAACATTTCTTTAAATAAATGATTATATTTTCATTATTTGCACGTACTGATTATATGATGTAATTAATTATTGAAATAATCCATTATTACATAATAGTAGTATTTAGCTAATTCCAAAATAACCATTAGATGATATTCATGAATGTCTTATCTGGGTAATGTTCACATTTTAATATACGATTTTTACATGTAAAAAGATTTTCTTACGATCTCATTATTATTTGTCAATGGTTTTGCGATTATGATGTAATTTTATATGTAATGCTTTCAGACTAATATTGTTGACCAGGCAATGGTCGGGTAAATAATTAAATGGGGAATTACCCAATCAGTGAGTACATGATCAGGTCACTACGTTACAAGGACATCGTGATTTGATTTGTTACCTCGTTTGGGCCTCGTCATAACCCGACCAGCTCAAATAATGACATGATCAGTTCATGAGCATGGCCCCACCCGAATTTCAACTAGGGATAATATGCTTTTTACAACCACACATGGTTGTTGCAATCAAAGTACAGTATTTTCAATTTTATTTCAACAATAATAAGGTCGGTAATCAAATTAAAATAAATTATTTATTATAATATGATTGTCTTTCTTTTTAAAATACTCAAAATAGGATGGACATGTGAGTAACTTTTTTCTAATCACGGAGAGTCACTCACGGCCATTTTTGTTCTACTCACACTCACAATTACGTGAGTAAAATTAAGATTCAATAACAATCACGCGTGATCAGGCGTGATTCACGTGAGTCACGCTAAAACACGTGTTTTTATACCCTACTCTAATAGTTTGGTACGCCGTTTGTAACACCCAGAGGGAATCATCTCCGGTATGGAAAAGTATATATATTCTTGATCAGCATGACCTCCTGAGTCCATTAAGCGATGTCCGTCTGTCTGTCTGTCCGTTGAAATTCTTACTACTTAAACAATTGAAGAGTTAGATAAATGAAACTCATATTTTAAATTACTTATATACCTACGCTGTAATTGGACAGATCGGTTCATTGTGACCTGTGATCTGACCATTTATATTCAAGTACCTCATATTAAATTTACATCTACAGATCAATTTTACTGTATACGTGCTTAGATAAACTTTTTTGGTCAAATATATATTGGTCATTCTTAAATACACGAAAATAATGTTTTCCGCCGATACGACTTATGGTTCTAAAAAAAAATGTCGAAATTTGGAACACCTACCCATTTGTAAATATGGGTATCAAATGAATGGAAATTCTTCAGCGATTGAAATTTTGTAATTATTTTCAGGATTCATATACCCTGGTGACCAATATACCACTTTGAATGTTAACCACACATATGTGTAGGGTATTTATAGTCGGCTTAGACCGACTATAATTTTGAAAATTCTAATTATCATAATAACACCAAATTTATAATTTCCCATGTAATCTAACCTTCCCAACTGGTTTTCTATTTTTTTCAGAATGCATAAAAATACATATTTCATTTGTAATGTTGGTGAGATTGGTCGACCGAGCGTGGTACCTCCAACACAACCTACATCTTTAAAACGCAATAATTATGTTATGATGTTAGGGATTTTGATAAAATATATCTCAATTTTTAAAAGAGATTGGATTGTGAAAGACCTTAGATGTGCTGTTCATATGGAAAGGTAAAAATTGCCTCTGAGAATAATTCTCCGGTGAAGAATTCGTGTGAAATATTTGAGAATTGTGTCAGTGAAAAATTATCTCTGGAAAAGAATTATCAATAAAGGAATAGTTCGGAGTAGAATTTACCAGGTATGAATTGACTTTGGGAAAAACTATTTTTGAAGCGATTTTTTTGATTACTGCATTTATAACTCGAATAAAAACGGAACCCCACATGAACCCCTGGAACATACTAAACCAATATGTCCAAAAAAATGTCCAATGACGCAAGCGGGTTCTGGCCAAATCCCAATGAATCCAATTTGTTCAAAAAACTCCATTGGGAGTTGGGTAATTTCGGACACATGGGACGGACTTTTATAGTCGATCGGGCCCGACTATGAATACCCTACACTTTGATGGGGATATTAATGTGGAAATTTTATGCTGAAGATTCTTACACTCAGAATATTATTTACTTATAAGAAATTTACGACGTATATCCCAATAATTTAAAAAAATGATATAAAAGTAAAAAAAAAAAAAATAATAATCAAAAAATGTTGAAAAGAAATGTTTTTTTTTATACGTATGTGGAGATTTAAAGCTAATATTTCATAAATTTGTTTTCAAGAAAAACATTTATTGGAAAACATTTATAGGTGAATTCTAACAAAATATTTTAAATTTTATAAATATATCTTGAATACTTTTCGAGTTAT
Organism: Dryomyza anilis; assembly: GCA_951804985.1. Classification (NCBI taxonomy): domain Eukaryota; kingdom Metazoa; phylum Arthropoda; class Insecta; order Diptera; family Dryomyzidae; genus Dryomyza; species Dryomyza anilis. The sequence goes on from OX638135.1 coordinate 52,927,025, forward strand.
GGGTTCCTAAAGTGTTATATATAAGTGACTTGTATGGGAGTTGGACATGTCTGTCGACGAATTTGGCTCAATTTCATTGACAAAACTAACTTTTGGCTAAAAGTTATTCAAAAGAAATTTCATCGCATTCTAAGCAGTATTTCTCAAGTTATCGTTTATACGGACAGACGGACAGACAGACAGACATACATATATACATACATACATACATACATACATACATACATACATACATACATACATACATACAGACGACCATAAGTAAACGGACTTGGGTGACGATGCTGATCAAAAATATATATATATATATACTTTTCCATACCGACAATGCCTCCTAAGGGGTGTTACAAACTCTGCACAAAGTTAATGTACCCTGTACCTCATAGGTGTATAGGTATAAAAATAGGTATCCAATGATGCAAGTGGGTTCTGGACAAATCACAATGGTTACACCTCTGGATTTCAAAATATTTGTCTTAATGAGCTCAGGAAAAAAAAAATTGGAAATTTTACCTCGGTAAGACTTTTTTTTCCATATATCTAAAAATAATATTTTTTTTTACTTTTATAAATATTTTTGCCTGGTTGTTTTGTGCTTGTACTAAATTCGCATTTAGTTCATTGCACAAAATGATCTTATAGGCTTTGCTATGCAGAAATTGTGCAGAAGATCGCTGATGAAGAAGCTTGGCAGCTTCTGAAACAGCCAACAATTTTTTGTTTTTGTCAATTGTTTCACTCTCCAGTACATAGCACTCTGTATCTGACAAGACCTTGAGCCCGCAAAAACAATAATTTTGCAATAACTCTATTTTAGGTCGAAAAACAAACAACAATTTATTTATCAAAAATAATAATTATTTTTTATTTCTATAAATATTTATGAAAAATAATAATTATTTCTGATTTTTATAAATATTTCTCAATAATAAAAGTTATTTTTGACTTTTATAAATATTTATCAAAAATAATAATTATTTTTGATTTTTATAAATATTTCACTGCATTACACTACACATAATTACACTACACAACAAAATGAGAAAAAAAAGTTTGCGGAGTAAATTCCATTATTTATGTATTATTGGAAATGACCCGCATAATTTTAATATATGAATTAAATAATTGTCTATGGATATGTTTACGAGATTTCGGGCAATAACATTTGTACTGAGTTTTCAAAAAGGTGGTCACATATGTTTGTAAATATCTCGCATTTTATAAAACGCATATGGCCCAAAACGCAGCCTATCACCTGCCATTTTTACGCATTTTTCAACATATAATGCTCCGAAAACATATGAAATCAAATACTTTTAATATTTTTTATAAAAGCATCTAAAAGTACACAAGTATTTGATTTCATATGTTTTCTGAGCAATATATGTTGAAAAATGCGTAAAATGGCAGGTGATAGACTGCGTTTTGGGCCATATACTTTGTTATATCGAATGAAAGGTAATTAAATATCCAATATACATTTCCTACAACACTTTGGAATTGGTTCACTGGTTTAAGAGAACTCTATAGAAGAACTCGAAAAATGTAAATTTTTTCGACGAAAATTTTATTGAAAAATGCGTTGAAAAAATGGCGAAATATTGAAAACGCAAGATGATGCACAGTTTGTAATATTCCAAAAGCATGCACATTTTTAAAGAAAATGATGTAAAAATAAAAGAAATCTATGGATACATTTTGAGAATAGAAAAAAATCATGTGAAAGCATTACAATTGAGTATTAGCTAAAAAAAATCGTATTTTATGGTTATAACCCATACCCCTGGGTTACATGTTATAAAATGTATGTAAGGATATTTTAGTAGGCGTGACTGGTATGAAAAAGTATATATTTTCTTGATCAACATCACTCCGAGTCGATTTAGATATGAGTCGAATTAGTCAACGTAATCTACTGCATCCACTACGAGATATGGGTTTATTTTTTAGGATCACATATCTCGTTAAGTATTAAAGATAAAGTTATAAAATTTAAAATTAATTACAAGCAATCATCTATCAATAGATGCTCAAAAAATGAGCGTGGTCCGCTCACATTTTTTATTTTTTTGTCTATTTGTAGGGCACACATCACTTTTTTATCCTCACATATTTTTGTCATTGATAGCTCAATTTCTTCGAAAGAGTGACAACTAATTTTGGAAAATTAAAATTTGTATATGATCTTACTTTCTTACTTTCTATGAGGTACAGGATGTATTAACTTTTTGCATATATTGTAACACCCCTTAGGAGGCGTATCCGGTATGGAAAAGTATATATATTCTTGATCAGCATCACTACCCGAGTCCGTTTAGCTATGTCCGTCTGTCTGTCTTGCTGTCTGTCTTGCTGTCTGTCTTGCTGCCCGTATACACGATACCTTGAGAAAGACTAATCAGAATGCGATGAAATTTCGTCTCAATATATTTTAGCCAAAAGTAGGAACTGAGTTTGAAAATGAGCCAAATCGGTCAACGGACACGCCCACCTCCCATACATGTCACTTTTATATAACTCTTTAGGAACTAATAACTCGAAAAGTATTCAAGATATAGTTATAAAATTTAAAACGTATTGTTATAATTCACCTAAAAATATGTGGTCCCACATTTTTTTTCATTATTTCCCGGGTTTTCATAGTGGAAATTTGATCCGTAAATTACTAAAATCAAATCTATGAAATATTAGCCTTACAAAATTTTAATGGGCGTGGTCCGCCCAATTATATTTTTCAATTTTTTTATTAGTTTTTTATTCTTTTATATCAATTTTTTAATTTATGGGGATATAAGACGTAAATTTCTGATATGTGAATAATATTCCGAGGGTGGGGAGGTTCAGCATAATTAAAAACTTTAAAATTAAGGTATGCAATTAAATATCCCGCATTAATATCCCCACCAAAGGTGTAGGGTATTCCATAGTAGGGCCCGACCGACCCATGTGACCGAACTTACCCATGTGACCTAACTTTCCCAACTCGTTTTTTAATTTTTGTTGAAACAAATGCTTTTTTTCAAGTTCTCCTATCGAGTTCTCTTAAACTAATGAACTAATTTAAAAATGTTCTGAGAAATGTTTATTGGATATTCAATTACCTTTCATTCGATATAACACTTGATCAAGTATTATTTAGAAAGCGAGATATTTACAAATATATGTGAGCACCTTTATGAAAGCTCCGTTCAAAATTTATTGGCCCATGTTTTGTAAACCTATCCAAAGAAACATTGTTAAATCATATTTTCAGAATCAGGGCATAATTTTACATAACATAAAAATAACCTTGACTGCTACACAGAATGGCTGTTGTGTAGTATTATTTTTGACTTTAATAAATATTTATCAAAAATAATTATTATTAATGATTTTTATTTTTTTACTCAAAAATAACTATTATTAAAGATTTAAAATTTAAAAGTCCTAAAATAAAAATAATGCCACAAACGAAAAGTTTTCGTCGAATGCTTTCTAATGGTACCCTTCCTTTTGTTGTAGCATTATTCCTTCACAATGACTTTTATACAAAACAAATTGGAAAATAATAATTATTCGGTCTCTGAACTAAACTTAATAAACAAAAGGAAATTGAAAATTTAACTTTTTAGAAAAATGGGTACATAAAAAATGAATTCTATGTCTTTTTCTATGAAACCAAGCAAAAACTATTGACATGACCCCACAAAAATTGACTAGCCCATACTTAGTACGGGGGGTTAGATCAGTTGTTGGCTGAAACCTTGCAACTTATTCTGAGTTGAAGAAGGGGTGGATAGATGACGGTCAGTTAGCAAGGGTTTGATTTGTTATAGTTCTGAATAGTGGTCTGACGCCTGCCCAAAGCATTCTGAGTTTGGACGTGCCCTACTCTAGTTTTCTATTTTGTTCCTTTTTGTAGGGTGACCAGCATTAATGCCACATGTCAAGAGGAGCGCTTAGTGTTCGATTAAAACACAGCAGCTCTTTGGGGTTTTGATTGCTAAGCTAATTAAAGCAGCAGGACATGATAAAGCATTGATGCTGATTTTCAATCTGATTACAGTGTCTTTTGTACTTAAAATAACTTAAAACTAACAATATTTCATTTCCTTAAATTCCTATGTAGTTATTGTTCTATTGCCATGCATTGGCTAATTTGTTATTGCTTAGATATTTCGCGCACAGCGCTGCTTAATATCTGTTGCATATATGGGTATTCGCGGCAAGTTCAATGCTCGTGCAATGCATTTGTTATTGTAGCGATCGTGATAACAACGAGACAGAGCAGTGTTTGAAACAAGCAGCGACGCAGTGTTGTTATTTACATTGCGTGCATTAGAATAGATAAAGCTTCAAAAAGAGCTTTTAAGCAACGCATCACAATACAGTGGGCAAATGTTATAATAATGTGTGTAAAATATAATTACACTACACCCTTACCCTAAAACAGTAATGGGAGCGCCCATAGCACGCGTGCAAACGAAACTTTTGAGCTTTCACACGAATATAAGTGCGTGTGAAGAGCGAAAGCTATCAGTCGTTCATGCGACTTCAAGCAAGCAGGTTGATGCTACTTCGTTGCACACTGCACTGAAAAACAAAATATTTAATGTAGATTGGAAGGATGCATTATGGTTTGCTGAGATTTTTTTTGTGAACCCCAAGGTAGAATATGTATAAAAATGTATTAAACATATTTGCAATTTAAAGATAACAAACATTGTTTGTTGTATTTCCGTGAAAAAATGATCGCACTCTTCGTTGCGTTGTTGTTTTTGTAACAATATTTTTTTCAGTGCTGAGCATTAAAAGCTTTCCAACACACTCCCAATTTGTAATTGTGTGCATGTGCCCATCACTGCGCTAAAAGATAAAATTTATACATTTTTGAATTTATAAATTTTTATAACGTACCTAGCTGGACCCGTGCACGACTCGTGGCAAGATTTTGTAAATGCAAGGATATCGATTGATTTTATTAATATAAAGGACATTTTTATTATTTATATCTTCCCCGTAAAATTCTTCCCCGTAGAACGCTTTCCCGTACATTTCTTCCCGGTAGAATTCTTTCCCGTAGAATTCTTCCCCGTAGAGTTTTTCCCAGTAGAAGTTTTAGTGTGGTAAGTTTTAGTGTAGTGAGTTTTAGTGTCATGAGTTTTAGTGTCGTAAGTTTTAGTGTGGTGACTTTTGGTGTGGTTCGCCGTTTTACCATTAGAAGTGTTAGTGTGGTGAGTTTTATTCGCATGCAGTCGAGTTCTATAGTTCGTCATACTTTTTTAAAAAGCTCCGACCGTTTTAGCCATAAAAACTACACTCAAAATAATTTGAAAAACCGTATATCATAAAATTTTTCAAAATGCCAGAAAATCAAAAAATTTGGAGAGTTCTCTTCGCATCAGTCGAGTTATATAGTTCCTCATACTTTTTTTAAAAAGTTTCCACCGTTTTAGCCATAAAAAGTACACTCAAAATAATTTGAAAAACCGTAAATCAAAAAATTTTTTCAAAATGCCAGAAAATCAAAAAATTTTGAGAGTTCTCTTCGCATGCAGTCGAGTTCTATAGTTCCTCATACTTTTTTTAAAAAGTTCCGACCGTTTTAGCCATAAAAAATACACTCAAAATAATTTGGAAAACCGTAAATCATAAAATTTTTCAAAATGCCAGAAAATAAGGACTACAACAATAATGAATTCCGATGCGTGTACACACACTTCTCAAAATTTTTTGATTTTCTTGAAAATGATATGCTACCGGAAGTTAGCAGATCATTTTTTTAAGTGTATTTTTTTGGGCTCAAATGGGCAGAATTATTAAAAAAAGTATGAGGAACTATAGAACTCACCTGCATGCGAAGAGAACTCACCTTTTTTGTTGATCTTCTAAGAATTGATATTCTAAGTTCACAGACACCAAGTTCATAGGGTGTATAATTAGTATCAACATGCGGTGTTGTGCCTACAGTTTGATGATGATATGGTGTTGAAAAGATTTGTTTAATATCTAATATTTTGCAAACTTGTTTCATAGTTTCGTTAACAAATACTGTTTTCAAAATAAATTGTTCTACTATAGTACATGCAACTGTATTTGCGTCTTTAGTTTCCATTGGATATGCTACGACGAATTTCGATATTGTATTGTTAATATGTATCGATATCCATTGGACATACGCAACGGTCTAACGGTGTCGATTGTTAATATTTCAAAAGTTTTACTTGGAGTTTCAGTGATTACTAATTTTTTTTAGTATGTGTTATTTGTTTATTTTTATTGCATGGATGACATTGTGATTTGTACTTTTTTACCATTTTATTCATATTTTTCCACATATCTTTTTAATTTTAAAACTGTTTTTCTTACTCCAAAATGTCCTGTGGTGCATTGTGGAATTCTTCGATTAATTTATATTGTGTTATAGTGTCGGTTATTTTTTTCGGTGGTTTATATATTAATATTGATAATTTTGAACGCGTTTTATTTTGTTGGCCATTTAATTTTTCTTGCTGCAGCTTATTGTACTTTTCTTTTAATACATCTTTGTTTATAACATCGAAGGTTGTATCTTCTACGCTCAGTGCTAACTGATTTATATTTACATTTCGCATTTGTGATAATAGTTTCTCCAGCGTACAATCTAAATTGTGCGGATTATCGCTACATCTTACGAATATTGTATTATGATTTTTATCTATAAAAATTGTACACTTTTTAAGATTGCGTTCTATACCAGACTTCTGTTGATGATCAGACTTCTGTTGAGAAGTGCATTTAGCCTTTTCTGCTTTATTTTTCTTGTAATATCTTGTAATATCTAACACATTTGTTGTTGATTTGATTTCAGTAGATACTGGAATCATTTGTTTTAAAATTTCTGAATCTATTTTAAATCGCGATAATGCACCTCCATTGTATATGCCTTGCTTGTATATGATTTCAAAATCATAGCTTGATAGGTAGGGAATACAATTTGTTCCTGTTTTCGTAATCCCGAGTTACCGGGATTAGTTCAAAATACAAGTAATTTAGAAAAATATTTGTTTTACTCCATACTCAAACCATAATTAGACTTTTTTTTTTAGTTTTTTTTTTTAAGCATTTAAGATAGAATTGCTGGAACGCCACTGGAACGCCAACGGTTCTATTTTGAGAAAACTTGACAGCATTCGATTGAACTGGATAGAACTAGCTTTTGATCTGGTTCTAGTTGTTTCTTGGTGTTTTTTTTTTTTATAGAAAATAGAGCTTTGGCTATAGATCACACGCCACGGGAACACAGTTAATGATTAACAGGAACTTAGTTTAAAGATAATAGATATTGTCTAAACTATCGATAAAAATAACTAAACTTAGTTTTCTATATTTTGAAATTTGCTATTTTAACCATTTTTCGTTGAAAAACAAAATAAATTACATATTGCGAGTTTTATACACAAGATAGTCTTTATCAGATTTCTTCTCAAAAAGTTACGAAAAAGAAACAATTAGTATGCAATAATAATTAACAATAATTTTGTTGCATTATGTTTAAAAAAAAAAACAGAACACAAATTAGGTAAAGGGACCGAATATTTAAAAGTACAACCAATAAAAAAGTTTGTAATATCAGTTGTGAGTTTGACTATGTTGAAACCCCCATAAACTATTTACATTATAATATCCTAAATACAAATAAAATATTTCAAAAATGGTATAAACATTTTCGAATTTATTTCCAAATATGTATTTTAAAACTTAGAATTTGAGCATTTCTGTATATATTAAAATTTGTCTACACAGTAAATTAACAATTGGGTTAAAAGTTTTTATTTAAAAAAAATATAATAAATCGAATCAAATAAAACGTATAATATTGCAATGTCAAAATTTCTCTAAGCAATTATTGGTATCTAGTACCTTATTTTTTAATTCCATTGATTTATCTCGTATATAAGACTTAATTCATTGATTTTATACTAAATTTTATATCATGTTTTGTATTGAGAGCTCTGAAATGAATTTTAAATCGTGTCGTTTGCAGTACTATTACAAAATAGTGATTTTTTGCTAATCCCGAAAATCACGGGATTTTCGGTACTAGAAAATGGTCGGGATCCCGGGATCCCGAATCCCGGGATTGTATTCCCTATTAATAGGTCAAGTCTTATTCTTGTTAATTTTGATGATGGCTTTTTATGTGTAAATAGTGAAACTAAAGGTCAGACCGTTACCACAATAAATTTTTGACCAAAAAGGTAGGGTCTGAAAAAATGTATACCCCAATGTATAGCTAGTAATTCTTTTTCGATTATTGGTTTGTTAACTTCTTGTTTGTTTAATGATTTGCTGTCAAATCATTTGACTTAAAATGTTCAATGTCATTTAAAGGTTAACACTGCTGTATCCTATTAATATAATAAATCTCTTTGTTGGTTTGTTGGTTTGTCGTTTTGTTTGTTTGTTTGTTCCGCTTCTCCGTCTAAACGGCTGATCCGATTTTCTTGAAATTTTGACCACAGATGCGGTATGGTCTGAAAGGAATGATAGGCTATATATGGGCGGGATTGGACAAAGAGGCGTGGCATCTCCTATACAACCTAAACTTTCAATACGATATAACTCGGCAGTTTCACCAGCTACGAACATGAAACAAAAAACTCAAATACAAAAAAAAATAAAATACAAAAATCAAAAGCACAAAACAAAAGCAAAAATACAAAAACAAAAGCAATACGATATAACTCGGCACTTTCACCAGCTAAGAATATGAAACAAAAAACTCAAATACAAAAAAAAAATTAAAAGCAAAAAATCAAAAACACAAAACAAAACAAAAGCAAAAATACAAAAGCAATCACGTTTGTCCCGCTTCACCGTCTAAACGGCTGATCCGATTTTCTTGAAATTTTAACCACAGATGCGGTATGGTCTGGAAGGAATGATAGGATATATATGGGCGGAATTGGACAAAGAGGCGTGGCACCTCCTATACAACCTAAACTTTCAATACGATATAACTCGGCACTTTCACCAGCTACGAACATGAAACAAAAAACTCAAATACAAAAAAAAAATAAAAGCAAAACATCAAATGCACAAAACAAAAGCAAAAATACCAAAACAAAAGCAATACGATATAACTCGGCACTTTCACCAGTTACGAACATGAAACAAAAAAAATATAAAAAAAAATTAAAAGCAAAAAATCAAAAACACAAAACAAAAGCAATCACGTTTGTCCCGCTTCTCCCTCTAAACGGCTGATCCGATTTTCTTGAAATTTTAACCACAGATGCGGTATGGTCTGGAAGGAATGATAGGATATATATGGGCGGGATTGGACAAAGAGGCGTGGCACCTCCTATACAATCTAAACTTTCAATACGATATAACTCGGCACTTTCACCAGCTACGAACATGAAAAATAAAAACTCAAATACAAAAAAAAAATAAAAGCAAAACATCAAAAGCACAAAACAAAAGCAAAAATACAAAAGCAATCACGTCTAAACGGCTGATCCGATTTTCTTGAAATTTTGACCACAGATGCGGTATGGTCTGGAAGGAATGATACGCTATATATGGGCGGGATTGGACAAAGAGGCTTGGCACCTCCTATACAACCTAAACTTTCAATACGATATAATTCGGGACTTTCACCAGCTACGAACCTGAAACAAAAAACTCAAATACAAAAAAAAAAATTAAAAGCAAAAAATCAAAGGCACAAAACAAAAGCAAAAATACAAAACCAAAAGCAATCACTTTCGTTCCGCTTCTTCGTCTAAACGGCTGATCCGATTTTCTTGAAATTTTGACCACAGATGCGGTATGGTCTGGAAGGAATGATAGTATATATATGGGCGGGATTAAGCAAAGAGGCGTGGTACCTCCTATACAACCTAAACTTTCAATACGATATAACTCGGCACTTTCACCAGCTACGAACATGAAACAAAAAACTCAAATACAAAAAAAAAATTAAAGGGAAAAAAGCAAAAGCACAAAACAAATACGAAAACAAAAACAAAACCAATCACATAAAACTACAATCCAAACTAAAAAAAAAAAAAAAAAAAGAAAAAGAAAAACAAACTCACCACACTAAAACTCACCACAATAAAATTGACCACACTAAAATTCATCACACTAAAACTCATCACACTAAAACTCACCTCACTAAAATTCACCACACTAAAACTAACCACACAAAAACTCACCACACAAAAATTCAACACACTAAAATTCACTACACCAAAACTCGCCACAATAAAACTCACCACACTAAAATTCACTCTAAAATTCACCACGCTAAAACCCACCACACTATAATTCACCACAATAAAACTCACTTTACTAAAATTCACCACACTAAAATTCACCACACTAAAACTCACCACACTAAAACTCACCACACTAAAACTCATCACACTAAAACTCACCACACTAAAACTCACCACACTAAAACTATACAAAAAAATTCAACACAATAAAATTCACTACACTAAAACTCACCACACTAAAATTCACTACACTAAAACTCACCACACTAAAACTCACCACACTATAATTCACCACAGTAAAACGCACCATACTAAAATTTCACGACACTAAAATTTCACAACACTAAAACTCACTACACTAAAATTCACCACACTAAAACCCACCACACTATAATTCACCACACTAAAACTCACCACACTAAAATTTCACCACACTAACACTCACCACACTAAAACTCACCACACTAAAATTCACCACACTGAAACTCACCACACTAAAATTCACCACACTAAAACCCACCACACTAAAACTCACCACTAAAATTTCACCACACTAAAACTCACCACAATAAAATTCATCACATTAAAATTCACTACACTGAAACTCACCACACTAAAATTCACCACACTAAAACCCACCACACTATATTTCACCACACTAAAACTTACCACACTAAAACTTACCACACTAAAATTTCACCACACTAAGTCTCACCACACTAGAACTTACCACACTAAAATTCACCACACTAAAACCCACCACACTAAAACTCACAACACTAAAATTCACCACACTGAAACTCATCACACTAAAATTCACCACACTAAAACCCACCACACTTTAATTCACCACACTAAAACTCACTACAAAAAAATTCATTACACTTAAACTCACCACAATAAATTTCATCAAAATAAAATTCACCACACTAAAATTGTCTCTAAAATTCACCACGCTAAAACCCACCACACTATAATTCACCACAATAAAACTCACTTCACTAAAATTCACCACACTAAAACTCACCACACTAGAACTCACCACACTAAAACCCACCACACTATAATTCACCACACTTAAACTCACCACAATAAAATTCATCACATTAAAATTCATCACACTAAAACTCACCACACTAAAATTCATCACACTTAAACTCACCACAATAAAATACACCACACTAAAATTCACCACACTATAATTCACCACACTAAATTTACCACACTAAAATTTCACCACACTAAAATTCTTCACACTAAAATTCACCACACTAAAACTCACCACACCAAAACTCACCACACCAAAACTCACCACACTAAAACTCACCACACCAAAATTCACCACACCTAAACTCACCACACTGAAACTCACCACATTAAAACACACCACATTAAAACACACCACATTAAAACACACCACACTAAAACTTCTACTGGGAAAAACTCTACGGGGAATAAATCTACGGGAAGAATTCTACGGGGAAGATTTCTACTTTGACTAATTCTACGGAGAAGCGCAGTCTGAGAAAGAATTGTCTTTGATAAAAGTTGTTTTGACGGAGAATTATTATTTAGTTACCACATTTATAAAACCAATAAAAAACTTCAACAGCTAAGCACGGGCCCCTCATGTAAATAATAAAATGCATTTTTAATTTAAAGTTGTAATTTTTGATTCGATGTATTTCAACCTAGTATTAAAATTTTGCGATATTAAAACATGGTTGTTTTATCAAAAGTTGAAAATTTTAAAAACAACTAAGACTGTGCTTGTTTTTCCTCTGAGTGTACTAGTAAAAGTGGTGAATTGTATGGTCTAACTGAGTCTTCAATAATGTTGTTATCATATAGATTCATATAACTTCTGTACTTTCATCTGTTGTATTTAAAATTTTAATATGGCATATGCCTTTGCATAGTACTATTGTATTAGCCAGATAAACTCCTTTTGCTATCTCATCATTAAGGATTACGCTGTCTTCCTTAAGATTTAAATTTAAATGGTGTATTACCTCTGATCGTGGTGATACCTTAATACATTTTACTTCTTCTAAATTGATTTTTAATGGTAGCACCAGTTCATTGTTTTTTGTATTAACAGTCATTGTGAAAGTTTCACAATCGAGTATGTACATATGTTTTATTAAAAAATCTCTTCCTAAAAGACCGTCTAAAGGTATTGGAAAATTTGAATCTACGACATAAAATTCATGCTGAAAAATAAAACCTGTACTTTGCAATGTTATTTCTGTTGTTCCTAACGAATAAATTGCCTCTTTTGTAATACCCGTTAGTTTGCAACTATTTTCTGTGTTTATATATTTTATGCAAGGATTGAAACCTAAACGAATAACGGTTTCGGTTTTTTCCGCGTTTCGGTTTTAAGTTTTTATAACGAAACGGTTTCGTTATAAAAACGAAACGGTTCCATGTTACGGTTTCGGTTTTGATTTCGGTTTTTGTAAAAATTTTCTTTATTTCCATATTTTTCAAATAATTTTACATTTTTTATATGGTGCTTAATAATGATCAAATTATGATATTGGGGTAATGTGGGAAACGTAATTTAAACAATGTATGTTGTTATTTTAGTAAAAATATTGTGTTATATGAATTATTTAATTGATTACGCCAAGAAAAAAAAATAATTTAAAAATTCGTGACCACAAACCAGTGAAAAGCAACATTTTGACTTCACCTGAGATATGATCTGAATTGCAAAGAAGAAGAATTTTGTACAATTTTCATCCATAAAAGCCAAAGAAATTAAATTTCAAAAATTCTGTGAACTGCAGTATATGTAAACTAGTGATGATCATTTGCAAGAGCAAGTCAAGAAATGGTAATCTTAATCTTTTAAATTTTAAATAAAAGATCGAAGACAAATATCTTAAACTGCATATTAATTATGAAAACGAATAGAATTTGAACAATAATTGTATTTAAGTTACTAATAAAAAATAATTGTATAAATCAAGTGATGTTGACGAGACAATTCAAAATCTCAAGGCCATAATAAAATGAACGAAAAGTCACCAAATACATTTTCAAAATGCTAAATATTTTTTTACAAACTTCTTTATGTATCTGTCAATTGATAAGTAAATGTAAATCTATTAGTTGATATTTCAACTTTAAAAATGCATCAGTTACTTTTTATAATATTAATCAACAAACTCTAAAATTAAGTTTTTCATAAAAATGTGTTTGGTGACTTTTCGTTCTACAATACAATAAATATAAGGAATATTTCGTATAGGCATATATCTGTTTTCGTCACAGATTAAAAAACCCGTATGCTACACATACCGTATGTCAAGAGAACTCAAATAATATCTTGCATAGTAACATTTTTCTTTGCGAACACCATGCGAACACAAACTCAAACGCTACAAAGCGAATACTAACAGAAAGAAGAGAAAATAACAATAACGATTACGATTCTTATACACACACTTTCACAACGACAACTCTTCGTTGCTATTCTGTATCATCGCATGGCAACACACAGACGCATGACAACAGACAGACGCATGACAACGGACAGACCCATGGCACCACACTACATGTATGTATCTAGTACAGCTCTCTAGTTGGCAACAACAACGAGTTCTCTTGTGGTACAAAAAATTTCCCGCCAAAAATTCTATCAAAAGCTTGGATACTGCTTTAATCGCATTTTTGTTGTTGTTGCACTTTCAAACGAATCAGCGGATTTGTGAAAAAAGAAAAACACAAAAATCAATATATCAGCTAAATATATCACACTGTAAAATGTTCATATATTATTTTTTATTACTTCATGATTTTACAATTAACAAAAAAACTATATATAAAAGTAAAACAAAAACCAGTTGGGAAGGTTAGATCACATGGGAAATTTTAAAGTAGGTGTAATTATGATAGTTAGGATTATCAAAATTATAGTCGGTCTAAGCCGACTATAAATACCCTACACATATGTGTGGTTACCATTCAAAGTGATATATAGGTCACCAGGGTATACGAATCCTGAAAATAACTACAAACATTCAATCGCTGAAGAATTTCCATTCATTTGATACCCATATTTACAAATGGGTAGGTGTACCGAATTTCGATTTTTTTTTGTGAACCACAAGTCTTTTTGCCGGAAAACATTATTATAATGTATTTGAGCATGATATCAATATATATTTGACCAAAAAAGTTTACCTAAGCACGTATACATAAAAATTGATCTTTATATGTACATTTTATATGAGGTATTTGAACATAAGTGGTCGGATCATAGGTCACAATGGACCGATCGCACATACAGCGTAGGTATATTAGTAATCTAAGTTATAAGTTTCATTTATCTAGCTCTTCAATTTTAAAAGTAGTAGGGATTTCAACAGACAGATAGACAGACAGACGGACAGACAGACGGACAGACGGACATCGCTAAATCGACTCAGGAGGTCATGCTGATCAAGAATATATATACTTTTCCATACCGGAAATGCTTCCTTCTGGGTGTTACAAACGGCGTACCAAACTGAATACCCTTTCACTCTTAGTGTAGGGTATAATAATAATGTGCATATGCACAATCGATGTACGAACTAGCGTAGCGAAGAAAAGAGAAAAAACATTGTTTTGTCTGTTTTATCTTTTTGAAGCGGTTTTTGAAGCACTTTTAAAGCTATTTACCGCTTCAAAAGTGCTTCACAGGCCTTATTTTTAAGATGCTTATATTCTTTAGAATTGACAAAAACAAAAAAAACACACATCTTCATTAATGTTCACGTTCATAAATATTTTGCACGCTTTCCATTTTTGCTTGTTATTCAATATTTAGTAATATCATGAATTACTTTGTATATCATTATTACCTTAAAAACATAATAAATACATTAAAATCACTTGCTCTTGTTCTTTTTTTTGCAAAATCTTAATCTTGTTCTCGTTTTTGTTCTTGCAAAAAAAATGCAAGAACAAGATGCAAGAACAAGAAATTTTTAATCATCACTAATGTAAACAAATATCTGCTTTATACTTGAAATGTTTAAACTTGTCGAACTTGCAATTCATTTTTCGTATTTCCTTAAATAGTTACTGAGATGTTAATAACTTGAAACTTATTTACATTTTTCTTGCATTACCATTGTTTTGTTTATGTCCGAAATTGAGCTGTTTTGAAACATCAGTCAAAAATCCATTAGAAGACTTTAAAAGAATATAAAAATATTCAAATGAACTTTTCAAAACTTGTCCCACTTTACCCCAAGCTCCCCTATATATTTTACTAATAAAATAAAGAAAAAACAAATATTATTAAAATTTGAATCATTTTTTAACGTAAAAAGTTTGCTTGGAGTTGCTGGTGTTTTGTTTTTCATTCGATTAATGAAACAAAAAACAAATTTTAGACCAAATACCGTTGTTTTGAAAATATCGTTTCTCAAAAAACAACATGTGAATTTTTACAACCAAAAATGTTTATTTTGGGAACTCCAAATTTTAATTAATGACATTTTACTTAAGATCTTCTATATAAAATAAAATATGTTTTTCTGTTTCTTTTTTTACTTTTTTAAAAACCGTTTTAAACCGGTATAAAACCGAAACCGTTTATATCGGTTTTGGATATCAGTTTATTTCTGATTTTCGTATAACGGTTTCGGTTACGATTTCGGTTTTAAAAATGAAACGGTTTTAAATGGATGTCGGTTTCGGTTACGGTTTCAATCCTTGATTTTATGTTTTTATTTTTACATAACGAAATGTCTCCTCCTGTGTCTACTAAAAATTTCAGTGTTATAACCACTAAGTTTGAATGTTACGTAATTTGTTAAATCATTTGAAACTTTATATATTCTTAATTTTCGCCCTGCTGTGCATCCAGAAAAAAATTACATAAAATCCCATTAAAATTGGTCAATAGGACAGTTATTGATTTAATAGTATACAAAAAATAAATCTTTTCATATAAACTCAATGGAAATGTCATGGTATTTTCTAATATTTAATGGTATTTTCCTATTAAAATAATAATTTATCCTATTGACTATTTTTAATATTAAAAAACTATTATTTATACAGTATTTTTTTTTTGTAATACTCTTATGTTATTATTTCTCTGATTATTTCTATAATTATTATTATTGTTATTATAGTGAGTATTTTGGTTTCTGTTGTATTGATGGTTTTGAATATTGTTTTGTGTATGATTGTTGTTTCTATAATTATTATTATTATAGTGAGTATTCTGATTTCTGTTTTTTTGATTTTGATTATTGTTGATTTTGTGTATTATTTTATCTGCTATTGTTGTTATTATTATCGTTATTATAATTTCTATTACCATAATTGTTGTATCTGCCATTATTATTGTTATTATAATTGTTGTTTTGATTGTTAAAATTATTGTTCGAACGTCTACCTGTATTGTTGTAATTGTTTCTGCTCTTCATGTAAAAAATATTGTTTGTACTTTGTGATGTTTCTAGTTCTATTCTTCTGTTAAAGATTTTGGTTGAGCTGCAAACACTGTTTGTTTTATTTCGTCTCGAAGACCAATTTTAAAAATATTTAATGCATAATTTTCATTTATTTTTATAACAACTTTCAATAACAATTTTTCAATTGTTGTAGGATTCACATCTAATTCTTCTATTTGTAAATGGTTTAAATCAGAAATTATTGTCATTAGCTGTTCTTTAAATTACGTTATTGACTCATTTTTCTGTGTAAAGTTAGAAAGTTATGTATATATTTGTGGAATTGTTGTATTTATTTGGTAACGTTCTTTTAAAAATGTTTTTAGTTCATCGAAATTTTTCGGCTGAATTGCCGCAATGATTGAGGTTCTGACATTTGTACTTAATTTTACATGGTAGACAAACTCAATTAATTTTATTTTATTTGGGTCATTTAGTGTATCATATATAATTTCCGTTATCCTTAAAAATGTTTCAAGTTCTTTAAAAATTCCATTCAATTTTGGTATTACCTTCATAACCGTTTCAATATTGAAATTCGACATGTTTACATTTAATTGTATACCCTCTGAATCTTGAGTATCTGATTGGATCTGTCCTGTCGACGTATCTGTATTTGTTATGGGTTCTTCTGATATATTTTTTATTTTTAATTGTTCTAAAAATTCCAATAATGCGCAATAAGTTTCTTCAAAATTTGTTGAAATCTTATCTGCTTCTATATTTTCTATATATTCTAACTTTTTTCGAATATTATTTTGAGAGTTTCAAGTTCCGCAAATTTCTTATTTATAGATTCTAATGAGAGTTTTCTATTGACAGATTTGTATACCCTACACTAAGAGTGAAAGGGTATATTCAGTTTGGTACGCCGTTTGTAACACCCTGAAAAAAGCATCTTCGGTATGGAAAAGTATATATATTCTTGATCAGCATGACCTCCTGAGTCGATTTAGCGATGTCCGTCCGTCCGTCCGTCCGTCTGTCTGTCTGTCTGTCTGTCTGTCTGTCTGTCCGTCTGTCCATCTGTCTGTCTGTTGAAATCACGATTACAGAAAAAGTTGAAGAGCAATGAAACTTTAAATTTAGATTACTTATATATCTAAGCAGGCTGAACCTGAGAACCGACCACTAATGTTCAAATACCTCATATAAAATTTACATCTACAAATCAATTTTACTGTATACGTGCTTAGGTAAACTTTTTTTGTCAAATATATATTGACATTACGCTCAAATACATGAAAATAATGTTTTCCCACGAAACGACTTGTGGTTCCCAAAAAAAAAATCGAAATTTGGTACACCTACCCATTTGTAAATATGGGTATCAAATGAAAGAAAATTATTATTATATATGGACAGTTTGTAGTTATTTTAGGATTCGTATACCCTGGTGACCTATTTACCACTTTAAATGGTAACCACACATGTGTAGGATATGTATAGTCGGCTTAGACCGACTATAATTTTGATAATCCTAACTATCATAATAACACCTACTTTAACATTTCCCATGTGATCTAACCTTCCCAACTGGTTTTAAATTCTTTAATATCTGATTTAAAAGTTCGAGTATATTTTCGCATATTTCCAACTGGTTTTTTATTTACAACCATATTATTCTCACTAATGCTGTAGTTTATCAACAAGGCTATTTTGAAAACATCGGTGTTTTCAAAAATACAGCGCGGATCCAGGGGGGGGATCGACCCCCTCCCCCAAAAAAGGCGTACTTTTGAATTTTTCAAACAAAATTTAAATAAAAGATCGAAGACAAATATCTTAAACTGCATATTAATTATGAAAACGAATAGAATTTGAACAATAATTGTATTTAAGTTACTAATAAAAAATAATTGTATAAATCAAGTGATGTTGACGAGACAATTCAAAATCTCAAGGCCATAATAAAATGAACGAAAAGTCACCAAATACATTTTCAAAATGCTAAATATTTTTTTACAAACTTCTTTATGTATCTGTCAATTGATAAGTAAATGTAAATCTATTAGTTGATATTTCAACTTTAAAAATGCATCAGTTACTTTTTATAATATTAATCAACAAACTCTAAAATTAAGTTTTTCATAAAAATGTGTTTGGTGACTTTTCGTTCTACAATACAATAAATATAAGGAATATTTCGTATAGGCATATATCTGTTTTCGGCACAGATTAAAAAACCCGTATGCTACACATACCGTATGTCAAGAGAACTCAAATAATATCTTGCATAGTAACATTTTTCTTTGCGAACACCATGCGAACACAAACTCAAACGCTACAAAGCGAATACTAACAGAAAGAAGAGAAAATAACAATAACGATTACGATTCTTATACACACACTTTCACAACGACAACTCTTCGTTGCTATTCTGTATCATCGCATGGCAACACACAGACGCATGACAACAGACAGACGCATGACAACGGACAGACCCATGGCACCACACTACATGTATGTATCTAGTACAGCTCTCTAGTTGGCAACAACAACGAGTTCTCTTGTGGTACAAAAAATTTCCCGCCAAAAATTCTATCAAAAGCTTGGATGCTGCTTTATTCGCATTTTTGTTGTTGTTGCACTTTCAAACGAATCAGCGGATTTGTGAAAAAAGAAAAACACAAAAATCAATATATCAGCTAAATATATCACACTGTAAAATGTTCATATATTATTTTTTATTAATTCATGATTTTACAATTATCAAAAAAACTATATATAAAAGTAAAACAAAAACCAGTTGGGAAGGTTAGATCACATGGGAAATTTTAAAGTAGGTGTAATTATGATAGTTAGGATTATCAAAATTATAGTCGGTCTAAGCCGACTATAAATACCCTACACATATGTGTGGTTACCATTCAAAGTGATATATAGGTCACCAGGGTATACGAATCCTGAAAATAACTACAAACATTCAATCGCTGAAGAATTTCCATTCATTTGATACCCATATTTACAAATGGGTAGGTGTACCGAATTTCGATTTTTTTTTGTGAACCACAAGTCTTTTTGCCGGAAAACATTATTATAATGTATTTGAGCATGATATCAATATATATTTGACCAAAAAAGTTTACCTAAGCACGTATACACAAAAATTGATCTTTATATGTACATTTTATATGAGGTATTTGAACATAAGTGGTCGGATCATAGGTCACAATGGACCGATCGCACATACAGCGTAGGTATATTAGTAATCTAAGTTATAAGTTTCATTTATCTAGCTCTTCAATTTTAAAAGTAGTAGGGATTTCAACAGACAGATAGACAGACAGACGGACAGACAGACGGACAGACGGACATCGCTAAATCGACTCAGGAGGTCATGCTGATCAAGAATATATATACTTTTCCATACCGGAAATGCTTCCTTCTGGGTGTTACAAACGGCGTACCAAACTGAATATACCCTTTCACTCTTAGTGTAGGGTATAATAATAATGTGCATATGCACAATCGATGTACGAACTAGCGTAGCGAAGAAAAGAGAAAAAACATTGTTTTGTCTGTTTTATCTTTTTGAAGCGGTTTTTGAAGCACTTTTAAAGCTATTTACCGCATCAAAAGTGCTTCACAGGCCTTATTTTTAAGATGCTTATATTCTTTAGAATTGACAAAAACAAAAAAAACACACATCTTCATTAATGTTCACGTTCATAAATATTTTGCACGCTTTCCATTTTTGCTTGTTATTCAATATTTAGTAATATCATGAATTACTTTGTATATCATTATTACCTTAAAAACATAATAAATACATTAAAATCACTTGCTCTTGTTCTTTTTTTTGCAAAATCTCAATCTTGTTCTCGTTTTTGTTCTTGCAAAAAAAATGCAAGAACAAGATGCAAGAACAAGAAATTTTTAATCATCACTAATGTAAACAAATATCTGCTTTATACTTGAAATGTTTAAACTTGTCGAACTTGCAATTCATTTTTCGTATTTCCTTAAATAGTTACTGAGATGTTAATAACTTGAAACTTATTTACATTTTTCTTGCATTACCATTGTTTTGTTTATGTCCGAAATTGAGCTGTTTTGAAACATCAGTCAAAAATCCATTAGAAGACTTTAAAAGAATATAAAAATATTCAAATGAACTTTTCAAAACTTGTCCCACTTTACCCCAAGCTCCCCTATATATTTTACTAATAAAATAAAGAAAAAACAAATATTATTAAAATTTGAATCATTTTTTAACGTAAAAAGTTTGCTTGGAGTTGCTGGTGTTTTGTTTTTCATTCGATTAATGAAACAAAAAACAAATTTTAGACCAAATACCGTTGTTTTGAAAATATCGTTTCTCAAAAAACAACATGTGAATTTTTACAACCAAAAATGTTTATTTTGGGAACTCCAAATTTTAATTAATGACATTTTACTTAAGATCTTCTATATAAAATAAAATATGTTTTTCTGTTTCTTTTTTTACTTTTTTAAAAACCGTTTTAAACCGGTATAAAACCGAAACCGTTTATATCGGTTTTGGATATCAGTTTATTTCTGATTTTCGTATAACGGTTTCGGTTACGATTTCGGTTTTAAAAATGAAACGGTTTTAAATGGATGTCGGTTTCGGTTACGGTTTCAATCCTTGATTTTATGTTTTTATTTTTACATAACGAAATGTCTCCTCCTGTGTCTACTAAAAATTTCAGTGTTATAACCACTATGTAAAAAATATTGTTTGTACTTTGTGATGTTTCTAGTTCTATTCTTCTGTTAAAGATTTTGGTTGAGCTGCAAACACTGTTTGTTTTATTTCGTCTCGAAGACCAATTTTAAAAATATTTAATGCATAATTTTCATTTATTTTTATAACAACTGATTTTTCAATTGTTGTAGGATTCACATCTAATTCTTCTATTTGTAAATGGTTTAAATCAGAAATTATTGTCATTAGCTGTTCTTTAAATTACGTTATTGACTCATTTTTCTGTGTAAAGTTAGAAAGTTATGTATATATTTGTGGAATTGTTGTATTTATTTGGTAACGTTCTTTTAAAAATGTTTTTAGTTCATCGAAATTTTTCGGCTGAATTGCCGCAATGATTGAGGTTCTGACATTTGTACTTAATTTTACATGGTAGACAAACTCAATTAATTTTATTTTATTTGGGTCAAAAATGTTTCAAGTTCTTTAAAAATTCCATTCAATTTTGGTATTACCTTCATAACCGTTTCAATATTGAAATTCGACATGTTTACATTTAATTGTATACCCTCTGAATCTTGAGTATCTGATTGGATCTGTCCTGTCGACGTATCTGTATTTGTTATGGGTTCTTCTGATATATTTTTTATTTTTAATTGTTCTAAAAATTCCAATAATGCGCAATAAGTTTCTTCAAAATTTGTTGAAATCTTATCTGCTTCTATATTTTCTATATATTCTAACTTTTTTCGAATATTATTTTGAGAGTTTCAAGTTCCGCAAATTTCTTATTTATAGATTCTAATGAGAGTTTTCTATTGACAGATTTGTATACCCTACACTAAGAGTGAAAGGGTATATTCAGTTTGGTACGCCGTTTGTAACACCCTGAAAAAAGCATCTTCGGTATGGAAAAGTATATATATTCTTGATCAGCATGACCTCCTGAGTCGATTTAGCGATGTCCGTCCGTCTGTCTGTCTGTCTGTCTGTCTGTCTGTCTGTCCGTCTGTCCATCTGTCTGTCTGTTGAAATCACGATTACAGAAAAAGTTGAAGAGCAATGAAACTTTAAATTTAGATTACTTATATATCTAAGCAGGCTGAACCTGAGAACCGACCACTTATGTTCAAATACCTCATATAAAATTTACATCTACAAATCAATTTTACTGTATACGTGCTTAGGTAACCTTTTTTGTCAAATATATATTGACATTACGCTCAAATACATGAAAATAATGTTTTCCCACGAAACGACTTGTGGTTCCCAAAAAAAAAATCGAAATTCGGTACACCTACCCATTTGTAAATATGGGTATCAAATGAAAGAAAATTATTATTATATATGGACAGTTTGTAGTTATTTTAGGATTCGTATACCCTGGTGACCTATTTACCACTTTAAATGGTAACCACACATGTGTAGGATATGTATAGTCGGCTTAGACCGACTATAATTTTGATAATCCTAACTATCATAATAACACCTACTTTAACATTTCCCATGTGATCTAACCTTCCCAACTGGTTTTAAATTCTTTAATATCTGATTTAAAAGTTCGAGTATATTTTCGCATATTTCCAACTGGTTTTTTATTTACAACCATATTATTCTCACTAATGCTGTAGTTTATCAACAAGGCTATTTTGAAAACATCGGTGTTTTCAAAAATACAGCGCGGATCCAGGGGGGGGATCGACCCCCTCCCCCAAAAAAGGCGTACTTTTGAATTTTTCAAACAAAATTTAAAAAAACACAACATGAAAAAATGCGCGTATTATTCAAATTTTTGCGCCTTTTTAAAAGAGCGGAAACAGAAAGGCGAAAAAATATATTGCAAATTATCCCTCTACAGAAGGGCGCCTAATTTACAAAATTTTTGCGCCTTCACCGAAGGGCGCAAAATATAGAAAAAGGAGCAAATTTTTCAAAAATACATAAAATTGCAAATGCGCCTAATTTACACAATTTGTGCGCCTCTATGAAAGGGCACAAAATATAGAGAAAGGCGCAAAATTTTCAAAAAAGCATAAAACTGCAAATGCGTCTAATTTACAAAATTTTTGCGCCTCTATAGAAGGGCGTAAAATATAGAGATAGGCTTAATTTAAAAATATTTTGGCTGGGTCGAGGCAGTTTTGAAATATTTTTTCGACATATTTTAAAAAGAGATAGACGGAGTTTGTATGCAAAATGTTTGTCCGACCTGCCCGTACCCAAAATATGCCGTGAATCTGTCATAAAAGTTCCACAAAATTCATAATTAAAAATCAAATATTCACAAAATATAGTTTTTAAGTATGTCCAATCGGCATTGCGCTATAAGGTAATGATTGTTTCAAATATAATTGCAGATGTTATCAACAAAAAAAAATTGTTTGCATGAAAAAAAATTAACTTTTAACCAGAAATCCTTGTTTTCCTCTTCAACAACATTTCGGTTTTCCGTACTGTTTGAGATACCCCTTGAAGATTTGAAAAATTTGAAAATTTTACTTTTTTTAGCTTATGAATTTTTGCATATATAAATTTAGTTCAAAATAAATATAGTGATTTTTAATAATTTTTTTCTTTAAAACTAGTTTACTTAGAAAAACCACGATTATTCGATTAGAAAGGTAACAAATGCATATAGCTGAAAATGCAATAAAATCGATATTGAAACAAAAATTATTTGATGACTTTTAGTTCTATAACGACGATTTATAATCCGATTTTAACGTTTATAGTATTTTTGAAATTAAAAAAAACTGTAAATTAATTTAATAATTGGTCAAGTAACTATTATCTTTTACTTCTTGAATAAATGGTATAAAAAACTAGGTTAAATGTAAAACTTAAGTTTGGTACAAATGGTACAAATTGTACAATTGGTACAAATGTTATACTTAAAAAAAAATCAAATTCAAATATTTTGTATTTTTGGTTTTAAATTATGCTGACTTGAAAAGTGAAAATAATCATTAAAAATACATTGTGTATATCTGAAGTAGTTTTCAAACGAGATGTCGGTATTGATCACCTTTAATATAATACACAAATTGAATTTTGTTTCCAAAGGGTACTGAGATATGTACACCTTCCTAAAATCTTCAAGCTATCCCCTCTGTTTGGGTCCAAGGCTAAATTAGGGCGCGGTCGGACTTGTGGTACCCTAGATAAATTGAAAACTTATACACCTACCTATATGAACATTAGACTGATTCAAAAACAGAAAATTTAATATGTTTCGCTACGCGTCGACTTTCTGAAACTAGGACCTCTAAAACTGAGATGATAGGATGCCTAATAATATGATGCCTAAAAATATAAGAGAGACATATCATTTTAAAGATAATTGTATGTGAAATATTACAAAAATGTTATCCCAAATTCGTTTGAATAAAATTAGAAAAATGTCGACCGTTAAAATTACTATAGTAAAAAAAGTCGACATTTTTCGTCTTGGAAAGTCATGAAATTTTAAAGGTTAACTAAAAATTTATGGTTTAAAAAATCATAATTTCAGTAAGTGATTTTAAATAAAATAAAAAAATAAAATTGAGTGATATCTTTTTATACTTGGAGTGACAATAATTTTATAGAAAATAGTCCTTAAAAGCTCAAAAATTACCTTTAAGCTCTTTGCGCAATATCACAGGATCACTTTTTTTGAGTTTTACAAGCTTCTTTTCAGTTTTAGAGGTCCTACTTTCATAAATTCGACGCGGAGCGAAAGAAAAAATAGTTCTAGATTTTTCATACAAATATGAATCAGTCTAATGAACATGTAGGTACTGAAATGAAAGATATTGATCTCACGATTAATATGTTATTATGTTCATGGTCCGATAACCCCAGTAACCTCAGGACCCTTTTTAGTTTTAACAACTTAGTTCATTTTATACACGAAACAAGTGTGGGTAGGCAAACGAAAAGAAATTTAAACAGGAGTCTATTATACACTAATTACACTCAAGGATTGAAACCTAAACGAATAACGGTTTCGATTTCGGTTTCGGTTTTTTCCGCGTTTCGGTTTTAAGTTCTTATAACGAAACGGTTTCGGTATACCGGTTCCAAGTTACGGTTTCGGGTTTGATTTCGGTTTTTGTATAAAATTTCTTTTTTCCATATTTTTCAAATAATTTAACATTGTTTATATGGTGCTAAGTTATGATCAATTTGTTATATTGGGGTAAAGTGGGACACGTAATTTAAACAATGTTTGTTTTTATTCTAGTGAAAATATTGTGTTATATGAATTATTTAATTGATTTCGCCAAGAAACAATTTCAATCGTGGCCACAAGCCAATGAAAAGCAACATTTTGACATCACCTGAGATATGATCTGAATTGCAAAAGTGAGCCGAGAAGGGAACCTTAAACAAGAACAGCAAGAATACGTCGGTAATTGTCTTAAACTTCATGAAAAGAAGAAGAAGAATTTTGAACAATTTCCATCCATAAAAGAAATTTTGAACTGCAATATCTGCATGTACACTTGAAATGTTCGAACTTGTCGAACTTGCACTTTATATTTCGTATTTTCTTAAGTAGTTACTGAGATTTTTATAATTTTATTTTTTTTTTCTAATTTTTCTTGCATTACCATTGTTTTTTATTATCTTATTATCAGGGCAAGTTTTTTTTTTGGCACAATATATAGTTAAAAATGGCAGGCAAAATGCCACAAAAAAACAGTAAAAAAAGGCACAAAAATAGGCAAAAAAAGGCAAAAAAAGGCACAAAAATAGTTAAAAATGTCACAAAAATAGTCAAAAATGGCAAACAAGGCAAAAAATGGCACAAAAATAGTAAAAAAAATGGAGAAAAAAAATTTATAAAATTTTTTTCAATGAACTATTTTTGTTGACATCATAGATTTCTCTTTTACATGGTCTAATATTTATTTCATTAATTTCATTCACCAAATTAAGAACACACAAAAATAAGTACATAAGAAAAAGACGTCATATATTTTTTTAATACAACCAGAAAATCGAAAATAATATTAAAAAAAGTTTTGCCAGAGTGTAAAAAAGGCATTTTTAGGCAAAGTATATCAAAATTGGCAAATTTACAAAAAAAATTGATAAAATGGCAAAAATGGCATTTTTTGGCAAAAGCCAAAAAAAACTTGCCCTGCTTATTATAATTCTTTTATCTTTAATATATATTTCCAAAATTGAGCTGTTTTGAAAAATCACACAAAAATCAATTAAAGGGCCCTTTAAATGGTATTATATTGAAAAGATCCTTTAAAATAATTCAATAATTATTCAAATGAACTTTTCTAAACTTGTCCCACTTTACCCTAGGCTCCCTATATTTTACTTATACAATAAATAAAAAAACAATATCATTAAAAATTAAATCATTTTTTAACAATGAGTTGATGGTGTTTTGTTGTTAATTCGATTTACCGCTACACAAATTAATAAAAAAAAAACACAATTTTAGACCAAAGATCTTTTTTTTTTTGGTAACATTGTTTCTCAAAAAACAACATTTAATTTTTGTACAACATTTTTATTTTGGGAACTCCAAATTTTATTAAATGACATTTAAACATGCCCTATACTTATATAAAATAAAATATGTTTTTCTGTTTTTTTTTTATACTTTATACCGAAACCGTTTATTTCGGTTTAGGATATCGGTTTATTTCTGATTTTCGTATAACGGTTTTAAGAATGAAACGGTTTTAAACGGATATCGGTTTCGGTTACGGTTTCAATCCTTGATTACACTATTATTTCTAAAAAAAATGTCGACTACGGCGCTTACTCGATATAACTATCCAACGAAATATTATAATTAATTGTTGGGCAGTTTTTTTTTTTACATAATTACAAATTCTAATCGCTATCATAAAAATGACCATATAATTACAAATGTTGCAATATTACCTTTCATTTCAGTCTATATGACCAAATATGTAGGTGCACCGGATTTCGATTTTTCTACGGTATCACAGATCCGTACTCATCCTATATTTTTTCATGTTTAAGGAATTAAAACTGTTGATTTAAAGAAAACAAGTTGGTTTAAAGAACTACAGTGGTTTATAATTCAGTATTCACTGTATTTGATAAGAAAATATAAAAAAAGGGCGCAAAATAAATTTTTGGGGCGCATTTTAGAAAAAATTGGAAAAAAGGCGCAAAAAAATTAGAAGCATCTAAGGTAGGTAATACCACGGAACAGGCGAAGACTGTTAAGTGAGAGGAGCCCAGAGAAGAAAAAGGGACAGAAGAGAAATCCACAACAAGCAGAGCGGCTGCTATGGCAGTGGCGAAGACCCGTAGGAAAACCCGTCCCGTGTCAGAATTGCCAACTTTGGGGCAACCCGGTGGGTCAGACGATCTTCGTCGGGAGGAATTGAGTGGTGCTGGCCGGAAGTGGTACTTTCGCTACATTAAAAAGGGGCTTAAACCTGACAAGGCCTGCAGTAAAGCACTTGAACATCGGCAGGGAATCTAATGCACTTCAGAAGCCACAGAAGGCAAAAAGAGGGCGAGTGATGTTTGGCATGATAACAGCCAAACCTAGCACAAGCTATGCTAGTGCCGTGAAGTCGGTGAGGTTGGCTGTGACGGCAAAATACTTTCCCGATCAAGTACTCACCAGTGAGGATCTCTCAACTCTGGATGAGGCGGTCGTGGATGAAATGGATCTCGGATGGACGTGCAAGCTAAAATTCGAGGGCATATCCTTCATGGCAGGAATCCTGCTAGTGTAGTGCACGAACCTGGAGACTGCAGACTGGTTAAAACAGGAGGCTGGGAAGCTAAATGCGTGGAAGGGGGTAGAGTTGATGGCATGTTTGGGTGATGACATACCTCACTTGCATCAAAATTTACTTTCCCGAAGCGACGGTAAAGAAACCAGTAAGTTGCTAAGCCTTCTGGACGAGCAAAACGAAGGGTTGAAGACCGGTGTATGGAAAGTATAATGGGTCACCGAGGATGACAACGGTCAATTACCCCAGATTGGGGTTGATACCCAATCGAAGGAGGAGATCGAGAAGGCAGGGCGCGTGCTGAAATACAGATTCGACGTGTCAAAGAACCGAGATAAGAAGTAGATCGAATAAAATACTCCTGAAAACGCACAGACGACCTCGGTAGCAGGTAGACTGCAAGTTATCCAAAAGGTAGGTGGATGAAGAAGACACGTCAATCTCGACAGAAGGTCTGCAACTGCAAAATGTCGTGAAGGTGGCAGATGAAGAAGCTGGCGCTTACGTCGACCTACACCGCACCGAGAGAAAACTGTCGGATTACGAACCTGACAGAGAACGAAGCGACTCTGTTAGAGGAAGACACGCACTAAAGCATGAACAGCACCAAATTTGCCCAAATAAAACTGTACCACGCGAAGGCTGCGTCGGATATAATCACGCAGGTCGTTGCAAAGCAACAAATTGGGATGGTGCTGATTCAAGAACCCGGGGTCCTCAGGGGCCAGATTTGAGATCTGGCAAGTACGGATACAAAAGTAATATGATATTTTCCTGGCGAGGAGACCGCAGCGCCGCCAACATAATTTCAGAAGGTTGTGGAGTACTGACAAAATAAGAACCTTCCACTACTAATCGGAAGTGACGCCAACGCGCATAACGGGGTATGGGCAAGTACAGACACAAAAAAAGGGGTCGGTACCTTTTAGAATTCTTATAATTATATAACTTAGATATTTACAACGTGGGAAATACACCAACATGTGTAATTAGGGTACGTCGAGAGATTCTTGATATCACTTTCGGGAACAGAAACATAACAGCCTTTGTAAAAAAACTATAAGGTGTCTAGCGAACTACATATGTCAGATCACAGGATAATACTGTTTGATATAGATGGGCTCATACCAAAATTAAGTAATAAAATCAAAGCCAAACAGAGTGTGTGTTTTATAAAGACAGACTAAAAATCAATCTAATATACATTATTACAGGCAGCGCCGCAAAGCATATTTTACAACTGGAAAACATGGTAATTGATATAAACTATGCAAAAACGATGCATATGCATCTAACTGAGAAATAGGTAGCTAGACAAAGAGAAACTCCATGGTGGAGCTACGATTTGTCAAAGTTTAGAACTAAAGTATGTAGACTCCTTAATAAAGCAAAGATTACCGGGGACTGGCGGGCCTATTCTGCCCTTCTAACCACGTATAATAAAGAAATAAAAAGTGCGAAGAGGAAAAGCTTTTGAATCTTCTGCGAGAACATTTATGACACGTCTGCTGCAGCTATGCTATACAAGGCTATAGCAAAGGTAAAAACGGAAACATCACTTCCACTAAAAAGGGAGGATGGGAGCTATCTGAAAATGAGAGCAAAAGGTTTCACTCTTGCTAAAAACTCATTTTCCAGGAAGCACGCAACACGTACAGGAACACGATGCAGAAACTATTGTTAGACCCAGAAGAGAAGACTGGGAAATTTCTAAAAAAGATCTTCACTGAACAAAGAATTGATTGCAACCTTTCAAGTCACTAGGGGTTGACGGAATATTCCCTGCTTTGCTACAACCGGGTAAACATGACCTAATGAAACATTTGATAAGAATAACTAGAAGCAGCTTAGCACTACATACCACATACTTAGCAACTACATACCAAGAAGTTGGAAAAGAGCCAAGGTGGTATAAAAACGATCCCACCCATCCGAAGTCCCTCAGGCCAATTAGTATCACATAATAATAGTTTGGCGCTACAGTCCTGTATTGAACCTCGACCAAGCTCTCTCACCATTTGAGCTGTGCGTGTTATATTTGTACTCAAATTGGTCGGACCTACAGTTTATTTCCGAATCCGAACGGCGTGTGAGAGCTTTTCATAGCCAATGTTTTACTCTCGTAGGTTTGCCATTTACTGCCGAGAGGTAGCGTCGCATAAAAAAATGTTTTCTATGAAAAAGAAGTTGGCAGTCATTGTGAATCGAAACGAGGACTTTTCGCTCGTAGTTCAACGCACTATTCAGACGAGCTACCGACGCTCACATCCTTTGTACTCAAAACAATGGAAAATGTAATAGACAACTACATCAGAGAAAATACTCTGAAAGAAAATGCACAACATGCATGTCATCATGCATATAGAGCGGGTAGATCCACAGAGAACGCTCTATATTATCTGACAAACATAATAGAGAAAACCATAGAATAAAAAGAATCGCATTGTGTTGACATCGAAGGTGCTTTGATAACATCAAGAGATCCCTGGATGTAAAAGGAATTAACAACACTATGTCATGATGGATGAGCGAAATGCTAAAATGCAGAACAGCAGAAGTTGCGGTTGGGACAACCAACATAAGAATTATTACAACTAAAGGTTGTCCACAAGGGGGGTACTTTCACCCCTGATGTAGAGCCTGGTTGTAAATGAGCTCCTGTAAAAAGTTACAAACATAGGAACCATCTGTGTGATAGAATAAAATTAGGTCTTAGAAAAACAAAGGAATGGAGTGTGACCGGAGGACTAAATATAAATCCAGCAAAAAGCACCATGGTACCCTTTACAAGGAAAAGAAACCTTAATATTAGACCAATCCGACTAGATGGAGTAGAAATAAGCCGTTGTGAAGATGTCAAATATTTAGGAATAACACTAGACAGCAAACTGCTATGGAAACAACAAGAAAAAGAAGTCATAATAAAAGACACACGGGAAATTAGAATAAGTAGGTCCATTGCAGGCAAAATGCGATGGATGTATATCATGATGGTCCGACCTATAATTATGTATGGAATTGTGTTATGGGCAAAAAGACTAGAACTTCGGACAACACAGAAGTCACTAGAGAAAGTTCACAGGCTGGCCTGCTGGACAGGAAGTATATAAAGAAAAATAAAGCAATTCAGTCGGATAGCCAGGCAGCCACAATGACCTGGAATCTTACGAGATCAACTTTAGAATAAGTATTGGAATGTCTAGGTAAAAAAAATAAAAAGCGCTTGAATGATATAGCACAGGAGAATAGCAGGTAATGAAGAAGCTGACAAACTTGCAAGGAAAGGAGGCGCCACCAAATTAACAGGTCCCGAACCTTTTTGTGGAATCGGTGACAGTATTGTAAAAAAAGTAATTACGAGAAGAAAAATTATTGTAGCAAAAAGCAATGTGTCAATTTAAGAAATTCATTGGGTCCTATGACCTGAGAGGTTATAAAGAATGCATTAGCTATCGAAGAAAAACCTGAAAATTCTAACTGGACACTGTCGGCTTGGTAAATATCTGTCTACGTTAGGTATACAGACGGATAGTACATGTAGATTCTGTCTAGAAGACGAAGAATGTCCAGAACACATTTTAGAAACATGTCCAGCGCTTATGTTCAAAATAATTCAAATACTTGGAAGCCAACAACCAAGTCCGAGCGATATTAGAAGGATGAACCCTAACCATATAATTCTATAGAACAAATATATGAACCAGAACACCTATTAATAGTATAGGAAGATGCCACAGATGAGAATATCGTCAGTTATGGTATCAAGCGGGGAAAATAGATCTATTCAGGTCGCAGTGCATTACCTCGAAGCAATAATAATATATACATATTAGCAAATTCAGAAAACTTTTAACCTTCATGATATTAACATAAAGCAATGGATTAAAATGATTTGTTGTTTTTTATATTTTTCATTTTAATTCAATATTGTTAAGAATACTTGAATTAATAAATCTCAAGCATTTTTGAGTTCTTAAGTTGCTCTGTCGATTTGCTACATGTGGCCAAAGAAAGAAAAACATCAAAAATACCGATGTTACGCGAACGTTTTGTGTCGTTTTAACCATAAGAGTGTCATATCCCAAACGAAATTTGAAGAGAAGTGGAGATATGATATCACTTTTGGAACGAAAACGAAAATTTAGCTTTCTTTTCAACGCTCACGCTTTTATCTAATGTATCCTTTTGTATCCAATTTTTACTAGAGGAGATAAATATAATGAATGTGCCCCTAACACCACGATTGGCTTCTTCAAAGGCACATCTACAATTCCATCTGAATTGGGTTGGACAAAGGTGTGATCGGAAATTTATTATTTTAATTTAAAAATAAAATGCCGCTTCAGTGTTATTAATCAAACATTTTTTATTAAGAAAACAAAA
Organism: Dryomyza anilis; assembly: GCA_951804985.1. Lineage (NCBI taxonomy): Eukaryota > Metazoa > Arthropoda > Insecta > Diptera > Dryomyzidae > Dryomyza > Dryomyza anilis. The sequence continues at coordinate 52,959,519 of OX638135.1, forward strand.
TTAAAACATAAGGTAGAACCACGTTTTTTGACATAGTATCGTCAGTGTCAAGCGCGGCTTTCAATAAATCACTAATTTTAACTTGTTTACGTCTCTTGAATGTGCCACTAGTATCAAAAATACAGGAGCACTTTAAAATTCAAAATTTGCCTTAAATGTTCTTAAAATCACAATTTCTTCAAAATCATATTTCGTTATATACTTAATTATATGATATTAAACAGAAATGTATTGAAATATTATGCCATAAAAAAATAATTTCACTTCATTTTATCAAACAAATATTTTATAAATAAACAATTATTTAGAATTTTGACTCAATATAGCGTTACCGACCTCTATCTTTGACAGCTTTCATTAAAAGTGAAGCACTCAAACGGATTTATATTACGTAAGGGCCTACAGCTTATATTCTCACAATTTTTATGAAATTTTGTCAACCTCATAAGTTAAAAGTTTTCTGGATTTGCTCATATATAATTCTAAAGAATATTGTTATTTACAAAATATTGAATTGAAATTATTTTTTATGATATAATATTTCAATATCAGCCCAATCATGAATTTCATAGGAAATTGAATTTCATGTGAAATTTTATTTTCCTCCGAAATGAAATTTCATATCATCAATTTTCTGGGAAAAAGATTTGTTTCGAAATAATTGTCAAATACATTTCGAAAGTTTGACAATTATTTATTGTGCACTCAAAATTTAAATATAATTTTAAAATCTGATAAAAACCAATTGAAATTGAATTGTGCTGGATTGAGACTTGCAATTGCTCCTCTATTGATGTTTGCTGATCCGTTGCAAGCTCTGGGATTTCATATCTTTTGGGGAAGCCAATCCTTTTTCGATTAAAGCAAGAAGCTTCACGGAGTGAATTACTGATAGGAATACATATCGGACGCTCGATTTATTAGGGCTTTGAACTACGAGCCGAATGGTCCCGGATTTAATCTCAGCGACTGCAACATCTTTTTATAGAAAACATATTTCTATCCGACGCTACCTCGGCAGTCAATGGCAAGCAACCCTACAAGAATAAAACCTTGGCTATGAAAAGCTCTCACCGTGCCATTCGGTCACATGGTTTTACCATATGTTGAAATTTTGTTTTCTCTACTGAAGCGGCATTACATTTTTAAATTAACTTGTGGAATAAATTTCCGATAACACCTATGTCCAGTCAAATTCAGATGGAATTGTAGATGTGCCTTAAAAAAACAGTCATTTTAATTTTTTTGATTGTTCCAATATGTCCTTTTTTGTTGGTGTGAGGGGCACATTCACAAGTCATATCTTAAAATCTTTGTTTTTACTTCGTTTATAAAAAAATAAATACAAAAGGAACATCATGACAAGCCGCGCCTCACACATTGAAGAGAAGTCGAAATTTTCATTTTCGTTAGTGTATTTTGAAATCATAAATTTATTTTGAAGTTATCCCGTTTTTTCTTCATATATATGAATGATTTCGACCCTCCAATATTAAAAAACCAAAAATTGGTTAGTCTACTTAAGAAATTATATAATTCAAAAACTTCCTAGTAAGTATTCTAAGTCCAATATGGATTTTATGTTTTAAAAATTGTTCATTTATGCTAAGAACATTTTTGGTTATAATTTGGAATGGATCGTTCGATCCGCACCAAAATTGGCAGGATATAAAGAATCCAAAAATAGAATAACATTAAAAACCGTCATAGTCGAATTAGAATGTTGTGGATTGGGATGGTATATGCTCATGCATTTAAATTTTAGAATATATAAATTTATATATATTTTTTTAAATATATACATTGTTAGAGGGAAAAGGAAATCATTGAGCATATTGATCACTTTAAAGTTCAACTGTGATTGGATATTTATACCCTACACTAAAAGTGAAAGGGTATATTCAGTTTGGTTCTAGAAAATGCTGGACAGTCACAGAGATAGTGCTCTGTGGTGCCAGTTTCTTCGTAGCAGGCAGAACATAAGGCGCTTTCGGCCAGGCCGATTGCGTTCATGTGTTTTTCACATGAGTTGTGTCCCGTTAGAAGTCCTGTCAGTTTTCTGCACTCCTTTCTACTTAAGGAAAGTAGAAACGAGGCCGATCTTTTGGTTATCGTCGGTGTCATGAGCTTGGAGAATCTGCATTTCGTCTCATTCAGCCATCTGCGGAGGCGACCCAAGAGCTGATGACGAATTTTCCCGTAGATGCAGGTAGTCCAAGCACAGGTTCTGGTCCAAATGGATTATCCTCAGATCCAGCACGTGCTAGTTCGTCAGATGTTTCATTGCCCGAAACTCCTTTATGGCCCGGCACCCAAATCAGTGCGGTGTGACCCTCTACTTGGCTCACAGTCAGGCGTTAGCCAGTCTTGAATGTCAGGTTGGCAGACCTCAAAATTTCGTCTTGGTAATATTTCTGTTATCATTGCATCAGAGGGCATCTCTAGTAGACAGTTGTCTAATGGAGTGTCAAGTGCAATGTCAGATATTCCAGGGAACATTAAACCAGAAACCACCTCGTTTTAGTCTCCAGCAGCCTTTAATGGCTTCGCCTCTGATGAAGATGTCAAGTGGTGGTAGGTTTAAGATTGCATTCAGTGCTGGACCAGGTGTAGTGGGAAAGGCACCCGTAACACCCAGACACACGGCTCTCTGAATCTTGGCAAGACTAGTTGTCACGCATTTTCGCGACAGCTTGTTCCACCAGACTACCGATGCATATGATATCATCGGTCTTATCATTGCCGTGTAAATCCATAAGGTTTTGCTCGGCGATAGTCCCCATGTCTTCCCAAAAATTCCTCTGCATTGCCAGAAGGCATTCAATGCTCGCGAAATTTTATTTTCAACAAGTTTTGTCCAAAGTAGTTTACTATCTAGAGTTAAGCCCAGATATTTTACTTCGTTAGACAGAGGAATAGTGACACCCTTAAGTACTGGTAGAGATAATCCTGTCATTATTCATTTCCTAGTGAAGAGAACAATCCCTGTTTTGTGAGGGTTGACAGAAAGTCCGTTTGCAGTAGACCAGCTGTCAATTCGGTTCAACGAGTTTTGTGTTTTAACACAGACTTCATTGAGGGAAAAGCCTGTGGCAAGAATGGCAACATCATCTGCATAGGCCTGGGAATAGACACCTGGTCCATCGAGATCGTTGACTAGAGAGTCAACCAGCATACACCAGAGCAGGGGGGAGAGAACGCCTCCTTGAGGACAACCTCTATTCACCCCTGCCATAATATACTGACCGCACTCCGCCTTCGAAGTGATGGTCCTAAACATTAACATTGACCTTAGCCATTTGACCAATGTTTCATCTATTCCATGCCTTCTAGCTGCGTCACACATTCCATCAAAAGTCGCATTATCAAAAGCACCCCCGATGTCAACAAATATGCCCATCACGTACATCTTCCTCTGAAAAGCATGCTCGATCCGGCCAACCAGATGTTGCAATGCTGTTTCACAGGATTTTCCACGTTGGTAGGCATGTTGTCTTGATGATAGTGGGTACCTTGACAGCGATGTTTTTCTGATGTGCAGCTCAACTAGTCTTTCTAGACACTTTAGTATGAAGGACATCATACTAATGGGTCTGAAGCTCTTGCCTATGGAATAGTCTTCTCTTCCAACTTTAGGAATGAAGGCTACTTTAACTAAACGCCAGGATGTCGGAATGTATGCCCATGCGAGACTTGCTCTAAAGATCTTCTTTAGGCATGGTAGCAATTGGGTTATACCTTCCTGTAGCATGACTGGGTAGATGCATTGGATAGCTTCATCGTATACAACCAATCTGGCAACCTGCCAGTCATGTTTTGTCACATTAGAGTTGTTATTGCAGTCCCCAGTGCTGGGATTACAAAGTGGCCCTATGTGGATTTGATTTCCCGGAAAGTGAGTCTCAACTAGGACACTGAGTGCCTCTGTCTTAGACTCAGTATACGAGCCATCAGGTCTCCGCAGTGAGTCCAGTCGAGCAGTTCGGTCTCTTTTAAGAAACTTGACCAATCTGCTAGTCTCACTGCAGGATTCGATGCTACTGCAGAAGTCTTTATAGGAAACACTTTTCGATTTACGAATTCGTTTCTTATACTCTTTCTGCTTAGCTCGATAAAGAAACCAGTCAGAGTCTAAGTTGCTCCTTAGGGCCCGATTTAGAAGCTTTCTGAAATCCTTGCGCAAGGTTTCAAGACAAGCGTTACACCAAGGAACGGGAGGTCTAGATAACGTTTTTCGTACCGGACATGTTCGTACAAAACTAGAATTTATGACATCGTTCATAACTTGAACGGACGTCTCAATACTTTCTTTGGTACGAATTCTGACAGGAATATTGAGGGAATTCTCAAGTTCATGTCTGAAGCGTGCCCAGTTCGTTTTTCTAGGGTTTCTAACCGTCATAGAGGGCAGCACCTCTCGGTCAGAATGAAACCCGATATACCTGTGGTCCGATAAAGAATCTTCTTTAAGAACCTTCCAGTTAAAGATTGACTCTCTCAGTCTACAGTTAGACAAAGTAAGGTCAATCACTTCCTGTCTTCTAGCAGTCACAAAAGTGGGTTTATTACCAGTGTTGTGAATGTTCAGATTGGAGGTCATGATGAAGTCAAGGAGTCTGGTACCTCGCGCGTTGCATTTACTGCTGCCCCACACAGTGTGTTGAGCATTAGCGTCACAGCAAAGAATAAGGCCGGTCTCCTTAAGATCACAGTACTCTATGAGCTCAACAATTGTCTTTGGCGGAGGAGGCAGTAGTGAGTCATAGGGGAAGTAGCCTGAGGCGACAATCAGATGTTTCCATCCACTATCGCTTTCATAGCTCACTTTTGCTGCCACCAGGTCTTGCCCACAGAATTGGGTTAACTTGGTGACAGCAAAGTGTTTCGATACTATAAGACAGCTTCTAGGCCTTGCGGCTTGCTCATCGTATAGTATGGTTTCACCACGTAGTTCACTAAGACCACAGATGCGTTTGTTATACACCCATGGTTCTTGAATAGCTGTGATGTGAGGTAATGTATGCATTTCTGATCCATTTCTCGCCAATTCGTCGGCTATTTCTTTCCCCTCAATGCTACAGTGTCCTGGGACCCAGATAATGTCCACAGTGTTAACAAGTAAGAGATAAGCAAGGGCCTCTTTACATTGTAGAACCACTCTGGATTTCACCTTGTCCGTGGATAAAGCTCTAATGGCAGCTTGGCTGTCTGAGAAAACTTTAATACACTTGTCTACACAGTGATTGCTTTGTATAAATTTAGCCCCTTCTGTTATAGCCACTACTTCCGACTTAAAGACGGTGTTGTGGTCATGCAGACGAAGGCTTGCTTGTGCAGAAAAGGCTTCACAGAAAAAACCCGCTCCAGTGTGACCGTTTAGTTTTGATCCGTCAGTGTAGAGGTGGATCCCCGGATTGCTAGACAATACCTGACCGTTGTCTCATTCCTCCCTAGTCGAGAAAGCGAACTTTGCGGGGGTATGATTGTTTTCCTCCGGGATGCGGTCGCAGTTCCAATTACCTGTAGAAACAGTATTAGGAATTGAGTTAATTATGGTTTGGTGATTGGTTAATGTCTCGGAATTGAGCCATCCCCCAAGGACGTTTAGTCGAGCCGCTGCGACCGCGGCCTCATATTTAACTTGAATTTGTATTGGGCGTATGTTTAGAATAGTCTCAATTGCTTTGGTCGAAGTGGTACACATCGCACCTGAAATGCCGAGACAACACGCCCGTTGCACTTTCTCGAGAAGTTTGATGTTACATTTTCGTCCCAAAGCTGTCCACCATACAAGTGACGCATATGTGAGTATTGGTCGTACAACGCTGGTGAAAATCCAGTGGGTCATCTTTGGTCGAAGTCCCCATGTAGGATCAATACATCTTCTGCAGGTTGCCCAAACCCTAACGGATTTTGTTGCTCTGCTAGCTATTTGTGCCTTCCAGTTAAGTTTAGAATCCAGGATTACTCCAAGGTACTTGACTTGACCTGTATGTGCCAGTATCTCTCCGTTTACCTGTGGAAGAGGATAGCTATGTAGCTTCCTTTTCCTAGTAAAGAGACAGACATCGGTTTTTTGGGGGTTTATATTTAATCCCCTAGGTGATGACCATTCAGCCGAGATATCCAAGGCTTCTTGGATTCGTCTAGAAGGGAGAAGAGGATGTGTCCCCGAGGCTAGGATGGCGATGTCGTCTGCGTAGCAGACAGCATGTAAACCAGCCTCGGTTAGTCTTCTTAGGAGACTGTTTATGGTGACGACTCAGAGTAGCGGTGAGAGAATGCCACCCTGTGGGGTACCGCGAAACACCCTTCCCCTTAGAGTAATATTGCCCTGCTGACAAGTGATGGATCTGTTGCACAACATATGACGTACCCAGTGTAAAATAGCCGGGTCTACGTCAAAGGAGGCAAGGGACAGTGTGTCAGTGTGAACGTTATTAAAAGCACCCTCAACATCTATGAAGGCTGCTAGAGTGAGTCCTTTTAGGTCCATAGACCTTTCAATTTTGTTAACTACCTCATGTAAGGCGGTTTCAACGGATCGTCCCTTTATGTATGCATGTTGCTTAAATTTCAGCTGCTCATAAGGGATTTTTTCCTTAACCATGGTGTCGCATATGCGTTCCATTGTTTTCAGTAGGAAGGACATTAGACTTATGGGTCTATATGCCTTGGGGGTTGAGTAGGTTTCTTTACCCGGCTTAGGTATGAAAACTACTCTTGATTCTTGCCATGTGAGGGGGGTATAGCTCTGATTAAGGCATGCCTCATAAAGCCTGGATAGACGGACGTCCAGGATATCCACTGGCCGTTGTAGTAAGGCTGGAATTTCTTATTTCTTGCGGTTTTTGTAACACAATCAACTTGTGCACAGAAGAGTCGCCATGACCCTCTTTTTGCGGAGCGCATATTCTTTTTGTATACACTCAGTTTTTGGTAGTAGAGATCCCAATGCTCTGTAGTATTTAATCTTTTAGCTTTATTGAAAAGTCTCCGAGTATCCGTTCTTAGGTTTTTCAAAGGCCCTGTCATGCAGGGTTTTTCCTTGAAAGACTCTCGGGTGCGAAGAGGGCAAGCCTCTTCGAATGCTCGTATAAGGCTATTTGTTATGGTTTTGACCTTCCCGTCAATGTTATATATAGAACTTAAAGGGGGTGCGGGAGATACGTCTAACGCATTCTTTAGAAGAAAAATTAGATACACAGAAAGAAATAATTCGTAAATATAGCCAAAAAGGTACATCAATACACTCAAATTATTTCTAAAACTGCGCCGACTAAATTATTAATTGTATTAGCGTACACATTCATCATATTAGCAATCGCATTTGCTGGCTATGTGTATTCGCATACTGCGTTGATGCGTTGTCGCTATATCAGTGAGTGGTAGCTGTAGCAGTGAGTGGTAGCTGTAGCAGTGCGTCGTCGTTATAACATTGCGTGGTGTGTGTTCGTGTACTCGCTTACAGCGCTGGTGAATTTAGTGGAATTCGGGAAATTGGTGAAATTCGATTAGAATTTTTAGTTGGCGGTTTGCGCGCATGTCAGTTCACATTTGGTTCATGTCAAAAGAAACGCGTATAGGGTTTGATCATACTCTATTGGTGTCGTGGAAAATTGGTGGAATTCGATTAGAATTTTTAGTTGGCGGCTTGCGCGCATGTCAGTTCACATTTGGTTCATGTCAAAAGAAACGCGTAAAGGATTTGATCATACTCTATTGGTGTAGTTGAAAATGATGACGATGGCAATAGTTGCATATTTAATTGTGCTTCATCATTAGAAAAGTATATTTGTTATATAATTTCACAAGAATTTATATTATTCCTTTTTAGTAAACTAAAAAAGAATTATAAGAATACTGTGAAAATACAAAAATGCTTTTAAATCGTCGACCATACCAATTAAATAATTTGCTACTTAAGCAAAATCATTTATTGGTATATTTTTGGACGCAAATAACATTTTTAGCGAATGTGTTTACTCAATACATGAAAATGGCAAAAATGTCATTGCTAGTCCAATGAATGGTGTACAATTAATTTTCATTGCTGTATTTACGTCGGTTAGTTTTTTTCTGTGTAGAAGTAGGGACCGCAATGAACCGGAACCGAAACCGGAATCTGCATCGAAACCGGAACCGTTCCGATTTTTCGAATTGAAACCTTTATTTAAAAAAAAATGTGGAACCGCAATCGGAACCCATTTAATTTGTTTGGTTGGAACCGGAACCGCTATTTTAAAAATCTGGGAACCTGATAATTCAAAAGGGTTTAAACCCTGGATAGAAGAATATTTTTTGATATAGTACCGATTTTATTTTTCTTGTATATCTTACAAATTTATATCGAGAATTACAATTTCGTGTTATAAAAATATAATTTAAAAAAATGTCAAATGATAGTTAGACAATTCACAAAGGAAGAAATCAGATATATAAGATGCAAGATAATATATGGAATTATTATATTAAAGAATATTTGGTAAACATTTTAATCGAATTATATTAACAATAACTTTGAACCTAATTTTTATAATTAAGGATAGAGCATAATGAGTTTGAACGATAAAATATGTTTAAAAAATATTAAATATTTAGAATTTTCTCACTAAATAGGGTTTCATTTGAATAATTGGCATACTGTATGCATACATTTATCATACATACATTTTATCGAAAAACATGTTTTAGATATTTTAGAACCGCTTTATGCCGGTATCATGAAGGTTAAAAGTTTTCTGGATTTGCTCATATGAGGTGTATTACATATTTCTATATTATTAAAGTGTGGAATGCAATTCACAAAAACACAGCAAAAAATAATTTGACACTTTTTTTAGGATGCTCTTTTTATTACCGTTATGTGTACTATTCACATGGCGTTACTTTTTGTATAATAATTACAATCTGAACATTGTATTTTGAGTGAATGCACGTACGCATCATGGTCTAACCTAAAAATAGTGGCAAAAAACAAAACTCTAATGACATGAAAGAGTAATTATAAAATTATGGAAAGAAAAGAAAAGTGTAAGGCAAATTGCCGAAATAGTAAAAAAACTACGATCTACAGTACATTATATAATAAAAACGTACAATAAAAATGTCAATTTGGAAGTGGTAAGCCTAGAAAAATTTCATCATTGCAAACTGAAAGGAAAAATGTTCGTATTGTAAAGGAGAATCCGAAATTATCAGCAGTAGACATCGCCAAAGATTTAAAATAAAGTGGACTTTCGAATGTGCACCCACAAATCATCAGAAATTTTCTTCATTTAAAGTATGCAAAAGATTGCGTCGGAAAACCTTTGCAGCTTTGGAACTAGGTTTACGGATGAATCAAAATTCAATATGTTTCGGTCTGATGGACGCCGTTTTGTATGGAGAAAGAAGAGCACAGCTTTAAATTCGGCGAATATAAATGCGACAGTAAAACATGGTGGATAATTTGGTTTGCAATGGTATCATGTGATGTTGGTAAAATGGTGTTTGTTGAAGGAATTATGAATAAATTTGTTTATTTATATATACTAAAAACAAATTTACCAGAAACTGCTACTAAATTGGGCTTTGAACGTGATTTTAAATTTGTTCATGATAACGACCCGAAGCATTCTTCGCTTATCGTAAAAGAATGGTTGCTGAATAACGCGCAAAATGTAGCCCCGATTTGAACTCCATTGCACATTTGTGGGCATATATGGAGAAAAAATGACGAGAAAAACAAATAAGAAAGAAAGATGAGCTAAAAAATGCCCTCCAACTCATATGGGATAATATACCTTCTGAATTTACCAACAATTTGGTTCATTCGATGGATAAACGATGTAATACATTTTGTTAAAATAACCAACACATTATCCTTTGTTTGATATGAATTAAACTTTTGGTTGTAAATTTTGGTAAGAAGAAAGCAAAATCATATAATGTCAAATTTTTTTTTGGTTCACTGTACATTAGACTGATTCAAAAACCCAAAATCTTAAAATGTTTCGCTCCGCGTCGACTTTCTAAAACTAGGACCTCTAAAACTGCGAAGAAGCTGATGTTGCGCAAAGAGCTTAAAGGACATTTTTAACTTTTAACGACTATTTTCAATAACATTATTATTACACTAGCTGTAAAAAGATAACACTTACTTTTTATTTTGTATTTAATTTAAAATCTCTTATAAAAATTTTGTTTTTTAAAATTATACATTTTTAGTTAACCGTTACAGTTTTATGACTTGTCAAACACGTAAAATGTTGGCTTTTTTAATTTTATTCTAACGAGTTTGTGATAACATTTTTTGTATTATTGCACATACAATTATCTTTAAAATGATATGTCACTCTTATATTTTTAGATATCGTATTATTAGTAAATAATAAAAGTATATGCGCACCTAGCCTAAAAAATAATATATTTTGATTGAAATCAAAAAATAAAATTATATAATGGGTTAATTTCTGGATCAATATCTTTGATAATATCCACGACAGGAGCTAGATTTTTGTTCAAGAATGTAAATAATAAAGTCTACTCTTAGAAAACTTGGTTCAATAAGAATATTGATGAGTTTAAACTACATTATTTATGATTTACTAAAATTTTAAAATACTTTCGATTAAATTTTCACAAAAATTGGATTTTGAATTGTAATATCTCTTCAACTTTAGAAGTTAGCTGATTGATTTTTTTTTTTGTTTGGTAAATATTTGTATACACATTTTTCTATGTAAGAACAACTTAAGGATATAATGCTCATTAAAGGACTATTTTTGAAAAAACTATTTTACCGCTTTTGTTACTATTTATAATGGACCACAAATTTATAATGGTGAACAAATTGTTTAAAACTTTTATAAGTTTTTTTTTTATGGAAAAACTTAATAGTTAAAATAGTTATTAAAAAAAATCAAAAAACCCCAACAAAAAAAATTTAAACCGTGATATTAAATAAAATGTGCCAACGAATTTTTATTTATTTTGATCTTAAAATACTCGGGAAACATATACTCGGGAATACGAAAAAATTTCTTGAATAATATGGGGTGTGCATGAACTTTTGGGTTGAGAGTGTTTTAGGCAAGAGTGCAGAATTTTACTATGTACCGAAATCTAAAAATATAAGAGTGACATATCGTTTTAAAGATAATTGTATGTGCAATAATACAAAAATGTTATCCCAAACTCGTTAAAAAAAATTTTAAAAATTTCGACCGTTAAAATTTCTATAGTAAAAAAAAGTCTACATTTTACGTGTTTGGTAAGCCAAGAAACTGTAACGGTTAACTAAAAATTTATAATTTAATTAATCATAAAATAAATAAAGATAAATAAAGAAAAAAATATTTAGTGATATCTTTTTATGATTGGAGTAATAATAATTTTATTGAAAATAGTCGTTAAAAGTTCAAAAATGTCCTTTAAGCTCTTTGCGCAACATCACAGGATCACTTTTTTTGGATTTTAAAAGCTTCTTCTTAGTTTTAGGGGTTCTAGTTTCAGAAAGTCGACGCGGAGTGAAAGAAAAAATAGTTCTAGATTTTTCATACAAATTTGAATCAGTCTACTGTACATACACACATACCTACCTGATCGTGCCTGCCAGCATCGATTTGTGTTAAATCAGGAATCGATATATTTATGTTTTGAAGTTTAAATGGCATCCGATTTTGTTGCAGTTTTACAAAAATTGTTTTTGCTTTACGTAGGGATGCCGATCCCGGAACTTTTTTGCCATCCCGGGACTTTGGGAAAACAGAGGTGGTACACTTACGATTTATGGTTCTTAATAATGTTGTATACTAATTTACATTTAATTTATTTAAGAAAAGAAACAAAACGCGCATCGATACGATAAACATCAATTGATAGTTTTTTTTACATAGTATACACACATTTTCCAAGTAGATAGTTACTTTATTAAGGTAGTCATGACCTAATCATCTTCATCATGTAACTGATGGGTTTGGTACAAGGTAAAAATACAATAATCAGTTCCCAAACATATCTCAACTTAAATTTCTACGAGAAGACATGAAATACAAACGTATACATTTAGATGAAAACCATTAATATATTTTAATATAATTCTACTTTTCAAAAAAATTGTGAATGATTGTTGTAATCAGTAATGATTTTACCAGTCATACTTTGACTACTTAGAAAATAGTTTTGTTGATACAATCATATTTTTGTCTCTGTGTGTAATTAACTCGAGTCCTCCTGAATTATTTTTTATTTAGAATTTTAAGATAAAACATGTTTGACTTACTAATTAGAGCGGAAGTATCCCGAATATATAATTTACTTCTATATTGGTTATAAATCTTTATATGCCATCACGAGATGTTCGAATACGGTAAAAAACCGAAAAAACACATACAAAAATGTATGAAACAAATTAAATTTTGAAAACCGAGTAACATTAAAAGTAACAAAAAAAAGTTTTCATATGCACTTCAATTTATTACTTTCCGATGATTACACTATAAAATGATTTTTCTTCTTTACTTTATAAATTTCTGCCGTTTTAATTTTTATACCCTACCTCTATATATATATATATACCCTACAGATATATTAAGTTTGTGCAGATATTGAATCACTCCTTAGGAGGCGTTTACGGTATGAATTACTATATATATTTTTGATTCTTGGTCCGTCTGTCTGTCCGACTACCTGTCTATCTTGCTGTCTGACCGGACACACGGTAACTTGAAAAATACTTGTCAGAATGTGATGAAATTTTGTTTCAATATGTTTTAGCCAATGAAGGTTCTGAGTTTGAAAATGAACCAAATCGGTCAACGGAGACGCCCACTTCCCATATAAGTCACTTATATGTAACTTTATGGGAACCAATAACTCAAAAAGTATCCAGCTATAGTTATTAAATTTTAAACCTATTTTTAGAATTTACGTAATAATACGTGTTCCAAAAATATACGTAATTCACCCACATTTTTTTACTTTAATTCTCGTTTTTTCATATCCTACAAAATTATACCACTAAAATATCCACCAAGAGTGTATTATTTTTCCATAGTCGGGCCCGACAGACTATAAAAGTCCGTCCCATGTGACCGAACTTTCCATACTCGTTTTAATTTTGGTTCACTTTGAGACACTTTAAAATGGGAAAGAGAATTAACACACTTATGGCCATTTTCACAATCTTTGGTAAAACACTGTAACTTTAACATAGAGTTACCCATAGAATATATGGAATTTAAAAACTCAACTGCACCGAGAGAAAAACGCCGTTTTCAACTACGGCGTGAATGAAAATCCTCCGACAATGGAACGTAGTCAATTCTAAATACGTCTAAAAATTAACTTCGACATAGTTATAAAAATATATTTTATAGCAACTACGTCAGAATCAATTTCAATTAATTCATAATTTGAGAAATGAAATGACATTATTTCTTATAATTTCTTTATTTATTAAAAAAAAAAAAACAAAAACATTTTATTTTTTTTTTTAAATTAACCAACGCTCAGGGAATGCCCCCTATTCTTGCAATGCACAGTGTTGATCGTAAGAAAGGATTATAGGTTAAAGGGAGGAGGAAAGATGGAGTAGTGTCGGTAGATGTTTGCTTTAAATTTCCCAATATTAAAAATGTCGGAAAAAACAGAAGCAGGGAGATTGTTTCACAAACGTATCGTGCGGCTGAAGAACGAATTATCTCTGTAATGCGTGGTTCTGTTGAGAACCGAGTGAACTACGAAGGGGTGGGCTTGGTTCGATGCCCGAGAACAAGAGAATACACGACCTGGTGGAATCAGGCCATGTATTTCCCTCGAACACTTACCATTGTAATACCTATAAAACAGGCTTACACACCCTACGGTCCTTCGGTGCTCAAGAGAACCAATAGAGGATGAAATATTTTCATCCCCTATTAAGTATATTGCACGTTGTTGGATTCGATCCAGGAACTCCAAGAAAGATTTTGAAGCCCCTGCCTATATGTGCGTATTTTATTCCATCTTAGGCCGAATATTGGTGGTGTAGACAAAGCGCAAGTCAGAGGGAGTGAAGTACGTCTGACACCGTTTCAAAAAACCGAGGGACTTGGCCGCTTCTTTCGACACATCAAATATGTCATCATTCCAACGGAGGTCACATTGAATTGATATACCCAGAACGTCAAGAGCAGCTGACTGCGCAATATCCACAGAGTCCATATGGAGGGGAGGGAGGGGTGAATCCATTCATTTGTGATATAACAGACAACATTGGGTCTTGCTAGCTTTAAAATCAACTCTATTTGCAATACCCCACTCGGAGATTGTTTTAAGGTCATTATTGAGTGTGTCATTCATAGTGCGTCTTTTACTCTCAATCTCCAAAGTGTTTGGGCGCTTGTTGAACGCATATGAGAGATAAATGTTACTGTCATCTGCAAAGGAATGGATTGGGTTCTGGGTCAATGACAGAAGGTCTGTGATAAAAACCAGAAATAGGGACGGGGATAGGACAGAACCCTGCGGGACTCCAGAATTAATGGAATGTTGTTCTGAGAAAACACCATCCATCGCAACTCGTATTGAACGACCCTGGAGAAAACTCGATATCCATCGAGTAAAAGAATTACCGACACCATATGCAATAAGTTTTGATACCAGGGCTTCATGCCACACTCGAAATATCAAGAGCCTTGGAAATATCAAGAGCAACCACCTTGCTCTCCCCGAAAAGATGAATACAATTATTCCACTTTTCGGAGAGGACCGCCATCAAGTCACCGGTGGATCTGGTCCTACGGAAACCATATTGCCGGTCACTAAGTAATTCGTTTCGTTCCAGATAGTTCACAAGGTGGAAGTTTATTACGCTTTCCATTACCTTGGATAGTGCAGAGCATATTGCAATGGGTCGGTAATTAGCAGGGTTCGTAGCCTCACCCTTTTTCGGAACTGGCTGGACATTGGCAACCTTCCAACAAGATGGAAAAACTCCTGTCGTGTAGGAGATGTTGAATGGGTTACGCAATGGACAAGCCAGCGTTGACGCACACTTCTTCAACACATGGGCAGGCCCGGAAGCTTTGTTAATATTGAGATTTGCTAAAACCTTTTTAACTGCCCGAGTTCGAAAATGTATCTCCGGCATTGCAGAAGAAACAAATTCAACGACGGGCAGTGGTTGATTGCTATCTGGGAGCGTTGAATTATTTGCAAATAATTCTGCCAAGAGATTAGCTTTATCAACCGGGTCAGTGAAGGTCTGGCCATTCATAACAAGGGTTGGAGTAGACGATGTCGTCTGATTCTTCACCCTTTTAACAAATGACCAGAAATGTTTACTACCTCTATGGTAGAGAAGGACCTTTTTGCGCGCGTTTTGTTCGTGTAGAAACTTTTCACGGACGATCACGGCATTACAGCGATTCCTAGCCTGTATGCGAAGTATTTCAGTATCAACATTCTTATTAGAACGCCAATTCTGAAAGGCTTCCTCTTTCGATCTTACTGCAATCCTGCAAGTCTCATTAAACGAAGAGTGGTCCTTGGGTTTAATGCTAATCTTTTTAGAAGGTATGAAGGACCGCATACCCAATAAAATAATATTTTGTACCATTAAGGCCGCGGCATTTATGTCTCTATCTGCGAAACACAATTGTCAATTAAAGTTGCGAAGAAAATCATTTAACGCAACCCAATTTGCTTTTTCGTAAAGCCATACAGTTCCCTTCGGGGCTTTAATCGAAGAGACGCGTAAACTAGAATACGAAAATGCAGCGGAAACAATACAGTGGTCGGAATTACCAAGAGGTGCAAGGACTTTTACATCATATTTTTCATGATGCGAAGTCAGAAAAAGGTCTAGAACTTTTTGGCTCTGCCCACCGACGCGTGGGAGGTACGTCGACTCCTTCACCAGTTGCGTGAGTTGATTGCACTCGGCAAACAGTTCAACATAACAACCCTCCTGTGTTGATAGACCCGAGTGGCTCAACCAAGTGGCGTTGTGCAAATTAAAGTCACCAGCAAGAACAATTTCACTGCCTGGAAACTGTTCCAAAATATTTGAGATCGAATCTGATAGTGCATCTAACTTGTTACAGGTAGACACCCTATCTATATTCGGACTCCTATAAATAAAACACAAGTGCATGATGTGTTGCAAGATTTTGAATTTAATCCACATAGAATTAAATTCATTATCCGAAACACTATGTTGCTGCTGGTGCTGGTACGCCACGTCACTTCGAATAAAAAGGACGAGACCCCTATGGGCAGAGAACAATGGCAGTAGGTGGTATCTGAAAATCCAGTGGATCTGCACCCTCACTAACCTGGGTTTCACCTAATGCCATTATATGTGGCCTATAGACAGACACATGTGTATACACAGAGAAAAAATTCGACCTCAGTCCACGAACGTTGCAAAAATCTATACGAAAGTTTTGCGACATTTTCGCTACTGTGTGAATTTAAAACATACAAACATACTAATAGCGGGCACAGTTGAGACGAACAGATGAGAGCGTAAGCTAAACAGTGGTCAGTGTTATGCCTTGGCCACCGTCTTCGTTACGCACTCTTGCAGTCTCAACTATGCACGCAGTTAGCGCGGAGTAGGATGGGGGAGGGACGGAATACAACCAACAAACCTGTGCAATTGCAGCAGAGAGCATAGAAATGCCCTTTGTGCTGGCAATGCAATGAAAAAAAACGTCGAGTGCAGAGTGCAGCAAGTCCACATGCAGCGAAAACCGGTTCTGCTCTATTGATGTTGTGGTGATATTTGTAGCTATGTATTTTTAATTATTTGTTTTGTGTAATTTATTTTGTTATTTTTTTTTTTTTTGATATTGTTTTTTGTTGTCCACGGCGACTGGATTTTAATGTTATTGTTTAATTTTATTTTTGTTTGTTGGTTGATGTTGTTATGTTTGGCGGCACACTTTTAAACATATATTTTATATAATTTGACCCGGTAGCTGCTCATATGTAGATACGTGTTTCGACGCACTTTCACATATACGTCCCTCATCCAAATCAGTATTGGGGTATGTGCCATGGAGCATCGGTATGTGCGACCACGGTTGCCACTCGGAATGAATCTTGTCTACCAGAATTACCCAAAAATGTTTCAATTTGTTCAAAAGGATGTAACCCTCAAAGCTGCTCTGAGCTATGTCCAGATTTAAACTTTTTGGGTTAAATAAAATCAATTCTTCGAAAAATATTGAAATTTTGTAAATATAATAATAATAATAGTTTGGCGCTACAGTCCTGTACAGAACTTCGGCCGAGCTCTCTCACCATTTTGAGCTGTGCGTGTTATATTTGTACTCAAAGTGGAGGGACCTACAGTTTATTGCCGAATCCGAACGGCGGGTGAGAGCTTTTTCATAGGCGATGGTTTTACTCTCGTAGGTTTGCCATTTACTGACGAGAGGTAGCGCGGTTTAGAAAAATGTTTCTATGAAAAGATGTTGTTAGCCCCAGTTCAGGCTTGAACCGGGGACCTTTCGACTCGTAGTCCAACGCACTAACCACTGAGCTACCGCGGCTCTTATTATACTGAAATATAATAAGAGCTAGTTGGATTAGCATTATCAAACAAGTTAGAAAAGTGTCCAACGACTGATGATGGACTGAAAGACTAAAATACGGAAATTCGTCCTATCTCATTCATAAATTTAAACCTTTAACTATTTTAAAAACTATTGTTCTTCATTTGTGATATAATTTTTTTCTTTTACCATGTTAAGTTTTAAGTTATGAATTAAAGAAAATGTAAAAATAATTTTAAATTTAAACAGTTACTAAGCCATGCAGAAAATCAGAAACTTTAAATTCAAAGAAACTCAAAGAAATTTAAAACAGCAATAATGACGCCATTAATTTACAACATAAATAATTCACTCCAAACTTTCCAATAGAGTTACCTCTGTTATATATTTTCTACTCCTATTTTAAATTCAAATAATGACAAATAAATTTCTCTAATTTTCGATTCAATAAGAATACGAACATTAAACATTATATTTTTATATATTTTTTAAATATTTAATTTATTATTGTTCTATCGAAAAGTTATCAAAATGATTAAAATGTTACCAAGTCACCAAACTGACAAAAATATGCGCAACTTACTTGAAAAGTACATTGATTTTTGATGCAAATAAATTGTTAAAAGAAAACAATTGTGATAATTGTTATTTTAAATATTTTTGAATCTGTCATATACGTTATGATCTAGGTCGTAGTTATTAAATTAAAACTTATGTCTGCCAGCATTTCATTGATGGGGAAATACTCACACTAGATCAACCTTTTGTACACATAGTCCTTCATTAAAAATACATTGTATCGATGTGTTTCAATCTAATGCTGAGTTTTTCGTCTTTTATTAAATTGAGGCAGCTTTGGCTTCTTCCAAATGTTTGGCGAGTCCTGTTTGCAGTGTAAGTCCACCAGAATACTTCTGCTCCAAATTGTTTTCATTGTAGCCTCAGATAACGAAATAAATTCAGCTTCAGTCGTAGAGAGCGAAATGCATGTTTGTTTTCTACATACATAGCTGACAGAACCACCATTGCGCAAGAATATATGACCAGAATTCGACTTTCTGTTCGATAAATCTTTCTCAAATTTTTGACTTCAAACTTCGAATTTAACAATTTTTTAACGCCTAGAATAATTCTCTCGTCGTTTGGTGAAACAACCAAGTCGCCAACGTAAACTAATACGTAAACAGCTTCCCCATTGATGACTTTTTATGTAAAGGCAAGGGTCATACTTACTTTGAATAAATCCGCAATTCACCAAAATGTCATTTAAGGATTTGTTCCATACGTTTGCAGCTTGTCTCAAACCGTATAGACTTTTCTTCAGCTTGCACACAATCCTACCAACGCATTCTCCAAAACCAGGTGGTTCCTTCATGAAAATCGTTTTCTTCAGATATCCGTTTAAAAATGCGCTTTTGATGTCTATGTGCTCCACACACATTCCACGTTCACCAGCTACAAACAGCAGAATCCGAAATGTAGATTGACGGACGACAGGTGCAAATTCTTCGTCGTAGCCACAGCCATACTTTTGGCTGTAGCCTTACGCTACCAGATGAGCCTTGAAATATTCTAAATTTCCATTTACTCCTCGATTAACCTTGTACGTCCATTTGCAGCCAACTATGTTTGCGTTTGGTTTTCCATCAAAAATGTCATCTCCTCCTCCATTTGTGATACTCGTTATTTTATTTGGAAGTGACAGCTTCTTAAAACGTTTTTGGCTCGATGATGTCACATGCCTTAACCAAACAAATTTCACCAGTATAACGCTTGGGCCCTATTCCTTTCTTCGACCTGCATAACCTTCGTATGTTTGGAATAGAATTTACTTCAGCAGGGCTAACGTCATCCTCATTTGAAATAATGCTGAATGATCCATTTGATTCAATTACAGTCAAGGAATCCGAAGGTAACTCAAAATCGTTACGCTTCGGCATAAATCCAATTTCGATTTCGTGTGCTATCGGGCGATCGAAATTGCAGAAGATACAGCGACGAATTTGAAATCTCTCTCTGCTAATTGTGAGTTTGTTAGATCCAAAGTGAACAAAACGAAATCCCATTGATTAGTCGTTGTCGATTAGTCGATGAATGCATGGATTTTTTAAAGATTCAAAATATTGAATTGAAATTATTTTTTACGACATAATATTTCAATATATTTCATTTTAATATCATATAATTAAGAATATAACGAAACAATTATTTTGAAGAAATTCGATCAAATTTAAATAATATCTTAAAACTTATTTTTAGGAAATGGTGATTTTTTGCAATTAATAGCTCTATTCTGGCATTGTGAGTACTCACTGGTACAACTCAATGAGAGCCATTTTTCTTGTTAGAATAATTGTGATCAAAATCTCAAATTCGTATTCTGGCAAAAATCTAACAAAAAAAAAAACTCTCAAGAAATACCCCACACTGTGGGGAAGAGAGTTTCACGTCATATTTTGAAGTTTTTCATCTGAATTAATTGTAAATATAAGTAAACAAACAAATTCAAAACAATATAATTTCTTTTTTGTGCAGTTTTTAGAACATTTGCAAATCATAAATGCATTCAAATAATTAAAATAGTGGTAACAAAATATTTTTAATTCGTGAAATGCAGTTTCAATTATGTGTAAAGTGTTTTAAGTGTTAACGCAGCATCTTTTCATGAGGTTGCATTAAGTATATTTCTTTTAACCGCCAATTGTGTTTTTGTATTTATTTGATATGTGGAAGCCTCTAATTAAACTACAATTAATAATCTAATAGCCCTTATAAAATATATATGATGTTTATGTGTTGTTTACATGTAGTGATCTGCTATTTTGTGCCTCACAAGTTTCAGCATCTCAATTTTCTGGCAGAATACGAAAACGTCTCAATTTGAGTTCCATCCATAATTTTGGGAGGTTTTTGACGTAAAATTCTTTTATGAGAATTTGTGAAGCTCTTCAGAATAGGGCTATAAGCCTAAAATTCGCATTTGCTGCTGTATTTTTAATCCGATGGGCACATTCATGTGACATTCCTTAAAATCTTTGATCTTGTATTATTCGTTCCTTGAACAGTCGATAATATGTCATAGAACAAGGTTTTACCATATGTTGAAATTTTGTTTTCTCAATAAAAATGATTGATCGAAAATACTGAAGCGGCATTATATTTTTAAATTAACTTGTGGAATAAATTTCCGATAACACCTATGTCCAGTCAAATTCAGATGGAATTGTAGATGTGTCTTAAAAAAAAAACATTTTCGTTTTTTTGAATGTTCCAATACGTCCTTTTTTGTTGGTGTTAGGGGCACATTCACAAGTCATATCTTAAAATCTTTGTTTTTACTTCGTTTATAAAAAAATAGATACAAAAAGAATATTCATGACAAGCCTCACACATTGAAGAGAAGTCGAAATTTCCATTTTCGTTAGTGTATTTTGAAATCATAAATTTATTTTGGAGTCATCCCGTTTTTTCTTCATATATATGAATGATTTCGACCCTCCAATATTAAAAAACCAAAAATTGGTTAGTATACTTAAGAAATTATATAATTCAAAAACTTCCTAGTAAGTATTCTAAGTCCAATGTGGATTTTATGTTTTAAAAATTGTTCATTTATGCTAAGAACATTTTTGGTTATAATTTGGAAAGGATCGATCGATCCGCACCAAAATTGGCAGGATATAAAGAATCAACCAGTTAGGAAGGTTAGATCACATGGGAAATTTTAAAGTAGGTGTAATTATGATAGTTAGGATTATCAAAATTATAGTCGGTCTAAGCCGACTATAAATAACCTACACATAGGTGTGGTTACCATTCAAAGTGATATATAGGTCACCAGGGTATACGAATCCTGAAAATAACTACAAACATTCAATCGCTGAAGAATTTCCATTCATTTGATTCCCATATTTACAAATGGGTAGGTGTACCGAATTTCGATTTTTTTTTTGTGAACCACAAGTCTTTTCGCCGAAAAACATTATTATCATGTATTTGAGCATGATGTCAATATATATTTGACCAAAAAAGTTTACCTAAACACGTATACATAAAACTTGATCTTTATATGTACATTTTATATGAGGTATTTGAACATAAGTGGTCGGATCATAGGGCACAATGGACCGATCTCGCCACATACAGCGTAGGTATAGTAGTAATCTAAGTTATAAGTTTCATTTCTCTAGCTCTTCAATTTTAAAAGTAGTAGGGATTTCAACAGATAGACGGACAGACAGACAGACAGACAGACAGACAGACAGACAGACAGACAGACAGACAGACAGACGGACAGACAGACGGAAATCGCTAAATCGACTCAGGAGGTCATGCTGATCAAGAATATATATACTTTTCCATACCGGAGATGCTTCCTTCTGGGTGTTACAAACGGCGTACCAAACTGAATATACGCTAAGAGTGAAAGTGTAGGGTATAAAAATAGAATAACATTAAAAACCGTCATAGTCGAATTAGAATGTTGTGGATTGGGATGGTATATGCTCATGCATTTAAAATTTAGAATATATAAATTTATATATATTTTTATATATATATACATTGTTAGAGGGAAAAGGACGTCATTGAGCATATTGATCACTTTAAAGTTCAATTGTGATTGGATATTTATACCCTACACTAAAAGTGAAAGGGTATATTCAGTTTGGTACGCCGTTTTTAACACCCAGAAGGAAGCATCTCCGGTATGAAAAAGTATATATATTCTTGATCAGCATGATCTCCTGAGTCGATTTAGCGATGTCCGTCTGTCTGTATGTGTGTCCGTCTGTTCGCCTGTTTGTTGAAATCTTGATTTCAGAAAAACTAGAAGACTTAAATAAATGAAACTCCTAATTTAGATTAATTATATATTTACACTGTCTGTCAGTGAAAATGTGAATGATCAGTCCATTGTGACCTGTAAAACGACCACGTATGTTCAAATACCTCATATAAAACATACATCTACTGGTGTAATTTACTATATACGTGCATATGTAAATTTTTTTGGTCAAATATATATGCTCAAATACATGAAAATAATGTATTCACACGAAACGACTTGTGGTTAAAAAAAAATCGAAATTCGGTGCATCTTCCCATTTGTAAATATGGGTATCAAATGAATGGAAATTCTTCACCGATTAAAATTGTGTAATTATTTTCAGGATTCGTATACCCTGGTGATCTATATACCCCTTTGAATAGTCACCACACATATGTGTAGGGCTTAGACCGACTATAATTTTGATAATCCTAACTATCATAATAACACCAACCATAAAATGTCCCTACTTTAAAATTTCCCATGTGATCTAACCTTCCCAACTGGTTTTTTATTTTTCAAATACCCAACCACAAATAAAGTCCAATAACGTAGTTGAGTTCTGGGAACATTTAAAAGTGTCTCATTCTATGCAATCTAGGTTCAACCTAAAGGTCAGATTATAAAAATTTAAAAATGGAGTTTTTTGGGATTTTGTAAAAATTAGATAGAAGTAGGGACCGCAATGAACCGGAACCGAAACCGGAATCAGAATCGAAATCAGAACCGTTCCGATCTTTCGAATCGAAACCGTTTTTAAAAAAAAAATGTGGAACCGTAATCGGAACCCATTTAATTTGTTTGGTTGAAACCGGAACCGCTATTTTAAAAATCTTGGAACCTGATAATTCAAAAGGGTTTTAGACCCTGGATAGAAGAATATTTTTTGATATAGTACCGATTTTATTTTTCTTGTATATCTTACAAATTTAAATCGAGATTTACAATTTCATGTTATATCCCTAAAAATATAATTTAAAAAAATGTCAAATAATAGTTAGACAATTCACAAAGGAAGAAATCAGATATACAAGATGCAAGATAATGTATGGAATTAAAAAATATTTGGTAAAAATTTTTAAATCGAATTATATTAACAATAACTTTGAACCCAAATTTTATAATTATGGATAGAGCATAATGAGTTTGAACGATAAAATATGTTTCAAAAATATTAAATATTCAGAATTTCCTCACTAAATAGGTTTTCATTTGAATAATTGGCATACTGTATGCATACATTTATCATACATACATTTTATTGAAAAACATGTTTTAGATATTTTAGAACCCCTATTCAGAACCCCTAAACCTTCCCTCCCTGGCTATGGGCCTGATTATTATTCATTGCTTTATACCGGTTCATGAAGGTTAAAAGTTTTCTGGATTTGCTCATATGAGGTATTTGAACATAAGTGGTCGGTTGACAGAACACAATGAATTGATCATGCTAATTTTCTTGTGAGTAATTTAAATTAGGTAATGGAAATTAAGAGTATATTTACTTGTCTATACCGGATATCGTCGGTGATACTGCAAAACCGCCTAACTGCATGTGAAAATTATGCCTAATTTTGTGTTATAATTGGGTTTTTAATGATATGTTGCGTATAAATTAGATAAATGCCATTATAAGTTATGACATGATACTTAAAATATTTAAAGAAAGTGCAGAATTGAGACTGAAAAAAGTTTTGTTTCTTCTTTAAATTCATTTTGTATGAAGTATTCGAAAATGTAGATAGTCGGTTTTTCAGTATCACCGACGATATGCTTCCTTCTGGGTGTTACAAACGGCGTACCAAAGAGAATATACCCCTTCACTATTAGTGTAGGGTATACAAATTACATTGCAAACAAAATTTCGCGCAGAATAAAGATTGACTGTGTTTTCAACCTAAAATTGTCTTTTATTAAAAAATATACACACTGGGAAAGTTAGGTCACATGGGGCGGATTTTTATAGTCGGTCGGGCCCGACTATGGAATACCCTACACCTTTGGTGGGGATATTAATGTGGGATATTTAATTGCATACCTTAATTTTAAAGTTTTTAATTATGCTGAACCTCCCCACCCTCAGAATATTATTCACATATCAGAAATTTACGTTTTAAATCCCCATAAATTAAAAAATTGATATAAAAGTATAAAAAACTAACAAAAAAATATAAAAATATAATTGGGCGGACCACGCCTATATTTAAAATTTTGTAAGGCTAATATTACATAGATTTGATTTTAATAATTAACGGATCAAATTTCCACTATGAAAACCCGGGAAATAATGAAAAAAAAAAGTGGGCGGATCACGCCCATTTTTGGACCACATATTTTTAGGTGAATTATAACAATACGTTTTAAATTTTATAACTATATCTTGAATACTTTTCGAGTTATTAGTTCCTAAAGAGTTATATAAAAGTGACTTGTATGGGAGGTGGGCGTGTCCGTTGACCGATTTGGCTCATTTTCAAACTCAGTTCCTACTTTTGGCTTAAATATATTGAGACGAAATTTCATCGCATTCTGATTAGTATTTCTCAAGTTATTCTGTATTCGGACAGCAAGACAGCAAGACAGCAAGACGGACAGACAGACGGACATGGCTAAACGGACTCGGGTAGTGATGCTGATCAAGAATATATATACTTTTCCATACCGGACACGCCTCCTAAGGGGCGTTACAATATATGCACAAAGTTAATATACCCTGTATCTCATAGGTGTAGGGTATAAATATACACACTTATATAATTACAAAATGTAAATAAAATTATCATTAAGTAATTAAACATGTGTCTTATTTATAATTTATTTTCCATCCGCTTTTTCACTGATAACTATATTATAGTTGTGTGAAATCGCATACAGCCACTGAGGTGAATAGTGCGAAATAATTATATGGCGGTTATAACGGTTAACCATATTATTGTTGTATGACATGGTTATATGGTCACTAAGGACCACAGTATAATTTCGTGAAATTGTAATATTGTCTCTGTGGATCATATTAAGGTTGATAATATTGTCATTCAGAATCATATTAGACATAGTATATGGTTACATTCAAATATGTTTTTCTCTGCGTGTAGCTATAATTTATATACAGTGAACCAAAAAAAAAGTCTGAAATCACATAATTTTGCTTTCTTCTTATCAAAACTTTACAACCAGAAGTCTCATTCATAGCAAACAAAGTTCAAATAAAAGATAATATTTTGGTTATTTTAACAAAATTATTAAAGTTTGGAATACAATTCACAAAAACACAGCAAAAAATAATTTGACACTTTTTTTATTACCGTTATGTGTACTATTCACATGGCGTTACTTTTTGTATAATAATTACAATCTGAACATTGTATTTTGAGTGAATGCACGTACGCATCGTGGTCTAACCTAAAAATAGTGGTAAAAAACAAAACTCTAATGACATGAAAGAGTAATTATAAAATTATGGAAAGAAAAGAAAAGTGTAAGGCAAATTGCCGAAATAGTAAAAAAACTACGATCTACAGTACATTATATAATAAAAGCGTACAATAAAAATGTCAATTTGGAAGTGGTAAGCCTAGAAAAATTTCATCATTGCAAACTGAAAGGAAAAATGTTCGTATTGTAAAGGAGAATCCGAAATTATCAGCAGTAGACATCGCCAAAGATTTAAAATAAAGTGGACTTTCGAATGTGCACCCACAAATCATCAGAAATTTTCTTCATTTAAAGTATGCAAAAGATTGCGTCGGAAAACCTTTGCAGCTTTGGAACTCGGTTTACGGATGAATCAAAATTCAATATGTTTCGGTCTGATGGACGCCGTTTTGTATGGAGAAAGAAGAGCACAGCTTTAAATTCGGCGAATATAAATGCGACAGTAAAACATGGTGGATAATTTGGTTTGCAATGGTATCATGTGATGTTGGTAAAATGGTTTGTTGAAGGAATTATGAATAAATTTGATTATTTAAATATACTAAAAACAAATTTACCAGAAACTGCTACTAAATTGGGCTTTGAACGTGATTTTAAATTTGTTCATGATAACGACCCGAAGCATTCTTCGCTTATCGTAAAAGAATGGTTGCTGAATAACGCGCAAAATGTAGCCCCGATTTGAACTCCATTGCACATTTGTGGGCATATATGGAGAAAAAATGACGAGAAAAACAAATAAGAAAGAAAGATGAGCTAAAAAATGCCCTCCAACTCATGAATTTACCAACAATTTGGTTCATTCGATGGATAAACGATGTAATACATTTTGTTAAAATAACCAACACATTATCCTTTGTTTGATATGAATTAAACTTTTGGTTGTAAATTTTGGTAAGAAGAAAGCAAAATCATGTAATGTCAAATTTTTTTTTGGTTCACTGTACATTAGACTGATTCAAAAACCCAAAATCTTAAAATGTTTCGCTCCGCGTCGACTTTCTAAAACTAGGACCTCTAAAACTGCGAAGAAGCTGATGTTGCGCAAAGAGCTTAAAGGACATTTTTGAACTTTTAACGACTATTTTCAATAACATTATTATTACACTAGCTGTAAAAAGATAACACTTACTTTTCATTTTGTATTTAATTTAAAATCTCTTATAAAAATTTTGTTTTTTAAAATTATACATTTTTAGTTAACCGTTACAGTTTTATGACTTGTCAAACACGTAAAATGTTGACTTTTTTACTATAGTAATTTTAACGGTGGAATTTTTCTAATTTTATTCTAACGAGTTTGTGATAACATTTTTTGTATTATTGCACATACAATTATCTTTAAAATGATATGTCACTCTTATATTTTTAGATATCGTATTATTAGTAAATAATAAAAGTATATGCGCACCTAGCCTAAAAAATAATATATTTTGATTGAAATCAAAAAATAAAATTATATAATGGGTTAATTTCTGGATCAATATCTTTGATAATATCCACGACAGGAGCTTGATTTTTGTTCAAAAATGTAACTAATAAAGTCTACTCTTAGAAACCTTGGTTCAGTAAGAATATTGATGAGTTTAAACTACATTAATAATATAATAATAGTTTGGCGCTACAGTCCTATATAGAACTTCGGCCGAGCTCTCTCACCATTTTGAGCTGTGCGTGTTATATTTGTACTCAAAGTGGTGGGACCTACAGTTTATTGCCGAATCCGAACGGCGGGTGAGAGCTTTTCATAGGCAATGGTTTTACTCTCGTAGGTTTGCCATTTACTGACGAAAGGTAGCGCGGTATAGAAAAATGTTTTCTATGAAAAGATGTTGTTAGCCCCAGTCCAGGCTTGAACCGGGGACCTTTCGGCTCGCAGTCCAACGCACTAACCACTGAGCTACCGCGGCTACACTGAGCTACCGCGGCTACTAAACTACATTATTTTCGATTAAATTTTCACAAAAATTGGATTTTGAATTGTAATATCTCTTCAACTTTAGAAGTTAGCTGATTGATTTTTTTTTTGTTTGGTAAATATTTGTATACACATTTTTCTATGTAAGAACAACTTAAGGATATAATGCTCATTAAAGGACTATTTTTGAAAAAACTATTTTACCGCTTTTGTTACTATTTTTAACCATAATGGTGAACAAATTATTTAAAACTTTTATACGTTTTTTTTTATGGAAAAACTTAATAGTTAAAATAGTTATTAAAAAAAAATCAAAAAACCCCAAAAAAAAAATTTAAACCGTGATATTTAATAAAATGTGCCAACGAATTTTTATTTATTTTGATCTTAAAATACTCGAGAAACATATACTCGGGAATACGAAAAATTTTCTCGAATAATATGGGGTGTGCAGAATTTTACTATGTACTTATAAACCGAGATCTAAAAATATAAGAGTGACATATCGTTTTAAAGATAATTGTATGTGCAATAATACAAAAATGTTATCCCAAACTCGTTAAAATAAAATTTGAAAAATTTCGACCGTTGAAATTTCTATAGTAAAAAAAAGTCTACATTGTACGTGTTTGGTAAGCCAAGGAACTGTAACGGTTAACTAAAAATTTATAATTTAATTTCAGTAAAAGATTTAAAATAAATAAAGACAAAATATTTAGTGATCTCTTTTTATACCGTAGACCTATGAGGTACAGGGTATATTAATTTTGTGCATATATTGTAACAACTCCTAAGTGGTATGGAAAAGTATATATATTCTTGATCAGCATCACTACCCGAGTACGTTTAGCTATGTCCGTCTGTCCGTCTGTCTGTCTGTCTTGCTGTCTTGCTGTCTTGCTGTCTTGCTGTCTTGCTGTCTTGCTGTCTTGCTGCCTTGCTGTCCGTATACACGATAACTTGAGAAAGAACGCGATGAAATTTCGTCTCAATATATTTTCGCCAAAAGTAGGAACTGATTTTGAAAATGAGCCAAATCGGTCAACGGACACGCCCACCTCCCATACAAGTCACTTTTATATAACTCTTTAGGAACTAATAAAAGTATTCAAGATATAGTTATAAAATTTAAAACTTATTGTTATAATTCACCTAAAAATATGTGGTCTGTTTGGTTTGGTTTGGATTTTAAAAGCTTCTTCTTAGTTTTAGGGGTTCTAGTTTCAGAAAGACGACGCGGAGTGGTAGAAATATAGTTCTAGATTTTTCATACAAATTTGAATCAGTCTACTGTACATACACACATACCTACCTGATCGTGCCTGCTAGCATCGATTTGTGTTAAATCAGGAATCGATATATTTATATTTTGAAGTTTAAATGGCATCCGATTTTGTTGCAGTTTTACAAAAATTGTTTTTGCTTTACGTAGGGATGCCGATCCCGGAACTTTTTTGCCTTCCCGGGACTTTGGGAAAACAGAGGTGGTACACTTACGATTTATGGTTCTTAATAATTTTGTATACTAATTAACATTTAGTTTATTTAAGAAAAGAAACAAAACGCGCATCGATACGATAAATATCAATTGATAGTTTTTTTTACATAGTATACACACATTTTCCAAAGTGTAACACACGCGTGGAAATATGCACTTATCCAAGTAGATAGTTACTTTATTAAGGTAGTCATGACTTAATCATCTTCATCATGTAACTGATGGGTTTGGTACCAGGTAAAAATACAATAATCAGTTCCCAAACATATCTCAACTTAAATTTCTACGAGAAGACATGAAATACAAACGTATACATTTAGATGAAAACCATTAATGTATCCTATTATTTTAGTTTTAACATATTCAGTTTTAATATAATTCTACTTTTCAAAAAAATTGTGAATGATTGTTGTAATCAGTAATGATTTTACCAGTCATACTTTGACTACTTAGAAAATAGTTTTGTTGATGCAATCATATTTTTGTCTCTGTGTGTAGTTATCTCGAGTCCTCCTGAATTATTTTTTATTTTGAATTTTAAGATAAAACATGTTTGACTTACTAATTAGATCGGAAGTATCCCGAATATATAATTTACTTCTATATTGGTTATACATCTTTATACACCATCACGAGATGTTCGGTAAAGAACCGAAAAAACACATACAAAAATGTATGAAACAAATTAAATTTTGAAAACCGAGTAACATTAAAAGTAACAAAAAAAAAAGTTTTCATATGCATTACAATTTATTATTTTCCGATGATTACACTATAAAATGATTTTCTTCTTTACTTTATAAATTTCTGCCTTTTTACTTTTTATACCCTACACCTATATATATATATATATATATATATATATATATATATATATATATATATATATACCCTACAGATACATTAAGTTTGTGCAGCTATTGTATCGCTCCTTAGGAGGCGTTTACTTGTATACTTGTTAGAATGCGATGAAATTTTGTTTCAATATGTTTTAGCCAAAAAAAGGTTCTGAGTGTGAAAATGAACAAAATCGGTAAACGGACACGACCACCTCACATATAAGTCACTTGTATATAACTTTATGGGAACCAATAACTCAATAAGTATCCAGGTAAAGTTATTAAATTTAAAACCTATTTTTAGAATTTACGTAATAATACGTGTTCCAAAAATGTGCGTAATTCACCCACATTTTTTTACTTTAATACTCGTTTTTTCATATCCTACACAATTATACCACTAAAATATCCACCAAGAGTGTAATGTATTCCATAGTCGGACCCGACCGACTATAATAGTCCGTCCCATAGGACCGAACTTTCCCTACTCGTTTTAATTTTGGTTCACTTTGAGACAGTTATTCAGTTATTCATAACTACGTTTTCAACTACGGCGTGAATGAAAATCCTCCGACAATGGAACGTAGTCAATTCTAACTACGTCTAAAAATTTACTTCGACGTAGTTACGTTCAACTTCGACATAGTTATAAAAATATATTTTATAGCAACTAAGGCAGAATCAATTTCAATTAATTCATAATTTGAGAAATGAAATGACATTATTTCCTATAATTTTTCTATTTATTAAAAAAAAAATACAAAAACATTTACACGATTCTTCCAATCCACTGCTACTAAACTGCTTCTTTTCTACGTCTACTCGTACCATGTCCCTGCTCCATCATCGTTAGTTAATAAGACAGTTTGTATAATTTGGCCCGGTAGCTGTTCATATGCAGATACGTGTTTCTACGCACTTTCACATCTACGTACCTCATCCAAATCAGTATTGGAGTATGTGCCATGGAGCATGGGTATGTGCGACTACAGTTGCCACTCGGAATGAATTTTTTCTACCAGAATTACCCAAAAATGTTACCAATAAGTTACTAATATTTTTAAATATAATAATGATACAATTTGTTCAAAAGGATGTAACCCTCCAAACTGCTCTGTAAAGATTTAAAATTTTTGGGTTAAATAAAATCAATTCTTCGAAAAATATTGAAATTTTGTAAAACTGAAATAAAATAAGAGCTAGTTGGATTAGCGTTATCAAACAAGTTAGAAAAGTGTCCAACGGCTGATGGTGGGCTGGAAGACTAAAATACGGAAATTCGTCCTATCTCATTCACAAATTTAAAATTTAAAATTTAACTATTTTAAAAACTATTGTTCTTCATTTGTGATATAATTTTTTTCTTTTACCATGTTAAGTTTTATATTATGAATTAAAGAAAATGTAAAAATAATTTTAAATTTAAACAGTTACTTAGCCATGCAGAAAACCAGAAACTTTAAATTCAAAGAAACTCAAAGAAATTTAAAACAGCAATAATGACGCCATTAATTTACAACATAAATAATTCACTCCAAACTTTCCAATAGAGTTACCTCTGTTATATATTTTCTACTCCTATTTTAAATTCAAATAATAACAAATAAATTTCTCTAATTTTCGATTCAATAAGAATACGAACATTAAACATTATATTTTTACATATTTTTTAAATATTTAATTTATTATTGTTCTATCGAAAAGTTATCAAAATGATTAAAATGTTACCAAGTCACCAAGCTGACAAAAATATGCGCAACTTACTTGAAAAGTACATTGATTTTTGATGCAAATAAATTGTTAAAAGAAAACAATTGTGATAATTGTTATTTTAAATATTTTTGAATCTGTCATATACGTTATGATCTAGGTCGTAGTTATTAAATTAAAACTTATGTCTGCCAGCATTTCATTGATGGGGAAATACTCACACTAGATCAACCTTTTGTACACATAGTCCTTCATTAAAAATACATTGTATCGATGTGTTTCAATCTAATGCTGAGTTTTTCGTCTTTTATTAAATTGAGGCAGCTTTGGCTTCTTCCAAATGTTTGGCGAGTCCTGTTTGCAGTGTAAGTCCACCAGAATACTTCTGCTCCAAGTTGTTTTCATTGTAGCCTCAGATAACGAAATAAATTCAGCTTCAGTCGTAGAGACCGAAATGCATGTTTGTTTTCTACATACATAGCTGACAGAACCACCATTGCGCAAGAATATATGACCAGAATTCGACTTTCTGTTCGATAAATCTTTCTCAAATTTTTTACTTCAAACTTCGAATATATGACCAGAATTCGACTTTCTGTTCGATAAATCTTTCTCAAATTTTTACTTCAAACTTGGTCATACTTACTTTGAATAAATCCGCAATTCACCAAAATGTCATTTAAGGATTTGTTCCATACGTTTGCAGCTTGTCTCAAACCGTATAGACTTTTCTTCAGCTTGCACACAATCCTACCAACACATTCTCCAAAACCAGGTGGTTCCTTCATGAAAATTGTTTCCTTCAGATATCCGTTTAAAAATGCGCTTTTGATGTCTATGTGTGGAGCACATTCCAAGTTCACCAGCTACAAACAGCAGAATTCGAAATGTAGATTGACGCACGACAGGTGCAAATTCTTCGTCGTAGCCACAGCCACACTTTTGGCTGTAGCCTTACGCTACCAGATGAGCCTTGAAATATTCAAAATTTCCATTTACTCCTCGATTAACCTTGTACGTCCATTTGCAGCCAACTATGTTTGCGTTTGGTTTTCCATCAAAAATGTCATCTCCTCCTCCATTTGTGATACTCGTTATTTTATTTGGAAGTGACAGCTTCTTAAAACGTTTTTGGCTCGATGATGTCACATGCCTTAACCAAACAAATTTCACCAGTATAACGCTTGGGCCCTATTCCTTTGTTATACTTCAGCAGGGCTAACATCAATTACGTCATCCTCATTTGAAATAATTCTGAATGATCCATTTGATTCAATTACAGCCAAGGAATCCGAAGGTAACTCATAAATCGGCATAAATCCAATTTCGATTTCGTGTGCTATCTGGCGATCGACATCACAATCGACGGAAATTGCAGAAGATACAGCGACGAATTTGAAATCTCTCTCAGCTAATTGTGAGTTTGTTAGTTCCAAAGTGAACAAAACGAAATCCCTTTGATTAGTCGTCGTAGCCAAAAAATGTCATCTCCATGGATTTTTTATCGAACTTATTGCGCTTCTCCTTCGGCACAAACAGATACGCCTTCGACTCAAATAGTTGAAAGTGACTAATAGCATATTTGTACGATTTTGTACGTGATTTGCAGTGACGACAGCTTCAATTACAGCCAAGGTATCCGAAGGTTACTCAAAATCGTTCCATTCCAAGCCTCTTGCGGCGCACAGTGGTTCAGATGTGCGGCGCAGCAAAACCTAATGGTTTAAGGTTTTGTTGAAATTTCTATGAATAATTGATGGACAAAACATTATATTGATTAAAAGGAGTACAACAAAAGAAAAGTATCAAAAATCGTAAGAGTGAATTTGTATTTAATCAGTGATTTGCAAAAACAAAGTAAGAGAAATCATAGATGCCCTGATATAGACCGGAAACCGGGTTCGTTACATGGCGCCCGAGCAGGGACTCTGGAATGCGAAATAAAAAAAAAAAAATAAATAAATTAATACAAATCAAAATGCAATCGGTTAAAATGAATAAAACAAGAAGTAATTGCCACATAGAACAGTACAGTGAAATACGAAAAGTGAAAAGACGCGTATAGCTACAGCAAGTGAACCCAGTGTGACCATATAGATTTCAAAAAATAGCGCCAAAATCCCAAAATAGTGTAATAGTGTAACCAAATCGACTAATAAATAAATGAATACATAGTGAGATCCCGTTTGATATACATATAAAATGTACTTTTGTTGAATTCTGAAAACAATGTATTTGTTTTATATGTATTTGTTTTTTTTTTAACAGATTTTTTCTAAAGATATCAGATTTTTGAATCTAAAGGTAAAATAATAATACATAATCTACAAAAATCAAAATTTGGCATTTGCTATTTATTTTATATTCAAAAATGAGTCCGAAAATACCAAAAATCTGTATTATTTTTTTTTTAAAACGTTACAGAATAGAAAAAACTCTGTATTCAAAATCAGAAAGCGAATGTATAGAAAATATACGGAATGTTAGTTAATACAATTTTTTACTCTTTATTATAGTAGCAGTCTTTTTATATCCTACATCAGGCATGTCAAACACGCGGCCTGTCCACCTTTCATCTGCGGCCCGTGAAGACTTTTTAAATATTACTAATATAAGCTATTGTCTTAACGTGCTCAAGGTCCAGTCGGTACAAATTGGATGTTTTGTACCAGCAAATAAAACAACAAACAATTGGAAAAATTAATTGAGTGGCATATCGTACAACTGTTTCAGAGGCAGCAAAGCTTCTTCATCAGTGATCTTTCTCTGCAGATTATACATTTCAAGTCGCTTAAGTTTTCATTCTACAATAAACACAATAAGAATTATGTGCATTGAAGAAAGAACCAAAAGTAAAAATGCAAAAATTGCATCAACTCAAGATTTTGCCAAAGTTGTTGTTGCGTGCAACAATTTGGTACGTATAGGCTGCAGAGTTTTCACAGAATCAAATACGTTATCGCTGATGAAGCAGCTTGGTTTCCTCTGAAACAGCTGTTTGATCTGCCATTAATTTTGCCAATTGTTTGTTGATTTGTTGGTACAAAACACCCAATTTGTACCGACTGGTCCATGAGCACGTTAAGACAATATCTTAAAATAATCAAAAGAGGTCGTAAAAAAAACAATTATTATTAATATGTTTAATAACATTAAATATTTATTTTATTTTCAGGCGTTAAAATGATTATTATGTATTGTTGTGCATTTTTGTGCAGCGCCATGTATCTAATTTAACATGCCATATAAAATTACTAATCTAGGTTAAAAACCTTTAAATATTTAAAAAAAAAATCAATATTTTTGTAGGTACATTATTTAGAGTCTTAATTTATTTTACTAATTGTCATTTTAAATATTATACATGACTATGCACAAATGGCATAACAATAATTTGTATCTTTTTTTCATCATATTTAAAATTTATTCTAATGTTAAAAATATATGGTAGCGCATAGTTTTGTACGTCTAACACCGAAAAATTACATTATGGTTTTTGGTTCGACTAATAAAATTAAAATGAGATAAAACTAATTAAAACTTAAAAATCTCAAAAAGTGGACCCTATTTAACAAAAATATTTTCGGAATCAGCTCCAGTATGAAATAAAGGCGCAAGCAGACTTTAGACTTTTATTAAAAAAAACGACAAGTTTTTAACCAAGAGCCTTGTTTTGCACAAATTGGATTTGGATTCATTTTAATTTTTTTTTTGTATTAGAGACATTCCACACAAAATCTCCAGAGATACAGTGGTCGAAATTTGAAAAAACTGAATCAATAATCACTTTTTGTAGAAAAAAAACTGTTTACCGTAGAATGCTGCAAACCTCGCTTTAAGGATAATAAAACAAACTTCGTCATAACTCCTAAAACCAGACATCTAATCAATGGTCATGGTTCTTGGAATTTAAATTAATTGTTCCTGAAAAGGAAATCTTTTCAAATTTATTCAAATATCATATTTATATACGGTATTTTAAAAAACAAACTTTTTTAGTAGTTTAAGTATTGTTTGTACCGAAAATCTAAAAATATTTGCTACCAGTTTGACATGTGAGGGGTTGTAGGTGTTCTGATTTTTTTCAAGGAATATTACATAGGGTTTTTAGTTTTGGTTTTCATTAGTGAATTTTAATTAAAAAATTAAAAAAAAAAGTTTCAAGTTCTTGTTAATAAAATTCGATTCAAAACAAATATTACTAAATATTCCGTAATATTATAATTTCATACATTACCTTGCATATTATATATCTGATTTCTGCTCTTGAGAATTGCCTAACTATCATTGGACTTTTTTGTAAATTTATATTAAATTTTTATTTAACGTTAATCACGACATAAATTTGTTAGATATACAAGAAATATAAAATCGGACATATATCAAGATATATTGTTCTATTCAACCCTCAGTTCAGGATCTGGTTCAAAGGTTTTTAAAATAGTGGTTCCGGTTCCGATTCCGGGTTCAACCAAACAAATTATATAGGTTTCGGTTCCACACATTTTTTTAATAACGGTTCCGATTCCGATTTCAAAACTCGAATAGGTTTCGGTTTATTGCGGTTCTTGCTTCTATAAATTTTTTTCAAAATCCTAATTAACTATTTATTTTTTTCCTGTTTTCAATTAACTCCATTTTTAAATTATATATGACGTTCGATTTTATAGAATGATACTTTTTTAACTACGTTATTGCACTTTTTTTTTTGTAGTTGGGTATTCGAAAATCTCAAAATGACCCAATTTGACAAAAAAATATCCAATGACGCATATCCTAGTTAGAATTTAAAGTGATCAATATGCATAATGATTTTTTTTCCCTCTATAAAAGTCATATATGAAAAATATAAATTATTATTTTCTAAATTTTAAATGCATAAGGATATACCATACCATTCCAATCCATATCATGCTAATTCGACTAAGACTCTTTTCAATGTTATTCCATGTTTGGACTCTTTATATCCGGTAAAATTTTGGTGCGGATCGGTCGATCCTATCCCAAATTATAAATGTTCTTAGCATAAATTAACATTTTTAAAAACGTACAATCCAAATTGGACTTAGTATACTTCCTTGGAAGTTTTTAAATGTTATACTTTCCTAAGTATAGTAACACATTTTTGGAGGGTCGATATCATTTATATATTTGAAGAAAAAGTTTTCTTTTCATTATAGTTTTTCGTGGAAATATTGAGTCATTACAATATTCCAAAATAAATTTATGTTTTTAAAATACATAATCCGAATGAATAAAAATGAAAAAAAATTAAATGGTATACGCGGATGTATTTTCTGTAATTCTCTCTCTTAAAAATTAATATATATTTCAAAATTTGCACCATTTTTTACAAACAAATTTCGACTGCGGCGCTTTTAACGAAGATCAATAGAAAATTTGATTATTTTAACGAGCGATTTTTTCTTTGGTACTCATCATTTGAATTGACAATGCGGCCCGTGCTGCCAAATGAGTTTGACATGCCTACACTACACCTATACAGGTACAGGGTATATTAACCTTTTCAGTAATTTGTTACCATATGGTAACAGCTTTTTAAATACCCTGCTCTAATATTTTGACAGAAATAAGTCAACTGATAGTTTGTGATATCTATTATGTGTAGGTTAATAGATTTAGATAATAAAGAGATATACTTATGAATTGTAAGGTTATATTTTGAGCAAAATAAGAAAAATTACATGTTCAGGTTATAAGACATATTTCGTATTTCTATATATTTAAAATATATGATAATTTATACTTGTGTATTTATTTTTAAATAAAAGTGTATTCAGTAATGAATGGATTGATTTGAATATTTGCATAAATTAAAAAAAAAAACCTTTTTTTTATTTTTTTTATTAAAAACATTCCAAAGTGTCATCAAAAAATGTATATTTTTTTTAACTTAAAGTGAATTTGTCTTATTGGACTTAAAATGATCTAACAAAAAATGTTAAGAAAGTTTAAGGTTTAAAATAAAAATATTTACTGAAAGGATTTAATTTGTGCAGATATTTTAACGCCCCTTAGAAGGCATGGTCGGTATGGAAGAGTATATATATTCTTGATCAGCATCACGACCACGATTGCCACTCGGAATGAATTTTATCTACCAGAATTTCCCAAAAAAGCTACCAAAAAGTACCATTATTTTTAAATATATTTTTTATTGAATGAATATGGTTTTTTGCATTATTATAACATATTTTTCTTTTGTTCAGTGGAATACAGCTTTTATAAGTCACGTCAAGTAATGATAATTTTTGTTTGTGAATTACTGGATATTTTGTGAAAACAATGGTAATAATCTTTGCTGCATCTAACTGCATCTAATTCGTTTTAATGTCAAATATATATGTACATAGAAATATAATATATACATATGCTACTATGTGTTAATGAATTAAAAGTGATTTAAATTGAAAAAGTAAAATTTTAAAATGTTACTAAAAAATTTGCTGTAATAAATACATAAGGAAATTTGGAGCAATAATTAAAATAAAATTGATTTCACACATATATTAGAAACTAGCTGGACCCGTGCACGACTCGTGCCAAGATTTTCTGAATTCAAAGATATGGAGCGATTTTATTAATATAAAAAAACATTTTATTATTTATATGACGGGCCCGTGCTTCGCTGTTTAAATTTTTTTATTGGTTTTATAAATGTGGTAACCAAATAATTCTCCGCCAAAACAACTTTTATCAAAGACAATTTTTTCTCAGACTGCGCTACAGACTCCGCAGAATTATTCCCAGTAGAAATCTTCCCCGTAAAATCCACATAGAACGCTTTCCCGTAGAATTCTCAACATAGAATTCAACCCGGTAGAATTGTTCCTGGTAGAATTGTTCCCGGTAGAATTCTTTCCCGTAGAATTCTTCCCCTTAGAGTTTTTCCCAGTAGAAGTTTTAGTGTGGTGGGTTTTAATGTAGTAAGTTTCGGTGTGGTGAGTTTAGATGTGGTGAATTTTGGAGTGGTGAGTTTAATTGTGGTTAGTTTTGGTGTGGTGAGTTTTAGTGTGGTGAGTTTTAGTGTGGTGAATTTGAGTGTGGTGAGTTTAAGTGTGGTGTTTTTAAGTGTGGTGAGTTTTAGTGTGGTCAATTATAGTGTGGTGGGTTTTAGTGTGGTGAATTTTAATGTGGCGTGTTTTAGTGTGGCATGTTTTAGTGTAGCGAGTTTTAGTGTGGTGAATTTTATTGTGGTGAGTTTTAGTGTGATGAATTTTAATGTGATGAACTTTATTGTGGTGAGTTTTAGTGTAGTGAATTTTAGGGTGGTGAGTTTTAGTGTGGTTAATTATAGTGTGGTGGATTTTAGTGTGGTGAATTTTAGTGCGGTGAGTTTTAGTGTGGTGAGTTTTAGTGTATCGAAATTTGATAGTAGTGAGTTTTAATGTGGTGAGTTTAAAAGTGGTGAATTTTAATGTAGTAAAATTTTAGTGTAGTGAGTTTTAGTGTGGTGAGTTTTAGTGTGGCGAAATTTTAGTGTGGTGAGTTTAAGTGTGGTGAATTTTAGTGTGGTGAGTTTTAGTGTGGTGAGTTTTAGTGTGGTGAGTTTTAGTGTGGTGAGTTTTAGTGTGGTGAGTTTTAGGGTGTTGAATTTTTGTGTGGTGAGTTTTAGTGTGGTGAGTTTTAGTGTGATGAGTTTTAGTGTGGTGAGTTTAAGTGAGGTGAGTTTTAGTGTGGTGAGTTTTAATGTGGTGAGTTTTAGTGTGGTGAGTTTTTGTGTGGTGAGTTTTAGTGTGGTGAGTTTTAGTGTGGTGAGTTTTAGTGTGGTGAGTTTTGGTTTGGTGAGTTTTAGTGTGTTGAATTTTTGTGTGGTGAGTTTAAGTGTGGTGAGTTTTAGTGTGGTCAATTTTAGTGTGGTGAGTTTAAGTGTGGTGAGTTTTAGTGTGGTGAGTTTTAGTGTGGTGAGTCATAATCACTCAATAATATAAAGATACTTGAGGGGGATAAGGTTGTTTTTTTTTACATTTAATGATTGTACTTTCCATAACAATAATTTGGTTGCTTCGTAGGATTAAAAACGATAATTTCAACACTGTCGTAATACTTTCGGCTCCCGACCACCTGGCAACATTGCTTAGCCATGTAGAAAATAAGAAACTTTAAACTCAAAGAAACTCTTATTTAAAACAGCAATATTGGTGACATTCATTTACAGAATATATTTATATATTGTATATTTATCTATTCCTATTTTCATTTCATATAATAACAAAAAAAAATTCGATTCAATAAGAATACGAAAATTAAACAAAAATATTAATATTTCATTTATTATTGTCATATCGAAAAGTTACCAATATGATTAAAAAGTTACCAAGTTACCAAGCTGACAAAAAGTTACCAATTTTGGTTGTAAGTTACCAAGAGTGGCAACCGTGATCACGACCCGAGTATGTCTGTCTGTCTGTCCGACTTCATGATAACTTGTGAAATACAGAATGCGTTCTAAAACGTTTTAATCAAAAATTGGTTCTGGGTGCGGAAATTAACCAAATCGGTCGACGGACACGCCCACCTCCCATACAAGTCACTTATATATAACAACTTAGAAACCAATAACTCGAAAAGTATTTAATATATAGTTATTTTAAAACGTATTGTTATGCCTGAATCACACGATTGAATAAACAATCAACTTTTGAATCAATTTTCAAAACCATTTAGATATCAATCGTGTGATTGCCTAATTTTCCATACAAAAATTGGGCAATCACACTGATATTAAAATTATTTGAAAATTGATTCAAAAGTTGATTGTTTATTCAATCGTCTGATTCAGGCTTTAGAATTCACATAAAAATATGTGATAATATAATGGGCGTGCTCCGGCCAGTTATTTTGATTTTTTTCAGATTTTTTTTTTTCATTATGGTAGTAAAATATCCAAAACAAATCTATGAAATATTAATCTTGCAGACCTCCACACATATTTCAAAAATGGGCGTTATTCGACCACTTTTATTCTATTTTTCTACATTTGGACCGTTTATTATTTATATGACGGGCCCGTGCTTCGCTGTTTAAATTTTTTTATTGGTTTTATAAATGTGGTAACCAATTTTTTCTCAGACTGCGCTACAGACTCCGCAGAATTATTCCCAGTAGAAATCTTCCCCGTAAAATCCACATAGAACGCTTTCCCGTAAAATTCTCAACATAGAATTCAACCCGGTAGAATTGTTCCTGGTAGAATTGTTCCCGGTAGAATTCTTTCCCGTAGAATTCTTCCCCTTAGAGTTTTTCCCAGTAGAAGTTTTAGTGTGGTGGGTTTTAATGTAGTAAGTTTCGGTGTGGTGAGTTTAGATGTGGTGAATTTTGGAGTGGTGAGTTTAATTGTGGTTAGTTTTGGTGTGGTGAGTTTTAGTGTGGTGAGTTTTAGTGTGGTGAATTTGAGTGTGGTGAGTTTAAGTGTGGTGTTTTTAAGTGTGGTGAGTTTTAGTGTGGTCAATTATAGTGTGGTGGGTTTTAGTGTGGTGAATTTTAATGTGGCGTGTTTTAGTGTGGCATGTTTTAGTGTAGCGAGTTTTAGTGTGGTGAATTTTATTGTGGTGAGTTTTAGTGTGTTGAATTTTTGTGTGGTGAGTTTTAGTGTGGTGAGTTTTAGTGTGGTGAGTTTTTGTGTGGTGAGTTTTAGTGTGGTTAATTATAGTGTGGTGGATTTTAGTGTGGTGAATTTTAGTGCGGTGAGTTTTAGTGTGGTGAGTTTTAGTGTATCGAAATTTGATAGTAGTAAGTTTTAATGTGGTGAGTTTAAAAGTGGTGAATTTTAATGTGGTGAAATTTTAGTGTAGTGAGTTTTAGTGTGGTGAGTTTTAGTGTGGTGAGTTTTAGTGTGTTGAATTTTTGTGTGGTGAGTTTTAGTGTGGTGAGTTTTAGTGTGGTGAGTTTTAGTGTGGTGAGTTTTAGTGTGGTGAGTTTTAGTGTGGTGAGTTTTAGTGTGGTGAGTTTTGGTGTGGTGAGTTTTAGTGTGTTGAATTTTTGTGTGGTGAGTTTAAGTGTGGTGAGTTTTAGTGTGGTAAATTTTAGTGTGGTGAGTTTAAGTGTGGTGAGTTTTAGTGTGGTGAATTTTAATGTGGCGTGTTTTAGTGTGGCATGTTTTAGTGTAGCGAGTTTTAGTGTGGTGAATTTTATTGTGGTGAGTTTTAGTGTGATGAATTTTAATGTGATGAACTTTATTGTGGTGAGTTTTAGTGTAGTGAATTTTAGGGTGGAGAGTTTTAGTGTGGTTAATTATAGTGTGGTGGATTTTAGTGTGGTGAATTTTAGTGCGGTGAGTTTTAGTGTGGTGAGTTTTAGTGTATCGAAATTTGATAGTAGTAAGTTTTAATGTGGTGAGTTTAAAAGTGGTGAATTTTAATGTGGTGAAATTTTAGTGTAGTGAGTTTTAGTGTGGTGAGTTTTAGTGTGGTGAAATTTTAGTGTGGTGAGTTTAAGTGTTGTGAATTTTAGTGTGGTGAGTTTTAGTGTGGTGAGTTTTAGTGTGGTGAGTTTTTGTGTGGTGAGTTTTAGTGTGGTGAGTTTTAGTGTGGTGAGTTTTAGTGTGTTGAATTTTTGTGTGGTGAGTTTAAGTGTGGTGAGTTTTAGTGTGGTGAGTTTTAGTGTGGTGAGTTTAAGTGTGGTGAGTTTTAGTGTGGTGAGTTTTAGTGTGGTGAGTTTTAGTGTGGTGAGTTTTTGTGTGGTGAGTTTTTGTGTGGTGAGTTTTAGTGTGGTGAGTTTTAGTGTGGTGAGTTTTAGTGTGGTGAGTTTTGGTGTGGTGAGTTTTAGTGTGTTGAATTTTTGTGTGGTGAGTTTAAGTGTGGTGAGTTTTAGTGTGGTCAATTTTAGTGTGGTGAGTTTAAGTGTGGTGAGTTTTAGTGTGGTGAGTTTTAGTGTGGTGAGTTTTTGTGTGGTGAGTTTTAGTGTGGAGAGTTTTAGTGTGGTGAGTTTGTGCGTGAAGAGTTTTAGAGTGGTGAGTTTTAGTGTGTTGAATTTTTGTGTGGTGAGTTTTAGTGTGGTGAGTTTTTGTGTGGTGAGTTTTAGAGTGGTGAGTTTTAGTGTGGTGAGTTTTAGTGTGGTGAGTTTTTGTGTGGTGAGTTTTAGAGTGGTGAGTTTTAGTGTGGTGAGTTTTAGTGTGGTGAATTTTAGTGTGGTGAGTTTTAGTGTGGTGAATTATAGTGTGGTGGGTTTTAGTGTGGTTAATTTAAGGGTGAATTTTAGTGTGGTGAGTTTTAGTTTGGTTAGTTTTAGTGTGATGAGTTTGTTTTTCTTTTTCTTTCCTTTTTATGTTTTTCATTTAGTTTGGATTGTGGTTTTATGTGATTGGTTTTGTTTTTGTATTTTTGGTTTTGTTTTGTGCTTTTGCTTTTTTGTTTTTAATTTTTTTTTTTGTATTTGAGTTTTTTGTTTCATGTTCGTAGCTGGTGAAAGTGCCGAGTTATATCGTATTGAAAGTTTAGGTTGAATGGGAGGTGCCACGCCTCTTTGTCCAATCCCGCCCATATATAGCCTATCATTCCTTCCAGACCATACCGCATCTGTGGTAAAAATTTCAAGAAAATCGGATCAGCCGTTTAGAGGGAGAAGCGGAACAAACGTGATTGCTTTTGTTTTTGTATTTTTGCTTTTGTTTTGTGTTTTTTGTTTTTAATTTTTTTTTGTATTTGAGTTTTTTGTTTCATGTTCGTAGCTGGTGAAAGTGCCGAGTTATATCGTATTGAAAGTTTAGGTTGTATGGGAGGTGCCACTCCTCTTTGTCCAATCCCGCCCATATATAGCCTATCATTCCTTCCAGACCATACCGCATCTGTGGTAAAAATTTCAAGAAAATCGGATCAGCCGTTTAGAGGGAGAAGCGGAACAAACGTGATTGCTTTTGTTTTTGTATTTTTGCTTTTGTTTTGTGCTTTTTTGTTTTTAATTTTTTTTTGTATTTGAGTTTTTTGTTTCATGTTCGTAGCTGGTGAAAGTGCCGAGTTATATCGTATTGAAAGTTTAGGTTGTATGGGAGGTGCCACTCCTCTTTGTCCAATCCCGCCCATATATAGCCTATCATTCCTTCCAGACCATACCGCATCTGTGGTAAAAATTTCAAGAAAATCGGATCAGCCGTTTAGAGGGAGAAGCGGAACAAACGTGATTGCTTTTGTTTTTGTATTTTTGCTTTTGTTTTGTGCTTTTTTGTTTTTAATTTTTTTTTTTATTTGAGTTTTTTGTTTCATGTTCGTAGCTGGTGAAAGTGCCGAGTTATATCGTATTGAAAGTTTAGGTTGAATGGGAGGTGCCAAGCCTCTTTGTCCAATCCCACCCATATATAGCCTATCATTCCTTCCAGACCATACCGCATATGTGGTAAAAATTTCAAGAAAATCGGATCAGCCGTTTAGAGGGAGAAGCGGAACAAACGTGATTGCTTTTGTTTTTGTATTTTTGCTTTTGTTTTGTGCTTTTGCTTTTTTGTTTTTAATTTTTTTTTTGTATTTGAGTTTTTTGTTTCATGTTCGTACAAACGAACAAACAGATTTATTATATTAATAGGATAGTCAAACGTAATTTTGAATAATATGTAAAGCGCTCACAAAAAGTCCTTATGTTAATCCCACGTTAAAAACTTTATCATTGATACAAAATTTTGTAGAAAAAAGTGTTTATCTTATATGGAGAAATAATCGAACTAATTTTGAAAAAATTTGGCGTTTTTTTCGAAATTCGAGTTTGA
This sequence comes from Dryomyza anilis, assembly GCA_951804985.1. NCBI lineage: Eukaryota > Metazoa > Arthropoda > Insecta > Diptera > Dryomyzidae > Dryomyza > Dryomyza anilis. The sequence goes on from OX638135.1 coordinate 53,003,993, forward strand.
CAACTTTATAATAATTTAATAAAAAAAATACCAATTTTTAAAAAGTTTGGAATTTCGAAAAAAAAGTCAACTTATATGTTTTTTATACATGTACAAAGCTATTGACCAAGTTTTATATTAAAAGAAAAAAGCAGACATTTTTTAATTTCTACGCATCATAAATATTTTACAAAATATTGAACAAAGATACTTTTTAAATAAAAAGTATCGGTGCATGGTACAAGTAATAAAAAAAAACTGAGTATACCACTCGATTTCGCAAGGAATTCTTTTTGAGGATCTCTAATTTTCAGATATCTATAATGTAGACGTGAGATTTAAAAACCTTCATGCGCACGTTTTTGCTCATTTTTTCCCATACGTACTCAAACAAAACGTAGAGTACGTATGTTGCCAGCATTTAAATCATTCGACAAAGTATGATTTTTTATTTGTATATAAAAAGTTAATGGGAAAACAAAATTAATATACCCTTTCACTCTTAGTGTAGGGTATAAAAATTGAAAGAAATATTGGGACTAATCATAATCACACAATAATATAAAGATACTTGAGGGGGATAAGGTTGTTTTTTTTTACATTTAATGATTGTACTTTCCATAACAATAATTTGGTTGCTTCGTAGGATTAAATACGATAATTTCAACACTGTCGTAATACTTTCGGCTCCCGACCACCTGGCAACATTGCTTAGCCATGTAGAAAATAAGAAACTTTAAACTCAAAGAAACTCTTATTTAAAACAGCAATATTGGTGACATTCATTTACAGAATATATTTATATATTGTATATTTATCTATTCCTATTTTCATTTCATATAATAACAAAAAAAAAATTCGATTCAATAAGAATACGAAAATTAAACAAAAATATTAATATTTCATTTATTATTGTCATATCGAAAAGTTACCAATATGATTAAAAAGTTACCAAGTTACCAAGCTGACAAAAAGTTACCAATTTTGGTTGTAAGTTACCAAGAGTGGCAACCGTGATCACGACCCGAGTATGTCTGTCTGTCTGTCCGACTTCATGATAACTTGTGAAATACAGAATGCGTTCTAAAACGTTTTAATCAAAAATAGGTTCTGGGTGCGGAAATTAACCAAATCGGTCGACGGACACGCCCACCTTCCATTCAAGTCACTTATATATAACAACTTAGAAACCAATAACTCGAAAAGTATTTAATATATAGTTATTTTAAAACGTATTGTTATGCCTGAATCACACGATTGAATAAACAATCAACTTTTGAATCAATTTTCAAAACCATTTAGATATCAATCGTGTGATTGCCTAATTTTCCATACAAAAATTGGGCAATCACACTGTATTAAAATTATTTGAAAATTGATTCAAAAGTTGATTGTTTATTCAATCGTGTGATTCAGGCTTTAGAATTCACATAAAAATATGTGATAATATAATGGGCGTGCTCCGGCCAGTTATTTTGATTTTTTTCAGATTTTTTTTTTCATTATGGTAGTAAAATATTTTAGTGTGGTGAGTTTTAGTGTGGTGAATTTGAGTGTGGTGAGTTTAAGTGTGGTGTTTTTAAGTGTGGTGAGTTTTAGTGTGGTCAATTATAGTGTGGTGGGTTTTAATGTGGCGTGTTTTAGTGTGGCATGTTTTAGTGTAGCGAGTTTTAGTGTGGTGAATTTTATTGTGGTGAGTTTTAGTGTGATGAATTTTAATGTGATGAACTTTATTGTGGTGAGTTTTAGTGTAGTGAATTTTAGGGTGGTGAGTTTTAGTGTGGTTAATTATAGTGTGGTGGATTTTAGTGTGGTGAATTTTAGTGCGGTGAGTTTTAGTGTGGTGAGTTTTAGTGTATCGAAATTTGATAGTAGTGAGTTTTAATGTGGTGAGTTTAAAAGTGGTGAATTTTAATGTAGTAAAATTTTAGTGTAGTGAGTTTTAGTGTGGTGAGTTTTAGTGTGGCGAAATTTTAGTGTGGTGAGTTTAAGTGTGGTGAATTTTAGTGTGGTGAGTTTTAGTGTGGTGAGTTTTAGTGTGGTGAGTTTTAGTGTGGTGAGTTTTAGTGTGGTGAGTTTTAGGGTGTTGAATTTTTGTGTGGTGAGTTTTAGTGTGGTGAGTTTTAGTGTGATGAGTTTTAGTGTGGTGAGTTTAAGTGAGGTGAGTTTTAGTGTGGTGAGTTTTAGTGTGGTGAGTTTTAGTGTGGTGAGTTTTTGTGTGGTGAGTTTTAGTGTGGTGAGTTTTAGTGTGGTGAGTTTTAGTGTGGTGAGTTTTGGTTTGGTGAGTTTTAGTGTGTTGAATTTTTGTGTGGTGAGTTTAAGTGTGGTGAGTTTTAGTGTGGTCAATTTTAGTGTGGTGAGTTTAAGTGTGGTGAGTTTTAGTGTGGTGAGTTTTAGTGTGGTGAGTCATAATCACTCAATAATATAAAGATACTTGAGGGGGATAAGGTTGTTTTTTTTTACATTTAATGATTGTACTTTCCATAACAATAATTTGGTTGCTTCGTAGGATTAAAAACGATAATTTCAACACTGTCGTAATACTTTCGGCTCCCGACCACCTGGCAACATTGCTTAGCCATGTAGAAAATAAGAAACTTTAAACTCAAAGAAACTCTTATTTAAAACAGCAATATTGGTGACATTCATTTACAGAATATATTTATATATTGTATATTTATCTATTCCTATTTTCATTTCATATAATAACAAAAAAAAAATCGATTCAATAAGAATACGAAAATTAAACAAAAATATTAATATTTCATTTATTATTGTCATATCGAAAAGTTACCAATATGATTAAAAAGTTACCAAGTTACCAAGCTGGCAAAAAGTTACCAATTTTGGTTGTAAGTTACCAAGAGTGGCAACCGTGATCACGACCCGAGTATGTCTGTCTGTCTGTCCGACTTCATGATAACTTGTGAAATACAGAATGCGTTCTAAAACGTTTTAATCAAAAATTGGTTCTGGGTGCGGAAATTAACCAAATCGGTCGACGGACACGCCCACCTCCCATACAAGTCACTTATATATAACAACTTAGAAACCAATAACTCGAAAAGTATTTAATATATAGTTATTTTAAAACGTATTGTTATGCCTGAATCACACGATTGAATAAACAATCAACTTTTGAATCAATTTTCAAAACCATTTAGATATCAATCGTGTGATTGCCTAATTTTCCATACAAAAATTGGGCAATCACACTGATATTAAAATTATTTGAAAATTGATTCAAAAGTTGATTGTTTATTCAATCGTCTGATTCAGGCTTTAGAATTCACATAAAAATATGTGATAATATAATGGGCGTGCTCCGGCCAGTTATTTTGATTTTTTTCAGATTTTTTTTTTCATTATGGTAGTAAAATATCCAAAACAAATCTATGAAATATTAATCTTGCAGACCTCCACACATATTTCAAAAATGGGCGTTATTCGACCACTTTTATTCTATTTTTCTACATTTGGACCGTTTATTATTTATATGACGGGCCCGTGCTTCGCTGTTTAAATTTTTTTATTGGTTTTATAAATGTGGTAACCAATTTTTTCTCAGACTGCGCTACAGACTCCGCAGAATTATTCCCAGTAGAAATCTTCCCCGTAAAATCCACATAGAACGCTTTCCCGTAGAATTCTCAACATAGAATTCAACCCGGTAGAATTGTTCCTGGTAGAATTGTTCCCGGTAGAATTCTTTCCCGTAGAATTCTTCCCCTTAGAGTTTTTCCCAGTAGAAGTTTTAGTGTGGTGGGTTTTAATGTAGTAAGTTTCGGTGTGGTGAGTTTAGATGTGGTGAATTTTGGAGTGGTGAGTTTAATTGTGGTTAGTTTTGGTGTGGTGAGTTTTAGTGTGGTGAGTTTTAGTGTGGTGAATTTGAGTGTGGTGAGTTTAAGTGTGGTGTTTTTAAGTGTGGTGAGTTTTAGTGTGGTCAATTATAGTGTGGTGGGTTTTAGTGTGGTGAATTTTAATGTGGCGTGTTTTAGTGTGGCATGTTTTAGTGTAGCGAGTTTTAGTGTGGTGAATTTTATTGTGGTGAGTTTTAGTGTGTTGAATTTTTGTGTGGTGAGTTTTAGTGTGGTGAGTTTTAGTGTGGTGAGTTTTTGTGTGGTGAGTTTTAGTGTGGTTAATTATAGTGTGGTGGATTTTAGTGTGGTGAATTTTAGTGCGGTGAGTTTTAGTGTGGTGAGTTTTAGTGTATCGAAATTTGATAGTAGTAAGTTTTAATGTGGTGAGTTTAAAAGTGGTGAATTTTAATGTGGTGAAATTTTAGTGTAGTGAGTTTTAGTGTGGTGAGTTTTAGTGTGGTGAGTTTTAGTGTGTTGAATTTTTGTGTGGTGAGTTTTAGTGTGGTGAGTTTTAGTGTGGTGAGTTTTAGTGTGGTGAGTTTTAGTGTGGTGAGTTTTAGTGTGGTGAGTTTTAGAGTGGTGAGTTTTGGTGTGGTGAGTTTTAGTGTGTTGAATTTTTGTGTGGTGAGTTTAAGTGTGGTGAGTTTTAGTGTGGTAAATTTTAGTGTGGTGAGTTTAAGTGTGGTGAGTTTTAGTGTGGTGAATTTTAATGTGGCGTGTTTTAGTGTGGCATGTTTTAGTGTAGCGAGTTTTAGTGTGGTGAATTTTATTGTGGTGAGTTTTAGTGTGATGAATTTTAATGTGATGAACTTTATTGTGGTGAGTTTTAGTGTAGTGAATTTTAGGGTGGAGAGTTTTAGTGTGGTTAATTATAGTGTGGTGGATTTTAGTGTGGTGAATTTTAGTGCGGTGAGTTTTAGTGTGGTGAGTTTTAGTGTATCGAAATTTGATAGTAGTAAGTTTTAATGTGGTGAGTTTAAAAGTGGTGAATTTTAATGTGGTGAAATTTTAGTGTAGTGAGTTTTAGTGTGGTGAGTTTTAGTGTGGTGAAATTTTAGTGTGGTGAGTTTAAGTGTTGTGAATTTTAGTGTGGTGAGTTTTAGTGTGGTGAGTTTTAGTGTGGTGAGTTTTTGTGTGGTGAGTTTTAGTGTGGTGAGTTTTAGTGTGGTGAGTTTTAGTGTGTTGAATTTTTGTGTGGTGAGTTTAAGTGTGGTGAGTTTTAGTGTGGTGAGTTTTAGTGTGGTGAGTTTAAGTGTGGTGAGTTTTAGTGTGGTGAGTTTTAGTGTGGTGAGTTTTAGTGTGGTGAGTTTTTGTGTGGTGAGTTTTTGTGTGGTGAGTTTTAGTGTGGTGAGTTTTAGTGTGGTGAGTTTTAGTGTGGTGAGTTTTGGTGTGGTGAGTTTTAGTGTGTTGAATTTTTGTGTGGTGAGTTTAAGTGTGGTGAGTTTTAGTGTGGTCAATTTTAGTGTGGTGAGTTTAAGTGTGGTGAGTTTTAGTGTGGTGAGTTTTAGTGTGGTGAGTTTTTGTGTGGTGAGTTTTAGTGTGGAGAGTTTTAGTGTGGTGAGTTTGTGCGTGAAGAGTTTTAGAGTGGTGAGTTTTAGTGTGTTGAATTTTTGTGTGGTGAGTTTTAGTGTGGTGAGTTTTTGTGTGGTGAGTTTTAAAGTGGTGAGTTTTAGTGTGGTGAGTTTTAGTGTGGTGAGTTTTTGTGTGGTGAGTTTTAGAGTGGTGAGTTTTAGTGTGGTGAGTTTAAGTGTGGTGAATTTTAGTGTGGTGAGTTTTAGTGTGGTGAATTATAGTGTGGTGGGTTTTAGTGTGGTTAATTTAAGGGTGAATTTTAGTGTGGTGAGTTTTAGTTTGGTTAGTTTTAGTGTGATGAGTTTGTTTTTCTTTTTCTTTCCTTTTTATGTTTTTCATTTAGTTTGGATTGTGGTTTTATGTGATTGGTTTTGTTTTTGTATTTTTGGTTTTGTTTTGTGCTTTTGCTTTTTTGTTTTTAATTTTTTTTTTGTATTTGAGTTTTTTGTTTCATGTTCGTAGCTGGTGAAAGTGCCGAGTTATATCGTATTGAAAGTTTAGGTTGAATGGGAGGTGCCACGCCTCTTTGTCCAATCCCGCCCATATATAGCCTATCATTCCTTCCAGACCATACCGCATCTGTGGTAAAAATTTCAAGAAAATCGGATCAGCCGTTTAGAGGGAGAAGCGGAACAAACGTGATTGCTTTTGTTTTTGTATTTTTGCTTTTGTTTTGTGCTTTTGCTTTTTTGTTTTTAATTTTTTTTTTGTATTTGAGTTTTTTGTTTCATGTTCGTACAAACGAACAAACAGATTTATTATATTAATAGGATAGTCAAACGTAATTTTGAATAATATGTAAAGCGCTCACAAAAAGTCCTTATGTTAATCCCACGTTAAAAACTTTATCATTGATACAAAATTTTGTAGAAAAAAGTGTTTATCTTATATGGAGAAATAATCGAACTAATTTTGAAAAAATTTGGCGTTTTTTTCGAAATTCGAGTTTGACAACTTTATAATAATTTAATAAAAAAAATACCAATTTTTAAAAAGTTTGGAATTTCGAAAAAAAAGTCAACTTATATGTTTTTTATACATGTACAAAGCTATTGACCAAGTTTTATATTAAAAGAAAAAAGCAGACATTTTTTAATTTCTACGCATCATAAATATTTTACAAAATATTGAACAAAGATACTTTTTAAATAAAAAGTATCGGTGCATGGTACAAGTAATAAAAAAAAACTGAGTATACCACTCGATTTCGCAAGGAATTCTTTTTGAGGATCTCTAATTTTCAGATATCTATAATGTAGACGTGAGATTTAAAAACCTTCATGCGCACGTTTTTGCTCATTTTTTCCCATACGTACTCAAACAAAACGTAGAGTACGTATGTTGCCAGCATTTAAATCATTCGACAAAGTATGATTTTTTATTTGTATATAAAAAGTTAATGGGAAAACAAAATTAATATACCCTTTCACTCTTAGTGTAGGGTATAAAAATTGAAAGAAATATTGGGACTAATCATAATCACACAATAATATAAAGATACTTGAGGGGGATAAGGTTGTTTTTTTTTACATTTAATGATTGTACTTTCCATAACAATAATTTGGTTGCTTCGTAGGATTAAATACGATAATTTCAACACTGTCGTAATACTTTCGGCTCCCGACCACCTGGCAACATTGCTTAGCCATGTAGAAAATAAGAAACTTTAAACTCAAAGAAACTCTTATTTAAAACAGCAATATTGGTGACATTCATTTACAGAATATATTTATATATTGTATATTTATCTATTCCTATTTTCATTTCATATAATAACAAAAAAAAAATTCGATTCAATAAGAATACGAAAATTAAACAAAAATATTAATATTTCATTTATTATTGTCATATCGAAAAGTTACCAATATGATTAAAAAGTTACCAAGTTACCAAGCTGACAAAAAGTTACCAATTTTGGTTGTAAGTTACCAAGAGTGGCAACCGTGATCACGACCCGAGTATGTCTGTCTGTCTGTCCGACTTCATGATAACTTGTGAAATACAGAATGCGTTCTAAAACGTTTTAATCAAAAATAGGTTCTGGGTGCGGAAATTAACCAAATCGGTCGACGGACACGCCCACCTTCCATTCAAGTCACTTATATATAACAACTTAGAAACCAATAACTCGAAAAGTATTTAATATATAGTTATTTTAAAACGTATTGTTATGCCTGAATCACACGATTGAATAAACAATCAACTTTTGAATCAATTTTCAAAACCATTTAGATATCAATCGTGTGATTGCCTAATTTTCCATACAAAAATTGGGCAATCACACTGTATTAAAATTATTTGAAAATTGATTCAAAAGTTGATTGTTTATTCAATCGTGTGATTCAGGCTTTAGAATTCACATAAAAATATGTGATAATATAATGGGCGTGCTCCGGCCAGTTATTTTGATTTTTTTCAGATTTTTTTTTTCATTATGGTAGTAAAATATCCAAAACAAATCTATGAAATATTAATCTTGCAGTCCTCCACACATATTTTAAAAATGGGCGTTATTCGACCACTTTTATTCTATTTTTCTACATTTGGACCGTTTCTCAAATATAAAGTTAATACTGGAGCTACGTATTGAGTTCCAGCGAATAGTCCAATGATTTTCACCAGTGAAGACAAAATTTCTTATGTGGGAATAATATTATGAGGGTGTTCAGCATTTAGGTATACAATTCATTACCCCACTTTGATACCCCCACCAATGTGTAGGGTATTCCATAGTCGGGCCAGACCGACTTTAAGTCCCGCCCATGTAACTTAACTTTCCCAACTCGTTTTAACTTATAATTTCATTTGTTTTATCTCCTTAAAAACATATTTTTGTCCGAAAATATACCGATTTTTTTGAAAATAAATATGTCAACACTGGATCATATTGAAATGTATTTGGCAGGTTATAACTTTGCTCCAATCAACCCCAATTTCATTGGAGTTATTTCAAAATATTAGCTGAAGTATTCCAAATGAAATACAAAAGAAATCAGACGTAAAGTTGAAGTTTTCTAAAAAGTCAAACACCAAATCGGAATATCATACTAATATCATGGATATTTTCTTAGTTTACTGTAGTGTTATTGACGTTAAAGTTTTCAACATCAATCTATTTCTAATTTTTGTTTCTTAAATCATATTCTATTGTCTTTCCGACTACGATAAAATGGGAAAGTTGACAAAACGGTGTACTATAATGGCTTAATAATTTAAAAAATTTCTTTAAAAAAATCTCCAACGTTAAAAAGTTTGGCCCAAAAAAACGGGGGCGCTTTTTCCAAATTTAAAAGCGCGATCAATCGCCTAATCTGGTCACACTGAGTGAGACCCTGAAAAACAAGAGAGAATCGAAAAGTAAAAAAAAACGCAGCGCGTCGTTACAGACAGTGAGCCCCTGGAAAAAAAAGCGTGAAAGAATCGAAAAAAAAAGAGAGAGACCGAACGTTACTAAAGTGAGCCCCGTGAAAACAATGAAAAGAGAGAGAGAAACAATAAAAGAAAACTAAAGTGGAAAAAAAGTAAAGAAAAAAAAGCGCACGGCGCTACTAGTGAAAAAAAAACGATCAGTGTAAATAAAGCCCCTAATATAAAAAAGATACATATAAAATTTAACAAAAGCGCGTCACGATAAAAGAGTCCCTGAGAAAAGTTGAGAATTCTTTAAATAGAAAACGAGGAAAAATGGTGAAATTGAGATGGGTGTACGGTCTCCGCAAGCGGACCTCACGGAACTTTGCGGCCTTTATCAACGACGGCCAGTTTTCCAGCGACGTGCTAGAAAAGCTCGAAAAGATAGAGCTGAGGCACACGAAAAGTGCGTTCTTCCCGTACATCACGAACTCCACGTTGGCCACCTATCTGTTCCCCTTCGAAACGCAGCCAACAACCCACAACGCAGGTACACTTTCGTGGGCACTGCCTACACTTACCATGAGGTCGGAAATGTCGCAGTTACCACCAACATCACTCAACTTCCCCACAGTCTACACAACGGCTTGTACGCAAAATACCAGGCACGAACGCTACGGGGCCGCACACGTGCAACAAATGCCGCCTTTTGTTGGCATGACAACAGCTGAACGACCACCGGACGGACGAACATGGGAACAACCAGCAACGCAGGACATTCGCACAACCGTGGCACAGGCGACCGTTATGGACCGCATCAGTAAGTGGCCAGTTAGATTCGACGGTACCAGCGACCCGTTGGCTTTCATCGAGCGCCTCGAAGAGCTGACGCAGAACTACGGGATCAATCGCTGGTAGACTGGCTAGCAAGCGCGATATCACATCTGTTGGTAGACAAGGCACTATTGCACGCAATGGAAAAGATGTTGTGACTTCAAGTATGACTTGTTGTGATTTTTCATGCCGCCTTGGTTTTATGAATACTTGAACGATGGCCTCCATAGCAGGAAGCAGCGGCCACGTGAACAGTGTTGCCAATGATACAATAATTATTGTGTTTATACAATAATTTTGGTGTTGGTACAATATACAATCCTAACATGGATTTATACAATCTTTTTCATATCGGCAAATTTTTTTTATAGTGAAGTCTTTTTTATTAAATGTGTCAAATTGTGTAATTTTATCGATGAATAATCGATGAAAGCGAAACCTAATCAAACAGAACTAACGAACAGATATTAAATAAATTTAACTAAAACCAAAACTAGAAACAGACTCATAGTGCGCACAACACAAGGTATTATTTAGTACAGTCAATACATAAAAATATATAAAAATCCGACAAATGATATGCTATGTAGAATGATGAAAAATACATTGTATAACAATAAATAATGTGTTGAAAATGAAGACGAATCCAATGAAGTTATATTTATGGATTCATTTATATACAAATATGTTTATGTCTTTTATGTAATAAAGTTTTTTTTTTAAATAAAAAAAAAAATAATTTAAAAATTAAATTAATTCTTTGTCGAAGCAATTTATGACACCAGTGTTGCAAACTAATAATATGTAGTCCTAAAGAGCTGCCTAATAACATGTATGGAACATACGCAATAATATGTCGCAATGCTGTGATATATAAGTCATTCATTCTGATAATGGAACAAAACAATAAAGGGCGGAATTAACTTTGTTGCTATTAGTTGGCAAAAAGTGCCAGATAATTAAATGAATTATGTTCCATATATGTGGCAAGTATAGAAAGAAGAACCTAATAGGAACATGATTTTATATAATTAACTTTAATATTTAATAAATGTATATTATTATACACGATATATTTATAACATCCACTACATATGTCTGTGGAAAGTTGTGTTGCAAAAATATACATCCGCAAAAGCATAATTTAAAAAATAAAGAAATTCACAATTTTAATAAATTTTCACAAATTTAATTTTTTTTAGTGCGTGTAAAAATTAGAGGGGGTAGAATATAAGCTTTAACCCGGAAACTTGAACCGTTTGTTAAATTAGAGATGTAGTTTGCCGAAAAATATGATCGTAAAGACTTCTATTATTATGCCATGCATATTTTTTATTTTTTTTACAGAACAAACATTCACGTTAATGGCACTACGCAGGATCTTTATTATTTTTATTTTTAATCTACACATAAATTACAGTTCAAGTTAAAATTACAGTTCAAGTTCCAAATAGGTGAAGTAACTTTAATGGATCAACATTTGTGGCAACTAAGCCTCGCCCCGGGGCTTTTTCACTGGCAATTGGGTGACAAATAAGTATATTTCGCATGATTTAGAACAAACACTTTAATGGCTACTGTGTGGCTACCACTTAAGTTGCCAAAAAAGTGGTAACTTGGGATGCCGGCGATCATCAATGAGGAAGTCGACGAGCTTATCGCGATGGGGTGCATTGAGACGTCGATGAACCCCCACAGCGCGCCAATTGTCTTGGTTAAAAAGAAGACAGTGCAGTGGCGGCTGTGTATTGATTACAGGCAACTGAATGCGCATTTAGTACCTCACGCCTACCCCCTGCCGCGCATTCACCATATCTAATGCTAAATGTATTAGCAGCCTGGATTTGAATAATGGTTATAGGCAAACCCATGGACGAGGGCAGCAAGGAGTTCACTGCATTTACGGTGCCAGGTCGCGGGCTGTATCAGTGGCGTGTTATGCCATTTCACTTGCACTCAGCCCCGGCGACATATCAGCGGGCGTTGGATCGTGTCATAGGATCCGACATGAAGCCGCACGCGTTCGCCTACTTGGACGATATTGTCGTCACAGGATCTCTAACTTGCGTGAAGTTTTCGGGCGCCTGAGGCAGGCGAAGTTGCAACTTAACCAGGACAAATCAAGGCATGTGGTCAGCGATCAAGGCATCCATACAGACCCGGATAAAATTGCTGCTAACCAGGAGCTACGTCCACCAACAAACGTGCGCGTGTTGCGCCAGAGTTTAGACAGCGCCTCGTGGTATCGACGGTTTGTACCCCAGTTCAAGGACCTGGTTCACTCCATAACCAAATTGCTGAAAAAGGGGAAGCATTTTTGCTGGGCAGAGGAGCAGCAGCAGGAGTTTGACCAGTTGAAGGTGATGCTAACAGTGGCACCAGTGCTAGGTTGCCCGGACTTCACTCAAAAATTCACCTTGCAGACGGACGCCAGCAACTCTGGTTTAGGGGCAGTGTAGATGCAAGGCATTGATGGCAAGGAGCGCGAAATAGCATACGTCAGTCGCAGGTTAAACAAAGCTGAGGAAAACTACTCCCCCACTGAGGAGTGCCTTGCCATCGTCTGGGGATTAAGGAAAATGCGGCCATACCTTGAAGGTTACCGATTCCTGGTAATCACGGACCACCTGTCTCTCAAGTGACTGAACTCCATTGTGAGCCCTTCAGGGCGCATCGCGCGCTTGAATTGCAGCAGCACTCCTTCGAAATTCAGTACCGCAAGGGGACGCTGAATGTTGTGGCCGACGCACTATCAAGGCAGCCGATGGAAACGCTGAGGAAGACAGTTGAGGATGCCACTGTCGATGAACGCTATGCGTGGACAGATGTGGCATGAGCGAGGTATGCGAGCAAGCATAAAAATTTCCTGATTATGCCATCGAGGATGGAAATTTATATCGCCACATTCCTCAACACATTCATGAGAGCGACTGCGTAGCTTGGAAGTGTTGCGTTCCGATGAAGCGACGTGCGCAAGATATGCGTGAAAACCATGAGAACGCGACTGCAGGTCACATGGGCGTCCGCAAGTATCGTCAAATCGATACTACTGGCCCGGCATGTTCAGGACAATTCGTCGATATGTCTGTAACTGCGAGTCGTGTCAAAAATACAAGGCGTCGCATGGGATGAGCAACTGCCGGAAATTTGACTGGCAATAAATTCCATGTCGGAGACTACCGGCTACAACCAGCGTTTTGGCTGTGCGCAGATTTTGTAGGTCCCTTACCGCGCTCGATGCATGGCAACACAATGCTGGTTGTTTTCTTCGATATATTTTCTAAATGGACCGAAATGGTACCATTGCGTATGGCGACGAGCGAAAGTCTGCATCGAGCGTTTCGAGAACGCATTTTGGCGCGATATGGCGTCCCCAAGGTGCTCATTACGTATAATGGAGCCCAATTCACGAGCAGATCATTTCTCCGGTTTCTTGAGGTTATGGGCGTTAGGCAGCAATTATATATATACCCCAGGAGAACCCCACGGAAAGGGCCAACAGGACTTTAAAGACCATAATTGCGCAGTTATCGGGTCACCAGCAAAATCGATAGGATGAGCAACTGCCGGAAATTTGACTGGCAATAAATTCCATGTCGGAGACTACCGGCTACAGCCCGGCGTACTTGACCCAAGGACGGGAGCCGCGCCTCCCCAAGGCGCTGTATGATGAGGTCACTATCGGAACAGGCGTGGCGATGCAGACACCTGATGAATGAGCAAATGGGTTACGAGAAATATTTGGCATTGTGAAGCGGCAGTCGGCGCGATCGATGCAGTTTTTCTTCGAGTATCCTAAATTTAACAACAACCTGATATCAACAGTATTGATTTTCGATGATCGTGGTAGCATTTTAAATATATTGAAAAATGTTCAGCCATAAAGTTCGAATTAGATGGTGGCGGTCACAACAACGCCTTTTATAAGACCAATGCGGACCATACAGAATACCTATATTTTTGTGAAGTGCATTATAGAACGAAAAAGCCTTCCCAAATGAGTTTAGCAATGATGATCTAGAAATGTTGGATTTTCTATCCATTAAATTTTCGAGAAATACATATTTAGAAATACATATACAACTAAAAACATTTCTGTTTTTTTTTTAATTTCCAAATATAAGAAATATCTTAAAAATTAGTATTTGAACGCAATTCACTGTTTTGAAAAGTATAAAAGCAGAGTTGAAGCAGGTAAAACAACTAGTCATTATTCGAATTGTACATAATTTAAAATGTACATGAATTTAGGTGTTTTTTTTTAAATATATTGAAAATTTGAAATATTAAAAATCAATAGTACTGATTAATTGTACTGACTTTTAGGTGTAATTTTGAAAAATAATTGACTATTTACTGACATATTTATTTTTTTTTTAATTTTATGAACACTTTGAAAATTTTATTGAAATATTTAAAATTAAAAGAAATTTTAAATTCTCAACAAATTTTGACATTGGAAATTTATTGTATATATTTTATAAACTTACATTTTTTTATTTACCTTTTATTGGAAAATTTAAATTGTAGTAAAAATATATAAATTATAATATTTTTGTTATACTGAAATATTATATTGGTTATTCTAATACTATTTTTAATAATATTACTTACTTACTTACTTACTTAAATGGCCCTTACAACCGTGGGTCGGTTTTGGCCGTTGAGATGAAGCCGCGCCAGTCGGATCTGCTCTGCGCGCGCTGACGCCAGTTAGAAATACCAAGTGTTGCCAGGTTCTCCTCAACTTGGTCTTTCCAACGCAGATTTGAACGCCCTCTTCTACGCTGTCCACCTTCGAGTTTCGATTCAAGCACCTTTTTGGCTGGAGTGTTTTCATCCATTCGTTCGACATGACCTAGCCAGCGAAGCCGCTGGATCTTCATGCGCTTGACTATGTCAATGTCGTCGAATATCTCATACAGCTCGTGGTTCATCCTGATTCGATACTCGTTAGCAAAGCCGATAGAGCCAAAGATTTTACAGAGAATCTTTCTCTCGAACGCTCCCAGTACTCTGTCATCGGTGGAGGCCAGCGTCCATGTTTCCGCACCATAAAGTAGGACGGGCATGATGAGTGACCTGCGAGAGAGGGCTGTACTTCTCAATTGCCTACTGAGCCCAAAGTAGCACCTGTTGGCAAAGTTGCGACGAATAATCGTTCCCTTATCGGAGTGTCGAAAGCGGCTTTATAGTCGACTAATAGGTGGTAGATGTCGATCTGTTTTTCTAGGATCTTTTCCTGGATTATGCGCAATGTGAAAATCTGGTCTATGGTGGACTTTCCAGGTCTGAAGCCGCACTGTCTGTTGACGATGGGCTTCTGCCTTCCACATAATACGCTCGATAGAACCTAGTATGCGATATTGAGTAGGGTGATCCCACGGTAGTTATCGCAGATAGTGGGATCCCCTTTCTGAAGGATTGGGCAGAGTACACTGAGGTTCCAGTCACTTTGCATGCTTTCATCCGACCATATTCTGCTTACGAGCTAATGCATGCTCTCTATTAGCTCGTCCGGTCTTAAACAACTCAGCCATCCGCACCTGCGGCTTTGTTGTTTTTCTGCCGAGCAATGGCTGTTCTGACCTCGTCATTGTCGGGTGGCGGAATCTCAACGTCATCATCAAGTACTGGGGTTGCCGGGTTTACTTCTCTATCGGTGGAATTGCTGTCATCATCACCGGTTCAGTGTGCTCTGGATATCTGTCACTAGATTCCCGTTCTCATCTTTACAAGAAGAGGCTCCGGATTTTGAACCTCCGACTAGGCGTCGTATTTTCTCGAAGAATTTTCGAGCCTCATTCCTGTCCCCATGCATCTCAATCTCCTCACACTCACGTCTTTCTGCCTTGCTTTTTTACGCCTGAAAATACGTCTCTCTTCCCTTATCTTCTCTTTGTATCGCTCCTCGCTCGCGTAGTTACTGACTGCAGGGTGGATTTGGTCATACTGAATCCTCAGGGGGCGTTGGAATCCAAGCACCTCTTCGGCAGCCGTACGCATAGAGCAGGAGATATGGTTCAAACGCGCTTATATCATCGAGAGGAGGAGTGTTTTGTCTAAGCAGGTGTGAGAATCGAATGGAAAAGGCTTGCGTTGTCTGTTGTGATTGCAGCTTTCCGACGTCTAGCTGTCTCTGCGAATGGTTCCGTACGTTCATCGCAGCGCTTATCGTGTGCGGACCTTGGCTGCTACACGGTAATGATCCGAGTCCATATTGGCACCTCGAATAGTGCGTACGTCCATCACGCTCGAAGCGTGCCTTCCGTCAATCATAACGTGATCAATTTGGTTTCGAGTTTTTTGATCGGGCGACAACCATGTGGCCTTGTGGATATCGAAATGTTCGAATCTAACTACCATGTTTCGTGCTGCGGCGAATTCGATTAGCCTCGTTCGTTTTCCGATTGTGGGACAATAGATGGCTTCTCTGCCCATCTTGGCGTTAAAATCGCCTAACACGATTTTGATATCGTGCCGGGGGCAGCGCTCGTATGCGTTGTCTAGGCGCTCGTAGAAGCGCTCTTTTGTCTCGTCATCTTTCTCGTTCGTCGGAGCGTGTGCACAAATTAGGCCGATGTGGAAATATTTAGACTTGATAAGGATTGTTGCCAGTCTTTCGCCCACGGGCGTGAACGTAGAGACAAAGTGGCGAAGTCTCTAGCCGACCACAAATCCACATCCAAATTCATGTCTCTCCGCATGGCAGCTGTAGTAGATATCACAGGACGCTTGTTTCGAGCAGCCCTGTCCCGTTCCTGGATAGCGGTGATGTCAGCCTTATATTTTTCGAGGACATCTGCCAGCTGGATAGAGGCACCTTCCCTATAAAGGGTCCGGACATTCCAGGTGCATATCCGTAAATCATGGTCCTTAAAACGTCATCGTCATCGTGGTAATCGGTCGTTATCCGAGGCTTCTTTTTTTTTTTCATTGGGTGCATAGGATTTTTCCGTGGTGGGACCCAAACCCAACGCACGAACCCCCACCCTGAGGGAGATGCTCGCCAGGGGGAGGGATATCCTAGAAAAAATAATAAAAAATATTTAGCTTTTTTTTTAGCTTTTTTTAAACTTGATTTTAGCCTTTTCTAGCTTTTTCTTTGTTTGTTTAGCTTTTTCTTCAAAAAAAGTTCTGCCCATATCACCCAAGCTCAGAGCGTGTTGCGAGCAGCAGAGATAAGTACCACGCGTAGTAACAGAGCTCTCCCCCGAAGCTTTCAACGCCGACACACAAATACTCATGCTCTCAGAGAGTCAGTTGCGCAAAGAACAAACACACATAACAAAAATAAACTGTGTAACCGCCGCGTATAACCGTTAAAATTCAAAAATCGCGGCGTGCATCGTGCCGACGTATCGCGAGGCAACAAGTGTTGCACGAACAAAGCCGATTCACTGCGGAGTTCGGCATGCAAATTAAGATTAACATCATTCGTTACGCATGCTTAAAGCGAATAACAAGTGTCGGTGCGAAAATTATTTGCATTATTCGGTACAGCTCTAGCAGAGGCAACGACATCAGGCGCGACGGAATCAAATGCAGCAACCAAAGCAACGATGGTCACCTACAACTCGCTCATGGGGAATCCGTCATTATCACCTAGCTACACGCAGACACAAAACATCACGCAACCACATTCGGAGATATAGTTCACGCAACAGACCGTAGAGACTCCGCACGCACCACATACAGCGTTGAGCGCTGAACCGCCAGTTCGCGCATACGACAACCGCCGACTTTTTACATACCTTCCAAAGGGGCAGGGCGTCGACATGACGGTAGGAGGAGCAACCGCTGCCTAGCTGTGGGACGTTTTCTCAACGACAAGATTGTAAAATTTTGGATGCAACGGACGGTGCAGGATGGTCACTACGTTCTACCGGATCGTCGAATCAATGGATATGACACATTTTTTTTACAAGCCTGTTGCGGGACACGGCTATGTGCAACCCGTGAAAACGATCACGACGACGGCAACAGAAAAATTATCTGTTGCACCAGTAGCAGAAAATTCATGGCAAAGTGCGGCTAATAGAAAGACATACGAGCCGGTCGAGAAGGCTATTTCCGAGCGCGTTGGTAGCAGCGATAGCAGCAGCGATAGCAGCAAGTAATGGTAGCTGCAGCGACAGTGGCAGCGAAGTCACAACAAGTCAGCAACCAATTGCCTGGATGAAGGCTCAGGGTCTACACCAACTCCCCAAGACACCACACAATGGCCCCGCTAGCTGATACATTTGTATGCAAAATGACAGCATAAATCAACAACGAGAAACAAAATAAACGCAGCTGCGATATTAAACGCAGCCCAACTTTGAAACAACATCAACGCGTCACCAACGTCGGCCGCAAACTTTCCAATAACTGAAGTATTCTCAGAGGAATATAAAAGAAATGAGATCCATAACTCAAATCTGTAAAATGTTAAACTACAAAATATGTATAAAAACACGAAAATTGCCATATGTTTGTATTACGTAATAACTCAAAAACATGAGGAAATCTGAAACCAGCTGGGTAGGTTAGATCACATGGGAAATTTTAAAGTAGGGACATTTTATAGTAGGTGATATTATGATAGTTATTATGATAGGATTATCAAAATTATAGTTGGTCTGAGCCGACTATATATACCCTACATATATGTGTATTTACCATTCCAAGTTGTATAGGTCACCAGTGTAAACGAATCCTGAAAATAACTACAAAATTTTAATAGCTGAAAAATGTCCATTCATTTGATACCCATATTTACAAATGGGTAGGTGTACCGAATTTCGTTTTTTTTTAACCACAACTTGTTTCGCTGGAAAAAATTATTTCATGTATTTGAGCATGGTGTCAATATATATTTGACCAAAAAAGTTTATCGTAGCACGTATACAGTAAAATTCACCAGTAGATGTATGTTTTAAATAGATGTATGTTTAGCTTTTCTAGTATTTCTGAAATCAAGATATCATCAGACAGACAGACGGACATCACTAAATCACTCAGACTCAGGGTCTGTGGGAAAAATCGCCCAAAGAAAAATGGCAAAAAAAACATGACCCAAAAGAAATTTGACCCAAAAATAAATAAAAAAACGACCCAAAAATTAAAAAGGAATTATGACCCCCAAAAAAAAATGAAAAATGGCTCAAAAAAAAAACTAAAAAATTACCCAAAATTAAAAAAAAACATATAAAAAATTAAAATTTGACCCAGTTATAAGTTCAAAAATACATCAAAAAGTATTCGTATTGAATTCAATTCAATTTCATGTATTACAAGAAAATTTTGAGCGTATCGTCAACAACAGCTCTTCAGTATGGGCAACAATAGGAATTGGATCCGTCGGTTAAACATTTTACCTGCAATTTGAGAATGCATTCATTGCAATATTTTAAATGCTTGCAAGACAGACGGACATCACTAAATCACTCAGACTCAGGGTCTGTGGGAAAAATCGCCCAAAGAAAAATGGCAAAAAAAAACATGACCCAAAAGAAATTTGACCCACAAATAAATAAAAAAACGACCCAAAAATTAAAAAGGAATTATGAAAAAAAACTAAAAAATTACCCAAAATTAAAAAAAAAACATATAAAAAATTAAAATTTGACCCAGTTATAAGTTCAAAAATACATCAAAAAGTATTCGTATTGAATTCAATTCAATTTCATTTATTACAAGAAAATTTTGAGCGTATCGTCAACAACAGCTCTTCAGTATGGGCAACAATAGAAATTGGATCCGTCGGTTAAACATTTTACCTGCAATTTGAGAATGCATTCATTGCAATATTTTAAATGCTTGCAAGGCAATAATGCAGTATTGGCCGGCGAATCCAAACATATAATACATTTTAATGTATTATTCTGATTATAAGAATCTTCGTATTCTTCTGATTTCTCCTTTTCTTCTGTGTCTTCATTCTTGGTTTCAAAAATATCTTCATATGGTTTCCAGTCAACGCAGATATAATTTTTAGGAAAAACTATTCTATATAAAAATATCATTGCAGTAATAGATCCAGTTTCCAACGCTTCACTAGCCTCCAAAATTTGTCGCGCTTTTCTAGCGTACTGTCGGCAGACATTTTTTGCACCGAGAATGTCACCACTCTCAATCAGGAGCTCCATAGCCCTACTCTTAGAAAATTCTTCATCACGAAGAACTCCAATATATTTAAAAAAATTACCTCTTTTAGGTAGAAGACGTCCTAAAATCCTATTATAAGCTTTTATGGCAGATGTAGAATAACGATGGAATTCCATGATGTCTTCTATAAGGTCATAAAATTTTACTTGCATTGATTTCGATGGCAGTAGTGGCAAAGACAAAACTGCAGCTTTTTTGTTAGACCTTATGTACTCTGCGACAGGGATGATATTTGAAAAATTGTACTAAATTGAACCAAATTGTATTTTTTCATATATTTAAATGTTATTAATTTACAAATACGAAGATCATACAAATTTTGCAATATATTTCTCCTAAAATACATGTATTTCAAATAAAAATATATTTTTTTCAATTATTTAAAAAATAAAGATTCGAAATATCTTAAATTTTAATATAAAAATTACAAATAATTTCTTTCTATCTTTCTTTCCATATTCCGAAAGAAAGAAACAGTGAATTGATGTCGTAAAAAAACGTCAATATTATTTAAATTTCATTATTTTTGACTTTAAAAAAATTTAAAATTAAGTCAATTTTGTCTAATAGAATTTGTTACTGAAATATAAAGTGGGTTTAAAA
Organism: Dryomyza anilis; assembly: GCA_951804985.1. NCBI lineage: Eukaryota > Metazoa > Arthropoda > Insecta > Diptera > Dryomyzidae > Dryomyza > Dryomyza anilis. Next base: position 53,024,341 of record OX638135.1, read on the forward strand.
CAAAAAGAAATATGTTTTTTATTGTCCGTATTTAAAAAAAAAATATTTATTTTACCCACACAAGATCTAGAGATCACTTACGCAAAAAATTTTAATAAAATATTAAAAATAGATAAATGAATAATTGTTTAATAAAATTAATTTTTTTATATTTGTCCATCTGATTTTAGTTTATAGTTAATTTACGCCATCGGCTTAAAAAAGTAAACTGTTTTCAAATGATATTAGAAACGCTTTCAATTGCTGCTGCAATATGCCGCTTTTAAAAATTTACTTAGAACTGAAGTTAAGTAACGTAGTTTTTATATGAAAATAATTGTGAAATGTGGTACATTGGAATTGTACTAAAATGGTCTGGGAAGTACTTGGCTACTTTTGATATTGAAATTGTACTGAAAAAATTACAATTGTACTGAAAATATCATCACTGCTCTGCGAGATCTTTATACTTTGTAGCAATATTGCGCCGTATTTTCTGGCAAAAATGAAACCAACATCCGTTCCATTTTAAAGTTGGAAAACATTATATCATAGAATTTTTTAACGCCATTTCAATGTCAGTCATAAAACTCTTTGCTTCGAGGTTGAAAATATTGATTTTTATATAATTAAATAAGTGTTCAAAGCACTCTTAGTCCGTTTATCCATTAAAATAAACATGAACGGAAATATCTGTAATATAACAGAAGAATGATTTTCAAAGGTCAAACTTCCAATTGGCTTATTTAATTAGTAATTACATGAATATCGCCGCAGGAAAAAAAAATTGCATACATTTGGTATTCTTAAACTTTAAGTGAATCCATATGGATGATGATGATTTCGTGTGTATGGAATATGAAAGCGCCAAAGGCGAAAAATTTTATACAAAAATCGCGCGATTTTTGTTTAAAATTGTTCATATCTTATTGTTCTTAAAATTTAAGTGAATACATATAAAAGATTATGATTTCGTAGTTTTTGTTCTTAATTGAGCGATTTTTGATTAAATTTTTCGCCGTCGGCGCTTTGATTTTCCGTACAATTCTAAAACTATTACATACCTTTTCATCGAAGTAATCCACATGAATAATTAATAGTTGATTGAAACAACCTATTAATTACTATTTTAAAGTACTAAATTAAAGGGAACTATTTTAAAAGTACCATCAATGAGGTACTTCCGTTGATTTGGAGGCACATATGCGGTCACCAGTTTTGCTATATATTCCGAAAAAAAATGCAGTAGGAGAAACCATTTTCCTGGATGCACACCTTAAAGAATTGGTATTTTTTGTCCTCGTGTATCGCTATGCCATAATAATAATAATAATAGTTTGGCACTACAGTCCTATAAGGACTTAGGCTGAGCTCTCTCACCATTTTGAGCTGTGCGTGTTATATTTGTACTCAAAGTGGTGGGACCTCACCAGTGGGGTGAGAGCTCTTCATAGGCAATGTTTTACTCTCGTAGGTTTGCCATTTACTTCCGAGAGGTAGCGCGATATAGAAAAATGTTTCTATGAAAAGATGTTGTTAGCCCCAGTCCAGGCTTGAACCGGGGACCTTTCGGCTCGCAGTCCAACGCACTAACCACTGAGCTACCGCGGATACGCCATACTTGTCAAAATATTTTCAATATTGAACGCCTCAATAATCTCCTGTGGTGTCCCCTATGGTGTCTCCTGTGGTATACTATCACAAGAGTAAATAAATCCAAAGTTGCATCAATATATCACTTAAAATACATAAGTTAAAGGCATATTTAATATCATTGAACTTTCGTTATTGCCAGTCTAACTTTATCTACTCCGCCCATTTTTTCACAACAGCAAGATACATCTATTAACTATTTGTATCCAAAATGTTGTCCATTTATCTCTTATACAACAAAAGTACATATTTAAGAGACGCAAAAATGCCTTCTGACCTACTGTGCAGCGACGCACAATGGTTTGAAATTTGTTAAAAATTAAAAATTATTTTTTTTTAAATACTGGATATTTTACCTATATGAAACGATTGTCATACTTTTTATTTTGGGTGCTATGGAAGATATAGAGAAGTCAATTTTTTTCAAAATTTCGATTTTGAACGTTCATAACTTCTCCCAGTTAAAACTCACGGAGATATTAGAACTCAAAGTGAGAAAAAACAATTTACAAATTTTCACTTTTTAAAAACTTTGAGAGGTTTAAAATTTCAAACCAAAAAAAATATATTTCTGAGTATCTAATATTACACTAGACAATAAATGTATACCGTTTTTAAATATCCACGATCTTAATATGATATTCCGATGCATTTCATACTCAGTTTTTATACTCTACACCAGGCATGTCAAACTCATTTGGCATCACGGACCGCATTAGCAATTCAAAAGATGAGGCGGGCCGCTCGTTTTTTACATTTGTTTCTTCGGTTTTAAAATAAAATGTAATGTTAGGATGATAAAAATTTCCATTGTTCTTCGTTAAAAGCGCCGCAGTCGTTTTTTTTTTGCGATATATGGTGCGATTTTAGTCTGTTCGAAATATATAGAAAAAAATTTCCGAACTTCTTTGATCCTGCCAAAAAATGGAATATATTTTTTAAACACTCAAGAAAATTTTATGTTAATCATCCAAAATTGTTGCAACGATATCGAATTAATCTTGCACCAATATCGAAGGCCAAATCGTTCTAAAACCGCAAAAATAGTTCAAAGCGACATATCGCAATTTGATATGATAATAAAAACGATTCTGGATTAATATTGCATCAAATACATCGAGATTTATTTGAAAAACATTGCGATATCGATGTGGAAAATGTTTAAATATCCTAACATAAAATTTTACTCTACGAAAATAACGAACTAGAAAATTAGCAAAAATATTGGTTTTTTGTTATCCAAGTTAGTTCGAGATAACTCCGAGGCATAAATCAGATGGCAGACTAGTTACCAAATTTTTTAGATTTTCGGTACAAACAATACTTAAACATACATTTTTTGAAAACCGTATATAAATTTGATATTTGAATAAATTTGAAAAAGTTTCCTGTTTATGAACAATTAATTTAAATTGCAAGGACAATGACGATTGATTATATGTTCGGATTTAGGAGTTATGGTGTAGTTTGTTTTAATATCCTTAAAACGAGGTTTGCAACATTATTATTGTAATTGTTGTTTAATTATTTTCAACTTTGGACCATTGTATCTCTGGAGAAGTGAAGTCTTGAACTCTGGTAGATTTGGTATGGTATGTCTCTAATACAAAAAAATGTACTTACTAAAAAAAATGTTAAAATGATTCCAATTTACAATCTTTACAATCAATTTCAAATTTTATAAATAAAATGCAATATTACTTGATGAAAAAGGGTAAAAATCATTATTATGCCATTTGTGCAACGCCATGTATAATATTTAAAATGACAATTAAGAAAATAAATTAAGATTCTATATTAAAAACTTATCAATATCTCATTATTCAATTTTGGGAAAATAATGTACCTACAAAAATATTGATTTTTTTTAATGAATTATTAAGTTTTTAACCAATATTATTAATTTAATTTCTTATTGTATTAATTTGGCCCATTCCACTGACGTTTTCTACGCAATATAAAATTAAGATTCTATATTAAAAACTTATCAATATCTCATTATTCAATTTTGGGAAAATAATGTACCTACAAAAATATTGATTTTTTTTAATGAATTATTAAGTTTTTAACCAATATTATTAATTTAATTTCTTATTGTATTAATTTGGCCCATTCCACTGACGTTTTCTACGCAATATTTTTTTATTAATGAAATGGCTTTTAATTCATGAAACAATTTTTCTTGATTTGGGTGGTTGTGTTCCACTATTTTTTTTAGGTTATATAACCGATTGATTCTCCAAATACATTTCGACACGGGCATCACAATTATTATTATAACATACATAATAATTTTTTTGAAATGTTTTCGATATTATTTTATAAAGCTGTTTTTCAGTTTTTACAAAAGTTAAATTTGTATTCACTTTTTTGCCACAAACAAACTCAAACACTAAACTTTCCATTGTTATTTATTAATTGTACTTCTCTCTACAATAGTTAATTGACAATGGATCATCGTAAACGCATTTAGAAAAAAAAACGGCTTTTGCAATTTGGTTTAATTGCAATTAAACCAAAATGTTTTAGGAAGAAAGAAATTTTCACTTTTTAAAAATTTTCAGAGGTTCAAAATTTGAAACAAAAAATATTTTTGAGTATATATTATCAATTATGCCAAATGGTAATAAAAAAACTTATTACAACAAAAATATTTTTGTTCAACTTTCCATCGATTTATTTTTAGTATCTTAAAAATTCTTTTCATCAATTTTCAACAAATTTCAAACCACTGTGCGCCGTTGCACAGTGGGTCAGAAGACACTATGGGTCTCATAAATATGTATTTTTGTTGTATAAGAGATAAATGGACGACATTTTGGATTTAATTGGTTAATAGATGTATCTTGCTATTGTGAAAAAATTGGTGGAGTAGAAAAAGTTGGAGTGCCAATTTTTACTAAAGAAAGTTCAATGACATTAAATATGTCTATAACTTATGTATATATATTGATGAAACTGTGGTTTATTTACTCTATGTTTGTATCTTGCGATAGTATAAAAATGGGTGGAATCGGAAAAGGGCGTGGTACTATTATATATTATGTCATATAAATAATATTCGCCCGTATTAGCCTATAACTTTAGAAGTATAAGAGATAAATGACCGAAACTTTTAACTTAGTTAGATTATTATAGTAAGGGTAAGGGCCGTAGGATGGACATAGTTTTGTCTTTTGACTATAACATTTTATGTACAAACAAGTTAGTGGAATAATATATACCAATTTAAAGTCTTAATGGGCTATATTTTATAAAAGAAACTTTTATGATTACATAAAAATAAGATATTGTCTTAACGTGCCCAAGGTCCAGTCGGTACAAATTGGGTGCATTTAATCAATTATATTCTAGGAAAATCTTTGTGAGTGCTTCTAATAATGAGAAAATTGGTGGCCCAACCTACGTACCTTGAGTGGCCCAACCTACGTTTTTATCAAATTTTGAAAAAAATTCTACATATTTTTTCTGCATAAAATGTTGATAGAAAACTTGTCTTCATTATAAAAAGGAATTCGTTAACGACATTTTAATGCATTTAACTTTGATTTTATAATGTAAATTGACCACCTAATCAACTCTTGAAAAAGTCAACAAAAAACTTTTTTTGAGTACATTTTAGTATTCATCTGGATGAGTTATAAGCAACAGGTCATTTCACTTCAAAATTTCGAGAAAATTTGGAGTGCAATGTTGCTTGAGATATACCATTAAAACTTTAAGATCGCCAGTGTAAAAAAACAAAAAAATAGCGGTGGCCCAGCCTACGGACCGGCCCAACCTACGGACCTTTCCCCTATGTTATCTCTTTATAAAAATGGACGGAATTTGCAAAGGGATAGTGGCAGTTTGGAATTGTTTACAGAGATAAATTAATGAAATTTTGGATTCATATATATACACATCTTTCTGTGAAAAATGGAAAAAAAAATAAAAAGGGTGATGAAAAGGTGTTTTTAACACTTATTTGTCTGTAACTTGTTTCTTTTAAGAGATTAAATTACTCAAAAAATGGGTAGAATTGGAATTCAGGGAGTGGCATATTTCATATATTAATTTTTTTTTTTTGAAAAATGTAAATTTTTGCCAACTGTAACTTTTGTATTTCGTTAGATAAATAATAAACCAGTTGGGAAGGTTAGATCACATTGGAAATTTTAAAGTAGGTGTAATTATGATAGTTAGGATTATCAAAATTATAGTCGGTCTAAGCCGACTATAAATACCCTACACATATGTGTGGTTACCATTCAAAGTGATATATAGGTCACCAGGGTATATGAATCCTGAAAATAACTACAAACATTCAATCGCTGAAGAATTTCCATTCATTTGATACCCATATTTACAAATGGGTAGGTGTACCGAATTTCGATTTTTTTTTGTGAACCACAAGTCTTTTTGCCGGAAAACATTATTATAATGTATTTGAGCATGATATCAATATATATTTGACCAAAAAAGTTTATCTAAGCACGTATACATAAAAATTGATCTTTATATGTACATTTGATATGAGGTATTTGAACATAAGTGGTCGGATCATAGGTCACAATGGACCGATCTCGCCAATTTCTTTTACATACAGCGTAGGTATATTAGTAATCTAAGTTATAAGTTTCATTTATCTAGCTCTTCAATTTTAAAAGTAGTAGGGATTTCAACAGACAGACAGACGGACAGACAGACGGACAGACGGACATCGCTAAATCGACTCAGGAGGTCATGCTGATCCAGAATTATATACTTTTCCATACCGGAGATGCTTCCTTCTGGGTGTTACAAACGGCGTACCAAACTGAATATACCCTTTCACTCTTAGTGTAGGGTATAAAAAAAATGAATTTTTGTATTTAGTTAGATATTGATAGTAACTTACCATGTTACAAAAATGGGAAGGATCGGACAAGCGGAAGTGAAACCTGTAGAAAAATCGCAATTTCTTGTATTTCGTTCAATGAGGAAAAACGTAATAAAACATGAATGGAATAAGCGATTTTGATGATTTTGATTAAATTATTTGTATTAATGCCAACAGTAATATTTCGTATGTTTAGTATATATATTAGAATGAAGGGTATTAATCGCATATTTTCTAAGAGGGTATATTCAGTTTGGTACGCCGTTTGTAACACCCAGAAGAAAGCATCTCCGGCATGGAAAAGTATATATATTCTTGATCAGCATGACCGATTAAGATGAGTCGATTTAGCGATGTCCGTCTGTCTGTCTGTTGAAATCACTACTACTTAAACAATTGAAGAGTTAGATAAATGAAACTTATAATTTAGATTACTTATATACCTACGCTGTATGTGCGAGATCGGTCCATTGTGACCTGTGATCTGACCATTTATATTTAAATACCTCATATTAAATTTACATCTATAGATCAATTTGACTGTATACGTGCTTAGGTAAATGTTTTTGGTCAACTATATATTGAAATCATGCTCAAATACATGAAAATAATGTTTTCCGGCGAAAAGACTTGTGGTTCACAAAAAAAAAAAATCGAAATTCGGTACACCTACCCATTTGTAAATATGGGAATCAAATGAATGAAAATTCTTCAGCGATTGAAAGTTTGTAATTATTTTCAGGATTCGTATACCCTGGTGACCAATATACCACTTTGAACGGTAACTACACATATGTGTAGGCTATTTATAGTAGGCTTAGACCGACTATAATTTTGATAATCCTAACTATCTTAATAACACCAAATTTAAAATTTCCCATGTGATCTAATAAAATTGCTATAAAATCCAAACGGCTCTACCAATTTTTATGAAATATGCAATGAAATGTATGTCAGGACGTAAGAAATATCACAACTTATATTTAATTAACTCTTTCGCGTTAGAAATAATTTGTTAACATTTTGGGCTCTGACATATTTTTCGCAAATATGCGCAATGTCTGCATCTATTTTGGGAGAATTTAAATTAAAAATTAAAAATAATGCTAAAAATGTTTTTGATTATATAAATTCAATAATTTATCTTTCTAAAACCGTTTCTTTCATTCAGTTCCGATGACTTTCACCTAAAGTATTTATGAGACGCAAATGCGGTTTCTGACCCATATGGCGTTGTGCAGTTACTAATGCGAAACGTTTCATTGTCATCGATAGCTAAACCAATAATAATGTATGCATCTGTGTAACGTTGGATCCATAGAGCGTTTGGCGTTGTCGGAATTGTTTTTTCAATCACATCCCAAACTTTCTCCCTCTTCAAGATGATCAGCATCCGATACTTCCACAACTCTTAGTTGTCCTTGTTGAGCTTTGTAACCAAAAGCCTCATGTTATAAGTCATTCTGTTATTCAATAGCAAACTAGCAAATAGCAGCAATCCAAAATGTTAAGAAAAAGCAGCAAACAAATTCGATAAGGAAAATAACAAAAATTAATTTAAATGAAAACATGAAGTGAAAATGTTAAATATATTTAAAAAAGTATAAGTATTTTATCAGTAACATCATCATAGGTCGCACTAGAATGATTCGGGTAAACTAACCTACATGCAATGAAAATAAACATTCCTCACAACGAATCGTAAAAATTACTACAATCTTTCAATCGTTGAAGAATTTCCATTCATTTGATACCCATATTTACAAATGGGTAGGTGTACCGAATTTTGATTTTTTTTGGGAACCCCAAGTCGTTTCACGAGAAAACATTATATCCATGTATTTGAGCATGAAGTCAATATATATTTGACCAAAAAGTTTACTTAAGCACGTATACAGTAAAATTGAACAGTTGATGTAAATTTTATATGAGTTATTTGAATATAAATGGTCAGATTACAGGTCACAATGGACCGATCTCTCCAATTTCGAACATACAGCGTAGGATCTAAATTACGAGCTTCATTCATCTAACTCTTCAACTTTTTAAGTAGTAGGGAATTCAACAGACAGACAGACTGACGTACAGGCAGACAGACGGGCATCGCTAAATCGACTCAGGAGGTCATGCTGATCAAGAATTTATATACTTTTCCATGCCGGAGATGCTTCCAAACGGCGTACCAAACAGAATATACCCTTTCACTCTTAGTGTAAGGTATAATTAGACAAAAAAACTTCGGTTGTGGACCAAACGAGTATTTTTTTTGTTTTTACCAAACGAGACTTTCGTTTTTTTTTAGGCTAAAAAATTAAAAAAATATATATTCTTTATTTTTTACAAGCTTTTATTTTTAATTTTATTTTAATCATTTAATATTTTCATTATTTTATTTATTAAATTTTCATTACCTTTTTATTATTTTAAATATTAAATTAATTATTTCTTTTTATTAATTGAAAAAAACTTAATTTTAACATTTTTCCACCAAGTCTGGGCGGTGAATTGAACTCTCTTTCTTCAGATTGCAAAGCCAGTACACTTCCATTCGACCACTGTCCATTAATATTGTGCAATTCATTTTGATGTACAATAATCAAACGTATGTATTGGTGAATTAATTATCAAATTGCAACATACATATTAAAATGTTTAAATATGAATTATATGATAATAATATATATTATTAATAATAAAAAATATAAAAAAATTATAAAAAAATATTGCAGCAGGCAGGATTCAAACCCGCGTCCTCGTGCATAGAAGGAAGGCATGCAATCGTCGTGACATTTTTTAAAAGTTTTTATTTTCACACAAAATTAATTTAACGTTTAATATAAATGTTAAAATAAAATTTTGGCAGACAAACGAACTTTCGTACAGAATTTATTTTTCCATATAAATTTTTTTCTATGCGTGTGCCTACAATGCGTTCTAGTCCACAATGTCGTGCTGATAAGTCAAAATTTCGTGTTGATTTTATCTTTATTTGGGCCAAAGAAAAAGATAAATATGATATATACTGACGTTGCATTTTATTTAATTATACATAAAGTAATTTTTCCACATAGTCTGTATTCAAAGAATTACTTTAATACACTGCAAAATTTAAAGTTTTGTTTTTTTTAATTTGTCCGTTAACTTTCAATTGAAAATAAAAGTGTTAATTTACAATATCATGTCGTATCATTAAGGATTTTTTTATGAATTCATATATAACCTATAACCTAACATATATAAAAATTCGTTTGGTAATTTCAAAAATATTTAAAGAACATGATAAATGGTTATGAAATCATGCGTAGTTCATAGCACGCTGCTGACATTTTCAATATTCACGGCTTCAAATTGTCGATATCCATGTTTACTTGTTGAAAAATTCAGCAGCGTACTTTGTTGAAACTCGTTTTTACTTGAACACAGAGGAAGTCCAACGTTCTTCTCATGAATCCAACGTGCTTCTTCGCATGAGTCTAACGAGCTTGAGTTCCTCCATGTATTTTTGTGTCCACCATCCATATTTAATTCGCCCATTTTGTTAAGAGGGGTTTAGCATGAACAATTTATAAATGACAATATTTTTATACATACACTCTAAAAAAGGAATGTTTATAAAATACTTGTGGGAAACTATCGGTTACTTCTGGTAAATACATATTAGGTGGTAGAAGTACTTATTGTTAGTCGTAAATTATAATGGCTTATTGCAAACAATTACATAATTCTAGTGTTTGAACAAAACAATATCTAATTTCTTAAAAACACTTAAAACGTTTACCAAAAACACTCTATAAAAGTCACTTCAATTACACTACACAACAAAATGAGCAAAAAAATGTGCGCAGTAAATTCCATTATTTTTGTATTATTAAAAATGACTCGCAGAATTTGAATATATAAATTAAAACCAGTTGGGAAGGTTAGATCACATGGGAAATTTTAAAGTAGGTGTAATTATGATAGTTAGGATTATCAAAATTTTAGTCGGTCTAAGCCGACTATAAATACCCTACACATATGTGTGGTTACCATTCAAAGTGATATATAGGTCACCAGGGTATACGAATCCTGAAAATAACTACAAACATTCAATCGCTGAAGAATTTTCATTCATTTGATTCCCATATTTACAAATGGGTAGGTGTACCGAATTTCGATTTTTTTTTTTTGTGAACCACAAGTCTTTTCGCCGGAAAACATTATTATCATGTATTTGAGCATGATGTCAATATATATTTGACCAAAAAAGTTTACCTAAGCACGTATACATACAAATTGATCTTTATATGTACATTTTATATGAGGTATTTGAACATAAGTGATCGGATCATAGGGCACAATGGACCGCTCTCGCCACATACAGCGTAGGTATATTAGTAATCTAAGTTATAAGTTTCATTTATCTAGCTCTTCAATTTTAAAAGTAGTAGGGATTTCAACAAACAGACAGACAGACAGACAGACAGACAGACAGACAGACAGAAAGACGGACGGACAGACGGACATCGCTAAATCGACTCAGGAGGTCATGCTGATCCAGAATTATATACTTTTCCATACCGGAGATGCTTCCTTCTGGGTGTTACAAACGGCGTACCAAACTGAATATACCCTTTCACTCTTAGTGTAGGGTATAACAATTTCTACGGATAGGTTTACGATATTTCGGGCAATAACTTTTGCATTGAGCTTTCAAAACGGTGGTCACATATATTTGTAAATATTTTGCGTTTAATAAAACCCATAAACGCAATTGTTATGTCGAATGAAAGATAATTATATATTCAATAAATATTTCTTACAATAGTTTGGAATTGGCTTACTGGTTTAAGAAAACTCTACAGAAGAACTCGAAAAATGTCGAAAAGGTCGACAAAAATTTTATTTAAAAATGCATTTAAAAAATGGCGAAAAATTGAAAACGCAAGATGATGCACAGTTTGTAATATTGCAAAATTAGCCTGTACATTTTTAAAGAAAATGATGTAAAAATAAAAGAAACCATGGATACGTTTTGAGAACAGAAAAAATCATGTGAAAGCATTACAATTGGGTATTAACTAAAAAAAATCGCATAATATGTTTATACCCTATACCCATGGGTTACAAGTTATAAAATATATGTGAGGATATTTAAGAGCCTCTTATTAGGCATGACTGGTATGGAAAAGTATATTTTCTTGGTCAACATCACTTTCCGAGTTGATTTAGATATGACCGTCTGTCTGTCCGCCTATACACGATAACTTTAAAACTGATATTCCTAATGATGTACAATTTATTTTCAATGTATTTTAGTAGAATAGTAATTCGAAATTCGAAAATGAGTCGATTTAGTCAACGTAATCTACTACATCCACTACGAAATATGGGTTTACTTTTTAGGATCACATTTCTCGTTAAGTATTAAAGATAAAGTTATAAAATTTAAAATTAATTACAAGCAATCATCTATCAATAGGTGCTCAAAAAAAAATCGTGATCTGCTCACATTTTTTATTTTTATGCCTATTTGTAGCACTCAATTATATTGCTTTCACATAACTTTTTTTATCCTCAAATGTAACCCATATAATTTTGTCATTTATAGCTCAATTTCTTCGAAAGAGTGTGAACTAATTTTGAAAAATTAAAATTTGTGTATCATCTTACTTTCTCGATTTTTTTAAATCAATTTTTTCTTAAATTTTTGTTGAAAAAAACATATTTTTTCAAGTTCTCCTTTCGAGTTCTCTTAAACTAATAAACCAATTTAAAAATGTTCTAAGAAATGTTTATTCGATATTCAATTAACTTTCATTCGATATAACGATATACATGTGTTATTTAGAACGCGAGATATTTGCAAATATATGTGACTACCTTTATGAAAGCTCGGTCCAAAAGTTATTGGCCCATATTTTGTAAACATATCCAAAGAAACATTATTAAACCATTTTTTCGGAATAAGGGCGTCATTTTACATAATACAAAAATAACCTTGACTGCTGCGCAGAATGGCTGTTGTGTAGTGTTAGTCCCAAACACTCATTTGTTACCAATAAATAATGAAAATATTTAAGATAAGTAATAAATACATGATATTTCTTTGTGGCTAAGTGTTTCCCAGCGTTTCCCAGAACGCAATCTATTTTAAAAGTGTTTGCCCTAAATACTAATAGCTTCTCGGAAAAAAAGCTACATTGAAAGTATTTGCCCCAAAAATCGTACAGCTTCTGATAAAAGATGCATCACTGGAACAATTGAACTTATCCGTGTCATGCAACACCTGCACGAATAAACGTGGAAAAGCTTCTTTTGTCGAATAAGAAGCAAAATTTTCTTATTGTGTGAAATCTGAAGCTAATTATTATCATCTATAGCCACTGCCATCAATTATTCATAATCGGTCTTCACATCATCCAAAACAGATGACTGCAAAAACACTGCCGCAATTCTGTGCAAATCATCTGAGATGAATTTTTAGGACGCGTCCAATGTATGAGACACCTGTTCCCAGGCATAATGCATCGATGTGTTGTAGTGTTTCCTTAGTGTCCATCAATATCAGTCGAAATAAAAAGGTTATTTTCGCCAGACGTTCGTTTACGCAACTTGTCGAATAATCTACTCTGGAATTATGTATTATTCGACATGTCGCGTAAATAAGTGGCTGTCGCAATAAAAAAAAACCTTTTGCTTTGACTGAAATTGGCGAACACTTTAAATATTTGACGGAAAATCTTCAAGTCTTTTTGGCAAACACTACTAAATTTTAAAATATTTGTCGGAAACACTTTTCGTCTTTGTGGAAAGCACTTTCCGTGTTTGTGGGAAACACTACTGATCATTTGTGAGAAACACTTCGATTATTTCCTACAAATGAGTGTTTGTTTGAAAAAGTGTTTACAGGGAACGATATTTTTTTGTGTGTACACATTTTCATAAACAAAATTTATTTTTGTCAGAAAATACAATAAATTAAGAATATTTTATTATTTTATTATAGTGCTTTTAGCTATAAATATACAAGAAACACTCTTTGATGCATTTTTTAGAAACGAGTTAGCTGGAAACAGTTTTCCCGTTCGTTTACTATAACATGTTAGACTGACCAGTCGAATAGTAGTTCATATAATAGTTCATTGTACCACAATTCCATCAAGGGTGATTATGTTAAATAATGGTGCTATGTAAATTTCTTACACAAACCCTTAAGCAGAAATGGAAAGGCTTGGAGACTAACGAACTTGCAGCGAAACCATCGGTCAATGGGATCGCATTCACCTTACAGAACAGCATCCAATCATATATGAACACATATTTTATATACTGTTACGAAAATTCAGTCCACGGAAAACTGTTCTACGAGTTCGTATCGCTGGATTGTGTACAAAATAAAAACACGCTAATATTTGGTTTTAACTAGTATTATTTCAACTAGTATTAATTAACTTTATTTACTTAAATAACAACTTAATAACAATCACTTATAATCACTGTTGTATTACTACAATTTATCTTTACAATGTCCGCTCACGAGATGCACTAGTTCACTGTCAAATCACAACTGAAGTACAGTGCCTCAGATGCGCGGCCTTATATACTGCATGCATCAGTTCGACACGTTTCGACAAGCTTCGACTTGTTTCGAGAACCTTCTACTCGTTTCGTGAATGACGCATGTTATTGGCATCTCATTCGCACTCATGTGTTTTAATGTGCTGATCATCCATCTCTTTCTCGCACATTGCATAGTGCGCTGAATGATCTTCCGTCTCTTTCTAACACATTGCTTAGTGCGCTGCATTGTCTTGCGTCTCATTTGTTATTGTTGATTGCGTGCACAGTGGAGCAAATTACCTCTTTTCGTAACTTTGCCCTCCACCTAAATCTGTTCGTCCCGAACAGATGTTAATCTTCCCTCTGTTTATACGGCGCCAACCTTTCTAAATGTACCACTTTCATTTTTCTTCTAACGCCTGCAGTATTTTGAATCCGATACACGACATCGTTAATTCTTTTAATTATCTTGTATGGTCCTTCCCAGTGTGTTTGTAGCTTAGGGGATAAGCCTTTCTTCCTTTGTGGGTTATAGAGCAAAACAAGTTGTCCTTCCGTAAATCCCTCTGAATTTGTGCGCAAGTCGTATCTGGCCTTCATCTTATCACTCGAAAATTGTGTACGTTGTCTTACAAACTGATGCACTTCGTTCATTTCTTCACTTTTTCTGAAAACATAATTGTGTACAGGAATTCCAGCTTAAGGATTCGCACCAAACTTTAAATCCGCAGGTAATCTTAAGTCTGTTCCAAAAACAATTTTAGATGGTGAAGCTGCTGTGGTATCATGAACCGCCGTCCGATAAGCCATGAGGAATAATGGTATGTGTGTATCCCAATCTTTTTGATTTTTATCAACCACTTTTCTGAGGTACTCTTCCAAAGTCCTATTGAATCTCTCTACCATGCCATCAGATTGCGGGTGCAATGGCGTTGTTCGTGTTTTGTGTATGTTGAGGACTTTGCATACTTCTTTAAATACAGCAGACTCAAAATTTCTTCCTTGATCTGAATGCAATTCCAACGGTACTCAAAAACGGCTTACCCAGTTGTTAACTAACGCATCCACAACTGTTGTGGCTTCTTGATTTGGCATGGGATACACTTCAGGCCACTTGCTGAAGTAGTCAATGACGACAAGCACATACTTATTACCCGCATCACTGATTGGAAATGGCGGACAACTGCGGATTCAATGGGCGACCAATAAAAACGTTTCTTTACCTTCTCGACCATTTTATTTATGCCCAAGTGTCCTCCACTTGATCCACCATGGTATTCCGCTAATATCTCTTTTGTTTTTGATTTAGGAACAACAATCAAACTTCGAGCGGACATGCCATCTTCACTTTCCCATATACGATATAGGCAACCATCTTGTAACTTTAAGCTCTGCCACTGTGCCCAGTACGCCTTAGTTATTGGGCTGTCGGAAGCTATCTCTTCCCATGATGGTTTTCTTTGCTGTTCCTTGAACATCATGATTTTTGTGAGGTCGGGATCACTCTTTTGATCAATTTGAATTTGTTCCGGAGTCCATTTTTCATCGGGCAAAACATTTAGCAAACGAATGTCAATAATGTTTTCTTTTCCTTCCGCTCTTGAACAATGTCTGCATTCTAGTTTACATGGGCGTCGAGACAGAGCATCTGCATTTCCATGGTTTCCTCCTTTACGATGTTCGATTGAGAAATCGTAGCTCTGCAATCGCTCTATCCAACGCGCAATTTGGCCTTCCGGATCTTTGAACTGAATTAACCATCGTAGTGCTGCGTGATCTGTTCTCAAGTGAAACTGTTGTCCGTACAGGTATTTGTGGAAATTTTTCACACTTTCGATTACAGCAAGAAGCTCCCTCCTGGTGACACAGTAATTTCGCTCGGGTTTGGACAAGGTTTTACTGTAGTATGCGATTTCTTGTCCATTGATCACTTGAGAGTATAAATTTCTCACCTGGAATTGGATACGCAAGAATTGGTGCCGAGCACAGCAGATCTTTTAATTTCAAAAACGCCCCTTCTTGATCATCGCCCCATTGAAATGTGCGGTTCTTTCTTGTCAACTCGTGAAGACTGCTAGCAACATTGGCAAAACCTGGAACAAATCGCCTGTAGTATGTACATAGCCCCAAGAAACTTCGTAGGTCATGTAGGTTTTGCGGTCTGGGCCACTCCTTCACTGCAACTATTTTATCTTCATCGGTATGCACTCCTTCCGTGGTAACTCGATGGCCCAGATACTTGACTTCTTTTTGAAAAATGAGCATTTCTTTGGGCTAAGTTGTAGACCCGCATTTTTCAATCGAAGGAATACTTCCTCTAGATTTCTTAGATGTTCGTTGAAATCCTTGCCCATAACAATTATGTCATCAAGGTATACTAGGCATGTTTTCCTGTAAACCTTTCAATACGTGCTCCATTAACCGCTCGAATGTTGCTGGGGCATTGCATAGTCCAAACGGCATTACCAAAAATTGCCACAGTCCATCTCCAGTACTGAATGCAGTCTTCTCTCTATCTTTCTTATCGATTTCCACTTGCCAGTAACCGCTTTGCAAGTCCAACGTTGAAAACCACTTAGCATTTGATAGTGTATCCAAGGTGTCATCGATTCTAGGCAGCGGATGACTATCTTTCTTGGTGACATCATTAAGTTTTCGGTAATCAACGCAGAACCGAGTACTACCGTCCTTCTTTTTCACCAATACTACTGGTGAACTCCATGGACTCTCAGATGGTTCCACCACGCCATTTGTGTGCATTTCTTAAACCAAATGTGATACTTCGTCTCTTTTCGCAAGTGGTACCCTTCTTGGTGCTTGAAGAATTGGGTTAGAATCACCAGTGTTTATTCGATGTTTTACAATGGCAGTTCTGCCTTATTTTTGGCCCTTTTCATCAAATATACACCGATATTTATCAATTAGCTGTTGCACTTGACTCTTTTCTTTGGCAGCCAAATCCTTCGTCCACTCATTTATAAACCTGTGAGTAGATTGTTTGTTTATTTGCGATGTGCCGTAGTCCCTTGATGGATTTGACTCACAATTTATAATCGCTGATGCCTCTTGACACTGGCCTATCACTGTTCCCTTTTTAATTAATTTCGACGAGTTTTCCATGTTGAGAACTCTTATTGGAACAACTTTGTCTTTTGTCGCTTCTACTAATGTTCTTCCGACAACAATATTACTTCTGCTCATTTGCTCATCATTCGCTTCTATAACCCACAACTTGCTTATCCCACAATCTCCATTTAATTTCGCACAAACAATTGCTTCTGAATTAGGTGATATTTTTCTATTTTTATGAGCAATAACTTGTTTAATTTTCGGGCTCTGGTCACAATCAATGTTTAGTTGGATCTCCGTGTTGGCATAACTCAAAATTTTTCTTGTTAAATCTAGTGTGAAACCGTTTCTTATCATGGAGTCCATGCCAAGTATTATTTCGTCTACTATTTCCGCCACTATAAAATCATGCTTAACTGTCGTAGTGCCAATAGTGATTTCCTTGGTAATTTTTCCTCTGATTGGAGCCTCTTCACCTGGCGCTGTTTGCAATCTTATTCCGATAAGCGGCTCTATATCGTCCCTAACAAGGTTACTTCTTATAATTGAGTGTGAAGCTCCGGTATCCAACGTTACCATATATGCTGTACAATCAATGAGTCCTTCGACAGTTAAACTACTTGGCTTTCGAGCAATTTGTGAAATGGAGATTCTGGGGCAATCGGTTATGGGAGGCAGATCGTGCCCAGCAGATCTGCCTCGTTTTAGTTTAAAGCTTGATTAAAATTTACGCTATTTTGGACATGATCCTGTCTTTCTTCATGTCTGGGTTCATCTGCAGATTGATTTATTGAGCGCTTGCGTTTTTAACGACAGTCACGTGCCATATGCCCATATGTATCACAGTTGTAACATTTACCTTTGAATTGGGTGTCTTTGTTAGCTGATGTGTGTTCGGTTTTAACGCCTGCTTTAACTGCTTGGCACACTACTTGAAATAAATCATCGTTCTCCACATCAATTCTACGCGCCTTTGGACCCGATCAGCACATCGCATTTGCTGTCTCCTGTGTTAGAGCGATTGTAACCGTTTCCGTAAATGTTACCTTAGGCGCAATTACTGTTGCACGTTTTGTCTCCTGATCGCGTATACCATCAACAAACGCTTCGATCTTGCACTTTTCTATGAAATCACTCGTTGAATCTGCATACGACAAATGCGCAAGCCTCTCGACGTCCGCTGCATACGCCTGCAAAGTTTCGCCATTTCGTTGCATTCTGCCCTTCAACTCCATTCGGTATATCTGTTTCATGTGATCACTGCCATATTTTCGCTGCAGTGAAGCCATAACCGCTAAATAACTGTTTCGATCACTTTGTGGAACAGTCTGCAATACTTCGGCTGTGCCTCGTTTTAGCGCCACAATAAGTGCGGCTACGCTGTCCTCATTATTCCATCGATTACTTACAGCCGTGGTCTCAAATTGCAGCTTGAAAATGTTGAACGCTGTGGTTCCATCGTAAATCGGCGATTTTAGCCTCGTACCACTAACAACATGCTGTGTTGGTCCATTTATCTGCAACACGTGCAAATCTTTTTTTGTTTCCTGGATTTCTTTGTCTATACCATTTTCTAATCTTTGAATTTGAACATCAACATCATTTATATGCGCTTCAAGATCATTTACTTTGCTATGTAGAGTATTAGAAACTTCCAGAAGTTGCTTAGAATGTTCTTGAAGCTGTTCAGAATTTTCCTGAAGTTTCTGTTCTATTTTGTTAGAATTTTCTACAAGTTTCTGTTCCATTTTGTTGGAATTTTCTTGAAGTTCTGTTTTAAGTTGATTGGAATTTTCTTGCAGCTTATGTTCGATTTTCTTAGCATTTTCTTGGAGCTGTTTGGAATTTTCTTGAGCCATTATCTGAAACTGTTGCTGCATAGCTCCGATCAACTGGCTCATATCAAAAACTTGGGTCTGTACTTTCTCCTCTGTGTCCAGATTTTTCGATGACGATGCTGCAGCTTCAATTTCAAATTCGTGCTCCGCGAGAAGAATGCCTTGGGCCTCCAATTCTTTCATTACGCGCTTCTGCAGCTCTACTTTGGTACCAGCAGTTGCAAGATTACGAATCGACAGCTCCTTCTTTAGCTGGTCGACTTTAAGTTGATCGAATTTAACCATTTTGTATCACAATCCCATTTCTGACACCAATGTTACGAAAATTCAGTATACGGAAAACTGTTCTACGAGTTCGTATCGCTGGATTGTGTACAAAATAAAAACACGCTAATATTTGGTTTTAACTAGTATTATTTCAACTAGTATTAATTAACTTTATTTACTTAAATAACAACTTAATAACAATCACTTATAATCACTGTTGTATTACTACAATTTATCTTTACAATGTCCGCTCACGAGATGCACTAGTTCACTATCAAATCACAACTGAAGTACAGTGCCTCAGATGCGCGGCCTTATATACTGCATGCATCAGTTCGACACGTTTCGACAAGCTTGTTGACTTGTTTCGAGAACCTTCTACTCGTTTCGTGAATGACGCATGCTATTGGCATCTCATTCGCACTCATGTGTTTTAATGTGCTTATCTTCCATCTCTTTCTCGCACATTGCATAGTGCGCTGAATGATCTTCCGTCTCTTTCTAACACATTGCTTAGTGCGCTGAATTGTCTTGCGTCTCATTTATTATTGTTGATTGCTTGCACAGTGGAACAAATTACCTCTTTTCGTAACAATATGTATAAGCGCATATCTATTTAGATATGGACCAACATCTGATCATATATGGCTTCATATATGTCATATATAATTATATATGGATTTACCTGATTATATATGGCGTCAGATAGGTTATATATAAGTTATATCCAATTAGATATGATTATATATGTATCCATATATCGCACGATATCCAAACATATCTGATGTCATATCTAACGTAGATGATCATATATATATATGAGGCATTCTCTTTCAAATCGAACAGATTTCGTCAAAAATATTCAGTTGCACTTTGGATTTGCTTAAATTTTTTTATGGATTGCTTATTGAAAATAAGCCCACCCATTTTTTTTTTTTTTTTGCTTTTTGGTGTTTAAAAAATGAAAATATGACGCATGGACCTTTTTAAAAAATTATTTAACTTTGCATCTGTGCATCGTGCATCAAGTTTGGTCTCATTTTGAAGATAATAGAATTTTCTTTATTGCCCTGTACAACATTTTACTAAATGAGAGGTATTTTTATTTTTTTTCAATTAAGACCAAGGATTGAAACATAAACGAATATCGGTTTCGATTTCGGTTTCGGGTTTTTCCGCGTTTCGGTAACGGTTTCGGTTTTAAGTTTTTATAACGAAACAGTTTCGGTATACCGGTTCCAAGTTACGGTTTCGGTTTTGATTTCGGTTTTTGTATAAAATTTATATCTTTCCATATTTTTCTAATAATTTAACATTGTTTATATGGTGCTAAGTTATGTTCAAATTATTATATTGGGGTAAAGATATTGGGGCAATGCTTGTTGTTATTTTAGTAAAAATATTGTTTTATATGAATTATTTAATTGATTTTGCCAAGAAAAAATTTCAATTCAAAATTTCGTGACCACAAACCAATGAAAACTGATCTGAATTGCAAAAGAGATCTGCGAATCGAACAGTAAACAAGAGCAACAAGAATACATCGGTAAATATTCTTAAAGTTCATAAGAAGAAGAATATTGTACGATTTTCATCCATAAAAGCCAAAGTAATTTATTTTTAACAATTAAATGAACTGAAATATCTGCAAACAAATATCTGCCTGTATACTTGAAATGTTCGAACTTGCACTTAATTTTTCATATTTTCTTAAGTAGTTACAGAGATGTTAATAATTTTTATCTTTTTCTTCTAATGTTTTCTTACATTACCATTATTTTTTATTACCTTATTATAATTTTATTTATCCTATATATGTCCGAAATTGAGCTGTTTTGAAAAATCAGTCAAAAATCAATTAAAAGACTTATAAATGGTATTGAATGGATTCAAAACTTGTCCCACTTTACCCCATGCTCCCCTATATATTTTACTAATACAATAAATAAAAACCAGGCGAGAACAAAATCGAGATTTCTTGCAAGAACAAGAGCAAGATAAGAAATACAAGAACAAGATAAGAAATGCAAGACTAACACTGCAAGAAATGCAAGAATTTTAATGTATTTATTATGTTTTTAAGGTAATAAAGAAATTCAAAAGAATTCATGATATTACTAATTATTGAACAACAAGTAACAACGAAAAGCGTGAAAAATATTTATGAACGTGAAAAAAACATATTCATTAATGAATATGTTTTTTTGTTTTTCAAGGCTAATGAATATAATCATCTTTAAAAAAAACGCTACAAAGCGAACACTAACAGAAAGAAGAGAAACAACAACAACGAATTATGATGCGTATACACACACTTTCACAATGACAACTCTTCGTTGCTATCCTGTATTATGCATGGCAACAAAGAGACGCATGACAACGGACAGACGCATGACAGCAGACAGTCGCATGACACCTCAAAAGCTTGGATGCAGCTTTATTCGCATTTTTGTTGTTGTTGCACTTTTAAACGAATCAGCGGATTTGTGAAAAACAAAAAACAATATATCAGCTAAATGAGATACAATGTGAAAATGTTCATATATTAACATTTATTTTTGGTTTTATAAATTAAATGAATTACAATTAATTTACAATTAACAAAAAAACTATGTATAAAAGTAAAACAAAAATAATAATGTGCATAGCACAGTGCATATGTAAAATCGATATACGAACTAGCGTAGCGAAGAAAAGAGAAAAAACATTGTTTTGTCTATTTTATCTTTTTGAAGCGACTTTTGAAGCAAATCTCGATCTTGTTTTCGCAAGAACAAGATGCATGAACAAACATTTTTGATCACCACTAATGTAAACAAATATCTGCCTTAGACTTGAATTTTTTAAACTTGTCGAACTTGCACTTTATTTTTCGTATTTTCTTAAATAGTTACTGTGATATTAATAATTTGAAACTTTTTTCACATTTTTCTTGCACAACCATTGTTTTGTTTATGTCCGAAATTCAGCTGTTTTACAAATGACTTACAAATGAGATATTAATAATTTGAAACTTTTTTCACATTTTTCTTGCACAACCATTGTTTTGTTTATGTCCGAAATTGAGCTGTTTTACAAATGACTTACAAATGGTATTCTATTGAATAGATCCTTTAAAAGAATTTTAAAAATATGCCAATGAACTTTTCAAAACTTGTCGCAATTTACCCCAAGATCCCCTATATATTTTACTAATAAAATAAATAAAAAACCAATATTATTAAAATTTGAATCATTTTTTAATATAAAATTGTGCTTGTAGTTGATGGTGTTTTGTTGTTAATTCGCTTAATGAAACAAATTTTATACCAAAGACCGTTGTTTTAAAAATATCGTTGCTCAAAAAACAACATGTGAATTCTTGTACAACCAAAAATTTTTATTTTGGGAGCTCGAAATGTTATTAAATGACATTTTACTTAAGATCTTGTTTTTCCGTTTCTTTTTATACTTTTTTGTAAAAATCGTTTTAAACCGGTTTAAAACCGAAACCGTTTATATCGGTTTATTTCTGATTTTCGTATAACGGTTTCAGTTTCGGTTACGGTTTCGGTTATGGTTTCGGTTTTAAAAATGAAACGGTTTTAAACGGATATCGGTTTCGGTTCGGATTAATACTATAATTTTCCACGTTAAATTCTATATATAGAACATTCTTTTGGTGGACTGTGCGCATAAACTGCTTTTTTATGTGTTTTGGCTATAGCATAGTTTTGATTTGTCAGTAAAATTTTATATATTGCCCACCCAGTTTATTCGGTTCTCTACACCACTAAGTCGGTTCTAATATTCAAAACTAAAAAATTTTAGTTTGTCTAACAATACAGATTTTTGTTTTGTGTGTATTGATACAACCTTTAAAAAATGCATTTTTAACTACCATGGACATATTTCCACTATAAACTAGAGGATATTAGCTGGTTTATTAATTTTTTATTAAAAATAGTTTTTTTTATTTTATTAAATTTTTTTTTTCAATATCTTTAGGCTGTGTCCGAATAGTTTGAGCTCTGTGTCCATTAAATACGCAAATATTGAGATTTAATAAATAAATATTTAGATTTAAAAATTCATTCAAATGGGCCATATTTTCAAAGATTAAAAATTAATAAATTGATGTTTTCTGAGAAAAATTGTACTTACATTTTTCGTAGTTTTACACACTATAAAAAAGATTCTCGACATTGACGCTTAATTTCACACTTATACTATTGATTTTTATAGTTTAAATTTAAAGATTAAATTTAAATGCGAGGATATAAGTTGCCCGGTCCAATGATCGGACAATTACACCTACATTAACAATAATGTATGTTTAATAATATACCAATTATATTTTTATTTATTTTTATTTCTTTACCTGTTTGCTGATCTTTTACGATTAAAAATTAAATTAAATCCTTTTTGGTATGATATTACAATTTTTTTAGTTTTTGTTATAAGAATCGACTTAGCAGTTGAGAGAACCGACTACATTGGGTGGGCAATAAGCTGATCAAGCTGTTAGGTAATTATACTGATAAATCAAAACGATATTATTGCCAAAACACATAAAAAAGCAGCTTATGCGCACAGTCGTTAGAACAAAAAAAAAAGTTTTCATATAGATGTACACAAATGACCACCCAACAAAAGAATGTTCTTATATAGAATTTAACGAGGAAAATGATAGACTTAATTTTAAAAAAAATTAATAATACCTCTTGTTAAGTAAAATGTCCTTAAACAGTTACATGATAATTAAAAATATTTTAAATTTTTATAGAGAAATAAAGAAAATTCTTTTACCTTCAAAATGAGACCAAACTTGACGCTATACGATATATATATATATATATATATATATATATATATATATATATATATATATATATATATATATATAATAAAAAAAAAACAATATATCAGCTAAATGAGATACAATGTGAAAATGTTCATATATTAACATTTATTTTTGGTTTTATAAATTAAATGAATTACAATTAATTTACAATTAACAAAAAAACTATGTATAAAAGTAAAACAAAAATAATAATGTGCATAGCACAGTGCATACGTAAAATCGATATACGAACTAGCGTAGCGAAGAAAAGAGAAAAAACATTGTTTTGTCTATTTTATATTTTTGAAGCGACTTTTGAAGCATTTTTGAAGCGATTTACCGCTTCAAAAGTGCTTCACAAAAAAGTGATTTTTCTTGCAAGAAAATCTCGATCTTGTTTTCGCAAGAACAAGATGCATGAACAAACATTTTTGATCACCACTAATGTAAACAAATATCTGCCTTAGACCTGAAATGTTTAAACTTGTCGAACTTGCACTTTATGTTTCTTATTTTCTTAAATAGTTACTGAGATATTAATAATTTGAAACTTTTTTCACATTTTTCTTGCACAACCATTGTTTTGTTTATGTCCGAAATTCAGCTGTTTTACAAATGACTTACAAATGAGATATTAATAATTTGAAACTTTTTTCACATTTTTCTTGCACAACCATTGTTTTGTTTATGTCCGAAATTGAGCTGTTTTATAAATGACTTACAAATGGTATTCTATTGAAACGATCCTTTAAAAGAATTTAAAAAATATGCCAATGAACTTTTCAAAACTTGTCGCAATTTACCTCAAGATCCCCTATATATTTTACTAATAAAATAAATAAAAAACCAATATTATTAAAATTTGAATCATTTTTTAACATAAAATTGTGCTTGTAGTTGATGGTGTTTTGTTGTTAATTCGCTTAATGAAACAAATTTTAGACCAAAGACCGTTGTTTTAAAAATATCGTTGCTCAAAAAACAACATGTGAATTCTTGTACAACCAAAAATTTTTATTTTGGGAGCTCGAAATTTTATTAAATGACATTTTACTTAAGATCTTGTTTTTCCGTTTCTTTTTATACTTTTTTGTAAAAACCGTTTTAAACCGGTTTAAAACCGAAACCGTTTATATCGGTTTATTTCTGATTTTCGTATAACGGTTTCAGTTTCGGTTACGGTTTCGGTTATGGTTTCGGTTTTAAAAATGAAACGGTTTTAAACGGATATCGGTTTCGGTTCGGATTAATACTATTATTTTCCACGTTAAATTCTATTTATAGAACATTCTTTTGGTGGACTGTGCGCATAAACTGCGTTTTTATGTGTTTTGGCTATAGCATAGTTTTGATTTGTCAGTAAAATTTTATATAAGCCAATTTTATATATTGCCCACCCAGTTTATTCGGTTCTCTACACCACTAAGTCGGTTCTAATATTCAAAACTAAAAAAATTTAGTTTGGCTAACAATACAGATTTTTGTTTTGTGTGTATTGATACAACCTTTAAAAAATGCATTTTTAACATTTTTTTTTCAATATCATTTTTTTTTCAATATCTTTAGGCTGTGACCGAATAGTTTGAGCTCTGTGTCCATTAAAATCGCAAATATTGAGATTTAATAAATAAATATTTAGATTTAAAAATTCATTCAAATGGGCCATATTTTCAAAGATTAAAAATTAATAAATTGATGTTTTCTGAGAAAAATTGTACTTACATTTTTCGTAGTTTTACACACTATAAAAAAGATTCTCGACATTGACGCTTAATTTCACACTTATACTATTGATTTTTATAGTTTAAATTTAAAGATTAAATTTAAATGCGAGGATATAAGTTGCCCGGTCCAATGATCGGACAATTAAATCTACATTAACAATAATGTATGTTTAATAATATACCAATTATATGATAACTTTTTTATTTATTTTTATTTCTTTACCTGTTTGCTGATCTTTTACGAATAAAAATTAAATTAAATCCTTTTTGGTATGATATTACAATTTTTTTAGTTTTTGTTATAAGAATCGACTTAGCAGTTGAGAGAACCGACTACATTGGGTGGGCAATAAGCTGATCAAGCTGTTAGGTAATTATACTGATAAATCAAAACGATATTATTGCCAAAACACATAAAAAAGCAGCTTATGCGCACAGTCGTTAGAACAAAAAAAAAATGTTTTCATATAGATGTACACAAATGACCACCCAACAAAAGAATGTTCTTTATATAGAATTTAACGAGGAAAATGATAGACTTAATTTAAAAAAAAATTAATAATACCTCTTGTTAAGTAAAATGTCCTTAAACAGTTACATGATAATTAAAAATATTTTAAATTTTTATAGAGAAATAAAGAAAATTCTTTTTCCTTCAAAATGAGACCAAACTTGACGCTATACGATGCAAGTTATATAATTTTGAAAAAAGGTCCATGCGTCATATTTTCATATATGTATGTATATATTATATATATATATATATATATATATATATATATATATATATATATATATATATATATATATATTAATGCTCAAGTGACATCCATTGGATCCACAATGGCATTCCAGTACTATCTCTTTTATTTTTGATTTGGGGACAACAATTAAATTTCGTGCAGATCTGCCATTTTCAGTTTCCCAAACACGGTACAAACAACCATTTTGTAGCTTCAGGCTTTGCCACTGCGCCCAGTAAGCCCTGCTTGATACAACCTTTAAAAAATGCATTTTTAACTGCCATGGACATATTTCCACTATAAACTAGAATTTTTTTTTTTCAATATCTTTAGGCTGTGACCGAATAGTTTGAGCTCTGTGTCCATTAAATTCGCAAATATTGAGATTTAATAAATAAATATTTAGATTTAAAAATTCATTCAAATGGGCCATATTTTCAAAGATTAAAAATTAATAAATTGATGTTTTCTGAGAAAAATTGTACTTACATTTTTCGTAGTTTTACACACTATAAAAAAGATTCTCGACATTGACGCTTAATTTCACACTTATACTATTGATTTTTATAGTTTAAATTTAAAGATTAAATTTAAATGCGAGGATATAAGTTGCCCGGTCCAATGATCGGACAATTAAATCTACATTAACAATAATGTATGTTTAATAATATACCAATTATGTGATAACTTTTTTTATTTATTTTTATTTCTTTACCTGTTTGCTGATCTTTTACGATTAAAAATTAAATTAAATCCTTTTTGGTATGATATTACAATTTTTTTTAGTTTTTGTTATAAGAATCGACTTAGCAGTTGAGAGAACCGACTACATTGGGTGGGCAATAAGCTGATCAAGCTGTTAGGTAATTATACTGATAAATCAAAACGATATTATTGCCAAAACACATAAAAAAGCAGCTTATGCGCACAGTCGTTAGAACAAAAAAAAAAGTTTTCATATAGATGTACACAAATGACCACCCAACAAAAGAATGTTCTTTATATAGAATTTAACGAGGAAAATGATAGACTTAATTTAAAAAAAAATTAATAATACCTCTTGTTAAGTAAAATGTCCTTAAACAGTTACATGATAATTAAAAATATTTTAAATTTTTATAGAGAAATAAAGAAAATTCTTTTTCCTTCAAAATGAGACCAAACTTGACGCTATACGATGCAAGTTATATAATTTTGAAAAAAGGTCCATGCGTCATATTTTCATATATGTATGTATATATTATATATATATATTTATATATATATATATATATATATATATATATATTATATATATATATATATATATATATATATATATATATATATATATATATATATATATATATATATATATATATATATATTAATGCTCAAGTGACATCCATTGGATCCACAATGGCATTCCAGTACTATCTCTTTTATTTTTGATTTGGGAACAACAATTAAATTTCGTGCAGATCTGCCATTTTCAGTTTCCCAAACACGGTACAAACAACCATTTTGTAGCTTCAGGCTTTGCCACTGCGCCCAGTAAGCCCTGTTTATTGGACTGTTGGATGCTAACTCTTTCCATAATGGTTTTCTTTGTTGTTCCTTGAACGTCCGAATTTTTGCGATGTCGGGGTCCATCTTTTAATCATTTCGTATTTGCTCTAGACTCCATTGATCATCTGGCACGACACCCAATGAACGAATTTGAATTATGTTCGTTTTTTCATCTTTTCTCCGGCATTCTCCAGTGCATGAATTTCCAAGATGGCAACTGGTGTTATTCGGACTATCCTCAGATCACTTTTCTGGTCTGTATCTCTTTGGTGGTTGCACAATTACACATTTACGTTTTTCACAACAGTCGCGTGCCATATGCCCATATTTTCCGCAATTGTAGCATTTACCTTGCAATTGCGTGTTTCCGTTGGCAACATAATGTTAGGATTGAACGCTGGCTTTGGACGCTCAACTTACTCATTGACATAAATTTTATCTCTCCTCATCTTGTACACGTGTCTCCGTCGCTGTTCGGCACAATGTAGACGCTATCTCCTGAGTAAGCGCTATGGTGACCGTTTCCATAAATGTCACCTTTGAGTTAGTCATTGTTGCCCGTTTTGTCTCAGGATCCCGTATGCCATAAACGAATGCTTTTATCTTGCACATTTCCAAGAAATCACAGGCTGAATCGGAATACACCAAATGTGCAAGTCTCTCAACATCGGCAGCATATTCCTGCCGTATTTTCGTTGCAATGCACCCATGACCGCTGAATAACTATTTATGTCACTTTTTGGAACTGTCAGCAAAACTTCGGCTGCTCCTCCTTTCAGTGCCACAATAAGCGCTGCTTCCATGTCTTCATGTTCTATCGATTACTTACAGCTGTGGTATCAAATTGCAGCTTAAAAATGTTGAACGCTGTAGTTCCATCGGCGTCTTTAGCCTCGTACCACTAACAACATGCTGTGTAGGTCCATTTATTTGTAGGTCCATTTATTTGTTTCTTTGTCTATACCGTATTCTAATCTTTGAATTCTTTTCATCAATGTTCACTTCCATGTAATTTACATGCGTTTCAAGCTCCGTCACTTTGCTATGGAGCTGCTTCGAGTGTTCCTGCATCTGTTCCTCCACTTTTACTTGATGTTGGTTGGAATTTTCTTGAAGTTTCTCCATTTTAGTTTGAAGCTGATTTGAATTTTCTAGAAGTTCTGTTTCAAGTTGATTGGAATTTTCTTGAAGTTTCTGTTCCATTTTATTAGAATTTTCTTGGAGCTTCTGTTCCATTTTGTTGGAATTTTCTTCGAGCTTCTGTTCCATTTTGTTAGAATTTTCTAGGAGTTTCTGTTCCATTTTGTTGGAATTTTCTTGGAGCTGTTGTTGTATTGCTCCGAGCAACTGGCTCATATCAAAACTTTGGGACTGTACTTTTTGCTCCGTGTCCACACTTTTCGATGACGCTGTTGCAGCTTTCACTTCAAACTCGTGCTCTGCGAGGTCAATGCCTTGGTTCTCTAATTCTTCCATCAGACGCTTTTGTAGCTCTACTTTCGTACCTACAGTTGGAAGATTATGAATCGCCAGCTCCTTCTTTAGCTGGTCGACTTTAAGTTGTTCGAATTTAACCATTTTGTATCACAATCCCACTTCTGACACCAATGTTATGAAAATTCAGTCTACGGAAAACTGTTCTACGAGTTCGTATCGCTGGATTGTGTACAAAATAAAAACACTCTTATGTTTGGTTTAAATTACAACAATTAAGTTTATTAATTCACTTTAATAAACAACTTTACTAATAACAAATTCTAACAACTGCTGCATGTCCACAATTTAACTTGACATTTATCACACGAGATGCACTCGACCACTTTACAATCACTACTGAAGTGAAGTACCTCATATACTGCATGCATCAGTTCGACATGTTTCGACAAGTTTCGACTTGTTTCGAGAACCTTCTACTCGTTTCGTGAATGACGCATGCTATTGGCATCTCATTCGCACTCATGTGTTTTAATGCGCTGATCTTCCATCTCTTTCTCGCACACTGCCTCAGTGCTCTGAATGATATTCCGTCTCTTTCTAACACATGCTTAGTGCGCTGAATTGTCTTGCGTCTCATTAATTATTGTTGCTTGTTGATTGCACTATGAGGCAAATTGCCTCTTTTCGTAACAATATATATATAAATATATATGATCATATACGTTAGATATGACATCAGATATGTTTGGTTATACTTCATACAAAAATAAGTGCGTCATAACTTATAATGGCATAAAACCGGATTATAACGAAAAAATAGGCGTCATTTTACATGCAGTTAGGCGTTAGTTTCTGGATTTTAATTTTTTTTTACTAAATTTTAGTTAATAATTTAATTCAATTTCGAAACAAACATTATATATGTCCCGAAAATATGGTTATGTGTTTGTATCAATTCATGTATAAATATATATGACTCCATATATGATCATATCTATTTTTATATGATCTCATTTATAATCATATCTGATCATATACGTTAAATATTTAAGCAGATATGTTTGGATATCGTGCAATATATGGACACATATATAATCATATCTAATTGGATATAACTTATATATAACCTATCTGATGCCATATATAATCAGATGAATCCATATATAATTATATATGACATATATGAAGCCATATATGATCAGATGTTGGTCCATATCTAAATAGATATGCGCTTATACATATATAAAATATGTGTTCATATATGATTTTATGCTGTTCTGTAAGGAGAATGCGATCCCATTGACCGATGGTTTCGCTGCAAGTTCGTTAGGTTCCAAGCCTTTCCATTTCTGCTTAAGGGTTGTGTAAGAATTTACATAGCACCATTATTTAACATAATCACCCTTGATGGAATTGTGGTACAATGAACTATTATATGAACTATTATTCGACTTGGCAGTCTAACATTTTATAGTAAACGAACGGGAAAACTGTTTCCAGCTAACACTTTGCTAAAAAATGCAACAAAGAGTGTTTCTTGTATATTTATAGCTAAACGCACTATAATAAAATAATAAAATATTCTTAATTTATTGTATTTTCGGATAAAAAAAATGTTGTTTATGAAAATGTGTATGTATAAAAATATTGTCATTTATAAATTGTTCATGCTAAACCCCTCTTAACAAAATGGGCGAACTAAATATGGATGGTTGACACAAAAATTCATGGAGGAGCTCAAGCTCGTTAGACTCATGCGAAGAAGCACGTTGGATTCATGAGCAGAAGAACGTTGAACTTCCTCTGTATTCAAGGAAAAACGAGTTTCAACAAAGTACGCTGCTGAATTTTTCAACAATTAAACATGGATATCGACAATTTGGAGCCGTGAATATTGAAAATGTCAGCAGCGTGCTATGGACTACGCATGAGTTCATAATCATTTATCATGTTCCTTAAATATTTTTGAAATTACCAAACGAATTTTTATATATGTTAGGTTATAGGTTATATATGAATTCATAAAAAATCCTTAATGTTACGACATGATATTGTAAATTAACACTTTTATTTTCAATTGAAAGGTAACGGAAAAATTAAAAAAAACAAAACTTTAAATTTCGCAGTGTATTAAAGTAATTTTTTGAATACAGACTATGTGGAAAAATTACTTTATGTATAATTAAATAAAATGCAACGTCAGTATATATCATATTTATCTTTTTCTTTGTCCCAAATAAAGATAAAATCAACACGAAAGTTTGACTTATCAGCACGACATTGTGGACTAGAACGCATTGTAGGCACACGCATAGAAAAAAATTTATATTGAAAAATAAATTCTGTACGAAAGTTCGTTTGTCTGCCAAAATTTTATTTTAACATTTATATTAAACGTTAAATTAATTTTGTGTGAAAATAAAAACTTTTAAAAAATGTCACGACGATTGCATGCCTTCCTTCTATGCACGAGGACGCGGGTTTGAATCCTGCCTGCTGCAATATTTATACCCTACACCTATGAGGTACAGGGTATATTAACTTTGTGCATATATTGTAACGCCCCTTAGGAGGCGTGTCCGGTATGGAAAAGTATATATATTCTTGATCAGCATCACTACCCGAGTCCGTTTAGCCATGTCCGTCTGTCTGTCCGTCTTGCTGTCTTGCTGTCCGAATACAGAATAACTTGAGAAATACTAATCAGAATGCGATGAAATTTCGTCTCAATATATTTAAGCCAAAAGTAGGAACTGAGTTTGAAAATGAGCCAAATCGGTCAACGGACACGCCCACCTCCCATACAAGTCACTTTTATATAACTCTTTAGGAACTAATAACTCGAAAAGTATTCAAGATATAGTTATAAAATTTAAAAAGTATTGTTATAATTCACCTAAAAATATGTGGTCCAAAAATGGGCGTGATCCGCCCACATTTTTTTTTCATTATTTCCCGGGTTTTCATAGTGGAAATTTGATCCGTTAATTATTAAAATCAAATCTATGTAATATTAGCCTTACAAAATTTTAAATATAGGCGTGGTCCGCCCAATTATATTTTTATATTTTTTTGTTAGTTTTTTATACTTTTATATCAATTTTTTAATTTATGGGGATTTAAAACGTAAATTTCTGATATGTGAATAATATTCTGAAGGTGGGGAGGTTCAGCATAATTAAAAACTTTAAAATTAAGGTATGCAATTAAATATCCCACATTAATATCCCCACCAAAGGTGTAGGGTATTCCATAGTCGGGCCCGACCGACTATAAAAATCCGCCCCATGTGACCTAACTTTCCCAACTCGTTTTTTATTATTTTTTTATATTTTTTATTATTAATAATATATATTATTATCATATAATTCATATTTAAACATTTTAATATGTATGTTGCAATTTGATAATTAATTCACCAATACATACGTTTGATTATTGTACATCAAAATGAATTGCACAATATTAATGGACAGTGGTCGAATGGAAGTGTACTGGCTTTGCAATCTAAAGAAAGAGAGTTCAATTCACCGCCCAGACTTGGTGGAAAAAATGGTAAAATTAAGTTTTATTCAATTAATAAAAAGAAATAATTAATTTTAGTATTTAAAATAATAAAAAAAAGTAATGAAAATTTAATAAAAAAATAATGAACAAATTAATAAAAAAATTAATAATGATTAAAATAAAATTAAAAATAAAGAATATATATATTTTTTTATTTTTTAAACTAAAAAAAACAGTTGGGAAGTAAAATTATAATAAGTAATCTAAATTATGAGTTTCATTCATCTAACTCTTCAACTTTTTAAGTAGTAGGGATTTCAACAGACAGACAGACGGACAGACGGACGGACATCGCTAAATCGACTCAAGAGGTCATGCTGATCAAGAATATATACTTTTCCATGCCGGAGATGCTTCCTTCTGGGTGTTATAAACGGCGTTCCAAACTGAATCTTAGTTTCAATCTTAGTGTAGGGTATAAAAACGAAAGTCTCGTTTGGTAAAAACAAAAATACTCGTTTGGTCCACAACCGGAGTTCTTTTGTCTAATTATACCCTACACTAAGAGTGAAAGTGTATATTCAGTTTGGAACGCCGTTTGTAACACCCAGAAGGAAGCATCTCCGGCATGGAAAGGTATATATATTCTTGATCAGCATGACCTTCTGAGTCGATTTAGCGATGTCCGTCTCCCTGTTGAAATCCCTACCACTTAAAAAGTTGAAGAGTTAGATGAATGAAACTCATAATTTAGATTACTTATATACCTACGCTGTATGTGCGATCGGGCCAGATCGGTCCATTGTGACCTGTGATCTGACCATTTATATTCAAATAACTCACATAAAAAGCGACTTGTGGTTGAAATATCTATTAATAGATTTACATTTTCTTATCATGTGGTAAAGGAAATTGAGATCATCGATTAAAAATTGACATATATGGACTCTCGGAGGTCCATGACCCCCAAAAGGGGGTCAAAAACCACTTATTGGTCAAATATTTAATGGATAGCGAACCTCATTACACTGCTAATGGTACCCTTTGGAGTGGTCCATGACCCCCAAAAGGGGGCCAAAACCCCATTTATGACCCAATAATTGTTATTTTGGATATTAAAATGTTTATATATAATAATGATGAATTATATGATAATAATATATATTATTAATAATAATAAATAAAAACGAGTTGGGAAAGTTAAGTCACATGGGTAAGTTCGGTCACATGGGGCGGATTTTTATAGTCGGTCGGGCCCGACTATGGAATTCCCTACACCTTTGGTGGGGATATTAACCCTCAGAATATTATTCATATATCAGAAATATACGTCTTATATCCCCATAAATTAAAAAAATTATATAAAGTGTAAAAAACTAAAAAAAATAAATTTAAAAAATGTAATTGGGCGGACCACGCCTATATTTAAAATTTTGAAAGGCTAATAATTCATAGATTTGAATTTAATAATTTACGGATCAAATTTCCACTATGAAAACCCGGGAAATAATGAAAAAAAAAAGTGGGCGGATCACGCTCATTTTTGGACCACATATTTTTAGGTGAATTCTTACAATACGTTTTAAATTTTATAACTATACCTTGAATACTTTTCGAGTTATTAGTTCCGAAAAAGTTATATAAAATTGACTTGTATGGGAGGTGGGCGTGTCCGTTGACCGATTTGGCTCATTTTCAAACTCAGTTCCTACTTTTGGATAAAATATATTGAGACGAAATTTCATCGCATTCTGATCAGTATTTCTCAAGTTATTCTGTATTCGGACAGCAAGACAGCAAGACAGCAAGACGGACAGACAGACAGACGGACATGGCTAAACGGACTCGGGTAGTGATGCTGATCAAGAATATATATACTTTTCCATACCGGACACGCCTCCTAAGGGGCGTTACAATATATGCACAAAGTTAATATACCCTGTACCTCATAGGTGTAGGGTATAAAAAATAATAAAAAAATATTGCAGCAGGCAGGATACAAACCAGCGTCCTCATGCATAGAAGGAAGGCATACAATCGTCATCGACATATTTTAAAAGTTTTTATTTTCACACAAAATTAATTTAGCGTTTAATATAAATAAAATTTTGTCAAAATAACATTTTGGCAGACAAACAGAATTTATTTTTCAGAATACATTTTTTCTATGCGTGTGTCTACAATGCGTTCTAGTCCACAATGTCGTGCTTATAAGTCAAAATTTCGTGCTGATTTTACATTTTTGGCCAAAGAAAAAGAAGAGTTGTTTCGAAATTGAATTAATTTATGAACTAAAATTTAGTAAAAAAAAATTGAAAGCCTCAAAAGTTGATCATATCGTCGATGATACTGCAAAACCGCCTTACTGCATTTGAAAATTACGCCTAATTTTGTGTTATAATCCGGTTTTAAATGATATGTTGATTGATAAATTAGATAAATGCCATTATAAGTTATGACGCACTTATTTTTGTATGAAGTAAGTGCAGAATTGAGACACAAAATAGTTTTTTTCTTCTGTAAAAATCATTTTTGTAAGAGGTATTTCAAAAAGTAAATAGGCGTTATTGCAGTATCACCGATGATATTTTAACGTTCAAATTTTTTTTTTTTTTAGTTATGACTATTTTGAGGAGGGTGTTATTTTACCCCACCTATTTTGCAAATTAAATAAAACCAAGATTTTGCGCGTTCAATTTAATATGATTGTTTATTAGTTGATGATCAGAACAGAAGTGATTTTGTTAATTTCATAAAGCATACTTGAAACATATGCATAATGAGAGACAATGCAAATGAAGGGATGAGCGCAATTAAATGCGTAAAAGAAAATAAGATAATTTCATATGTACTAGTGCGTCACGTAAATGTTAACATTACAATTTCAATGAGAGTTTTTATCTAACATAATTTAAAACAATGAAGTGTTATTGCTGCTGCGAACATTTTCCCACCGTTGGAAGGCGTAGACTTTCAACTGCATTTATTTCTACAGGAAGCACAGCAATCCTTTTCACCGCTCGCTTAATAGATCCATTTGCGGTGCGAACAATAGCAACACGAGCAACACCATCTTCGCCGCATATTGTGCTGATCACACGACCAAGCTGCCACTTTAATGGCGGAAGATTGTCGTCCTTTATCAGCACCAATGCACCCTCACGAATATTCGCTGTTGACGTGCGCCACTTTCCTCGCTCTTGTAACAAAAACAAGTAACACGCACTCCACTTTTTCCAAAATATTTGTTGTATGCAGCAAACGCGCTGCCATTGGTTTAAGCGAGTTATGTGAAGATGCGTACCGTCAGGCTTCACGATAGCCGTGAACGGAGCTCCAACCAAGAAATGGGCGGGAGTGAGCACGTCAAGATCGCTGGGATTTTCTGAAATTAGATAAAGTGGAAGAGAATTAATAATTGCGCCGATTTCGCACACTAAAGTTCGAATGTCAGTATTGAAAGACCGACGGTATGAAAGAAATGTAGTTTGGCCGACTTTACCGCCGCCTCCCATAATCCACCAAAATGTGGTGCACAAGCCGGTATAAACTTCCAATCAATGCCATCAGAAAGACATTGTCGGGATACAGCAAGATTGCGTGAATCGCTCAGAAATAACTGCATCAAATCAGCCAGCTCATTTTTGGCGCCAACAAAATTTGTGGCGTTATCCGACCAAATAGTCCGCGGCATGCCTCTTGTACAGATAAAACTTTTTAGTGCGGCTAAAAACGATGAAGTCGATAAATCTAAAACCAACTCAAAATGGGACGCTTTCGTCGAAAAGCACATAAAGATGCAAATATAGCATTTGATCGGCGGCCGATTGCGAACCTTTGATTTGTAGAAAACGGACCACAGAATTCGATGCCGGTAGTATTAAATGCTCTGTTTGATTGCACTCTGTCTGCCGGGAGGCAGCCCATAATATGTTCAAAAATCTTTGGCTTCAATGGAAAACATCTGATGCATTTGTTGCAACTGCAACTGTTTTCCGACCACCAATTGGCCCGTAATGTTGACGAATAGATGCGAGCAGGGCCTGATGGCCAGCATGTAAATATTTGCGATGATAGTACTCGATTATTGCGTTGGTGACTGAATGATGCTTTGGAAGAAAAATCGGATGCTGTGCCTCAAAATCTAAAGATGAATTTTGTAGTCGTCCTCCAACACGAAGTAATCCGTATGTATCGATGAACGGACTTAGCGAATGTAGTTTGCTGGAAGATGTTAGCTGATGGTTTGATCTTAGAGCCTTGAACTCAGCTGCGAAGTGAATTTGCTGGATATGGCGAATTAGTAAGTGTGTGCCCATTTTAATGTTTTGCGATGTCAATGGCTTATGGTCTTGCACAGTTCCTTTGGATTTCAATTGACGAAAATAATAAATGTAAGCAAAGATGCGCTGTAGTTTGTCGAACGAGTTGTGAAATTTGCAGGCGATCGATATGTCTCGTTGCGCAGAAACTATTAAAAACTTTCTACGTCTTACTGGTAGATTTGTTACGAAGTCCATATTTTGAGGCCAAAGAACGTGCTCTTCTAATAAAAATGATGGTCCATTATTCCAAAGTTTCGATTGTAGCTACTCAGTTGGAGAACATCCTCTCGAAAGAATATCGGCAGGATTCAATTATGTCGGTACATGGTCTGGTTAGCGTTTGTATCTGTACAACTCTGTTTGATATAAATACATTCAAATTTAATGGTTGCTCCCGTATCCAAGACAGTGCTACCATTGAATCTGACCAACAGTGAACCTTGTATGAATGTTGACTATTTTGTAATATAGATGCTACCAACTCAGCAAGAAGTAAGGCAGCTGACAACTCTAATTTTGGAATAGTTAAAGTTTTTAAGGGTGCGACACTTGCCTTTGCGCAAATCAAAGATGTTTTTATATGTCCCTTGTCTTTAGATTTAACATACACGCTGGCACCAAAAGCTGATAGACTTGCGTCGCAAAAAGCGTGAATTTCATAAGTAGAGCGAGGGGTTAGAACAAAGCGAGGAAATTGGAAGCTGCTTACAACATTGAACTGTTCGCATATAGCAGTCCAGACAGCTTCCAATGATTGTGGTAGACTCTCGTCCCACTGCAACTTTTCTTTCCAAAGTGCCTTACAAATATTTTTGCTCTAGTGATGACCGGTGAAATTAGACCAAGCGGGTCGTAAAAACGTGCAATTATGGATAGGACAGATCGTTTTGTTATACATCCGCTGGTTGTAATGGAGGTGAAGGCGAATTAAAAATAGTCATACTAATCCCAGTGTTTTTGTAACGTCAGTTCCATCGTGAAATTTTATAAATTTTTCACGATCTGACTCAGCAATTTCATGTAGGGCGTTTGAATCATTAGATCACCATTTGCGAATTTTAAAATCTCCTCGTTGTAGCAGATCTTGTACCTGTTGCCTAAGTTCAATAACTCGTTCTATGGAATCACCACCAGAAATTAGGTGTCTGTGAACTTAGCATATCAATTCCTAGAAGATCAACAAAAAAGGTGAGTTCACTTCGCATGCAGGTGAGTTCTATAGTTTCTCATACTTTTTTTTAATAGTTCTGCCCATTTGAGCCCAAAAAAATACACTTAAAAAAATGATCTGCTAACTTCCGGTAGCATATCATTTTCCAGAAAATCAAAAAAATTTGAGAGTTCTCTTCGCATGCAGTCGAGTTCTATAGTTCCTCATACTTTTTTTCAATACTTCCGCCCATTTTAGCCAAAAAAAAAAATACACTGAAAAATATTGTTGATCATTAAATAATACATCAAAAAAATGTACCAAACAGAGAAAAACAACAACATTTTTAGAGTTCTCTTCACATAAGTTCCGACCATTTTAGACATAAAAAATGCACTCAAAATAATTTGAAAAACCGTAGATTTTTTTCAAAATGCCAGAAAATCAAAAAATTTTGGGTGTTCTCTTCGCATGCAGTCGAGTTCTATAGTTCCTCATAATTTTTTTGAAAAGTTCCGACCGTTTTAGCCATAAAAAATACACTCAA
The DNA here is from genome assembly GCA_951804985.1 of Dryomyza anilis. NCBI lineage: Eukaryota > Metazoa > Arthropoda > Insecta > Diptera > Dryomyzidae > Dryomyza > Dryomyza anilis. The sequence continues at coordinate 53,063,353 of OX638135.1, forward strand.
AATAATTTGAAAACCCGTAAATCAAAAATTTTTTCAAAATGCCAGAAAATCAAAAAAATTTGAGAGTTCTCTTCGCATGCTGTCGAGTTCTATAGTTCCTCATACTTTTTTTAAAAAGTTCCGACCGTTTTAGCCATAAATAAAGCACTCAAGATAATTTTAAAAACCGTTAATAATAAAATTTTTCAAAATGTCAGATAATCAAACATTTTTGAGAGTTCTCTTCGCATGCAGTCGAGTTCTATAGTTCCTCATACTTTTTTTTAAGTTCCGACCATTTAAGACATAAAAAATACACTCAAAATAATTTGAAAAACCGTAAATCAAAAATTTTTTCAAAGTGCCATTAAATAAAGACTACAACAATAATGAATTCCGATGCGTATACACAGACTTCAACGACAACTTTTCATTGCTACCTTGTATCATCACATGGCAACAAACAGACGCATGACAACAGACAGACGCATGCCACCATACAGTCGTATGGCACCACACTGCATGTATGTATCTACTAGATACTAGATGTATCCACTATTGGGTGATTTCTTTTGTATAATTTAGTTACTATTTTTTTGAATGTTAAGGGAAAAATTCAATATTTATTATAAAGTAAAAAATTTATTTTTATTAAAAAATTTAATTTTTAATGGAAAATTAAATTTTTAGTAAAAATGCCATTTTTACTGAAATGTAATTGAAAAATTATATTTTTTTATTAAAAATTCAATTTTAATTGAACAATTAAATTTAAAGTGCAATATTGGATTTTCAGTGACAATTATAATTTTAGTGAAAAATTTAAATTTTTAATAAAAATTAATTATTAGTGATTAGTGGATGGCTGTTTTAGATACATACATGCAGTGTGGTGCCATACGACTGTATTATTATTATTTATTATTTATTATTTATTATTTATTATTTATTATTTATTATTTATTATTTATTATTTATTATTTATTATTTATTATTTATTATTTATTATTTATTATTTATTATTTATTATTTATTATTTATTATTTATTATTTATTATTTATTATTTATTATTTATTATTTATTATTTATTATTTATTATTTATTATTTATTATTTATTATTTATTATTTATTATTTATTATTTATTATTTATTATTTATTATTTATTATTTATTATTTATTATTTATTATTTATTATTTATTATTTATTATTTATTATTTATTATTTATTATTTATTATTTATTATTTATTATTTATTATTTATTATTTATTATTTATTATTTATTATTTATTATTTATTATTTATTATTTATTATTTATTATTTATTATTTATTATTTATTATTTATTATTTATTATTTATTATTTATTATTTATTATTTATTATTTATTATTTATTATTTATTATTTATTATTTATTATTTATTATTTATTATTTATTATTTATTATTTATTATTTATTATTTATTATTTATTATTTATTATTTATTATTTATTATTTATTATTTATTATTTATTATTTATTATTTATTATTTATTATTTATTATTTATTATTTATTATTTATTATTTATTATTTATTATTTATTATTTATTATTTATTATTTATTATTTATTATTTATTATTTATTATTTATTATTTATTATTTATTATTTATTATTTATTATTTATTATTTATTATTTATTATTTATTATTTATTATTTATTATTTATTATTTATTATTTATTATTTATTATTTATTATTTATTATTTATTATTTATTATTTATTATTTATTATTTATTATTTATTATTTATTATTTATTATTTATTATTTATTATTTATTATTTATTATTTATTATTTATTATTTATTATTTATTATTTATTATTTATTATTTATTATTTATTATTTATTATTTATTATTTATTATTTATTATTTATTATTTATTATTTATTATTTATTATTTATTATTTATTATTTATTATTTATTATTTATTATTTATTATTTATTATTTATTATTTATTATTTATTATTTATTATTTATTATTTATTATTTATTATTTATTATTTATTATTTATTATTTATTATTTATTATTTATTATTTATTATTTATTATTTATTATTTATTATTTATTATTTATTATTTATTATTTATTATTTATTATTTATTATTTATTATTTATTATTTATTATTTATTATTTATTATTTATTATTTATTATTTATTATTTATTATTTATTATTTATTATTTATTATTTATTATTTATTATTTATTATTTATTATTTATTATTTATTATTTATTATTTATTATTTATTATTTATTATTTATTATTTATTATTTATTATTTATTATTTATTATTTATTATTTATTATTTATTATTTATTATTTATTATTTATTATTTATTATTTATTATTTATTATTTATTATTTATTATTTATTATTTATTATTTATTATTTATTATTTATTATTTATTATTTATTATTTATTATTTATTATTTATTATTTATTATTTATTATTTATTATTTATTATTTATTATTTATTATTTATTATTTATTATTTATTATTTATTATTTATTATTTATTATTTATTATTTATTATTTATTATTTATTATTTATTATTTATTATTTATTATTTATTATTTATTATTTATTATTTATTATTTATTATTTATTATTTATTATTTATTATTTATTATTTATTATTTATTATTTATTATTTATTATTTATTATTTATTATTTATTATTTATTATTTATTATTTATTATTTATTATTTATTATTTATTATTTATTATTTATTATTTATTATTTATTATTTATTATTTATTATTTATTATTTATTATTTATTATTTATTATTTATTATTTATTATTTATTATTTATTATTTATTATTTATTATTTATTATTTATTATTTATTATTTATTATTTATTATTTATTATTTATTATTTATTATTTATTATTTATTATTTATTATTTATTATTTATTATTTATTATTTATTATTTATTATTTATTATTTATTATTTATTATTTATTATTTATTATTTATTATTTATTATTTATTATTTATTATTTATTATTTATTATTTATTATTTATTATTTATTATTTATTATTTATTATTTATTATTTATTATTTATTATTTATTATTTATTATTTATTATTTATTATTTATTATTTATTATTTATTATTTATTATTTATTATTTATTATTTATTATTTATTATTTATTATTTATTATTTATTATTTATTATTTATTATTTATTATTTATTATTTATTATTTATTATTTATTATTTATTATTTATTATTTATTATTTATTATTTATTATTTATTATTTATTATTTATTATTTATTATTTATTATTTATTATTTATTATTTATTATTTATTATTTATTATTTATTATTTATTATTTATTATTTATTATTTATTATTTATTATTTATTATTTATTATTTATTATTTATTATTTATTATTTATTATTTATTATTTATTATTTATTATTTATTATTTATTATTTATTATTTATTATTTATTATTTATTATTTATTATTTATTATTTATTATTTATTATTTATTATTTATTATTTATTATTTATTATTTATTATTTATTATTTATTATTTATTATTTATTATTTATTATTTATTATTTATTATTTATTATTTATTATTTATTATTTATTATTTATTATTTATTATTTATTATTTATTATTTATTATTTATTATTTATTATTTATTATTTATTATTTATTATTTATTATTTATTATTTATTATTTATTATTTATTATTTATTATTTATTATTTATTATTTATTATTTATTATTTATTATTTATTATTTATTATTTATTATTTATTATTTATTATTTATTATTTATTATTTATTATTTATTATTTATTATTTATTATTTATTATTTATTATTTATTATTTATTATTTATTATTTATTATTTATTATTTATTATTTATTATTTATTATTTATTATTTATTATTTATTATTTATTATTTATTATTTATTATTTATTATTTATTATTTATTATTTATTATTTATTATTTATTATTTATTATTTATTATTTATTATTTATTATTTATTATTTATTATTTATTATTTATTATTTATTATTTATTATTTATTATTTATTATTTATTATTTATTATTTATTATTTATTATTTATTATTTATTATTTATTATTTATTATTTATTATTTATTATTTATTATTTATTATTTATTATTTATTATTTATTATTTATTATTTATTATTTATTATTTATTATTTATTATTTATTATTTATTATTTATTATTTATTATTTATTATTTATTATTTATTATTTATTATTTATTATTTATTATTTATTATTTATTATTTATTATTTATTATTTATTATTTATTATTTATTATTTATTATTTATTATTTATTATTTATTATTTATTATTTATTATTTATTATTTATTATTTATTATTTATTATTTATTATTTATTATTTATTATTTATTATTTATTATTTATTATTTATTATTTATTATTTATTATTTATTATTTATTATTTATTATTTATTATTTATTATTTATTATTTATTATTTATTATTTATTATTTATTATTTATTATTTATTATTTATTATTTATTATTTATTATTTATTATTTATTATTTATTATTTATTATTTATTATTTATTATTTATTATTTATTATTTATTATTTATTATTTATTATTTATTATTTATTATTTATTATTTATTATTTATTATTTATTATTTATTATTTATTATTTATTATTTATTATTTATTATTTATTATTTATTATTTATTATTTATTATTTATTATTTATTATTTATTATTTATTATTTATTATTTATTATTTATTATTTATTATTTATTATTTATTATTTATTATTTATTATTTATTATTTATTATTTATTATTTATTATTTATTATTTATTATTTATTATTTATTATTTATTATTTATTATTTATTATTTATTATTTATTATTTATTATTTATTATTTATTATTTATTATTTATTATTTATTATTTATTATTTATTATTTATTATTTATTATTTATTATTTATTATTTATTATTTATTATTTATTATTTATTATTTATTATTTATTATTTATTATTTATTATTTATTATTTATTATTTATTATTTATTATTTATTATTTATTATTTATTATTTATTATTTATTATTTATTATTTATTATTTATTATTTATTATTTATTATTTATTATTTATTATTTATTATTTATTATTTATTATTTATTATTTATTATTTATTATTTATTATTTATTATTTATTATTTATTATTTATTATTTATTATTTATTATTTATTATTTATTATTTATTATTTATTATTTATTATTTATTATTTATTATTTATTATTTATTATTTATTATTTATTATTTATTATTTATTATTTATTATTTATTATTTATTATTTATTATTTATTATTTATTATTTATTATTTATTATTTATTATTTATTATTTATTATTTATTATTTATTATTTATTATTTATTATTTATTATTTATTATTTATTATTTATTATTTATTATTTATTATTTATTATTTATTATTTATTATTTATTATTTATTATTTATTATTTATTATTTATTATTTATTATTTATTATTTATTATTTATTATTTATTATTTATTATTTATTATTTATTATTTATTATTTATTATTTATTATTTATTATTTATTATTTATTATTTATTATTTATTATTTATTATTTATTATTTATTATTTATTATTTATTATTTATTATTTATTATTTATTATTTATTATTTATTATTTATTATTTATTATTTATTATTTATTATTTATTATTTATTATTTATTATTTATTATTTATTATTTATTATTTATTATTTATTATTTATTATTTATTATTTATTATTTATTATTTATTATTTATTATTTATTATTTATTATTTATTATTTATTATTTATTATTTATTATTTATTATTTATTATTTATTATTTATTATTTATTATTTATTATTTATTATTTATTATTTATTATTTATTATTTATTATTTATTATTTATTATTTATTATTTATTATTTATTATTTATTATTTATTATTTATTATTTATTATTTATTATTTATTATTTATTATTTATTATTTATTATTTATTATTTATTATTTATTATTTATTATTTATTATTTATTATTTATTATTTATTATTTATTATTTATTATTTATTATTTATTATTTATTATTTATTATTTATTATTTATTATTTATTATTTATTATTTATTATTTATTATTTATTATTTATTATTTATTATTTATTATTTATTATTTATTATTTATTATTTATTATTTATTATTTATTATTTATTATTTATTATTTATTATTTATTATTTATTATTTATTATTTATTATTTATTATTTATTATTTATTATTTATTATTTATTATTTATTATTTATTATTTATTATTTATTATTTATTATTTATTATTTATTATTTATTATTTATTATTTATTATTTATTATTTATTATTTATTATTTATTATTTATTATTTATTATTTATTATTTATTATTTATTATTTATTATTTATTATTTATTATTTATTATTTATTATTTATTATTTATTATTTATTATTTATTATTTATTATTTATTATTTATTATTTATTATTTATTATTTATTATTTATTATTTATTATTTATTATTTATTATTTATTATTTATTATTTATTATTTATTATTTATTATTTATTATTTATTATTTATTATTTATTATTTATTATTTATTATTTATTATTTATTATTTATTATTTATTATTTATTATTTATTATTTATTATTTATTATTTATTATTTATTATTTATTATTTATTATTTATTATTTATTATTTATTATTTATTATTTATTATTTATTATTTATTATTTATTATTTATTATTTATTATTTATTATTTATTATTTATTATTTATTATTTATTATTTATTATTTATTATTTATTATTTATTATTTATTATTTATTATTTATTATTTATTATTTATTATTTATTATTTATTATTTATTATTTATTATTTATTATTTATTATTTATTATTTATTATTTATTATTTATTATTTATTATTTATTATTTATTATTTATTATTTATTATTTATTATTTATTATTTATTATTTATTATTTATTATTTATTATTTATTATTTATTATTTATTATTTATTATTTATTATTTATTATTTATTATTTATTATTTATTATTTATTATTTATTATTTATTATTTATTATTTATTATTTATTATTTATTATTTATTATTTATTATTTATTATTTATTATTTATTATTTATTATTTATTATTTATTATTTATTATTTATTATTTATTATTTATTATTTATTATTTATTATTTTATTAACAGGCAATGTGAAAAATAATGATCCAAAACGCAAAGAATATAAAACACGACACGTCTGTTCTATTCAAAGTATTTATTACGAGTAAAAAACAAAATTATATATAAGCATAAAAGGGAAACAAATTATTCCAGTGTTGCTAATTGTATGAGAAGATATTCTGTGTTGAGTATTTCTTCCAACACTCCTCCTCAACACGGATATACCTTTTACAAAAACATATTATAATTTAATCTAAATGCAGACCCAATAATTTAACAAACTTATCATGTTTTGATTTTGTTAAATTTTTGGTTAGCACATCAGCAATCATGTTATTAGTATCAATATATTTTATTTTAATATCATTACTATTAACGGCTTGTCTAATAAAGTGAAACTTAATATCTATGTGTTTGCTGCGCGCATGATACACGGGATTTTTAGCCAGTTGCTGCGCGCTCAAATTGTCTCCATGCAATACTGTAGGTGATGGTGAACTGAATCCAATCTCTGCTAGTAGTCGTCGCAAGTAAATTGCCTCTTTCGCCGCCGTGGACAATGCTACATACTCGGCCTCAGTGCTGCTGAGAGCTACGCATGGTTGCTTTTTAGATTCCCATGAGAACACACTGCTACCCATGAAGAAAGCAAAGCCTGTATATGACTTGCGATCCGCCGTATTGCTACCCCAATCTGCGTCAACGTAACCTTCTATTGGCAGGCCAGTTGAACGGTAGCATATTTTATAATCCATCGTTTTACTTAGATACCTCAGCACGTGTTTAACGCCAGCTTCATGCTCCTGATGAGGATTCGTATTGCGCTGTGATAACTTAGACACTGAATGTAGTATATCAGGTCTAGTTGATATTGCCAGGTACATCAGAGCGCCAATTGAGGATTGATATGCAGTGGGATCAACCTTTTTACATTCACTGCTATCGCACCCAACTTGAAAACCAGCATCTAATGGCGTTCCTACGGGACGACAATTTTCCATGCCATATTGCCTCAGTAGATCCTTGATGTATTGCGTCTGACTTACAGAAATAGCACCAAGATCACCTTCCCGATCTATCTTCATGCCCAAAATAAACTGCAATGGACCCTTGTCCACACATTCGAAGCTGTTCGATATTTGCGATTTAATTGACAAAACATCATCTCTCGACTGACAAGCTAGTATGATATCGTCAACGTATATAGCGATCAAACATAAATTACCATTAATCCAAAGCTTGTATAAACAGGGTTCATTGTTGCAAGCGGTGAAACCAATCTGCTTGAGCACGTCGTCTATCTTCGAGTTCCACTCTCTTCCGGACTGCTTCAGCCCATATATGGCCTTGTTCAGCTTCAGCACGCGGTGTGGATACCTCTCGTCAACGAAACTCTCAGGCTGCTTCATGTACACCTTATCTCGCAATTCACTATTTAGATATGTACGTCCATCTGGTGTAGATACATCTTAAGCTCAGCGGCCAGCGCCAACAACATGCGTATAGTAGCATAACGCACAACTGGTGAAAATGTTTCAAAGTAGTTCAACCCGAACTTTTGACTGCAACCTTTCGCCACTAGTCGCGACTTAAACCGATCCACGCTACCGTCTTTGTTCTTCTTTAGAGCAAACACCCATTTGCATCCAATGGCACTCTGTCCTGCTGGCAAATCTACCAACGACCACGTGTTTTTTGCAATAAGCGATGCATACTCGCTCTCCATTGCATGTATCCATTGATTTGAATGACTGCTATTAATCGCTTCAACTACAGTTTCCGCTGTATCAATCTCTACAGTGTCTTGCATAACATTCAAGACATAGTACACCTTCCTCGGTCGGCCAGACCTCCCCGTACGCACAATTTTTGGTCTTCCAGGTCCAATTCTGCCACACGAGTCATCTTCATTTTGCACATTTTCATCACATGCTGCATCGCCGTCTTTTGCAACCTCACCATCATCGTCGACACTTGCGCTCGCCGTTGCGTACGAGTCGTCACTGCGTACACTTGTACTGCACACCGCTTCATCATCCATATCGAAGAACACGATGTCATTTTTGTCTGTCCGAATTGTGAAAAACTCCTCAAATAACACATCCCGTTTTTCTACAATACGACGCTCGTCCGCATCATACAGCCGGTATGCCTTCGATGACAAAGAATATCCAACCATCTTGTATTCTTTTCCTTTTGCTTGGAATTTCTTATGATGTGTTTTATCCAGAGCCACAGCTACAGATCCAAAAACACGTAGATGCTTCACAATTGGCTTCCTGCCCGTCCATGCTTCGAAAGGCGTTTTATCGACCAGTGCCTTGGTAGGTGATCTGTTTCGCAAATAAACCGAGGTTGAAATGGCTTCTGCCCACAGCGACTCGCACAACCCAGCATGAACCAACATGCTCCTAGCCATTTCGACTAGAGTACGATTTGCTCTTTCCGCGACACCGTTTTGTTGCGGCGTGCATGGCACGGTTAACTGACGCGTAATGCCTTGCTCTTGTAAATATTTATCGAAAGTCTTATTAACGAACTCGCGCCCATTGTCACTTCTGATCGCTTTTATTTTTCGTTCTGTTTGACGTTCTACTAAATTTTTAAAAACAACAAACTTGTCAAACACTTCGTCTTTTGACTTTAAAAAATAAACAAACATACGCCTCGACATGTCATCGGTAAATGTTAGAAAATAACGCGCGCCACCGAGCGATTGTGTGCTGAACGGACCGCACACATCCGTATGAATGAGATCTAAAACATTTTTCGCACGATTCTCACTTGCACTTGGAAATGGTTGCGTATGGATTTTACTTTTCATGCAAGTGTTACAAGCAACGTGCTTTGGAATACTTAGTTTTTGAATTCCACGCACCATTCCCTTATTAGTCAATTGCATTAAACTTGTATAGTTCAAGTGGCCGTATCTGTTGTGCCACATAACAGCATCATTGCACGACGCGTTAAAACATTTATTTTGGATGTCCTCAAACACAAATAATTTATTGATTTTTTTAGCTTTGAAAACCACTGTGCCATTTCTTTTTACTTCTGCAGATTTGTCATTAAAATTTACAACTAGTCCTTTTTCGACTGCACGACTCACTGACATGAAATTTCCAATCATGCTTGGCACATACAAAACTTCACTTAAAATCAAGTCACACATTGATGTTTTTATTTTGACTTCACCAACTCCTTCGGCCATTATGAAGTTCTCCCCCGCCAACGTCACTCATTCTTTGTGTTCATGAAATGAAGAGAACATGCCACGATCGTCGGCTTCACACTAAGAGTGATCATAGCCAGCGCCTTCTCATCTTGTGTTTCCCATTGCTCAGCATTTGCGCTTTCTGCTTTTTTAGACTTGCCGCTAACTAACTTCCACAATTCAGCGTGCACCAACACACTTTTCATTTGAATTGACCAGGAATCAAAGTTTTTTCCGTCCAATTTTTCTATTTGATACATAGAACTCATTTTTCTTTTTTTTTTATTGAAATTGTTTTGACAAATAAAATTATGCGACACACGCGCTGCACGGAAAGTTCTATTAAACGAAACACGTTTCCACTGACTCGCGAATACTTATCGACGCCACACGCCTGCGCTTATTACAATTATTAAAAAAAAAAAACGTTATGCCTGGGCCCATAACCTATTAACAGGCAATGTGAAAAATAATGATCCAAAACGCAAAGAATATAAAACACGACACGTCTGTTCTATTCAAAGTATTTATTACGAGTAAAAAACAAAATTATATATAAGCATAAAAGGGAAACAAATTATTCCAGTGTTGCTAATTGTATGAGAAGATATTCTGTGTTGAGTATTTCTTCCAACATATTTATTATTTATTATTTATTATTTATTATTTATTATTTATTATTTATTATTTATTATTTATTATTTATTATTTATTATTTATTATTTATTATTTATTATTTATTATTTATTATTTATTATTTATTATTTATTATTTATTATTTATTATTTATTATTTATTATTTATTATTTATTATTTATTTTTTATTATTTATTATTTATTATTTATTATTTATTATTTATTATTTATTATTTATTATTTATTATTTATTATTTATTATTTATTATTTATTATTTATTATTTATTATTTATTATTTATTATTTATTATTTATTATTTATTATTTATTATTTATTATTTATTATTTATTATTTATTATTTATTATTTATTATTTATTATTTATTATTTATTATTTATTATTTATTATTTATTATTTATTATTTATTATTTATTATTTATTATTTATTATTTATTATTTATTATTTATTATTTATTATTTATTATTTATTATTTATTATTTATTATTTATTATTTATTATTTATTATTTATTATTTATTATTTATTATTTATTATTTATTATTTATTATTTATTATTTATTATTTATTATTTATTATTTATTATTTATTATTTATTATTTATTATTTATTATTTATTATTTATTATTTATTATTTATTATTTATTATTTATTATTTATTATTTATTATTTATTATTTATTATTTATTATTTATTATTTATTATTTATTATTTATTATTTATTATTTATTATTTATTATTTATTATTTATTATTTATTATTTATTATTTATTATTTATTATTTATTATTTATTATTTATTATTTATTATTTATTATTTATTATTTATTATTTATTATTTATTATTTATTATTTATTATTTATTATTTATTATTTATTATTTATTATTTATTATTTATTATTTATTATTTATTATTTATTATTTATTATTTATTATTTATTATTTATTATTTATTATTTATTATTTATTATTTATTATTTATTATTTATTATTTATTATTTATTATTTATTATTTATTATTTATTATTTATTATTTATTATTTATTATTTATTATTTATTATTTATTATTTATTATTTATTATTTATTATTTATTATTTATTATTTATTATTTATTATTTATTATTTATTATTTATTATTTATTATTTATTATTTATTATTTATTATTTATTATTTATTATTTATTATTTATTATTTATTATTTATTATTTATTATTTATTATTTATTATTTATTATTTATTATTTATTATTTATTATTTATTATTTATTATTTATTATTTATTATTTATTATTTATTATTTATTATTTATTATTTATTATTTATTATTTATTATTTATTATTTATTATTTATTATTTATTATTTATTATTTATTATTTATTATTTATTATTTATTATTTATTATTTATTATTTATTATTTATTATTTATTATTTATTATTTATTATTTATTATTTATTATTTATTATTTATTATTTATTATTTATTATTTATTATTTATTATTTATTATTTATTATTTATTATTTATTATTTATTATTTATTATTTATTATTTATTATTTATTATTTATTATTTATTATTTATTATTTATTATTTATTATTTATTATTTATTATTTATTATTTATTATTTATTATTTATTATTTATTATTTATTATTTATTATTTATTATTTATTATTTATTATTTATTATTTATTATTTATTATTTATTATTTATTATTTATTATTTATTATTTATTATTTATTATTTATTATTTATTATTTATTATTTATTATTTATTATTTATTATTTATTATTTATTATTTATTATTTATTATTTATTATTTATTATTTATTATTTATTATTTATTATTTATTATTTATTATTTATTATTTATTATTTATTATTTATTATTTATTATTTATTATTTATTATTTATTATTTATTATTTATTATTTATTATTTATTATTTATTATTTATTATTTATTATTTATTATTTATTATTTATTATTTATTATTTATTATTTATTATTTATTATTTATTATTTATTATTTATTATTTATTATTTATTATTTATTATTTATTATTTATTATTTATTATTTATTATTTATTATTTATTATTTATTATTTATTATTTATTATTTATTATTTATTATTTATTATTTATTATTTATTATTTATTATTTATTATTTATTATTTATTATTTATTATTTATTATTTATTATTTATTATTTATTATTTATTATTTATTATTTATTATTTATTATTTATTATTTATTATTTATTATTTATTATTTATTATTTATTATTTATTATTTATTATTTATTATTTATTATTTATTATTTATTATTTATTATTTATTATTTATTATTTATTATTTATTATTTATTATTTATTATTTATTATTTATTATTTATTATTTATTATTTATTATTTATTATTTATTATTTATTATTTATTATTTATTATTTATTATTTATTATTTATTATTTATTATTTATTATTTATTATTTATTATTTATTATTTATTATTTATTATTTATTATTTATTATTTATTATTTATTATTTATTATTTATTATTTATTATTTATTATTTATTATTTATTATTTATTATTTATTATTTATTATTTATTATTTATTATTTATTATTTATTATTTATTATTTATTATTTATTATTTATTATTTATTATTTATTATTTATTATTTATTATTTATTATTTATTATTTATTATTTATTATTTATTATTTATTATTTATTATTTATTATTTATTATTTATTATTTATTATTTATTATTTATTATTTATTATTTATTATTTATTATTTATTATTTATTATTTATTATTTATTATTTATTATTTATTATTTATTATTTATTATTTATTATTTATTATTTATTATTTATTATTTATTATTTATTATTTATTATTTATTATTTATTATTTATTATTTATTATTTATTATTTATTATTTATTATTTATTATTTATTATTTATTATTTATTATTTATTATTTATTATTTATTATTTATTATTTATTATTTATTATTTATTATTTATTATTTATTATTTATTATTTATTATTTATTATTTATTATTTATTATTTATTATTTATTATTTATTATTTATTATTTATTATTTATTATTTATTATTTATTATTTATTATTTATTATTTATTATTTATTATTTATTATTTATTATTTATTATTTATTATTTATTATTTATTATTTATTATTTATTATTTATTATTTATTATTTATTATTTATTATTTATTATTTATTATTTATTATTTATTATTTATTATTTATTATTTATTATTTATTATTTATTATTTATTATTTATTATTTATTATTTATTATTTATTATTTATTATTTATTATTTATTATTTATTATTTATTATTTATTATTTATTATTTATTATTTATTATTTATTATTTATTATTTATTATTTATTATTTATTATTTATTATTTATTATTTATTATTTATTATTTATTATTTATTATTTATTATTTATTATTTATTATTTATTATTTATTATTTATTATTTATTATTTATTATTTATTATTTATTATTTATTATTTATTATTTATTATTTATTATTTATTATTTATTATTTATTATTTATTATTTATTATTTATTATTTATTATTTATTATTTATTATTTATTATTTATTATTTATTATTTATTATTTATTATTTATTATTTATTATTTATTATTTATTATTTATTATTTATTATTTATTATTTATTATTTATTATTTATTATTTATTATTTATTATTTATTATTTATTATTTATTATTTATTATTTATTATTTATTATTTATTATTTATTATTTATTATTTATTATTTATTATTTATTATTTATTATTTATTATTTATTATTTATTATTTATTATTTATTATTTATTATTTATTATTTATTATTTATTATTTATTATTTATTATTTATTATTTATTATTTATTATTTATTATTTATTATTTATTATTTATTATTTATTATTTATTATTTATTATTTATTATTTATTATTTATTATTTATTATTTATTATTTATTATTTATTATTTATTATTTATTATTTATTATTTATTATTTATTATTTATTATTTATTATTTATTATTTATTATTTATTATTTATTATTTATTATTTATTATTTATTATTTATTATTTATTATTTATTATTTATTATTTATTATTTATTATTTATTATTTATTATTTATTATTTATTATTTATTATTTATTATTTATTATTTATTATTTATTATTTATTATTTATTATTTATTATTTATTATTTATTATTTATTATTTATTATTTATTATTTATTATTTATTATTTATTATTTATTATTTATTATTTATTATTTATTATTTATTATTTATTATTTATTATTTATTATTTATTATTTATTATTTATTATTTATTATTTATTATTTATTATTTATTATTTATTATTTATTATTTATTATTTATTATTTATTATTTATTATTTATTATTTATTATTTATTATTTATTATTTATTATTTATTATTTATTATTTATTATTTATTATTTATTATTTATTATTTATTATTTATTATTTATTATTTATTATTTATTATTTATTATTTATTATTTATTATTTATTATTTATTATTTATTATTTATTATTTATTATTTATTATTTATTATTTATTATTTATTATTTATTATTTATTATTTATTATTTATTATTTATTATTTATTATTTATTATTTATTATTTATTATTTATTATTTATTATTTATTATTTATTATTTATTATTTATTATTTATTATTTATTATTTATTATTTATTATTTATTATTTATTATTTATTATTTATTATTTATTATTTATTATTTATTATTTATTATTTATTATTTATTATTTATTATTTATTATTTATTATTTATTATTTATTATTTATTATTTATTATTTATTATTTATTATTTATTATTTATTATTTATTATTTATTATTTATTATTTATTATTTATTATTTATTATTTATTATTTATTATTTATTATTTATTATTTATTATTTATTATTTATTATTTATTATTTATTATTTATTATTTATTATTTATTATTTATTATTTATTATTTATTATTTATTATTTATTATTTATTATTTATTATTTATTATTTATTATTTATTATTTATTATTTATTATTTATTATTTATTATTTATTATTTATTATTTATTATTTATTATTTATTATTTATTATTTATTATTTATTATTTATTATTTATTATTTATTATTTATTATTTATTATTTATTATTTATTATTTATTATTTATTATTTATTATTTATTATTTATTATTTATTATTTATTATTTATTATTTATTATTTATTATTTATTATTTATTATTTATTATTTATTATTTATTATTTATTATTTATTATTTATTATTTATTATTTATTATTTATTATTTATTATTTATTATTTATTATTTATTATTTATTATTTATTATTTATTATTTATTATTTATTATTTATTATTTATTATTTATTATTTATTATTTATTATTTATTATTTATTATTTATTATTTATTATTTATTATTTATTATTTATTATTTATTATTTATTATTTATTATTTATTATTTATTATTTATTATTTATTATTTATTATTTATTATTTATTATTTATTATTTATTATTTATTATTTATTATTTATTATTTATTATTTATTATTTATTATTTATTATTTATTATTTATTATTTATTATTTATTATTTATTATTTATTATTTATTATTTATTATTTATTATTTATTATTTATTATTTATTATTTATTATTTATTATTTATTATTTATTATTTATTATTTATTATTTATTATTTATTATTTATTATTTATTATTTATTATTTATTATTTATTATTTATTATTTATTATTTATTATTTATTATTTATTATTTATTATTTATTATTTATTATTTATTATTTATTATTTATTATTTATTATTTATTATTTATTATTTATTATTTATTATTTATTATTTATTATTTATTATTTATTATTTATTATTTATTATTTATTATTTATTATTTATTATTTATTATTTATTATTTATTATTTATTATTTATTATTTATTATTTATTATTTATTATTTATTATTTATTATTTATTATTTATTATTTATTATTTATTATTTATTATTTATTATTTATTATTTATTATTTATTATTTATTATTTATTATTTATTATTTATTATTTATTATTTATTATTTATTATTTATTATTTATTATTTATTATTTATTATTTATTATTTATTATTTATTATTTATTATTTATTATTTATTATTTATTATTTATTATTTATTATTTATTATTTATTATTTATTATTTATTATTTATTATTTATTATTTATTATTTATTATTTATTATTTATTATTTATTATTTATTATTTATTATTTATTATTTATTATTTATTATTTATTATTTATTATTTATTATTTATTATTTATTATTTATTATTTATTATTTATTATTTATTATTTATTATTTATTATTTATTATTTATTATTTATTATTTATTATTTATTATTTATTATTTATTATTTATTATTTATTATTTATTATTTATTATTTATTATTTATTATTTATTATTTATTATTTATTATTTATTATTTATTATTTATTATTTATTATTTATTATTTATTATTTATTATTTATTATTTATTATTTATTATTTATTATTTATTATTTATTATTTATTATTTATTATTTATTATTTATTATTTATTATTTATTATTTATTATTTATTATTTATTATTTATTATTTATTATTTATTATTTATTATTTATTATTTATTATTTATTATTTATTATTTATTATTTATTATTTATTATTTATTATTTATTATTATATTATATATTATTTATTATTTATTATTTATTATTTATTATTTATTATTTATTATTTATTATTTATTATTTATTATTTATTATTTATTATTTATTATTTATTATTTATTATTTATTATTTATTATTTATTATTTATTATTTATTATTTATTATTTATTATTTATTATTTATTATTTATTATTTATTATTTATTATTTATTATTTATTATTTATTATTTATTATTTATTATTTATTATTTATTATTTATTATTTATTATTTATTATTTATTATTTATTATTTATTATTTATTATTTATTATTTATTATTTATTATTTATTATTTATTATTTATTATTTATTATTTATTATTTATTATTTATTATTTATTATTTATTATTTATTATTTATTATTTATTATTTATTATTTATTATTTATTATTTATTATTTATTATTTATTATTTATTATTTATTATTTATTATTTATTATTTATTATTTATTATTTATTATTTATTATTTATTATTTATTATTTATTATTTATTATTTATTATTTATTATTTATTATTTATTATTTATTATTTATTATTTATTATTTATTATTTATTATTTATTATTTATTATTTATTATTTATTATTTATTATTTATTATTTATTATTTATTATTTATTATTTATTATTTATTATTTATTATTTATTATTTATTATTTATTATTTATTATTTATTATTTATTATTTATTATTTATTATTTATTATTTATTATTTATTATTTATTATTTATTATTTATTATTTATTATTTATTATTTATTATTTATTATTTATTATTTATTATTTATTATTTATTATTTATTATTTATTATTTATTATTTATTATTTATTATTTATTATTTATTATTTATTATTTATTATTTATTATTTATTATTTATTATTTATTATTTATTATTTATTATTTATTATTTATTATTTATTATTAATTATAAACCGAAATTTGTACTACATTTACAAAAATGTAATCACCACATTTTTTTTCTTTTAGTTTAATAGGATAATAAATGTGTGGGATGACCATATCGACCAAAAAAGTAAAATTTGAGTTTTTACCTTTTCGATTTCAATGAAATTTGGGCAACTGATAAATAGTATCGAAAAATGCCATGCTCATTTCATGGAAATTCAGCACACCTAAAAATACATTTAAAAAAAAAACCCATGCCAATTTTAGAACGTTTTAACCAAAGCATTTAACCAATGCATTTTTTATGGCTAAAATGGTCGGAACTTAAAAAAAAAGTATGAGGAACTGTAGAACTCGACTGCATGTAAAGAGAACTCTCAAATTTTTTTGATTTTCTGGCATTTTGAAAAAATTTTTGATTTACGGTTTTTCAAATTATGTTGAGTGTATTTTTTATGGCTAAAACGGTCGGAACTTTTTTAAAAAAGTATGAGGAACTATAGAACTCGACTGCATACGAAGAGAACTCTCAAATTTTTTTGATTTTCTGGCATTTAGAAAAATATTTTGATTTATTTTGAGTGTATTTTTTATGGCTAAAATGGTCGGAACTTTAAAAAAAAGTATGAGGAACTATAGAACTCGACTGCATGCGAAGAGAACTCTCAAAATTTGTTGATTTTCTGAAATTTTTAAAAATTTTATGATTTACGGTTTTTTCAAATTATTTTGAGTGTAGTTTTTATGGCTAAATCGGTCGGAACTTTTTAAAAAAAGTATGAGGAATAATAGAACTCGACTGCATCCGAAGAGAACTCTCAAAATTTTTTGATTTTCTGTCATTTTGAAAAATTTTATGATTTACGGTTTTTAAAATTATTTTGAGTGCATTTTTATGGCTAAAATGGTAGGTACTTTAAAAAAAGTATGAGGAACTATAGAACTCGACTGCATGTGAAGAGAACTCTCAAAATTTTGTTGTTTTTTTTCTGTTTGGTACATTGTTTTGATGTATCATTTAATGATCAACAATATTTTTCAGTGTATTTTTTTTGCTAAAATGGGTGGAACTATTGAAAAAAAGAGGAACTATAGAACTCGACTGCATGCGAAGTGAACTCTCAAAATTTTTTGATTTTCTTGAAAATGATATGCTACCGGAAGTTAGCAGATCATTTTTTTGGGCTTAAATGGGCAGAACTATTAAAAAAAAGTATGAGAAACTATAGAACTCACCTGCATGCGAAGAGAACTCACCTTTTTTGTTGATCTTCTGGGAATTGATATGCTACACTAAGAAAACAAGATGTTTATGAAAGTCTTGCTGCAACTATCTGTTTAAATTTACGCCTTGTAGCAAATATTCAAACATCCCATAAGTTTCAATAAAGTTGCAGCAAAACTATTAATATTTTTTAAATATGACATATATGCAGATAGTTACGAGATGTTTGCCACAACAGCAATGATAATTGAGATATTTACAGTTGACTGATAGCAAACATCCTGATTTATTGGACATTTGCAACAAAAATCTTGAGTTATTTTGACATTTCACTACTATAAAAAAAAGGAAAATGGCGTACTTTTTCATTACGTTCGATTTGTCCACAACAATTAAGTAAATCCAATAGTGTAAAAAAGTGTCAACTTAAATATTACATTGTAAAGGTAAAAGTGAAAATAAAATTTCCTGGGATTGAAATTATCAAGACGTAATGGAAAATATTTCTTTTCAGAGTTTACTTTGATGATATCAGCGCAGGCAAACTGTGCTATTCCGCGAAAAAGTCTCAAGTCATTGTACAATTTTACCTTCGGAGGATTTATAAACACGATGGCCATGTTTTAGAATAAGGATACTGTTTTACAATAAATATATATGCATTTGATTCATTTTATTTTAATTCAATAAAAATTACTCCGCGAATTCTAATGGAGTACCTTTTCCAAATATTCCATTGATGGTTGCTATAAATAATCGTAAATTTGAAAGATGGTTGCCAGCAATCACCCAAAATAGCTGGTAACTTTTATTTTAAAGTTTACTTTAAATTGTCTACGAATATGCGCCATTGTATTTTGACAAAGATTCTGAAGAATACACAAAATGTCCCAAGACAAAAATTCTAGGCACGGTCGAGACAGTTTAGAAACATTTTTTCGACATATTTTAAAAAGAGATATGCGGAGTTTGTATCACAAGCTGTCTAACCGAACTGCCCGATTCCAAAATATGCCGTGAATCCGTCATTAAATTTTACAAACTGCTATACACTTCCCAAAATATTCCATTTATCTGTGTGTTGGCCGGAAATATTGCTGAAAAATTACATAAATTTTGTCTCGGGGTATCAATATTAAATCGAATTTAAACATTATAGGCGCATAACCATAGACAATTTTAAACAACTTTAATAATTTGACTTAAAAAAATTCGACTTTTTTAGAATTTTTGTATAGAATAAATTGTCAAATAGATGATTTTGAATTTAAATTTGACTTTAAATTCTCAATACTAATGCGCCATAGTTTTTAAAAAATATACATATATTTTGTATATCTTCGTTGTACAACTATAAGTCCAAATACCATTTTTGAAAGTTTGATAAAAGTTCGACAATTCATAGTTTTAGATGTGTTGGTGTATTTTCATAATTAACGAGTTGGGAAAGTTTGGTCACATGGGTAAGTTCGGTCACATGGGACGGACTTTTATAGTCGGTCGGGCCCCAATTTCTGACGACGTATATCCAATTAATTTAAAAAAATTGATGTAAAAGTGAAAATAAAAAAAAAAATTGAAACATGTAGAAAAATAAATGTGGGCGAATCACGCCTACTTTTAAAACATATGTAAAGATTTAAGGCTAATATTGGATAATTTTGTTTTCACTAATTTGCGAATAAAATGACCACTATGAAAAAGCGAAAAGTAATAAAAAAAACAGTTGGGAAGTAGATCACATGGGAAATTTTAAAGTAGGTGTAATTATGATAGTTAGGATTATCAAAATTATAGTCGGTCTAAGCCGACTATAAATACCCTACACATATGTTTGGTTACCATTCAAAGTGATATATAGGTTACCAGGGTATACGAATCCTGAAAATAACTACAAATATTCAATCGCTGAAGAATTTCCATTCATTTGATACCCATATTTACAAATGGGTTGGTGTACTGAATTTCGATTTTTTTTTTGTGAACCACAAGTCTTTTCGCCGGAAAACTTTATTATCATGTATTTGAGCATGATGTCAATATATATTTGACCAAAAAAGTTTACCTAAGCACGTATACATAAAAATTGATCTTTATATGTACATTTTATATGAGGTATTTGAACATAAGTGGTCGGATCATTGGTCACAATAGACCGATCTCGCACATACAGCGTAGATATATTAGTAATCTAAGTTATAAGTTTCATTTATCTAGCTCTTATTATTATTTATTATTTATGGGCCCTATTATGATTAGCGAAGCGAATGTACTTGGTGAAGCGAACGCTTTGGCGAAGCGAACGCAATTTGGCGAATGAACTGGCGAATGAACTGGCGAATGAACTGGCGAATGTACTAATTTTTATGGTTTTATTTTTATGTTGTGGTGAGCAACACTTACAACATTGACGTATAAATGACGAATTTCAGAGTTGAAAAAAATAGTATCATGTTGCGTTCTTTTAGTACTTCCTTTTTTTTAGAACATATACTATTTTTTCTTAATATCTAATTTTTTTGTTATAAAACCCTTTTTATATTATAATATTTTATATTATTTATGGTTTAAAAAACGATAACTCGATTCAGAGCAATAATATTTTTTCGGTTTTTTGTAATTTTTTGTCTATAAAAGATCAAAAATTATAAAAATAAACTTCGGAACAATTCACATTATTTAAAATGTATAGTTAAATATGTTTTTAAATTTTAATATTGGTGCTATTTTTAATTACAATTAAATACTTTTTTATAAAAGTAGTTTTTTTTATTTGTAGCAATACTTTTTTTTATTTTGGTTTAAAGAAACCCTAAACTTTCCAAACAGCTGTTTACAACATGATGTTTTCTTGAAAATACATGAATTTAACAAATTGGCTCAACATTGTAAGTTAAAAATAAATAATTATACATTTCTTTAGTTGTATATTGTTTATTTTAGATATGGCATGTTGAATACCGTCGACACCGAAGATGACTACGTACAGGACATGGTGGCGGAGAAGGACTACAATGAGTTATTCTGGAAATTACCCGAACCCATAGAACAGCGTGCTAAGAGCCAAAAGGGTTAAAGAGCTCTTTCCGCTCGAGAGCAGAGTCGTCGTCAAACTCAAGGCAGAAGTGAAAAAGGAACCAAGTGATGGTGTTACAAATAACTACAACACGCAGCAGTCCAAATCATAAAGATGCAAATATTCCAAAACACATTGGCTTGCTCACTCCAGCCGATGATTTTGAAAAACTACTCAAACTACACATACTGCGTTTGGATAATAAAACGTGATGCTAAATTTCAACTTTATGCCAAACAAATGCGCGATATCATCTGGCAACTTTTGTTTGCCACCAAACCTTTGAATGCCACAAAAGTCTCCGATGCTTTGAAGGTGCTGCGCAAGTGCAGTCTCGATTTTAAGGCTTTTGGCGAGTACAACGATTGGTTGCGTGCCTTGAAGACGCAGGTTTGCAAGTAACATTTTTGATTTTTGGCAAAATCACATTACCAAATACGAGCTGGGTTTGTGTGTCATCGGTGAATTGTCGCTCGATGAGAAATTGGATTGGCAACAATTTTATAAAATTGATACCGGTGCGCTGCCGGATGATTTGGAAATGACTGATGAGTCGGTGGATGCACTGCTGGCCAACATGTAATTATTGTTTAAGCTTCTACGTGTTTCTTTAGATGTTATGTTTTCTTTCAAGTTTTTGTTGAAATCTGTTGTATTTTTTTCTTTTAGATATGCTAAGAATTTGAAATTCGTTTAGTGCATTGTACGCGAAACATATTGAAAAATCTATTAACTATTTAAATAAAGAAATATTAATGAAATCTTTAAGATGATTAAGAGGTAATTTTTACATAAAAAAATCAATAGGTGACTTAATAAAGAAAAGGTTCGCCGATTCGTCCACGGAAATTAAACGCTAAACTATTATTATTAAATTGTATATAAAATGTATTGAACAATGTACGATTAACTCTATTTATAAGTTAGGGCACAAAAACCTCGAAATTTGAGATAAAAGGATAAAAAAAATTAAGGATAAAAAAATTAAAAATCAGGAGAATCCCAATAAACAAAAACGCAGAAGCAAAAAAAAATAAAAAAATCAGAAGAAACACCTTAAAAATGATAGATTAGGCTACGTTCGCCGATTCGTCACATGATCTGTTGATTCGCTTGATTTTGACACTTGAAACGAATGAAATTTAGTTGAGTGTTGCACCTTTTTTTACGTTCGCTTCATTTTACCCGTTTTTGGCGAATAAAGTCTGGCGAATGTAAGCCGTGATAGCTTTTTGGACGTTCGCTTCGCCAAAACCATTCGCTTCGCTAATCAAATAATAAATATTTATTATTTATTATTTATTATTTATTATTTATTATTTATTATTTATTATTTATTATTTATTATTTATTATTTATTATTTATTATTTATTATTTATTATTTATTATTTATTATTTATTATTTATTATTTATTATTTATTATTTATTATTTATTATTTATTATTTATTATTTATTATTTATTATTTATTATTTATTATTTATTATTTATTATTTATTATTTATTATTTATTATTTATTATTTATTATTTATTATTTATTATTTATTATTTATTATTTATTATTTATTATTTATTATTTATTATTTATTATTTATTATTTATTATTTATTATTTATTATTTATTATTTATTATTTATTATTTATTATTTATTATTTATTATTTATTATTTATTATTTATTATTTATTATTTATTATTTATTATTTATTATTTATTATTTATTATTTATTATTTATTATTTATTATTTATTATTTATTATTTATTATTTATTATTTATTATTTATTATTTATTATTTATTATTTATTATTTATTATTTATTATTTATTATTTATTATTTATTATTTATTATTTATTATTTATTATTTATTATTTATTATTTATTATTTATTATTTATTATTTATTATTTATTATTTATTATTTATTATTTATTATTTATTATTTATTATTTATTATTTATTATTTATTATTTATTATTTATTATTTATTATTTATTATTTATTATTTATTATTTATTATTTATTATTTATTATTTATTATTTATTATTTATTATTTATTATTTATTATTTATTATTTATTATTTATTATTTATTATTTATTATTTATTATTTATTATTTATTATTTATTATTTATTATTTATTATTTATTATTTATTATTTATTATTTATTATTTATTATTTATTATTTATTATTTATTATTTATTATTTATTATTTATTATTTATTATTTATTATTTATTATTTATTATTTATTATTTATTATTTATTATTTATTATTTATTATTTATTATTTATTATTTATTATTTATTATTTATTATTTATTATTTATTATTTATTATTTATTATTTATTATTTATTATTTATTATTTATTATTTATTATTTATTATTTATTATTTATTATTTATTATTTATTATTTATTATTTATTATTTATTATTTATTATTTATTATTTATTATTTATTATTTATTATTTATTATTTATTATTTATTATTTATTATTTATTATTTATTATTTATTATTTATTATTTATTATTTATTATTTATTATTTATTATTTATTATTTATTATTTATTATTTATTATTTATTATTTATTATTTATTATTTATTATTTATTATTTATTATTTATTATTTATTATTTATTATTTATTATTTATTATTTATTATTTATTATTTATTATTTATTATTTATTATTTATTATTTATTATTTATTATTTATTATTTATTATTTATTATTTATTATTTATTATTTATTATTTATTATTTATTATTTATTATTTATTATTTATTATTTATTATTTATTATTTATTATTTATTATTTATTATTTATTATTTATTATTTATTATTTATTATTTATTATTTATTATTTATTATTTATTATTTATTATTTATTATTTATTATTTATTATTTATTATTTATTATTTATTATTTATTATTTATTATTTATTATTTATTATTTATTATTTATTATTTATTATTTATTATTTATTATTTATTATTTATTATTTATTATTTATTATTTATTATTTATTATTTATTATTTATTATTTATTATTTATTATTTATTATTTATTATTTATTATTTATTATTTATTATTTATTATTTATTATTTATTATTTATTATTTATTATTTATTATTTATTATTTATTATTTATTATTTATTATTTATTATTTATTATTTATTATTTATTATTTATTATTTATTATTTATTATTTATTATTTATTATTTATTATTTATTATTTATTATTTATTATTTATTATTTATTATTTATTATTTATTATTTATTATTTATTATTTATTATTTATTATTTATTATTTATTATTTATTATTTATTATTTATTATTTATTATTTATTATTTATTATTTATTATTTATTATTTATTATTTATTATTTATTATTTATTATTTATTATTTATTATTTATTATTTATTATTTATTATTTATTATTTATTATTTATTATTTATTATTTATTATTTATTATTTATTATTTATTATTTATTATTTATTATTTATTATTTATTATTTATTATTTATTATTTATTATTTATTATTTATTATTTATTATTTATTATTTATTATTTATTATTTATTATTTATTATTTATTATTTATTATTTATTATTTATTATTTATTATTTATTATTTATTATTTATTATTTATTATTTATTATTTATTATTTATTATTTATTATTTATTATTTATTATTTATTATTTATTATTTATTATTTATTATTTATTATTTATTATTTATTATTTATTATTTATTATTTATTATTTATTATTTATTATTTATTATTTATTATTTATTATTTATTATTTATTATTTATTATTTATTATTTATTATTTATTATTTATTATTTATTATTTATTATTTATTATTTATTATTTATTATTTATTATTTATTATTTATTATTTATTATTTATTATTTATTATTTATTATTTATTATTTATTATTTATTATTTATTATTTATTATTTATTATTTATTATTTATTATTTATTATTTATTATTTATTATTTATTATTTATTATTTATTATTTATTATTTATTATTTATTATTTATTATTTATTATTTATTATTTATTATTTATTATTTATTATTTATTATTTATTATTTATTATTTATTATTTATTATTTATTATTTATTATTTATTATTTATTATTTATTATTTATTATTTATTATTTATTATTTATTATTTATTATTTATTATTTATTATTTATTATTTATTATTTATTATTTATTATTTATTATTTATTATTTATTATTTATTATTTATTATTTATTATTTATTATTTATTATTTATTATTTATTATTTATTATTTATTATTTATTATTTATTATTTATTATTTATTATTTATTATTTATTATTTATTATTTATTATTTATTATTTATTATTTATTATTTATTATTTATTATTTATTATTTATTATTTATTATTTATTATTTATTATTTATTATTTATTATTTATTATTTATTATTTATTATTTATTATTTATTATTTATTATTTATTATTTATTATTTATTATTTATTATTTATTATTTATTATTTATTATTTATTATTTATTATTTATTATTTATTATTTATTATTTATTATTTATTATTTATTATTTATTATTTATTATTTATTATTTATTATTTATTATTTATTATTTATTATTTATTATTTATTATTTATTATTTATTATTTATTATTTATTATTTATTATTTATTATTTATTATTTATTATTTATTATTTATTATTTATTATTTATTATTTATTATTTATTATTTATTATTTATTATTTATTATTTATTATTTATTATTTATTATTTATTATTTATTATTTATTATTTATTATTTATTATTTATTATTTATTATTTATTATTTATTATTTATTATTTATTATTTATTATTTATTATTTATTATTTATTATTTATTATTTATTATTTATTATTTATTATTTATTATTTATTATTTATTATTTATTATTTATTATTTATTATTTATTATTTATTATTTATTATTTATTATTTATTATTTATTATTTATTATTTATTATTTATTATTTATTATTTATTATTTATTATTTATTATTTATTATTTATTATTTATTATTTATTATTTATTATTTATTATTTATTATTTATTATTTATTATTTATTATTTATTATTTATTATTTATTATTTATTATTTATTATTTATTATTTATTATTTATTATTTATTATTTATTATTTATTATTTATTATTTATTATTTATTATTTATTATTAATTATAAACCGAAATTTGTACTACATTTACAAAAATGTAATCAACAAATTTTTTTCTTTTAGTTTAATAGGATAATAAATGTGTGGGATGACCATATCGACCATAAAAGTAAAATTTGAGTTTTTACCTTTTCGATTTCAATGAAATTTGGGCAACTGATAAATAGTATCGAAAAATGCCATGCTCATTTCATGGAAGTTCAGCACACCTAAAAATACATTTAAAAAAACAACCCATGCCAATTTTAGAACGGTTTAACCAAAGCATTTAACCAATGCATTTTTTATGGCTAAAACGGTCGGAACTTTTTTAAAAAAGTATGAGGAACTATAGAACTCGACTGCATGCGAAGAGAACTCTCAAATTTTTTTGATTTTCTGGCATTTAGAAAAATATTTTGATTTATTTTGAGTGTATTTTTTATGGCTAAAATGGTCGGAACTTTAAAAAAAAGTATGAGGAACTATAGAACTCGACTGCATGCGAAGAGAACTCTCAAAATTTGTTGATTTTCTGGAATTTTTAAAAATTTTATGATTTACGGTTTTTTCAAATTATTTTGAGTGTAGTTTTTATGGCTAAATCGGTCGGAACTTTTTAAAAAAAGTATGAGGAACTATAGAACTCGACTGCATCCGAAGAGAACTCTCAACATTTTTTGATTTTCTGGCATTTTGAAAAATTTTATGATTTACGGTTTTTAAAATTATTTTGAGTGCATTTTTATGGCTAAAATGGTAGGTACTTAAAAAAAAAGTATGAGGAACTATAGAACTCGACTGCATGTGAATAGAACTCTCAAAATTTTGTTGTTTTTTTTCTGTTTGGTACATTGTTTTGATGTATCATTTAACGATTAACAATATTTTTCAGTGTATTTTTTTTGGCTAAAATGGGCGGAACTATTGAAAAAAAGTATGAGGAACTATAGAACTGGACTGCATGCGAACAGAACTCTCAAAATTTTTTGATTTTCTTGAAAATGATATGCTACCGGAAGTTAGCAGATCATTTTTTTAAGTGTATTTTTTTGGGCTTAAATGGGCAGAACTATTAAAAAAAAAGTATGAGAAACTATAGAACTCACCTGCATGCGAAGAGAACTCACCTTTTTTGTTGATCTTCTGGGAATTGATATGCTACACTTAGAAAACAAGATGTTTATGAAAGTCTTGCTGCAACTATCTGTTTAAATTTACGCCTTGTAGCAAATATTCAAACATCCCATAAGTTTCAATAAAGTTGCAGCAAAACTATTAATATTTTTTAAATATGACATATATGCAGATAGTTACGAGATGTTTGCCACAACAGCAATGATAATTGAGATATTTACAGTTGACTGATAACAAACATCCTGATTTATTGGACATTTGCAACAAAAATCTTGAGTTATTTTGACATTTCACTACTATAAAAAAGGAAAATGGCGTACTTTTTCATTACGTTCGATTTGTCCACAACAATTAAGTAAATCCAATAGTGTAAAAAAGTGTCAACTTAAATATTACATTGTAAAGGTAAAAGTGAAAATAAAATTTCCTGGGATTGAAATTATCAAGACGTAATGGAAAATATTTCTTTTCAGAGTTTACTTTGATGATATCAGCGCAGGCAAACTGTGCTATTCCGCGAAAAAGTCTCAAGTCATTGTACAATTTTACCTTCGGAGGATTTATAAACACGATGGCCATGTTTTAGAATAAGGATACTGTTTTACAATAAATATAAATGCATTTGATTCATTTTATTTTAATTCAATAAAAATTACTCCGCGAATTCTAATGGAGTACCTTTTCCAAATATTCCACAACTATTTTCCTATTTGTAAGATGTTTAATTGATGGTTGCTATAAATAATCGTAAATTTGAAAGATGGTTGCCAGCAATATTAATCGTATTTGTCAGATGTTTCAAAGATGTTTGTCTCAAAGCCGATCTAAATAATTTGTAAATAACTTGATATTTAGGGCTGTGATATTTGTGGTAACCATCTTTGTTTTCTTAGTGTAAGTTCACCAAGCGCGGATCCAGGGGGGGCGAGGGGGGTGATCGCCCCAAAAAGAGCGGAAACTATAGAGAACGGCGCAAAAATTGCAAAAAATCATAAAATTGCAAATTTTCCACCTCTACAGAAGGGCGTAAAATATAGAAAATGGCACAAAATTTTCAAAAAAGCATAAAATTTCATATGCATCATTTTCATTTCGTGTTTGTTTTGATAATTTTGCGCTTGTAAAGACGATAAAATTCTGTAAGTTATGCGCTGTTTTAATTTTGATTGTTATTTGAATAGTTTACGCCTTTTTGAGCTAATCTACATTGCGTCTTTGTGTAAAAATAACTATCTCCGGATTACTAATATTCTGTAAATTACATTTTTAACTGTTCGCTTTTTTTTAATTTTGCGACTTAAAAAAAAAACTTTTTGACATTTTAATTTTTGTTAAAATTGTCCAAAATAGCGGGTAACTTTTATTTTAAAGTTTACTTTAAATTGTCTACGAATATGCGCCATTGTATTTTGACATAGATTCTGAAGAATACACAAAATGTCCCAAGACAAAAATTCTAGGCACGGTCGAGACAGTTTAGAAACATTTTTTCGACATATTTTAAAAAGAGATATGCGGAGTTTGTATCACAAGCTGTCTAACCGAACTGCCCGATTCCAAAATATGCCGTGAATCCGTCATTAAATTTTACAAACTGCTATACACTTCCCAAAATATTCCATTTATCTGTGTGTTGGCCGGAAATATTGCTGAAAAATTACATAAATTTTGTCTCGGGGTATCAATATTAAATCGAATTTAAACATTATAGGCGCATAACCATAGACAATTTTAAACAACTTTAATAATTTGACTTAAAAAAATTCGACTTTTTTAGAATTTTTGTATAGAATAAATTGTCAAATAGATGATTTTGAATTTAAATTTGACTTTAAATTCTCAATACTAATGCGCCATAGTTTTTAAAAAATATACATATATTTTGTATATCTTCGTTGTACAACTATAAGTCCAAATACCATTTTTGAAAGTTTGATAAAAGTTCGACAATTCATAGTTTTAGATGTGTTGGTGTATTTTCATAATTAACGAGTTGGGAAAGTTTGGTCACATGGGTAAGTTCGGTCACATGGGACGGACTTTTATAGTCGGTCGGGCCCAAATTTCTGACGACGTATATCCAATTAATTTAAAAAATTGATGCAAAAGTGAAAATAAAAAAAATAATTTGAAACATGTAGAAAAATAAATGTGCTTTTAAAACATATGTATAGATTTAAGGCTAATATTGGATAATTTTGTTTTCACTAATTTGCGAATAAAATGACCACTATGAAAAAGCGAAAAGTAATAAAAAAACCAGTTGGGAAGGTTAGATCACATGGGAAATTTTAAAGTAGGTGTAATTATTATAGTTAGGATTATCAAAATTATAGTCGGTCTAAGCCGACTATAAATACCCTATACATATGTTTGGTTACCATTCAAAGTGATATATAGGTCACCAGGGTATACGAATCCTGAAAATAACTACAAACATTCAATCGCTGAAGAATTTCCATTCATTTCATACCCATATTTACAAATGGGTAGGAGTACTGAATTTCGATTTTTTTTTGTGAACCACAAGTCTTTTCGCCGGAAAACTTTATTATCATGTATTTGAGCATGATGTCAATATATATTTGACCAAAAATGTTTACCTAAGCACGTATACATAAAAATTGATCTTTATATGTACATTTTATATGAGGTATTTGAACATAAGTGGTCGGATCATTGGTCACAATAGACCGATCTCGCACATACAGCGTAGGTATATTAGTAATCTAAGTTATAAGTTTCATTTATCTAGCTCTTCAATTTTAAAAGTAGTAGGGATTTCAAAAGACAGACAGACGGACAGTCAGACGAACATCGCTAAATCGACTCAGGAGGTCATGCTGATCAAGAATATATATACTTTTCCATACCGGAGATGCTTCCTTCTGGGTGTCACAAACGGCGTACCAAACTATATATACCATTTCACTCTTAGTGTAGGGTATAATAAATATGTGATCAATTTTTGGATCACATCTTTTTAGGTGAATTCTAACAATACGTTTTAATTTTTATAAGTATATCTTGAATACTTTTCGAGTTATTGCTTTGTAATAAGTTATATAAAAGTGACTTGTTTGGGAGGTGGGCGTGTCCGTTGACCAATTTGGCTCATTTACATTGACAAAACTAACTTTTGGCTAAACAGTATTGAAACGAAATATCATCGCATTCTAAGCAGTATTTCTCAAGTTGTCGTGTATACGGACAGCAAGACAGCAAGACAGATGGACAGATGGACAGACGGACATGGCTTAACGGACTCGGCTGGTGATGCTGATAAAAAATATATATACTTTTCCATACCGGACACGCCTCCTAAGGGGCGTTACAATATATGCACAAAGTTAATATACCCTGTACCTTATAGGTGTAGGGTATAAAAATCAAATATTCACAAAATATATTTTTTAAGTATGTCCAATCGACACTGCGCTAAAAGGTTATGATTGTTTAGAATTAAAATTGAAGAAGTTATTAACAAAAAAATCAATATTGAAAAAAAATTTATTTGATGACTTTTAGTTCTATAACGACGATTTATAATCCTATTTTTACGTTTTTAGTATTTTTGAAATTAAAAAAAACTGTTGTAAATTAATTTAATAATTGGTGAAGTAACTATTACCTTTTAATTTTTGAATAAATGGTAAAAAAACCTAGGTTAAATATCAAACTTAAGTTTGGTACAAATGGTACATTTGGTACAAATGTTATTCTTTAAAAAAAACTCAAATTCAAATATTTTTGGTTTTCGAATTATGCTAACTTGAAAAGTGAAAATAATCATTAAAAATACATTGTGTAAATCAGATACCAACAATAATTAATTTTTTCAAATTTATGTGTAAATTATTATTTATTATTTATTATTTATTATTTATTATTTATTATTTATTATTTATTATTTATTATTTATTATTTATTATTTATTATTTATTATTTATTATTTATTATTTATTATTTATTATTTATTATTTATTATTTATTATTTATTATTTATTATTTATTATTTATTATTTATTATTTATTATTTATTATTTATTATTTATTATTTATTATTTATTATTTATTATTTATTATTTATTATTTATTATTTATTATTTATTATTTATTATTTATTATTTATTATTTATTATTTATTATTTATTATTTATTATTTATTATTTATTATTTATTATTTATTATTTATTATTTATTATTTATTATTTATTATTTATTATTTATTATTTATTATTTATTATTTATTATTTATTATTTATTATTTATTATTTATTATTTATTATTTATTATTTATTATTTATTATTTATTATTTATTATTTATTATTTATTATTTATTATTTATTATTTATTATTTATTATTTATTATTTATTATTTATTATTTATTATTTATTATTTATTATTTATTATTTATTATTTATTATTTATTATTTATTATTTATTATTTATTATTTATTATTTATTATTTATTATTTATTATTTATTATTTATTATTTATTATTTATTATTTATTATTTATTATTTATTATTTATTATTTATTATTTATTATTTATTATTTATTATTTATTATTTATTATTTATTATTTATTATTTATTATTTATTATTTATTATTTATTATTTATTATTTATTATTTATTATTTATTATTTATTATTTATTATTTATTATTTATTATTTATTATTTATTATTTATTATTTATTATTTATTATTTATTATTTATTATTTATTATTTATTATTTATTATTTATTATTTATTATTTATTATTTATTATTTATTATTTATTATTTATTATTTATTATTTATTATTTATTATTTATTATTTATTATTTATTATTTATTATTTATTATTTATTATTTATTATTTATTATTTATTATTTATTATTTATTATTTATTATTTATTATTTATTATTTATTATTTATTATTTATTATTTATTATTTATTATTTATTATTTATTATTTATTATTTATTATTTATTATTTATTATTTATTATTTATTATTTATTATTTATTATTTATTATTTATTATTTATTATTTATTATTTATTATTTATTATTTATTATTTATTATTTATTATTTATTATTTATTATTTATTATTTATTATTTATTATTTATTATTTATTATTTATTATTTATTATTTATTATTTATTATTTATTATTTATTATTTATTATTTATTATTTATTATTTATTATTTATTATTTATTATTTATTATTTATTATTTATTATTTATTATTTATTATTTATTATTTATTATTTATTATTTATTATTTATTATTTATTATTTATTATTTATTATTTATTATTTATTATTTATTATTTATTATTTATTATTTATTATTTATTATTTATTATTTATTATTTATTATTTATTATTTATTATTTATTATTTATTATTTATTATTTATTATTTATTATTTATTATTTATTATTTATTATTTATTATTTATTATTTATTATTTATTATTTATTATTTATTATTTATTATTTATTATTTATTATTTATTATTTATTATTTATTATTTATTATTTATTATTTATTATTTATTATTTATTATTTATTATTTATTATTTATTATTTATTATTTATTATTTATTATTTATTATTTATTATTTATTATTTATTATTTATTATTTATTATTTATTATTTATTATTTATTATTTATTATTTATTATTTATTATTTATTATTTATTATTTATTATTTATTATTTATTATTTATTATTTATTATTTATTATTTATTATTTATTATTTATTATTTATTATTTATTATTTATTATTTATTATTTATTATTTATTATTTATTATTTATTATTTATTATTTATTATTTATTATTTATTATTTATTATTTATTATTTATTATTTATTATTTATTATTTATTATTTATTATTTATTATTTATTATTTATTATTTATTATTTATTATTTATTATTTATTATTTATTATTTATTATTTATTATTTATTATTTATTATTTATTATTTATTATTTATTATTTATTATTTATTATTTATTATTTATTATTTATTATTTATTATTTATTATTTATTATTTATTATTTATTATTTATTATTTATTATTTATTATTTATTATTTATTATTTATTATTTATTATTTATTATTTATTATTTATTATTTATTATTTATTATTTATTATTTATTATTTATTATTTATTATTTATTATTTATTATTTATTATTTATTATTTATTATTTATTATTTATTATTTATTATTTATTATTTATTATTTATTATTTATTATTTATTATTTATTATTTATTATTTATTATTTATTATTTATTATTTATTATTTATTATTTATTATTTATTATTTATTATTTATTATTTATTATTTATTATTTATTATTTATTATTTATTATTTATTATTTATTATTTATTATTTATTATTTATTATTTATTATTTATTATTTATTATTTATTATTTATTATTTATTATTTATTATTTATTATTTATTATTTATTATTTATTATTTATTATTTATTATTTATTATTTATTATTTATTATTTATTATTTATTATTTATTATTTATTATTTATTATTTATTATTTATTATTTATTATTTATTATTTATTATTTATTATTTATTATTTATTATTTATTATTTATTATTTATTATTTATTATTTATTATTTATTATTTATTATTTATTATTTATTATTTATTATTTATTATTTATTATTTATTATTTATTATTTATTATTTATTATTTATTATTTATTATTTATTATTTATTATTAATTATAAACCGAAATTTGTACTACATTTACAAAAATGTAATCAACAAATTTTTTTCTTTTAGTTTAATAGGATAATAAATGTGTGGGATGACCATATCGACCATAAAAGTAAAATTTGAGTTTTTACCTTTTCGATTTCAATGAAATTTGGGCAACTGATAAATAGTATCGAAAAATGCCATGCTCATTTCATGGAAGTTCAGCACACCTAAAAATACATTTAAAAAAACAACCCATGCCAATTTTAGAACGGTTTAACCAAAGCATTTAACCAATGCATTTTTTATGGCTAAAACGGTCGGAACTTTTTTAAAAAAGTATGAGGAACTATAGAACTCGACTGCATGCGAAGAGAACTCTCAAATTTTTTTGATTTTCTGGCATTTAGAAAAATATTTTGATTTATTTTGAGTGTATTTTTTATGGCTAAAATGGTCGGAACTTTAAAAAAAAGTATGAGGAACTATAGAACTCGACTGCATGCGAAGAGAACTCTCAAAATTTGTTGATTTTCTGGAATTTTTAAAAATTTTATGATTTACGGTTTTTTCAAATTATTTTGAGTGTAGTTTTTATGGCTAAATCGGTCGGAACTTTTTAAAAAAAGTATGAGGAACTATAGAACTCGACTGCATCCGAAGAGAACTCTCAAAATTTTTTGATTTTCTGGCATTTTGAAAAATTTTATGATTTACGGTTTTTAAAATTATTTTGAGTGCATTTTTATGGCTAAAATGGTAGGTACTTTAAAAAAAAGTATGAGGAACTATAGAACTCGACTGCATGTGAATAGAACTCTCAAAATTTTGTTGTTTTTTTTCTGTTTGGTACATTGTTTTGATGTATCATTTAACGATTAACAATATTTTTCAGTGTATTTTTTTTGGCTAAAATGGGCGGAACTA
Source organism: Dryomyza anilis (assembly GCA_951804985.1). Lineage (NCBI taxonomy): Eukaryota > Metazoa > Arthropoda > Insecta > Diptera > Dryomyzidae > Dryomyza > Dryomyza anilis. Next base: position 53,100,806 of record OX638135.1, read on the forward strand.
TTGAAAAAAAGTATGAGGAACTATAGAACTGGACTGCATGCGAACAGAACTCTCAAAATTTTTTGATTTTCTTGAAAATGATATGCTACCGGAAGTTAGCAGATCATTTTTTTAAGTGTATTTTTTTGGGCTTAAATGGGCAGAACTATTAAAAAAAAAGTATGAGAAACTATAGAACTCACCTGCATGCGAAGAGAACTCACCTTTTTTGTTGATCTTCTGGGAATTGATATGCTACACTTAGAAAACAAGATGTTTATGAAAGTCTTGCTGCAACTATCTGTTTAAATTTACGCCTTGTAGCAAATATTCAAACATCCCATAAGTTTCAATAAAGTTGCAGCAAAACTATTAATATTTTTTAAATATGACATATATGCAGATAGTTACGAGATGTTTGCCACAACAGCAATGATAATTGAGATATTTACAGTTGACTGATAGCAAACATCCTGATTTATTGGACATTTGCAACAAAAATCTTGAGTTATTTTGACATTTCACTACTATAAAAAAGGAAAATGGCGTACTTTTTCATTACGTTCGATTTGTCCACAACAATTAAGTAAATCCAATAGTGTAAAAAAGTGTCAACTTAAATATTACATTGTAAAGGTAAAAGTGAAAATAAAATTTCCTGGGATTGAAATTATCAAGACGTAATGGAAAATATTTCTTTTCAGAGTTTACTTTGATGATATCAGCGCAGGCAAACTGTGCTATTCCGCGAAAAAGTCTCAAGTCATTGTACAATTTTACCTTCGGAGGATTTATAAACACGATGGCCATGTTTTAGAATAAGGATACTGTTTTACAATAAATATAAATGCATTTGATTCATTTTATTTTAATTCAATAAAAATTACTCCGCGAATTCTAATGGAGTACCTTTTCCAAATATTCCACAACTATTTTCCTATTTGTAAGATGTTTAATTGATGGTTGCTATAAATAATCGTAAATTTGAAAGATGGTTGCCAGCAATATTAATCGTATTTGTCAGATGTTTCAAAGATGTTTGTCTCAAAGCCGATCTAAATAATTTGTAAATAACTTGATATTTAGGGCTGTGATATTTGTGGTAACCATCTTTGTTTTCTTAGTGTAAGTTCACCAAGCGCAGATCCAGGGGGGCGAGGGGGGTGATCGCCCCAAAAAGAGCGGAAACTATAGAGAACGGCGCAAAAATTGCAAAAAATCATAAAATTGCAAATTTTCCACCTCTACAGAAGGGCGTAAAATATAGAAAATGGCACAAAATTTTCAAAAAAGCATAAAATTTCATATGCATCATTTTCTTTTTGTGTTTGTTTTGATAATTTTGCGCTTGTAAAGACGATAAAATTCTGTAAGTTATGCGCTGTTTTAATTTTGATTGTTATTTGAATAGTTTACGCCTTTTTGAGCTAATCTACATTGCGTCTTTGTGTAAAAATAACTATCTCCGGATTACTAATATTCTGTAAATTACATTTTTAACTGTTCGCTTTTTTTTAATTTTGCGACTTAAAAAAAAAACTTTTTGACATTTTAATTTTTGTTAAAATTGTCCAAAATAGCGGGTAACTTTTATTTTAAAGTTTACTTTAAACCAGTTGGGAAGGTTAGATCACATGGGAAATTTTAAAGTAGGTGTAATTATGATAGTTAGGATTATCAAAATTATAGTCGGTCTAAGCCGACTATAAATACCCTACACATATGTTTGGTTACCATTCAAAGTGATATATAGGTCACCAGGGTATACGAATCCTGAAAATAACTACAAACATTCAATCGCTGAAGAATTTCCATTCATTTCATACCCATATTTACAAATGGGTAGGAGTACTGAATTTCGATTTTTTTTTTGTGAACCACAAGTCTTTTCGCCGGAAAACTTTATTATCATGTATTTGAGCATGATGTCAATATATATTTGACCAAAAATGTTTACCTAAGCACGTATACATAAAAATTGATCTTTATATGTACATTTTATATGAGGTATTTGAACATAAGTGGTCGGATCATTGGTCACAATAGACCGATCTCGCACATACAGCGTAGGTATATTAGTAATCTAAGTTATAAGTTTCATTTATCTAGCTCTTCAATTTTAAAAGTAGTAGGGATTTCAACAGACAGACAGACGGACAGTCAGACGAACATCGCTAAATCGACTCAGGAGGTCATGCTGATCAAGAATATATATACTTTTCCATACCGGAGATGCTTCCTTCTGGGTGTCACAAACGGCGTACCAAACTATATATACCATTTCACTCTTAGTGTAGGGTATAATAAATATGTGATCAATTTTTGGATCACATCTTTTTAGGTGAATTCTAACAATACGTTTTAATTTTTATAAGTATATCTTGAATACTTTTCGAGTTATTGCTTTGTAATAAGTTATATAAAAGTGACTTGTTTGGGAGGTGGGCGTGTCCGTTGACCAATTTGGCTCATTTACATTGACAAAACTAACTTTTGGCTAAACAGTATTGAAACGAAATATCATCGCATTCTAAGCAGTATTTCTCAAGTTGTCGTGTATACGGACAGCAAGACAGCAAGACAGATGGACAGATGGACAGACGGACATGGCTTAACGGACTCGGCTGGTGATGCTGATAAAAAATATATATACTTTTCCATACCGGACACGCCTCCTAAGGGGCGTTACAATATATGCACAAAGTTAATATACCCTGTACCTTATAGGTGTAGGGTATAAAAATCAAATATTCACAAAATATATTTTTTAAGTATGTCCAATCGACACTGCGCTAAAAGGTTATGATTGTTTAGAATTAAAATTGAAGAAGTTATTAACAAAAAAATCAATATTGAAAAAAAATTTATTTGATGACTTTTAGTTCTATAACGACGATTTATAATCCTATTTTTACGTTTTTAGTATTTTTGAAATTAAAAAAAACTGTTGTAAATTAATTTAATAATTGGTGAAGTAACTATTACCTTTTAATTTTTGAATAAATGGTAAAAAAACCTAGGTTAAATATCAAACTTAAGTTTGGTACAAATGGTACATTTGGTACAAATGTTGTTCTTTAAAAAAAACTCAAATTCAAATATTTTTGGTTTTCGAATTATGCTAACTTGAAAAGTGAAAATAATCATTAAAAATACATTGTGTATATCTGAAGTAGTTTTCCAACGAGATGTTGGTATTGATCACCTTTAATATAATACACAAATTGAATTTTGTTTCCAAAGGGTACTGAGATATGTACACCTTCCTAAAATCAGATACCAACAATAATTAATTTTTTCAAATTTATGTGTAAAAAGTCATTGTAAGAAATGATGGCACTGTAAAACAAAGGGTACCATTAGATAACATTCAATGAACATTTTTAATTTATGGTCTTATTTTTATTATAGGACTGTTAAATTTTAAAATATTTTTTAATAATTATATATGAGAAATATAAATAAAAGTTTGATTAATATTATTTAAGTCAAAAATAATTATTTTTGATAAATACTTTCAAAATTCAAATATAATTTTTATTTTAGATACATATTTATTAAAACCAAAATTAATTATTATTTTTGATATATATATGGAAAAAAGTCGTTACTCCTACCAAAAAATCTCCAAACAAACAAACAAATTGGCTGAACTTTAGATAACCGGATGAAGTGAAATATTTTTTCTTCAAACTATCCCCTCTGTTTGGGTCCCAGACTAAATTGGGGCGCGGTAGGACTTGTGGTACATGAACATGTAGGTACTGAAATGAAATATATTGATCTCACGATTAGTATGTTATTATGTTCATGATTCGATAACCACAGTAACCTCAGGACACTTTTTAGTTTTAACAACTGAGTTCATTTTATACACGAATAATATATAGATACAAGTGTGGGTACCCAAACAAAAAGAAATTTAATCAGAAGTCTATTATACACTTTTGTATTTATGTTTTAAAAAATAAAAAAAATTAATATTTTGTAAAGAAGTTTCGCCTGCGTCGCTTCTTCGATATAACTTCCCAACGAAATATTATAATTAACTGTTGGGCCACTTCTAGAAAACTTTAAAAAAGCGTTTCACGTTACCTATTCATTTCAAAATTTTCTTCGTCATTTTGATAAATAATTAAATATTTTTCTCAACAATCACCATTTCATTTTAGTTTTATTTTTTACATAATTACAAATCCTAATCGCTATGGTTATAAGATCATAAAAATAACCATATAATTACAAATGTGGCATTATTACCATTCATTTGAGAACCTATATGACCAAATATGTAGGTGCACCGGATATCGATTTTTCTAGGGTACCACAGATCCGACCGCACTCTATATTTTTGTTTGTTTTTTAAGCAAATAAAACGATTGATTTAAAGAAAAAAAGTTGGTTTAAAGAAGTACAATTGGGTATAATTCATTATTCACTGTATTTGATGAGAAAATATAAAAAAGGGCACAAAATAAATTTTTGGGGCGCATTTTAGAAAAAATTGGAAAAAAGGCGCAAAAAAAATCAAATAATTTTCTGGATGCGAAACCCGAATGCATCGATACATTTTGCAGACGTCACCGCATAAAGCAATTTTAAAAAAGCGAAACCGTTAAAACGTGTTGAATAGTTTTGGCTGTATGGTTGGCCCTGCCAACAGCAGATCATTTAAAGAATAACCCGAAGTCGTTTTTGCCGAACCGTCAAAAAATACGCGTAGCTTAGTTGTGGTGCTATCGAGCTTTTGAACATAGTGATGTGGCAGAAAATATGTTGGTACATTTAATTGCGGCTCTGCTACAGACATATGGCCTAGCGATACAAACTCATTCATAAACGAAATGTATTGATTTTTTAAATCATGATTATTTTGCAGCCTTTTTTCCAAACCTTTGAATGTACGAAAAGCGCGATTGTATGAATCACCAAGTGAGTTGAAGTGTTCTCTTGTGGGCAGCCAAACTGAATACGCGCCCGAAGCAAGACGAGTAAAATTTTGTTTAAAATGTTGCTCACAAAAATTGTCGTCCTCCGAAGCGGTCGAAGTTGAATAAAAACAATTCTCTATTTCCCAAAATTGTTTCACGAGATCATTGAGCGAAATATCATCAGTTTGTTCGACTAAGTTTTTTTTTAATGAAGCAAGCGTTGACGAACTTTTGCTTGAGTATGAAACTCCTCCAGAAATAACCCAACCGAAGCCAGTTTTTTGTAAAGTTGGCAGGTTACTTGCCATGCGAACTTAATCAAGTCGAAAAATAAACTTGCGCCAATCAGGACGTCAATTCGTTGCTGCTTGTAAAATAATGGATCCGCTAATTTCACATTTTGTGGAATATTCCAATCGGTAGTATTTATGTTAAAATTATGTTGATAATCTGTTATGCTTGGAGTGACAACAGCTGTTAACGAAGTAGAGTAACCATCATCCTTCGATTTTACAAAAATATCGACTTCCTTGTCAGCTACGAAATTTGATTTACCTATGCCCGAGATCGATATTTGCGATTTTATTGATTTCAGTTGCAATTGATTTGCTATTCGAGAAGTTATGAAATTTAGTTGAGATGCGGAGTCGAGATCGATATTTGCGATTTTATTGATTTCAGTTGCAATAGATTTGCTATTCGAGAAGTTATGAAATTTAGTTGAGATGCGGAGTCGAGGATTGCGCGGCAAGGAACGAAATTGCAAGTGTGATTTTTAACAAATATTATAGCTGTAGCTAGCAACACATTATTGTTGTAAGGGGCAGATTTCGAGACTTTGGTCGGAGGGCATATCGATGATGATAAGACAAGTACAGATTGCGAAGTGTTTGCGAAAGCCCTAGACGTAGTGTTAACAGCATCCAATGTAGGAGAGGGCACTACAGAATTAGTAGGGGCAGAATTCATAAGCAGAAACGAATGGTGTTTTGACGAGCAATGACGACAATGACTCGACTTACACCATTGCATGCTATGACCCTTGCGTAAACAGTTTAAACACAGGTGCAACCTTTTAGCTTCTTTGTGACGTAAAAATAGAGATAAATTCAAGAAAAGTGAGCAACTGCTGATGTAGTGCTCCTTTGAAACGCAAAATACGCACGACATATTGTTATTTGTAGAGGTTACTAGAACATTTCAATTAGCCTTTATGCTATTTGAATTTTTTCCCACCTGATGACTATGAGTTTGCATTACCATAGCGCTTTCCAAATTTTAACTCATGCGACCGACATATCTTCTCTAAAAATGATGACATATCTGACCATGTTGGTAGTTGGTGAATCGACAAATCTTCTTCCCACTTCTCCTGTGTCTGTTGATCAAATTTTCGAGCGATGAAGATATATGAGCAATCCATCAGAAATTTCCTGAGACGACGCTAGTCTATTTAAAGCACGAAGATTCCAATTAAAGTTGTCGCTAAGTTCATGTAAACCACTTCTTTAGCTCTAAAATCGCCATTATGTGTGCCTGAAATATAAGTAATTTGTTATCTAATCGATTTTTTAGTAAGGCAACAGCCTTATCGTAATTTTCTTCGACGGGCTCTAGAGAGCGAATAGTTTCCAGCGCAGCGCTCTGCAAATTGGCGCGCAGATGCTAAAATTTCTCAACCTTACTCAAATCGGGATCCTTTTCAATGACGTTGTTGAACATTGTGAGGAAATTTGGCCAATCGGTGTATGATCCACTGAACCTTCGAATTTTAAGTTCAGGACGACGTGATTTTCGATGAGTTGTAGAAAATGTAGATGTTGCATCCTCCAAGTCGAAGTGACTTAATATAATTTAAATAATGCAGAAAATTATGCGAATATTATGCGAAAATTTATTATCCGAACTGATAATAGCACGAAGTGACTTCTGCTCCGATCACGCCGGGGTCACCAATATTTTGAGGAGGGTGTTATTTTACACCACCTATTTTGCAAATTAAATAAAACCAAGATTTTGCGCGTTCAATTTAATATCGTTGCTTATTAGTTGATGATCAGAACAGAAGTGATTTTGTTAATTTCATAAAGCATACTTGAAACATATGCATAATGAGCGACAATGCAAATGACGCGATAAGCGCAATTAAATGCGTAAAAGAAAATAAGATAATTTCATATGTACTAGTGCGTCAAGTAAATGTTAACATTATAATTTTAAAGAGAGTTTTTATCTAACATAATTTAAAAGAATAAAGTGTTATTGCTGCTGCGAACAATGACATTAAATAAATGATTTAAAAATGTCTTTGTTGTATATATATATATATATATATATATATATATATATATATATATATATATATATATATATAAAAATGTCCTGTATGTGCCAGAGCATCAGGGGAGAACGAACCAACGGATTTTCCTGATTCTTTTTGTATTTTGTTAGTGTCAATGCAATGCTCGTGTCAATGCAAGAGTGGTTTAGGAAATAATATAAGTTTGAAAAACCACAATAAAAAGCCGGAAAATCGAAAAAATCTAAATTTGACCCAAGGAACTTGAAATTTGGACAGGGTGTTAATTTTCCGACGTAAGGGCTCACTACGAAGGGATTTTTGGAAATTCCCCTCCAAAGGTACACAAATGGGCGTGGCAAAACTGAATTTTTAATCCTATCCTATTATAATATAATAAATCTCTTTGTTGGTTTGTTGGTTTGTCCTTTTGTTTCTTTGTTTGTTCCGCTTCTCCGTCTAAACGGCTGATCCGATTTCCTTGAAATTTTGACCACAGATGCGGTATGGTCTGGAAGGAATGATAGGCTATATATGGGCGGGATTGGACAAAGAGGCGTGGCACCTCCTATACAACCTAAACTTTCAATACGATATAACTCGGCACTTTCACCAGCGACGAACATGAAACAAAAAACTCAAATACAAAAAAAAAAAAAAACAAAAAATCAAAAGCACAAAAAAAAGCAAAAATACCAAAAAAAAAAGCAATACGATATAACTCGGCACTTTCACCAGCTAAGAACATGAAACAAAAAACTCAAATACAAAAAAAAAATTAAAAGCAAAAAATCAAAAAACAAAAAACTCAAATACAAAAAAAAAAATAAAAGCAAAAAATCAAAAGAACAAAACAAAAGCAAAAATACAAAAACAAAAGCAATACGATATAACTCGGCACTTTCACCAGTTACGAACATGAAACAAAAAAAATACAAAAAAAAAATTAAAAGCAAAAAATCAAAAACACGAAACAAAATCAAAAATACAAAAGCAATCACGTCCAAACGGCTGATCCGATTTTCTTGAAATTTTGACCACAGATGCGGTATGGTCTTGAAGGAATGATACGCTATATATGGGCGGGATTGGACAAAGAGGCTTGGCACCTCCTATACAACCTAAACTTTCAATACGATATAATTCGGGACTTTCACCAGCTACGAACCTGAAACAAAAAACTCAAATAAAAAAAAAATTAAAAGCAAAAAATCAAAAAATCAAAAGCACAAAACAAAAGCAAAAATACAAAAACAAAAGCAATCACTTTCGTTCCGCTTCTTCGTCTAAACGGCTGATCCGATTTTCTTGAAATTTTGACCACAGATGCGGTATGGTCTGGAAGGAATGATAGGATATATATGGGCGGGATTAAGCAAAGAGGCGTGGCACCTCCTATACAACCTAAACTTTCAATACGATATAACTCGGCACTTTCACCAGCTACGAACATGAAATAAAAAACTCAAATACAAAAAAAAAAATTAAAAGGAAAAAAACAAAAGCACAAAACAAATACAAAAACAAAACCAATCACATAAAACTACAATCCAAACTAAAGAAAAAACAAAAAAAAAAAAAAGAAAAAGAAAAACAAACTCACCACACTAAAACTCACCACAATAAAATTGACCACACTAAAATTCATCACACTAAAACTCATCTCACTAAAACTCACCACATTAAAACTCATCACACTAAAACTCACCTCACTAAAATTCACCACACTAAAACTCACCACACAAAACTCACCACACAAAAATTCAACACACTAAAATTCACTACACTAAAACTCGCCACAATAAAACTCACCACACTAAAATTCACTCTAAAATTCACCACGCTAAAACCCACCACACTATAATTCACCACAATAAAACTCACTTCACTAAAATTCACCACACTAAAACTCACCACACTAAAATTTACCACACTAAAACTCACCACACTAAAACTCATCACACTAAAACTCACCACACTAAAACTAACCACACAAAAACTCCACAAAAAAAATTCAACACAATAAAATTCACTACACTAAAACTCACCACACTAAAATTCACTACACTAAAACTCACCACACTAAAACTCACCACACTAAAACTCACCACACTATAATTCACCACAGTAAAACGCACCATACTAAAATTTCACGACACTAAAATTTCACCACACTAAAACTCACTACACTAAAATTCACCACACTAAAACCCACCACACTATAATTCACCACATTAAAACACACCACACTAAAACTTCTACTGGGAAAAACTCTACGGGGAATAAATCTACGGGAAGAATTCTACGGGAAAGCGTTCTTTTTACAGGGAAGATTTTTACTTTGAGTAATTCTACGGAGAAGCACAGTCTGAGAAAGAATTGTCTTTGAGAAAAGTTGTTTTGACGGAGAATTATTATTTAGTTACCAGATTTATAAAACCAATAAAAAAACATCAACAGCTAAGCACGGGCCCCTCATGTAAATAATAAAAATGTTTTTTTTTATATTAATAAAATCGCTCCATATCTTTGAATTCACAAAATCTTGGCACGAGTCGTGCACGGGTCCAGCTAGTTAATATAATAAATCTGAATGTTGGTTGGTTTGTTTGTTTGTTTGTTCCACATCTCCGTCTAAACGGCTCATCCGATTTTCATAAAATTTTAACCACAGATACGGTATGAATGGAAGGAATGATAGGCTATTGGACAAAGGGGCGTGGTATCTCCCATACAACCTAAACTTTCAAAACGATATAACTTGGCACTTATATCAGCTACGAACATGAAACAAAAAACTCAAATAAAAAAAAAATTAAAACAAGAAAGCAAAAGCACAAAAACAAAAGCAATCACGTTTGTTCCGCTTCTCCGTCTAAACGGCTGATCCGATTTTCTTGAAATTTTGATCACAGATGCGGTATGGTCTGGAAGGAATGATAGGCTATATATGGGCGGGATTGGACAAATAGGCGTGGCACCTCCCATATAACCTAAACTTTCAATACGATATAACTCGACACTTTCACCAGCTACGAACATGAAACAAAAAACTCAAATAAAAAAAAAATAGTTAAAAGCAAAGAAGCCAATAAGCACAAAACAACACAAAGGCAAAAATACAAAAACAAAAGCAATCACTTAAAACTACAATCCAAACTAATGAAAAACAAAAAAACAGGAAAGAAAAAGAAAAACAAACTCACCACTAAAACTCACCACACTAAAACTCACCACACTAAAATTAACCACACCAAAACTCACCACACTAAAATTCACCACACTATTAACTCACCACACTTAAACTCACCACACCAAAACTCACCACACTTAAACTCAATACACTAAAACTCACCACACTTAAACTCACCACAACAAAACTCACCACACTTAAACTCACCACACTTAAACTCACCACACAAAAATTCAACACACTAAAAACTCACCACACTTAAACTCACCACACCACACTAAAATTTCACCACAATAAAACTCACCATAATAAAACTCACTACACTAAAATTTCACCACATTAAAACTCACCACACTAAAACTCACCGCACTAAAATTCACCACACCAAAACTCTCCACACTAAAACTCACCACACTAAAACCACATTTATTGGTACGAGATAAAATAGTAGTGTGAAGGCAATTATTGTTTGTTTTAAAGCACACCAAAACTCTCCACACTAAAACTCACCACACTAAAACTCACCACAATAAAATTCACCACACTAAAATTCACCACACTAAAACTCACCACAATTAAACTCATCACTTCAAAATTCACCACACCTAAACACACCACACAGAAACTCACCACATTAAAACCCACCACACTAAAACTTCTACTGGGAAAAACTCTACGGGAAAGAATTCTACCGGGAACAATTCTACCGGGATGAATTCTACGGGGAGAATTCTACGGGAAAGCGTTCTATGTGGAAGAATTTTACGGGGAAGATTTCTACTCGGAATAATTCTACGGGGAAGCGCAGTCTGATAAAGAATTGTCTTTGAGAAAAGTTGTTTTGGCGGAGAATTAATATTTGGTTACCACATTTATAAAACCAATAAAAAAAACTTCAACAGCTAAGCTTGGGCCCCTCATATAAATAATGAAAATGTTTTTGTATTAATAAAATCGCTCTATATCTTTGAATTCACAAAATCTTGGCACGAGTCGTGTACGGGTCCATCTAGTTCAAAATATAGGTGTAATTAAGATAACCACATTCATGAAATTTGGCTCCGTGACGTATATTGTGGTTGTTTATCTTTTTTTTTATTGTGGGCGGAATTGGACAAAAGGGCGTGACCCTTTTCATATGACTAAAACTATAAAAATGTTGTAACCCCTGGCTTACTAAGAGTAGAGTTATAAAAATCGAAACTAAGGTTTACATTACAAACTCTAATCGTCACGTAGAATTTGGGCGGGATTGAATAAAAGGGCTTGGCACATCCCATATAGCCAAAACTTTAAAATTGATATAATTCCTGACATACTAAAAGTAGAGTTATAAAAATCGAAATAATGTAAAACTACATATCGTCACTATCATGCCAAAGGGGCGAATGTGCAATTTTTGACATTTTCGTTTTTTTACATTTTTGAATGTAGTTTTTCCTCAAGTATACTGTGCTAAAATCGCGTGTCGTTTTGTTGGATATATCTAGCCACAAAAGTCAAAACCAAAAGGGCGAATTTGAAAAATTAAAAATCTTGTCATGCCAAAAGGGCGAATCTTTCCTTTTTCGCCATTACTATTTATTGGTACGAGATAAAATAGTAGTGTGAAGGCAATTATTGTTTGTTTTTAAAGCACCTATCGAACTGCATCATTACTGAAAAATATTTTGCCAAACATTTTTTCCTGCAAATAACAAATGGCAATGATGCAGATCGATAGGTGCTTTAAAAACAAACAATAAATGCCTCCACACTACTATTTTATCTTGTACTTTAAAATTTGATTTCCCAACATTTTTAAAAATGCACATTCGCCCCTTTGGCATGACAGTGACGATATGTAAAACTCCAATCGTATTGCAGAATTTGGACGGAATTGCACAACGGGGCGTCGCATCTCCATATAACCAAAACTTTAAAATTTTTATAACTCTTTACCTACTAAGAGCAAAGTTATAAAAATCGAAACAAAATATTATATTAAACATTGTAATCGTCACGTAGACTGTGGACGGAATTGGGGCGTGGCACCTCCCATATAACTAAAACTTTAAAAATTCTGGAACTCCCGACTTACTAAGAGCAGAGTTGTACAAATCGAAAGCAAGGATCATTTCAAAAATTTTAATAGTCACGTAGAATGTGAGCGGGATTGGAAAAAGGGGCATGGCACTACGTTCAATGACAGTGGGGAAAAGGGGGATTATAGGCATGCACTATAAAGGAAAAAAAAGAGCGTAAATGTATTCACACTTTATAAACGATATAGTTTGCAATTACAAAAACATAGCACGGGCGAAGCTCTGCACGGCATATATATATATATACATATATATATATATATATATATATCTATATATATATATATATATATATATATATATATATATATATATATATATATATATATATCTCTATATATATATATATATATATATATATATATATATATATATATATATATATATATATATCTATATATATATATATATATATATATATATATACTAGCTGGGCCCGTGCAGAGCTTCGCCCGTGCTATGTTTTTGTAATTGCAAACTATATCGTTTATAAAGTGTGAATAAATTTACGCTCTTTTTTTTCCTTTATAGTGCATGCCTATAATCCCCCTTTTCCCCACTGGCATTAAACGTAGTGCCATGCCCCTTTTTCCAATCCCGCTCACATTCTACGTGACTATTAAAATTTTTGAAATGATCCTTGCGAAAGGTCACCAAATACATTTGTATAAAAAACTCAGATTCCGAGTTTGTTGATTAATATTATAAAAAGTAATTGATACATTTTTAAAGTTGAAATATCTATTAATAGATTTAAATTTTCTTATCATGTTGTTAAAAAATTGAGATCTAAATTAAAAATTGACATATATATGTATATATATATATATATATATATATATATATATATATATATATATATATATATATATATATATCTATAAATATCTATATATACTGTTTGTTTCGAAATTGAATTAATTTATGAACTAAATTTTACTAAAAATAATGTTTTAAAGCCCCAAAACTTGATCATATCGTCGATGATACTGCAAAGCCGTCTAACTTCATGCGAAAATTACGCCTAAGTTTGTGTTATAATCAGAGCTCTCGATTTCATAGGAGTATTTTCAAGTAGCCGGGTACCCGGATAATACCGGGGTAGTTCAAATACTCGAAAAACCCGGGTATTAAATTTTCAAGCTACCCGGGTAGTTCGCAAAACCCGCAGAAGTGGGCGGAAAGTGATAAAAAGACCGAACAAATTTTTATTGCGATAGCAGACATCGTGTGAAATCGAATGGTTCCACTCTCGGGAGTCCATGACCCCCAAAAGGGGGTCAATAACCACTTTTTGTCCAAACATTTAATGGATAACGAACCTCTTTAGAATGCTAATGGTACCCTTTGGAGGATCCATGATGTAAAGGCATTTATTATTTGTTTTTAAAGCACCTATCGAACTGCATCATTATTTAAAAATATTTTGCCTAACATTTTTTCCTGCAAATAACAAATGGCAAATTAATGTTTGACAAAATATTTTTAATTAATGATGCGGAACGATAGGTGCTTTGAATACAAACAATAAATGCCTTTACACCACTATTTTATGTTATTCCAATAAAAAGTTATGGCGATAAAACGATGATATTCGCCCTTTTGGCATGACAAGATTTTCAATTTTTCAAATTCGCCCTTTTGGTTTTGTCTTTAGTGGCTAGAAATATCCAACGAAATGACACGCGATTTTGACACAGCATACTTGAGGATAAACTACATTCAAAAATGTAAAAAAACGCAAATGTCAAAAATTGCACATTTCCCCCTTTGGCCTGATAGCGACGATATGTTGATCAGATAAATTAGATAAATGCCATTATAAGATATGACGCACTTAATTTTGAATGAAGATAGTACAGAATTGAGACTCAATATAGTTTTGTTTCTTTTTAAAATTCATTTTGTAAAAGGTATTTGAAAATGTAGATAGGCGGTTTTGTAGTATCAAAACATTAAATAAATGATGACGTAACTGTATGTTAGTTGTAATCGTGAAGATGTTAATAATTATGTGCACGATTTTAATGTAAATCTCCGTAATGTTGATGAATAGGCAATGGTTTGTCCCGGGATCCCGATCATTTTCTAGTCCCGAAAATCCCGGGATTAAAAAGTGCTAATCCCGGGATTTTCGGGATTGCCAAAAAATCACTATTTTGTATTAGTACTGCAAACGAGACAATATAAAATTCATTCCAGAGCTCTCAATAAAAAACATGATAGAAAATTTAGTATAAAATCAATGAATTTAATTTATCCCAATTTTGAAAAGCTAAAACCAAAGTCTTATATACGAGATAAATCAATGAGATTAAAAAATTAGGTACTAGATACCAATAATTACTTAGAGAAATTTTTTAAAAATAAAAACTTTTAAACCAATTGTTATTTTACTGTGTAGACAAATTTTAATATATACAGAAATGCTAAAATTCTAATAAATTTTTTACATACATATTTGGAAATAAATTCGAAAATTTGTAGACCATTTTTGAAATATTTTGTTTCTATTTAGGATATCATAATATAAATAGTTTATGGGGGTTTGAACATAGTCAAACTCACAACTGAAATTATAAATTTTTTTATCGGTTGTACTTTTAAATATTCGGTCCCTTTAACTAATTTGTGTTCTGTTTTTTTTTTTTATAAACATAATGCAACAAAACTATTATTAACTAGCTAACTATATATATATATATATATATATATATATATATATATATATATATATATATATATATATATATATATATCTATATATATATATATATATATATATATATATATATATATATATATATATATATATATATATATATATCTATATATATATATATATATATATCTATATATATATATATATATATATATATATATATATATATATATATATACTAGCTGGGCCCGTGCAGAGCTTCGCCCGTGCTATGTTTTTGTAATTGCAAACTATATCGTTTATAAAGTGTGAATAAATTTACGCTCTTTTTTTTCCTTTATAGTGCATGCCTATAATCCCCCTTTTCCCCACTGGCATTGAACGTAGTGCCATGCCCCTTTTTCCAATCCCGCTCACATTCTACGTGACTATTAAAATTTTTGAAATGATCCTTGCGAAAGGTCACCAAATACATTTGTATAAAAAACTCAGATTCCGAGTTTGTTGATTAA
This sequence comes from Dryomyza anilis, assembly GCA_951804985.1. Lineage (NCBI taxonomy): Eukaryota > Metazoa > Arthropoda > Insecta > Diptera > Dryomyzidae > Dryomyza > Dryomyza anilis. The sequence goes on from OX638135.1 coordinate 53,116,466, forward strand.
TATTATAAAAAGTAATTGATACATTTTTAAAGTTGAAATATCTATTAATAGATTTAAATTTTCTTATCATGTTGTTAAAAAATTGAGATCTAAATTAAAAATTGACATATATATGTATATATATATATATATATATATATATATATATATATATATATATATATATATATATATATATATATATATATATATATATATATATATATATATCTATAAATATCTATATATACTGTTTGTTTCGAAATTGAATTAATTTATGAACTAAAATTTACTAAAAATAATGTTTTAAAGCCCCAAAACTTGATCATATCGTCGATGATACTGCAAAGCCGTCTAACTTCATGCGAAAATTACGCCTAAGTTTGTGTTATAATCAGAGCTCTCGATTTCATAGAAGTATTTTCAAGTAGCCGGGTACCCGGATAATACCGGGGTAGTTCAAATACTCGAAAAACCCGGGTATTAAATTTTCAAGCTACCCGGGTAGTTCGCAAAACCCGCAGAAGTGGGCGGAAAGTGATAAAAAGACCGAACAAATTTTTATTGCGATAGCAGACATCGTGTGAAATCGAATGGTTCCACTCTCGGGAGTCCATGACCCCCAAAAGGGGGTCAATAACCACTTTTTGTCCAATCATTTAATGGATAACGAACCTCTTTAGAATGCTAATGGTACCCTTTGGAGGATCCATGATGTAAAGGCATTTATTATTTGTTTTTAAAGCACCTATCGAACTGCATCATTATTTAAAAATATTTTGCCTAACATTTTTTCCTGCAAATAACAAATGGCAAATTAATGTTTGACAAAATATTTTTAATTAATGATGCGGAACGATAGGTGCTTTGAATACAAACAATAAATGCCTTTACACCACTATTTTATGTTATTCCAATAAAAAGTTATGGCGATAAAACGATGATATTCGCCCTTTTGGCATGACAAGATTTTCAATTTTTCAAATTCGCCCTTTTGGTTTTGTCTTTAGTGGCTAGAAATATCCAACGAAATGACACGCGATTTTGACACAGCATACTTGAGGATAAACTACATTCAAAAATGTAAAAAAACGCAAATGTCAAAAATTGCACATTTCCCCCTTTGGCCTGATAGCGACGATATGTTGATCAGATAAATTAGATAAATGCCATTATAAGATATGACGCACTTAATTTTGAATGAAGATAGTACAGAATTGAGACTCAATATAGTTTTGTTTCTTTTTAAAATTCATTTTGTAAAAGGTATTTGAAAATGTAGATAGGCGGTTTTGTAGTATCAAAACATTAAATAAATGATGACGTAACTGTATGTTAGTTGTAATCGTGAAGATGTTAATAATTATGTGCACGATTTTAATGTAAACCTCCGTAATGTTGATGAATAGGCAATGGTTTGTCCCGGGATCCCGATCATTTTCTAGTCCCGAAAATCCCGGGATTAAAAAGTGCTAATCCCGGGATTTTCGGGATTGCCAAAAAATCACTATTTTGTAATAGTACTGCAAACGAGACAATATAAAATTCATTCCAGAGCTCTCAATAAAAAAACATGATAGAAAATTTAGTATAAAATCAATGAATTTAATTTATCCCAATTTTGAAAAGCTAAAACCAAAGTCTTATATACGAGATAAATCAATGAGATTAAAAAATTAGGTACTAGATACCAATAATTACTTAGAGAAATTTTTTAAAAATAAAAACTTTTAAACCAATTGTTATTTTACTGTGTAGAAAAATTTTAATATATACAGAAATGCTAAAATTCTAATAAATTTTTTACATACATATTTGGAAATAAATTCGAAAATTTGTAGACCATTTTTGAAATATTTTGTTTCTATTTAGGATATCATAATATAAATAGTTTATGGGGGTTTGAACATAGTCAAACTCACAACTGAAATTATAAATTTTTTTATCGGTTGTACTTTTAAATATTCGGTCCCTTTAACTAATTTGTGTTCTGTTTTTTTTTTTATAAACATAATGCAACAAAACTATTATTAACTAGCTGGACCCGAGCACGACTCGTGCCAAGATTTTGTGAATTCAAAGATATGGAGCGATTTTATTAATATAAAAAAATTTTTACTATGAGTTTTGATGTGGTGAGTTTTAGTGTGGTGAGTTTTAGTGTGGAGAGTTTTGGTGTGGTGAATTTTAGTGCGGTGAGTTTTAGTGTGGTGAATTATAGTGTGGTGAGTTTTAGTATAGTGAATTTTAGTGTGGTGAGTTTTTAGTGTGGTGAATTTTAGTGCGGTGAGTTTTAGTGTGGGGAATTTTAGTGTGGTGAGTTTTAGTGTAGTGAGTTTGTTTTGCTTTTTCTTTCCTTTTTTGTTTTTGCATTAGTTTGGATTGCAGTATTATGTGACTGGTTTGGTTTTTGTATTTTTGCTTTTGTTTTGTGCTCTTGCTTTTTTGTTTTTAATTTTTTTTTGTATTTGAGTTTTTTGTTTCATATTCGTAGCTGGTATAAGTGCCAAGTTATATCGTTTTGAAAGTTTAGGTTGTATGGGAAGTACCCCGCCCCTTTGTCCAATCCCGCCCATATATAGCCTATCATTCCTTCCAGACCATACCGCATCTGTGGTCAAAATTTCAAGAAAATCGGATCAGCTGTTTAGACGGAGAAGCGGAACAAACGTGATTGCTTTTGTTTTTGTATGTTTGCTTTTGTTTTGTGCTTTTCCTTTTTTGTTTTTAATTTTTTTTTTTGTATTTAAGTTTTTTGTTTTATGTTCGTAGCTGGTATAAGTGCCAAGTTATATCGTTTTGAAAGTATAGGTTGTATGGGAGATACCACGCCCCTTTGTCCAATCCTGCCCATATATAGCCTATCATTCCTTTCAGACCATACCGCATCTGTGGTAAAAATTTTATGAAAATCGGATGAGCCGTTTAGACGGAGATGTGGAACAAACAAACAAACCAACCAACATTCACATTTATTATATTAATAGGAAGGATTATTATTGCATACTAATTGTTTCTTTTTCGTAACTTTTTGAGAAGAAATCTGATAAAGACTATCTTGTGTATAAAACTCACAATATGTAATTTATTTTGTTTTTTGACGAAAAATGGTTAAAATAGCAAATTTCAAAATATAGAAAACTACCAGAAGTTTAGTTATTTTTATCGATAGTTTAGACAATATCTATTATCTTAAAACTAAGATCCTGTTAACCATTAACTGTGTTCCCGTGGCATGTGATCTAGAGCCAAAGCTCAATTTTCTACAAACAAAAAACACCAGGAAACAACTAAACCAGAAACAACAAAACCAGCTAGTTCTATCCAGTTCAATCGAATACTGTCAAGTTCTCTCAAAATAGAACCGTTGGCGTTCCAGCTATTATATCTTAAATGCTTTAAAAAAATAACTTAAAAAGTCAAATTAAGGTACAAGTATGGAGTAAAACAAATATTTCTCAAAATTACTTGTATTTTGAACTAATCCCGGGATCCCGGAATTGAAAAGTGTTCAATCCTGAAATCCTGGGATTACGAAAACAGGTAAAAATTATATTCCCTATTTGTGTGTTAACCCTAGTAAAACAAAATAAGCTATAAACTTACAGTTCATACCTAACTACTGCTAAATAACAGTGAAATTGACTATGTTGAAATATCGAAAAATTTAGGTATTACTTTTAACCGTACTCTAACGTGGAAAAACCACATCATTTGTACAATTGGTAAAGTTAATGGAATCAGGACGGGTCATAAGAAGAATCTTAGGGGGGGGTCTGACACATAAAATTTCCGAATAGAATTTTTTTTTTTATTAAATTTTTAAATTTTGTAAATTCATGTATGTAACTGCAAAACATAATTTTTCCCTGTGTATACATGAATCAAAATTGAATGCACATGATATCCAACCGGATTTTGGATTATATCAAAGTGGGCGGGAAAAAAGTTACAAAAATATAAAAAGTGACCTCAACATAACGTGGTACCCTTTAAAAATAAAAAAATAAAAATTTTTAACTTAATTTTTTGGAATATGAGAGTACCAAGATTAACTTTTAAAAAACTTAAAATCCCTAACATACATTAACCCTTAAAATAGAACTCGCGATTCTGGACAACGTTTGTTCTACGGCTTTGCGCATATGTGTTACTTATATGAACCAGATCTAAACTTCGTCGTTGGTTCCTTGCGGAAAATCGTGGAAAATGTAAATAAAAGCATAAATGTATGAATAATTGTGGTTTGTTTTGACGAAACAGTTTTTTTTATGGATTCACTCCGGCCATTGTTGATGTCATATTCACACCATTTATTTCAAAGCACTTATTCTATTCAAATATCAGGAATTCTGTAGTTTGTAAACAACAAACTTAAAAAAAAACATTTCTATAGAATTTCACATATGCTCAATTTTGAACTTCCGGTGCCGGTTCCGCAAAGAACCAATCAAAAATTCGAAAAAATCCACTAAAATAAAAATAATAAATTTATTTCAAACACTTACACTTCTAGATACTACAGCGATCACGACAAATTTTCAGCTTCGATTTTGACAAATTCAATTCCAAACAAAAAAACCCTATGAGAGATTCACAAAATTCTGTATATTCATGTATATAACTTGTAATATATGCTTGCTGCAAAACATAAATTTTCCCTGTGTATATATGACTCAAAATTGTAAGCACACGATATCCAATAGGATTTTGGATTATATCAATGTGGGCGTGGAAAAAAATTGTCATGTCTTGGCAAAAGTAGGACTAACAATTTTTTATTAACTTAATTTTTTGGAATATGGGAGTGGCAAAATTAAATTTAAAAAAAAACTTAAAATAGCTTACATACACGTTAAGACGGTCACGAAGATTTGTTTGACTAGATAATTTCCGTAACTCTGAAAAATATGTTTGTATTTTTTATGTCTTACAATTATAAATAAGATCTATTTTTGTATATAATAGTCAACCAATTGTTTCAGTATTTTATATTGCAATATGACACTGTTAGAAGCGCCGCAGGCCATTTAAAAAAAATCGCTTCTGTTTTTTGTTTAATTATTTGTAATCAAAAGTTTTTTTTGTGTATTTATACCCTATACCTGTGAGGTACAGGGTATATTAACTTTGTGCAGATATTGTAACGCCCCTTAGGAGGCATGGCGTATGTATGCGTATATATATTCTTGATAAGCATCACCACCCGAGTCCGTTTAGCTATATCCGTCTGCCTGTCCGTCCGTCTGTCTTGCTGTCCGTATATACGATAACTTGAGAAATACTGCTTAGAACGCGATGAAATTTCGTTTCAATAATTCTTAGCCTAAAGTAAGTTCTGTCACTTATATACAAGTCACTTATATATAACATTTTAGGAAACAATAACTCGAAAAGTATTCTAGATATACCTATAAAAATTAAAATGTATTGTTAGAATTCACCTAGAAATATGTGTTAATAGAAATACTCGCTTTTCAATAGTGTACATTTTAATCGCAAATTATGAAAACAAATTTATGAAATATTAGCCTTAAATCTGAACATATGTTTTAAAAGTAGGCTTGATCCACCCACATTTATTTTTAACATTTTTTGATTTTTTTTTTTACTTTCATATCAATTTTTTAAATTATTAGGATATACGTCGAAAATGTCTGATATATAAATAAAATTATAAGTGTAAGAATATTCAACATAACTAAGAACTTTAAAAGGTACACTAAGGAAAAAGTGACGTAATAAAATTAAATAAAATTTATTTAAATTTGATTTAAATACTTTTGTTATAAAAAACGTAATACTCCATACAAAAAATATTACGCGCGTATTTAATTTTTAATTAAATAAAAAGTATTTAATTTTATTAAAAATTTCGAAAAAAGAAAAATAAAATAGTAATTTTATCTCATATAAAGAAGATTAGGAACATTCTTTATATGAAATAAATATTATTGTGTTTAAATTAAAATGTTATAACTTTAATAAAAAGTAATAAAAAGTATTTACTTTAAATTTTATTACATACGTAATAAATTTAAATAAAAAGTATTTACATCAAATTTGATTACGTACGTAATAAATTTAAATAAAAAGTACATCCAGTTTAAATAAAAAGTATTTAATTTAAATGCAAAAGACTACGGTTAAAAAACGTGCCGAAAAATATTTAAATTTATTACTTTTTATTTAATTTTATTACTTTTTTTTCCTCAGTGTAGGTATACAAATAATGTCCCATATTAATATCCCCAAGTGTAGGGTATTCCATAGTAGGGCCCGACCGACTAAAAAAGTCCGCCCAATATGACCGAACTTACACATGTGATCTATTTTTGTATTAATAATAGAAGCGCCGCAGGCAAATGTTTTGGAACATGTTGTTTTGGTGTCACACCCCCCTATAGGTTCGGCTTTGAATGGAATGCTTCGCACACTCACCCAACAATTCCCAACACTCAGAATTCGGACTTTTTTAGAAGAAACCAATTTTGTCCCAATCATACACACATGTTGAGAGTTAGCATTATGACAGTCACAGCGTGGCAGTTCATTGATATTTTTCTAGTGGGTATTTGCTGTTGCTAAATATTAATTGCTAAATATTTAAATAATATTATATGCATTCTAATTGTTGTTAACAAAAAGTAAATGATGTTGGTTTGATGACACACCTTTCGTTCGTTGCCAAAATAAGCGGCGACAATTTACTTAGTCAGCAATTGTAACTATAAACCAAATTCGCAGATGCTATATTGAAGAAAATAAGCACGTGGTGCAATTTGTTTGTAAACAAAGATGACTTCAATTCAATGACTTTGCGATGGTCTAAATTCAATGTCATCGCGGGTTGCTGATTATGCAAGAGTTGCTTTCACGGTCAGCGTTAAGAAGTCGAGTTGTGGATCGAACTTGAGTTCTTTATGGAACTTGTGATTGGTTAAAATTATGCTTCTGGGCATAAGCAGCAAAACACACTGTGATTGGCCAAAAATTTGTTTCTAGGCTGAAGCAGCAAAAGACACTGAAAAAGTAGCATTGAAACTTAGATTAAGTATTAGTATATAAGCTGTAGTTATTTAGTTTTTAAGAGAGTTGTTATTAGATTAAGAAGTGAGTCCAAGAAGTGGAACAGAAAAAAGGAAATAAAAATTATAAAAGGGATAAACTTGAAATGGAGTAAGTGTTATTATTTATAAAATGTCTTATTTCTAGGTGAAAATAGGGACATTAACATTGGCGCAGCCGGTTTTAGAATCAAACACTCTAGATAGAGGAAAAGTTATAAAAATATAAAAAAAAATTGGAAAATTAGAATAGTTTCGTTGGAAAAAATATCTTAAACTGATACGTTTAATGGAAACTCTTCAATTAGAATTAAAAAAAAAGCACAACATGAAACAACAAAATTAAATGGAGAAATTGGACTTTTTGGGGACTATGGGGGCGTTTATCACAAGGCAACGTGTCTGAGTGCTTCAACATGGCGAAGCCAGCGCAATCCTTGTCGGTGTCGTCTCAAGTCAACTCACTGGTCACCAGAATTGACAAATTGTCAAATGGTGACACCTCCACTTCGGTGGAAGTCCTCCTCGTGGAAGTCCCTGGAAACGGCGCTCTACACCACCCGGTGTAGAAGTCGGCTAAAGTGAGTGGCGAGCATCTCCCTCAGAGTGAGGGTTCGTGCGTTGGGTTTGGGTCCCACCACGGAAAAAACCTATGCGCCCAATGAAAACAAAAAAGGAGCCTCGGATAACGACCGATTACAACGATGACGACCCACGCAAACGTTTTAAGGACCATGATTTACGGATATGCACCTGGAATGTCCGGACCCTTTATAGGGAAGGTGCCTCTATCCAGCTGGCAGATGTCCTCGAAAGATATAAGGCTGACATCACCGCTATCCAGGAGATGCGATGGACGGGACAGGGCTGTTCGAAACAAGCGTCCTGTGATATCTACTACAGCTGCCATGCGGAGAGACACGAATTTGGATGTGGATTTGTGGTCGGCAAGAGACTCCGCCACCTTGTCTCTAGGTTCACGCCCGTGGACGAAAGGCTGGCAACAATCCGCATCAAGGCTAAATATTTCCATATCAGCCTAATTTGTGCACACGCTCCGACGAACGAGAAAGATGACGAGACAAAAGAGCGCTTCTACGAGCGCCTAGACAACGCATACGAGCGCTGCCCCCGCCACGATATCAAAATCGTGCTAGGTGATTTTAACGCCAAGGTGGGTAGAGAAGCTATCTATTGTCCCACAATCGTAAAATTTAGCCTCCATGCCAACACTTCCGATAACGGAACGAGGCTAATCGACTTCGCCGCAGCACGAAACATGGTAGTTAGTAGCACTAGATTCGAACATTTCGATATCCACAAGGCCACATGGTTGTCGCCCGATCAAAAAACTCGAAATCAAATTGATCACGTTGTGATTGACGGAAGGCACTCTTCAAGCGTGATGGACGTACGCACTATCCGAGGTGCCAATATGGACTCGGATCATTACCTTGTAGCAGCCAAGGTCCGCACACGCTTAAGCGCTGCGAAGAACGTACGGAACCAAACGCAGAGAAAGCTAGACGTCGGAAAGCTGCAATCACAACAGACAACGCAAGCCTTTTCCACTCGACTCTCACACCTGCTTAGACAAAGCACTCCTCCTCTCGATGATATAAGCGCGCAGTGGAATCATATCTCCTGCTCTATGCGTACGGCTGCCGAAGAGGTGCTTGGATTCCAACGCCCCCTGAGGAATCAGTGGTATGACCAAGAGTGTCGCGCGGCCACTGCAGAGAAAGACGCTGCGTACAAATCCACCCTGCAGTCAGTAGCTACGCGAGCTGCGAAGGAGCGATACAAAGAGAAGAGGAGGGAAGAGAGACGTCTTTTCAGGCGTAAAAAAAGCGAGGCAGAAAGACGTGAGTGTGAGAAGATTGAGATGCATGGGGACAGGAATGAGGCTCGAAAATTCTTCGAGAAAATAAGACGCCTAGCCGGAGGTTCAAAATCCCGAGCCTCTTCTTGTAAAGATGAGAACGGAAATCTAGTGACAGATATCCAGAGCACACTGAAAATATGGAGGGATCACTTCTCTAAACTACTGACCGGTGATGATGACCTCAATTCCACCGATAGAGAAGCAAACCCGGCAACCCCAGTACTTGATGACGACGTTGAGATTCTGCCACCCGACCATGACGAGGTCAGAACAGCCATTGCTCGGCTGAAAAACAACAAAGCCGCAGGTGCTGATGGCCTGCCTGCTGAATTGTTTAAGACCGGAGGCGAAGAGCTAATCGTAAGCAGAATATGGTCGGATGAAAGCATGCCAAGTGACTGGAACCTCAGTGTACTCTGCCCAATCCTTAAGAAAGGGGATCCCACTATCTGCGCCAACTACCGTGGGATCAGCCTACTCAATATCGCATACAAGGTTCTATCGAGCGTATTATGTGAAAGACTGAAGCCCATCGTCAACAGACTGATTGGACCTTATCAGTGCGGCTTCATACCTGGAAAGTCCACCATAGACCAGATTTTCACATTGCGCCTAATCCAGGAAAAGACCCTAGAAAAACAGATCGACACCTACCACCTATTAGTCGACTATAAAGCCGCCTTCGACACTCCGATAAGGGAACGATTATACGCCGCAATGTCTGAGTTCGGTATACCTGCGAAACTTATAAGGCTTTGCAGGATGACCCTGAGCAACACACGTTGCTCAGTGAGAATAGGAAAAGACCTCTCCGAGCCATTTCATACCGAACGAGGTTTCAGACAGGGTGACTCCCTATAGTGCGACTTTTTAACTTATTGATGGAGAAAATAGTTCGAGCTGCCGAACTCCGTCAAAGCGGCACTATCCTCAACAAAAGTGTCATGCTGCTCGCATATGCCGACGATATTGATATCATTGGCAGGAGCACACGAGCAGTCAGCGCAGCATTCTCCAGATTGGAGAAAGAGTCGCGTCGAATGGGTCTAGCGGTGAACGAGGACAAGACGAAGTTCCTTGTGTCAACAAGCAAAAAAGAGTCCGTGCGTCTTGGACAAAAAGCTGATTTTGACACCCACAAGTTCGACATTGTGAAGGACTTCGTCTATCTGGTATCCAGCGTAAACAGCAACAACGACGTCAGCCTGGAGATCAAACGGAGAATAACTCTTGCCAACAGGTGCTACTTTGGGCGCAGTAGGCAATTGACAAGTACAGCCCTCTTTCGCAGGACAAAAATACCCCTTTACAAGTCACTCATCATGCCCGTCCTACTTTATGGTGCAGAAACATGGACGCTGGCCACCACCGATGATAGAGTACTGGGAGCGTTCGAGAGAAAGATTCTCCGTAAAATCTTTGGCCCTATCTGCTTTGCTAACGAGTATCGAATCAGGATGAACCACGAGCTGTATGAGTTATTCGACGACATTGACATAGTCAAGCGCATCAAGATCCAGCGGCTTCGCTGGCTAGGTCATGTCGAACGAATGGATGAAAACACTCCAGCCAAGAAGGTGCTTGAATCGAAACTCGAAGGTGGACAGCGTAAAAGAGGGCGTCCAAATCTGCGTTGGAAAGACCAAGTTGAGGACAACCTGGCAACGCTTGGTATTTCTAACTGGCGTCAGCGCGCGCAAAGCAGATCCGACTGGCGCGGCTTCATCTCAGCGGCCAAAACCGACCCACGGTTGTAAGGGCCATTTAAGTAAGTAAGTAATTGGACTTTTCATTGAACGTTTGTGGACAGAGATTAAAAGAATAAACGGTTCTGTAAGGCGACGGGCAAAACGAAAACTCGAGACAAAACGAAAACTCGAAACAATTTAAGTTTAATGAAAAGTATTTATTGATTTATAAATATAAATGCAATTTGTATTACAATGTGTTTGACATGTTTTACTTAAGTATTTTGCTCAACCGTTTGAGTCTACTTTAACGAATGTGAAAAAATACGTTGTAGCCAAGCGCAGGCGAAGTTTTTGAAAAAGATGATGCAATAGCATGCGTAGGCGAATTGGGTAAAACACCTGTTGCGCATTTGCAGCGAATTTCAGGGGTTGTTGCCAACGTAAGTTTATTTTAAAGAATATTTTAACATCCCACCCTCCATGAATCCTTAGTGTGGAGAGGATTCATCAAACATTAAGGCGGCAAGCTTCGATGTAGGGCGCCGTAGTGTACGTTGCGACGTGCGAACTTCGACGGAACGCACTTGCCCGTCTTTAGCTGTGAATACTTTGGTAATTGTTCCCTTTTGCCATTGGCTGCGTGGCTGGTTAGTATCGAAAATAATTACTAGTTGTCCTGGCTTCAGTGGATTAACTACCATTGTCCATTTTGTTCAATGCATGAGTTGCGGTAGATATTCGACTATCCACCTCTTCCATATTCTATCTTTGAGATTTTGGGATATTCTCCACTGCTTGCGAAGGCAAACTTTCATGGGAAGGCAAACTTTGCATGGAGTCTGTGTTGAATTCAGACAACCGAGGAGGAATTGGTGTGGCGTCAAAGGTTCATCTTCGCCTTGTAATAGAGGCAAATCTGTAAGCGGACGACTATTTATTATATTTTCTGCCTTTATTAAGGCACTTCGAAAGGTCTCAACACGAGGGGCCGCTTCTTTGAGAGTTCTGCTTAAAAGACGCTTGACACAGCGTACGAGGCGTTCCCAACATCCGCCGGCACTCGGATTTGCAGGACAGTTGAAAATCCACTCGATGTTATCTCTTAAAAGACTTCTTTGAATTTTATCAAAATCGAACAGCCGATTTTCCTTTGACAACTCCTTCTGGGCACCAATAAAATTGGTCCCATTGTCACTCCTTATACGTATAGGAGTGCCTCGACGATTCATGAAATTTCTTAGGCATATTAAAAAGGCGTCATTCGAAAGTTCGTCTGCGATTTCTAAGTGAATCGCTCTTGTTGTAAGGCAGGTGAACAATGAAACCCACCTCTTTTCTCTGCGTCGACCAATGGCTACGAAAAAGTAGTCCAGTAGGCAGTAGTCCACCCCGTAGTCCACCCCGGTGTAACTAAATGGTCGTATGTAAGGTGTAAGGCTATCTGATGGCAATTGCCCCATAAGCGGAATAGCAGGTTTGGCATTGGTGATGATGCATGTAGGACATCTACTTTTAATAGATTTAAGCAATTTACGCGCATTGGGCACCCAAAATTTCTGCCGCATTTCATTTATAAGTAAATGATCGTTTTGGTGATGTCGTCTTCGGTGAATTTGGTCCATAATCAGTCGCGTTACGTGATGATCGTATGGCAAAATTATAGGGCGGCGGGCCGACAATGGTAGACAATACGCAGAGTCTATCCTTCCTTTAACTCTCAGTATGTCATTTTCGTCAATGTGTGGCGTCAACTGTTGAATGTTACTACTTTTAGGTACACATCCGTGGCGACGCAAAGCGTCGATTTCTACAGAAAATGCAATCTTCTGAACCTGTCGGCAAATCTCAATTTCGGCATTTGAAACTTCCATTGCGCTTAGTTCATCTTTTTTGCGACAAGTAGGCGTTGACCTGCAGTTATTTATGAACCGATGCACCCAAGCACAACATCGCAACATCCTTAAGTACGAAGAAAATTTAGAATAGTTGATAAGGCACTCACCCTTTTCTTTAATTATCAATATTCGTTTTGTAGTTTCTTCCGTACGACATTGGTCTGAATTCAGCGAATTTGTTTCTTGGGGCCAGCACTCCTCATCTTGGTGTAGAAAATTTGGACCACGAATCCATCTTGAGTTATCGAGTTTAAGCGGCAGTACAGCTCTTGTAGCTTTATCTGCAACATTTTGGTTTGTGGGCAGTCAACGCCACTGGCTTGGTGTCGATGTAGACAAAATTTCGGCAATCCGACATGCGACAAATTGTTTGTACTCGCGGGACGTAGACCGTATCCAAAGCACAACTGTTTTTGAATCACACCAAAATATGACACGGTGTGGGCGGAACTCGTGGCACTGTAATATTGAATTCATCAAGCGGCAGCCAAGAATAGCGCCCTGCAGTTCCAGGCGTGGAATTGCCATACCCCTCGGGGGAGCGCATCTTGATTTGGCAGCAACCAAGGCGACGTCAATATTATTGTTCTGCTTAATACGAAAATATGCAACCGCAGCGTAAGCACTCGAGCTAGCGTCTACAAATATGTGCAGCTGTTGGCAGTAAAGGTGTGTAGCAACGAGGAACGGCGAAATTTTGAATGTGCTGGAACTCTCTCCACCAGTTAATCCATTGAGTAAAAAGTTGATAAGGCAACGGTTCATCCCAATTTACATGCAACTTCCATGTAGCTTTCAGAAGTAATTTTGAAAAAATTGTAAAATTGCAAAGTAGACCAAATGGATCATAAATAGCCATAATTATACCAAGCATATCCCTCTTAGTAGGCGCTTTTTTGATTCCAGTACGTCACTGGGTATTTTGTGAAACTGAAAGTGAAACTCCAGCGTATCATTTGTAGTGTTCCAAAATAAACCCAAAATTTTATCAGTTTTTCTTTGGCGCTCTAAATTAACAATTTTATGACTGGCTGGCTGACTCTTATTGAGTTTAATTTCAAGCTGTGGACCGTTAGTGACGAAATTGTGCAAAATAAATCCGGCACTGGTATTTATTTTAATGGCTTCCTTGGTGATATCTTCGGCTTCATGTTCATCTCCAAAACTTATCACGAGATCATCGACATACGTTTTATTGATAACAGCAGCAGCGCCTCTTGGCATGACATGCTCGAGATCATGTGCGTTTGTGTTTTTAACAAATTCGGCGCAACACGGTGAACACACAGCACCAAATATCATTGAATCCATAACATATTTTTGTATAGGCAATTCTGTGTTCTGCCTCCACAAAAATCTTTGTGCGTTTTGATCGGCTTTAATTATACGCACCTGCGAAAACATTTCCTGAATATCTCCCGCGACAGCAACAACACCTTGTCGAAATTTAAATAAAATGACAAGTAGTGACTGGGCGTGTTCAGGCCCCTTCAACCAGTTAGAATTAAGCGATACGTTGCTTGTAGTTGCAGCAGCGTCGAATACAATGCGCAGTTTACCTGGCTTGTTCGGGTTGACGACGCCAAAGTGAGGAAGATACCAGGTATTTGTCTCCTCAATCTTTGCTTCCGTATCCGTAAGCAATCTTGCGTAACCTTTGTTAATATATTTGTCCATCTCACGCTTATAACATTCGGGATAAGATATATCGCGAGACATTCTTTTCTCAACCTTCAATAAACGATCTTTGTCCATTTCGTAACTTTTAGGAAAACAAAACCCATCCTCACGCCACAAAAGACCAATTTCAAAACGCTGATGATTTCTGTTGATGGTTTCTTCCAACAATTTTCGAGCGCATTGATTTTCATTAGACTCGAGAATCATGTCGGTACTGCGAACACCAAAATTTTCGATTCTAAAATACTCCTCGACTAATTTATTGACATCGTTTGGTATCTGCGACTCGCGAACATGCAGCACTGTCGAGACCGCATTGACTGTTGGGCTTCTGGGTCCAAAGGCTACCCATCCCAGCCTAGTTTCGGCGACGATAGGCTGAAGCGGTCCGGCTTCGATAACATTTTTATAAATACTCAAAAACGAATTGTCTAGACCAAGTAAAATTACTGGATTAGCATTTTTATAACTAGCAATTGGAACCGAACTCATATGTTTATATTTTTCGACTGAAAGTGTTTGCGTCGGAAGATTCAGCGTACGCACGGTACAAATATCTTTTAGCGAAAATTAACTAGAGTTTTGAAACTCCCCTTTTATATTGACGGTGACTCTACGTGATTTTTCTGTTTTCTTTTTATCGCCGTACCACTGCAGCGTTAGTGAAATGGTGTGACCTTTTAAGCCCAGCGAAGTGGCGATATCTTCTTCAATTAACGAGACTGAAGACCCCTCATCGAGCATGGCAAATACCGAAATGCTTCCTAATGGTCCTGAAAGAATGACAGGCATAATCTTGAATAACTGTGCTGTTTGACTATTTTGTCGACAATTCAGTACGTGTTCGGCGTTTCCATCTTCTTGTTTTTTGGCATTAGACTCAACATTCTTATGCAGCAGTACATTATGCATTCGATTGCATCCATTTATGGAACAGGCTCTTTTTTTATGACACGTTGCAAGGCTGTGGCCTTTCTTTAAACATCCAAAGCAAAGTCGATTTCGTTTCACCTGGTTCCATTTTTCATCCAGAGAAAGAGCCAAAAATTCTGCGCAATCCAATGACTTAGAACATTGTAAACACACAATTTTTGACGGTTCTGGTGTGGCATCACTGTTGTGTAGAACTCTACGCGCAGTTGTGGCAGGTGTTGTTGGGCGATTTGTGTCCGACGAAGGCTGGCGCTGATGTGTGGTCGCGTATTGATTTGGCCGAGACGTTGCTGCTGTATTAATGGACAACATACTTATAACTTTGGCAAGATCAGATACCCAAACTGAAAATGTTTCTACAGTTGGAAATGGTCTAAAGCTGGCTGCTGATCTAGCCCATTCGTATTGCTTTGTGGGTGGCAGTTTAGCAACAAGTTGATCTAACAGAGTTGAATTCATCAGATGTTGCGCACATCCCGCAGACTTAAACAGCGCGACCATATTACATTTTCATCAATTTTCACACATATATCACCTATTTTTTTTGGCAGTTTCATGGCGTACCCCTTCTATTGCTTCTCGAAGGTCTGACATACCGGATAATAGATTAGCCAGTTGATCATCAATAATCCGAGTAGAATTTGCTGACATATTGCGTGGAATCACTGTTACATCCAATTCGTCCGATTGCTTCTTAGACCTGCGTGTTTTAGACGGCATGATTGCAATGAAAATGTTCAGCAAAATGCGGCGGCCGGCAACAGTGTGAGCGATTAAGTAAAAACAAATATAAGGCGACGGGCAAAACGAAAACTCGAGACAAAACGAAAACTCGAAATAATTTAAGTTTAATGAAAAGTATTTATTGATTTATAAATATAAATGCAATTTGTATTATAATGTGTTTGACATATTTTACTTAAGTATTTTGCTCAACCGTTTGAGTCTACTTTAACGAATGTGAAAAAATACGTCGTAGCCAAGCGCAGGCGAAGTTTTTGAAAAATATGATGCAATAGCATGCGTAGGCGAATTGGGTTAAACATCTGTTGCGCATTTGCAGCGAATTTCAGGGGTTGTTGACAACGTAAGTTTATTTTAAAGAAGATTTAAACAGGTTCAAAAGACTACATTCAGCTAGTTAGAGAAAAGATTAGAACCACTGCTGTCACGAGAATAGAAGAAGCAGACATAATATTCTTATCGTTTTTAGAAATAATAGAAGCTAAGACAGATTTTAGCATAACAGAGAAAGAAAAATTAGAGACAGAGTTAACAGAATTAAAAAAATTGAATAATTGTTTAAGAGATCAAATTAAAACAATTTTGGATCACGCAGAACACTTAGACGAAAATAGAGGAAAACTAGTGGAAATTATTGAAAACCGGAATTACATAGACACACCGGAAACCTCTAGAAGTGTCCGATTCAGGGCTGAGTATGGTAGTATCACAGATGCACAAAAAATAATTGTACAATTAGAAGATAGAAATAGACTACTACAGCAAGAATTAGAGTTAGTAACCAACGACTCATTGATACATAAGGAAGCTGTAAATAACAGTGAAATAAGTCACACAGAAAAAATAAATTTCCCGGAATTTAAAATGGGTATCGAACATTTTGCAAAAATGGTGAACCATTTGGTTCCGATGTTCTCAGGCACGGACTCCAATGATATACCCTCAGAAGTATGTAAATTCATACAAGAATGTGATTTAGCGGTAAACAAAAGAAACAGAGTTTCAAGAATTTTTATCGTGTGTTAAGCTAAGAATGTATGGAGATGCACTCGACCTAGTAAAAGGTATCCAATTTAGCGGATTAGATGAATTATATACTTTAATAAAGAGGACATATCTTAAAACCGTAACATTAGACTCAGTGATAAATGAAATAAAGGAGACATATCAAAGATCTACCGAAGAAATTCGACCTTTTGCAAGACGCCTAAATGTACTAAAAACAAAGGCGGTGGAATTAATAAAAGAAAAATATAATGGCAGAGGGGACGAAGCTATGCTAATGGAATTAGACAAATCCATACAAAAGATTTTAAGGTAGGCCTTAAGGACAGCACACTGAAAATACACATGCTAAATAATAAGGCGGACTCACTAGATTCACTGATAGAGGAAGCGGTAGAAACGTTGGAGACGATACAAAGTGGGCGTGTAAGAGAAACATCGCATAGTGCCGCAGAGGTGCTTTTTAGCAGAGCCTCACACCCCACATGTGGAGAAATCGGTATAAAAAATTTAACCGAAAGGAATAAATTGGAAACCCCATGTTCATTTTGCGGTAATGTAGGACACATGCGGGACGAGTGCGTCAGTCGAAAAAATACTCCATACTGTCAAGGATGTGAGACCTATGGTCACGAAACGAACTTAAGATGTGCACAGAAAATAAATGAACCAGAGCAGCAATTTACAAGTAAACAACAAACGCAAAATAACAACTATAATGATGGCTTCACGAACAATACGCAAGCCCATAATAGCAATTATAATGCTCGTGGTAATAATAACCATAAGAGGACATATCTTAAAACCGTAACATTAGACTCAGTGATAAATGAAATAAAGGAGACATATCAAAGATCTACCGAAGAAATTCGACCTTTTGCAAGACACCTAAATTTACTAAAAACAAAGGCGGTGGAATTAATAAAAGAAAAATATAATGGCAGAGGGGACGAAGCTATGCTAATAGAATTAGACAAATCCACACAAAAGACTTTTAAGGTAGGCCTTAAGGACAGCACACTGAAAATACACATGCTAAATAATAAGGCGGACTCACTAGATTCACTGATATAGGAAGCGGTAGAAACGTTGGAGACGATACAAAGTGGGCGTGTAAGAGAAACATCGCATAGTGCCGCAGAGGTGCTTTTTAGCAGAGCCTCATACCCCACATGTGGAGAAATCGGTATAAAAAATTCAACCGAAAGGAATAAAGTGGAAACCCCATGTTCATTTTGCGGTAATGTAGGACACACGCGGGACGAGTGCGTCAGTCGAAAAAATACTCCATACTGTCAAGGATGTGAGACCTATGGTCACGAAACGAACTTAAGATGTGCACAGAAAATAAATGAACCAGAGCAGCAATTTCCAAGTAAACAACAAACGCAAAATAACAACTATAATGATGGCTTCACGAACAATACGCAAGCCCATAATAGCAATTATAATGCTCGTGGTAATAATAACCACAACAATGGGAATTATAATAATAATTGACATAATAGGAATTATAATAATAATGGAAATAATAGGAATTATAATAATAACAATAATAATAGAAGATATAAAAACAATAATAGGAAAACTAACAATAATAATAGAAATAATAATTACAACAATGGAAATAACTATAACAATAATAATGGTAATACCAATAGTAATAGTCGTCAAAATTATAATAATAATGACGATAGGAGAAATGGAAATAATAATAACAACAACAATAATAATAAGAAAGATTTAAATAAATGTAAATGGTGTGCAAGAATCGGTAATAGCCAATAGTAATAGTTGTCAAAATTATAATAATAATGACGATAGGAGAAATGGAAATAATAATAACAACAACAATAATAATAAGAAAGATTTAAATAAATGTAAATGGTGTGCAAGAATCGGGCATACGTTGGAAAACTGTTTCGCGAAGAAAAATTTTGAGTCTACCCGCAATCAGGGAAACTGTTAGGGTGTTGTGAATCATATGGGGACTATGGGGGCGATTATCACAAGGCAACGTGTCTGAGTGCTTCAACATGGCGAAGCCAGCGCAATCCTTGTCGGTGTCGTCTCAAGTCAACTCACTGGTCACCAGAATTGACAAATTGTCAAATGGTGACACCTCCACTCCGGTGGAAGTCCTCCTCGTGGAAGTCCCTGGAAACGGCGCTCTACACCACCCGGTGTAGAAGTCGGCTAAAATGAGTGGCGAGCATCTCCCTCAGAGTGAGGGTTCGTGCGTTGGGTTTGGGTCCCACCACGGAAAAAACCTATGCGCCCAATGAAAACAAAAAAGAAGCCACGGATAACGACCGATTACAACGATGACGACCCACGCAAACGTTTTAAGGACCATGATTTACGGATATGCACCTGGAATGTCCGGACCCTTTATAGGGAAGGTGCCTCTATCCAGCTGGCAGATGTCCTCGAAAAATATAAGGCTGACATCACCGCTATCCAGGAGATGCGATGGACGGGACAGGGCTGTTCGAAACAAGCGTCCTGTGATATCTACTACAGCTGCCATGCGGAGAGACACGAATTTGGATGTGGATTTGTGGTCGGCAAGAGACTCCGCCACCTTGTCTCTAGGTTCACACCCGTGGACGAAAGGCTGGCAACAATCCGCATCAAGACTAAATATTTCCATATCAGCCTAATTTGTGCACACGCTCCGACGAACGAGAAATATGACGAGACAAAAGAGCGCTTCTACGAGCGCCTAGACAACGCATACGAGCGCTGCCCCCGCCACGATATCAAAATCGTGCTAGGCGATTTTAACGCCAAGGTGGGCAGAGAAGGCATCTATTGTCCCACAATCGGAAAATTTAGCCTCCATGCCAACACTTCCGATAACGGAACGAGGCTAATCGACTTCGCCGCAGCACGAAACATGGTAGTTAGTAGCACTAGATTCGAACATTTCGATATCCACAAGACCACATGGTTGTCGCCCGATCAAAAAACTCGAAATCAAATTGATCACGTTGTGATTGACGGAAGGCACTCTTCAAGCGTGATGGACGTACGCACTATCCGAGGTGCCAATATGGACTCGGATCATTACCTTGTAGCAGCCAAGGTCCGCACACGCTTAAGCGCTGCGAAGAACGTACGGAACCAAACGCAGAGAAAGCTAGACGTCGGAAAGCTGCAATCACAACAGACAACGCAAGCCTTTTCCACTCGACTCTCACACCTGCTTAGACAAAGCACTCCTCCTCTCGATGATATAAGCGCGCAGTGGAATCATATCTCCTGCTCTATGCGTACGGCTGCCGAAGAGGTGCTTGGATTCCAACGCCCCCTGAGGAATCAGTGGTATGACCAAGAGTGTCGCGCGGCCACTGCAGAGAAAGACGCTGCGTACAAATCCACCCTGCAGTCAGTAGCTACGCGAGCTGCGAAGGAGCGATACAAAGAGAAGAGGAGGGAAGAGAGACGTCTTTTCAGGCGTAAAAAAAGCGAGGCAGAAAGACGTGAGTGTGAGGAGATTGAGATGCATGGGGACAGGAATGAGGCTCGAAAATTCTTCGAGAAAATAAGACGCCTACCCGGAGGTTCGAAATCCGGAGCCTCTTCCTGTAAAGATGAGAACGGAAATCTAGTGACAGATATCCAAAGCACACTGAAAATATGGAGGGATCACTTCTCTAAACTACTGACCGGAGATGATGACCTCAATTCCACCGATAGAGAAGCAAACCCGGCAACCCCAGTACTTGATGACGACGTTGAGATTCCGCCACCCGACCATGACGAGGTCAGAACAGCCATTGCTCGGCTGAAAAACAACAAAGCCGCAGGTGCTGATGGCCTGCCTGCTGAATTGTTTAAGACCGGAGGCGAAGAGCTAATAGAGAGCATGCACGAGCTCGTAAGCAGAATATAGTCGGATGAAAGCATGCCAAGTGACTGGAACCTCAGTGTACTCTGCCCAATCCTTAAGAAAGGGGATCCCACTATCTGCGCCAACTACCGTGGGATCAGCCTACTCAATATCGCATACAAGGTTCTATCGAGCGTATTATGTGAAAGACTGAAGCCCATCGTCAACAGACTGATTGGACCTTATCAGTGCGGCTTCAGACCTGGAAAGTCCACCATAGACCAGATTTTCACATTGCGCCTAATCCAGGAAAAGGCCCTAGAAAAACAGATCGACACCTACCACCTATTAGTCGACTATAAAGCCGCCTTCGACACTCCGATAAGGGAACGATTATACGCCGCAATGTCTGAGTTCGGTATACCTGCGAAACTTATAAGGCTTTGCAGGATGACCCTGAGCAACACACGTTGCTCAGTGAGAATAGGAAAAGACCTCTCCGAGCCATTTCATACCGAACGAGGTTTCAGACAGGCTGACTCCCTATAGTGCGACTTTTTTAACTTATTGATGGAGAAAATAGTTCGAGCTGCCGAACTCCGTCAAAGCGGCACTATCCTCAACAAAAGTGTCATGCTGCTCGCATATGCCGACGATATTGATATCATTGGCAGGAGCACACGAGCAGTCAGCGCAGCATTCTCCAGATTGGAGAAAGAGTCGCGTCGAATGGGTCTAGCGGTGAACGAGGACAAGACGAAGTTCCTTGTGTCAACAAGCAAAAAAGAGTCCGTGCGTCTTGGACAAAAAGCTGATTTTGACACCCACAAGTTCGACATTCTGAAGGACTTCGTCTATCTGGGATCCAGCGTAAACAGCAACAACGACGTCAGCCTGGAGATCAAACGGAGAATAACTCTTGCCAACAGGTGCTACTTTGGGCTCAGTAGGCAATTGAGAAGCAGAGCCCTCTCTCGCCGGACAAAAATAACGCTCTACAAGTCACTCATCATGCCCGTCCTACTTTATGGTGCAGAAACATGGACGCTGGCCACCACCGATGAGAGAGTACTGGGAGCGTTCGAGAGAAAGATTCTCCGTAAAATCTTTGGCCCTATCTGCTTTGCTAACGAGTATCGAATCAGGATGAACCACGAGCTATATGAGTTATTCGACGACATTGACATAGTCAAGCGCATCAAGATCCAGCGGCTTCGCTGGCTAGGTCATGTCGAACGAATGGATGAAAACACTCCAGCCAAGAAGGTGCTTGAATCGAAACTCGAAGGTGGACAGCGTAGAAGAGGGCGTCCAAATCTGCGTTGGAAAGACCAAGTTGAGGACAACCTGGCAACGCTTGGTATTTCTAACTGGCGTCAGCGCGCGCAAAGCAGATCCGACTGGCGCGGCTTCATCTCAGCGGCCAAAACCGACCCACGGTTGTAAGGGCCATTTAAGTAAGTAAGTAAGTAAGTAAGTTGTGAATCAGAAACGTTTTTTTTATGGATTTAAGAAAGACTGCACATAACCAGTATGCACATAAAGTTCAAATCTAAAAGCACAATAACAGATGCATGTTAACTTAACATAGCGTCTACGACGTAACTGGAAAGTGCATAATGTTTATGAGTGCATACTTTCAGGATATAAAATTAAGTCCGCTTGAAAGCAACGAAAAATGCACCGGTTGCAATTTGATCCGAGGCACACGCTAGCTAGTGTGCCGTATGTTTAAAAGCAACAACAAAAGCATTGGTTGTAATTTAAGTCAAGACTAACGCCAGCATGGGAACCAATTAAGAATTTAGCACATTGGAATTTTTTCAGTTAATGATTTCACAATATTAGTAAATATCTGATGTGGGGTTCATGAGGTTTTTAGTAGTACGTAGATTTAAAAATATGCTTGCTTGCATTTATGAGTTGTGTTTTAAGAAATAAGTATAAGCAAGGGGTTCGTGAGTCGCACGATACCGAGGTGATGAGTAGAGGTTAAGTTTAGATTTTAAGCATTATGATTTTAACTGCCTTAGAGTGCAGACGTGTTTTCAGTTTAAACTCAAGCTTGTAAAAATACTTAAAAATAATTAATAAAAGTATAAAGCAAGTCTAAAATATCCTTGCGTTTTTATTTAATAATAAATGTTAGGAAAGAATTGTGGACTTCGAGGGAAAATTGTCACTGACGGTTTCACCAATAAAGGCAAGTACAAAAGGACCCCTGGAGCCCGCAACAAGGGGCCCAGAAAAGGCCAATTATCTGGGAACCCAAGACAAGTTGCGACATCAGGCCAACGAAGATAGGAATTGTGAATCAGACGCCGTGTGCGGCAGTGGATACGTTCGCTATCAATGGTAGGAAAATGGTAGATAATTTTTGTTCACTAATTGTATTAACGTTGAACGTCTTTGGCATAATAGCATTAACAGCAAAAAAATAATTTTTATGATTGCATAATGAATAGGATATGTATAGAGGAAAATAAGAAGAAATTAAATGATCTGATAACTTCAGGAATTGATAGAATAAATAAAAATATGAGTAAATATATTGAAAATATTAATAATAATAATAGTTTGGCACTACAGTCCTATAAGAACTATATAGGCCGAGCTCTCTCACCATTTTGAGCTGTGCGTGTTATATTTGTACTCAAAGTGGTGGGACCTACAGTTTATTGCCGAATCCGAACGGCGGGTGAGAGCTTTTCATAGGCAATGTTGAACTCTCGTAGGTTTGCCATTTACTGACGAGAGGTAGCGCGGTATAGAAAAATGTTTCTATGAAAAGATGTTGTGATCCCCAGTCCAGGCTTGAACCGGGGACCTTTCGGCTCGCAGTCCAACTCACTACCCACTGAGCTACCGCGGCTATTAAATATTAAGGAATTAAAATTAAGTTTATATACAAAATCAAATAAAAATCGCATTATTTATAGTAGACATGGGGAATTCAGACAGATATCAAAATTACATGATGTCTTTATAGAAATTCCTTGTAAGGAAGCGAAAAATGGGAAACTAATATTACTAGTAGAGTATGGTGCAGACTCTAGCTTGGTAAAGTGGAGTGCATTAGATAATAAACTAGAGAGAAATTTAAAAGACACAAAAGATCTGAGCGGAGCATTTGGGGGACATGTGACCACCGCAGGATCAATTGAAATTCAACATATGGAACATAGAAGGCTAAGTCTGACGTTACATACAATAATGCAGGATCAGGGAGTTCCGGCAGACGGTATACTTGGACGAGATAATCTATGGAACCACGCAATCATCAATGCAGTGGAAAAGGGATTAACCTTTATAGACAGAAACAAAAATAAAATTGTAACACTACCACTCAGATCACTAGATGAAATAAATAAAATATTATACAGTGAAGAAATAAAAATAACAGCAAGATCTAAAGGTATCGCCAGATTACCACTACGAACCAAGATCCCCGTAGTAAAAATTCAAAAACAAGAAATTTCGCCAGGAGTTTATATCGGAGAAACCATATCAAATGTGAGAAAAAATAGTGTTTACGTTTCAGTGTTAAACTCAACAGAAAAAGATATAATATTGAATAAGAACATACAGCTCAAAATTTCAAATTATAATAAATTTATGGAACCAGTGAGTGGCACAATGAATAGCGTACAAAGCATAAACATACGACACAGAATATGCAAACTATTTGACTCATTAAAATTGGATCCAAATGCAAATGTTGAAGAGAAGGCATCCATAGAAAAAATATGTGCGTCATACCATGATGTATTTCTGTTAGAGGGGGCTGAGCTATCGTATACACCTATTTTAAAACATGAAATCCCCACAATAGACGGCCAACCTCCGATCAACCGAAAACAATGTAAAATACCACATATTCACAGAGAAGAAATCAACAAACAGGTGCAGAAGTTATTAGACGACGATATTATATCACCAAGCACGTCGCCTTGGAATTCACCACTATTGTTGGTACCTAAAAAGAATGGAGACTGGTAATAGATTTCAGAAAATTGAACGACGCAACGATTATACAAGTATTTCCAATACCTCGTATTGATGAAATTTTAAATCAATTAGGTCACAGTAGGTATTTTTCAACATTAGATATTGCAAGTGGTTATCACCAAGTGCTAGTGGATGAACGCCACAGAGAAAAAACAGCGTTCAGCACGGGCTTGGGACATTTTGAATTTAATAGGATGCCATTTGGATTCACGGGGGCACCCGCTACGTTTCAAAGAATAATGAACCACATTTTAACAGGATTGCAGGGACTTGATTGTTTCGTATATCTGGACGATATAGTTGTGTATGGAAAAAACATAATGGAGCACGAAATTAGATTATGTAAGGTGTTAGAAAAATTGAGGGAAAATAATTTGAAATTAAATACGGAAAAATGCAATTTTTTAAGGCGTGAAGTAGTATATTTAGGGCACAAATGCACGGAGTCAGGCGCAATGCCAGATCCCGATAAAATAGAATGTGTAAAAAATATTCCGGTACCCAAGACCAAGAAACAGGTACAAGCCTTCTTAGGTTTAGTAAATTATTACAGAAAATTCGTTAAGAATATGGCAAGGTTAACACTACCGATTAATAAACTGTTGCGGAAGGATGCCAGTTTTGTATGGACAGACAAGTGCCAGGACTCATTTTTAAAACTTAAGGAAGCAATTATTTCACCTAATGTTCTAGCATACCCAGATTTTTCAAAACCATTTGTATTGACAACAGATGCAAGTGGAGAAGCTATAGGAGCAGTGCTGTCACAGGGCGAGCCAGGTTCTGATCGACCAATCGCATTTGCAAGTAGAGCTCTGAATGACGCAGAAACAAGGTACTCAACAATTGAACGAGAATTTTTGGCAATAGTTTGGGCCACAAAAAATTATAGAGCATATAGGGCGTTTATTCACGGTTTATACGGATCATCAACCACTGCGTAGCATAGCGAATTTAAAGGATCAAACGTCAAGGCTAGCCAGGTTCAGGCACAAATTATCAGAATACGAGTTTGAAATAATTTATAAACCTGGCAAAAAGAATTTAAATGCTGACGCATTAAGTAGGATTCCACAATTAGAAACAGAAATTGCGGCAGTTCCCGTTCTAAACCCGTTCTAAAAACCTAAAACCGTTCTAAAAATACACCAAAGGCAATAGACCCACAACCGGACGTCAATAAGCCAGTCTGGGACGACGTAACGGAAATGGATGGTGAAACAAGCTTGAGTCAAGTATTAACTGATCCTGAAGAAATTAAAACAGTTATTAGAGACTTTCACGACTTGAGATTAGGGGATCATCAGGGCACACTGAAAACATATTTTCGAATAAGAAAGCAATATAGGTGGAAGGGTATGCAAAAACAAATTAAAGAGTATGTAAAAAATTGCCCTAAATGTCAAGTTAACAAAAGTTCTAAGCTAACAAAAATGCCAATGGTCTTGACATATACACCAACGCGCCCATTTGATAAAGTTTATATGGACTTAGTAGGAATTTTACCCGAGAGAGTATCTGGCAATAAATACATTTTAACATTTCAAGACGATTTTTCAAAATATATGTGTTGTGTAGCAATACCAGACGCAGAAGCAAGCACAGTGGCTAAAGTATTTTATGATGAAATTATAACACGCCACAATATTCAGAAAATTCTAGTAACTGACAATGGCTCTAATTTCGTGTCAAAGTTATTTTCTGATACATGCAAATTATTGGGTATTAAAAAAATGCACATTACACCCTATCACCCACAGGCCAATTAGAACGTAGTCACAGACCATTAGCAGATTATTTGAGATGCTTTGCTAAGGAGGATGGTTCCAATTGGGATCAATGGTTAAATTCGGCAATACATGTCCATAATAATACGATGCATGTGTCAACTGGGCAAACACCTTTCCGAACACTATATGGTTATGATTCTGATATGCCAACTAATTTGAAACGTAAAGTTTCACCACTATATAATGCCGATGATTATAACAAAATATTCAAATATCAAATACAGCGGGCGCATGAAATAGTGAGACAAAATCAAGAAAAGGTAAAAGAAAAATCTAAAACAAGCAACGATAAATCATTAAATCCCATTGAGTTTCAAATTGTGGAAATGGTTGTAATGAAGAATCAAAATAGGAAAAATAAATTTTCACCAATTTGGGTGGGGCCCTATAAGGTTTTGTCCGTCACTACCCCCGTGACAACGACAATATTAATAAAAGGAAAGGGAAAGAAAATACACAACAATTTGTTGAAAAAATACCATAATTAAAAATTGATGTATTAATTGTTAAAATGCGGAAATATATTTATAAATAAATTGCGAAAAGTTTAGTATTGTGTGATAATGAATAGGAAATAGGAAAACAGAAGAAAACGGTACCCACAGATCGCTATGTATTACTTAGGGTTAATTTACTAGCATGTGGCGGACCAAAATTTAAAGGTTATGAAAACAAAAAATATTAGGAAAAATATAAATAAGAAAGAATTATAAATGATAACACGTTTTTTTTTATACGAAATAAATGCGATAAAATATATTTGTACGAAATTGAGATATTGAACAAATAGCTAAGTACTGCTGAGCGTAGATAACTAGCATAGAAATTTTGAATTGTAAAGTGAAATTTGAAATTATGGTTTTGAATTTTGAATAAATAAAGAATTATTAATTTATGTTAATTGCTGACGAGCAAATAAATGACAAATAGGTTTTTTTTTAGAGCTAGAAAATGCTCCAAATGATATATAGGAAAAATATGATTGAATTAAAAGACTAGAAATAATATAGTAAAAAATATATAAATACGTTTACAACGAATGAAAAATATGTTTTTAGAGCTAGAATATGCTCCAAAAGAGATTATTATGATTGACTTAATTGATAAGAGAAATATTATAAAAATTATGAGAAAATGCATACAACAGTTGCAAAATGCATACAAGACTTTTTAGAGTTAGTAAATGATACAATTGTTATGTTGATATTTATTTTATTAAAGCAGCTAAATATTACTTCCGGTAATTTACTAGCCTGTGCAATAAATTATGAGTTTATGTTGAATGGAAGAAAAAAAAAAAAAAAGAAAAATGTAGAAATTGAAGTTGAGGAAATGAATATATATAAAACAAAAATATAGTTAATAGATATAAATTATTAAATAATATAATTGTATTAAGGATAGAAACAAATGAGAACGGCAATTACATTTTATGTAAGGATTCGATGTACTCTTCGAAAAGAGTCGACATCCGTAAGACTTTATGCTAATCTATAAATAGTTTGAAAAGAACAGCAGCAAATTGTTTTTAAGCATATCACTAAATACGACGAATACTAGTCTGCAACTTGATCAATTGCATACGTGTATTACGAATCGTATTAGGTGAACTCGAGCGAAAACTTAAGATGAGCACTTAAGTTTCGTTAGAGATTGCGATAGAATGAAAAATAAATAAAAATAAAAATTGCATATATGTCGAATGAGCAGTTTTTAAAAAAAGAAGGTAAAAAACCACTTTTTGTCCAATATTTTTTTATTGCGGAAATGGATAGCGAACCTCATTAGAAGACTAGTGGTACCCTTTGGAGTGGTCCCTGACCCCCAAAAGGGGGTCAAAAATCCATTTATGACCCAAAAATTTTTATTTCAGAAATCGATAGCGGACACCATTAGAATGTTATTGGTACACTTTGGAGTGGTCCATGACCCCCAAAAGGGGGTCAAAAACCCATTTATGACCCAAAAATTTTTATCTCGGAAATCGATAGCGGACATCATTAGAAGGCTAACGGTACCCTTTGGAGTGGTCCAGGTCCCCCAAAGGGGGTCAAAAACCCCATTTTCGAAAAAAATGTTTTTGTAGAAATAGATAGCTGACGTTATGAAATGCATTTTGACATTCACAAAATATTTTTTTCGAAAATGGGGGTTTTGACCCCCTTTGGGGGGACCTGGACCACTCCAAAGGGTACCGTTAGCCTTCTATAATGATGTCCGCTATCGATTTCCGAGATAAAAATTTGTGGGTCTTAAATGGGTTTTTGACCCCCTTTTGGGGGTCTGGGACCACTCCAAAGGGTACCATTAGTCTTCGAATGAAGTTCGCTATCCATTTCCGCAATAAAATTTTTTTGGACAAAAAGTGGTTTTTGACCCCTTTTTGGGGGTCAGGGACCACTGAGAGTGGTACCATTCGATTTCCCTTGATGTCTGCTACCGATTTCTGCAATAAAATTTTTTTCGGTCTTTTTATCACTTTCCGCCCACTTTTGCCCACCCACCCACTTTTGTCCACCTACATTTTTCCAACCACTTCCGACCAACTCCCACATCAAGCAAACGAACGGACAGACAAATTAACAAGCGATCAAATGAACAATCGTCAATCGAACAAACGAACGAACAAGCTACTCGAAGCTCGAACAACGATCGAGCTACTCGAACAACAAACGAGCCATCGAGCTACTCGAACAAACGAGCTACTCGAATAGCTCGAACAAACGAACGAACCAACTACCCGGGTACCCGGGCTACTCGAAAATACTCGTATGAAATCGAGAGCTCTGGTTATGTATGTATTAAGTATCGGTAGTATGTTTGTATTGTACAATAGTGTAAGGTATTGGTATCAGAGCTCTCGATTACCCGGGTGCCCGGGTACCCGGGTTTTTCGAGCTACCCGGGTAATACCCGGGTTGTTCAAATACTCGAAAAACCCGGGTATTAAATGTTCGAGCTACCCGGGTAATTTGTTCGTTCGTTTGTTCGAGCTATTCGAGTAGCTCGTTTGTTCGAGTAGCTCGATTGCTCGTTCGTTGTTCGAGTAGCTCGATTGCTCGATCGTTGTTCGAGCTTCGAGTAGCTCGTTCGTTCGTTTGTTCGATTGACGATTGTTCATTTGATCGCTTGTTAATTTGTCTGTCCGTTCGTTTGCTTTATGTGGGAGTTGGTCGGAAGTGGTTGGAAAAATGTAAGTGGACAAAAGTGGGTGGGTGGGCAAAAGTGGGCGGAAAGTGATAAAAAGACCGAAAAAATTTTTATTGCAGAAATCGGTAGCAGACATCAAGGGAAATCGAATGGTACCACTCTCAGTGGTCCCTGACCCCCAAAAGGGGGTCAAAAACCCATTTATGACCCAAAAATTTTTATTTCAGAAATCGATAGCGGACACTATTAGAATGCTATTGGTACACTTTGGAGTGGTCCATGACCCCCAAAAGGGGGTCAAAAACCCCATTTTCGATTTTTTTTTTGAAGAAATAGATAGCTGACGTTATGAAATGCATTTTGACATTCACAAAATATTTTTTTCGAAAATGGGGGTTTTGACCCCCTTTGGGGGGACCTGGACCACTCCAAAGGGTACCGTTAGCCTTCTATAATGATGTCCGCTATCGATTTCCGAGATAAAAATTTGTGGGTCTTAAATGGGTTGTTGACCCCCTTTTGGGGGTCAGGGACCACTCCAAAGGGTACCATTAGTCTTCTAATGAGGTTCGCTATCCATTTCCGCAATAAAAAAAAATTTGGACAAAAAGTGGTTTTTGACCCCCGTTTGGGGGTCAGGGACCACTGAGAGTGGTACCATTCGATTTCCCTTGATGTCTGCTACCGATTTCTGCAATAAAATTTTTTTCGGTCTTTTTATCACTTTCCACCCACTTTTGCCCACCCACCCACTTTTGTCCACCTACATTTTTCCAACCACTTCCGACCAACTCCCACATCAAGCAAACGAACGGATAGACAAATTAACAAGCGATCAAATCAACAATCGTCAATCGAACAAACGAACGAACGAACAAGCTACTCGAAGCTCGAACAACGATCGAGCTACTCGAACAAACGAGCTACTCGAATAGCTCGAACAAACGAACGAACCAACTACCCGGGTTTTGCGAACTACCCGGGTAGCTCGAACATTTAATACCCAGGTTTTTCGAGTATTTGAACTTCCCGGGTATTACCCGGGCTTTCGAGCGCTACTCGAAAATACTCGTATGAAATCGAGAGTTCTGATTGGTATCAGATGTTAGTATAAGATTGTTGTAAGTCGAATCATTTTTTTTTTTTGTAAGGGGGGAGGAATGTTGAGAGTTAGCATTATGACAGTCACTCATAGCGTGGCAGTTCATTGATATTTTTCTACTGTTGCTAAATATTAATTGCTAAATATTTAAATAATATTATATGCATTCTAATTGTTGTTAACAAAAAGTAAATGATGTTGGTTTGATGACACACCTTTCGGTCGTTGCCAAAATAAGCGGCGACAATTTACTTAGTCAGCAATTGTAACTATAAACTAAATTCGCAGCAGCGTCCAGTTGCTATATTGAAGAAAATAAGCACGTGGTGCAATTTGTTTGTAAACAAAGATGACTTCAATTCAATGACTTTGCGATGGTCTAAATTCAATGTCATCGCGGGTTGCTGATTATGCAAGAGTTGCTTTCACGGTCAGCGTTAAGAAGTCGAGTTGTGGATCGAACTTGAGTTCTTTATGGAACTTGTGATTGGTTAAAATTATGCTTCTGGGCATAAGCAGCAAAACACACTGTGATTGGCCAAACATTTGTTTCTAGGCTGAAGCAGCAAAAGTCACTGGAAAAGTAGCATTGAAACTTAAATTATGTATTAGTATATAAGCTGTAGTTATTTAGTTTTTAAGAGAGTTGTTATTAGATTAAGAAGTGAGTCCAAGAAGTGGAACAGAAAAAAGGAAATAAAAGTTATAAAAGGGATAAACTTGAAATGGAGTAAGTGTTATTATTTATTAAATGTTTTATTTCTAGGTGATAAACTAGGGACATTAACACACAAAAGAAAATTTGTGTAATTTTACGATCATAAAGCGAGGCAACTTGTTTAATCTCTAATGTTTAAATTTAAACTTTAAGAATAAACAATATGTGTGTAAAATTAAACATTAAAATGTGGAAAATTACTCTTTTTTTTGGTGTGAAACTTAAGCATAAAATGTGTAAAACTAAGCGTTTCTAAAATTAAATATATTTAAAATTAAACATAAAATGTTTAATATGTACGGAGGTTTCGTTTCCGAAGTTTTGTTTAAGTATAATTTTGGTCTGAGAACATCAATGCATTGATTTTTGATTTGAATTTTATTTATTATTTAAATTATTTTAATAATCAAAATCAGAAGATCATAAAAGTAAATGCATTGATGTCCACGGTATTTCATGCAAACAAATCAAAAATGATACTTGTCCATTTCGTTTACAACCTAAAAATAAAAAGAAATATTGTTAAAATAATAACAAGAACACTTTAATATTCATGAATACAAAATTAATTTAAAAATGTTTATAAAACAATTGTCTTCTGGTTTATAATTGAGCGATGTCCATTGTTTATAGATGTCTTTACTGTAAGCTTGTTTAATTAGAATAAATAAAAGTGGTCTGGAGACATTTTCACTACAGACTAATAGTCGCAAGTTTCAACAAGATGTGCTTAAAAGTCAACAAAGTGTATGAATAATCAAATGATGTGTAAATTTACTACGCGTGTTTAATTTTAAACATTCGGCATAACAAAATTAAACATTTTGAGCTTAATATTACACAACAAAGGTTTAAAAATGCAAATAAAATGTATATGTACACGTAAATAGTTGTAACATTAAACAATCGTTTTTTTACACACACATATACGCATATACGCACAAAATTCGCAAATTTACACTAAAAATTACACACTTTTACGTAGTATTTTTAAACTCAGTTTTTAGAGTGTATTTTATGGATGTGAAATTTTTGCAAACTGTGTAGACAAAAGCTATATGTTCTCTTTAACGTTATTTCTAGATATGTTTTTAGACTCAAACGATCTGACCATGTTTCTGAATATGCTAAGAAAATGTATGGAATATCCATTGTAAATTTTCAAATTTCGAAATTTACTATTTTTACATAATATTTTATTAACTAAAGAGCCAATATATTTATATATTTGATTAAGCCCAATAAACCAAAAGGCACGTAAACGTGCCGTATACGTTCCGTATGCACGGGCATAAACACTGTTTACGGCAGCCGTTTACGGAACGTAAAACAACACGTTTTACATATGAAATGAAATTTAAAATATGGTCCATTCCGGAAATGGCCAGTAGGTACGTCAATAAAACGTGAATGCGTGAACGTATTTACGGGCCGTAAACGGAACTTCTTTACGGTACTTTAAAGCAATGAATGAACGTAAAAAGCACGTAAATACGGCCCGTAAACGGAACGTAAATGGAACGTTTATACGGCCCGTAAGCGGTCCGTATAAAAGGCACGTAAAAGGAACGTAAATAAGGCACGAAAACGAGACGTAAATACAGTGCCGTGTGTGTGCCATATGTAAGGCTTTATGTAAAATCAAAATTTTATAATTATAGAAAAATACATTATCTTCGCATAACTGAAAGTATGTTTTCAGCATTCTTTAGATACCACCTTTTGCCATTCATTAACAGGTTGCAACTAGACAATTTTATATATCAATTATTATTTATATTTTTATTATTTCGAATGAAAAATATTAATCAATCATGAAGAATAAAAAACCCAGGCATTATAGTCATAAAAATATTTCTTTAAATTAAGTAATACCGTAAAGTTACCGTTTTTTGCACGTAAAAATGGTTGTGCGTATTTTTATTCGTATTTACGGTAGCTGCCGTTTCTGAGCCGTAATTACGTGCACGTAACGTTACCGTACTTCGCACGTAAAAATGTTTTTTGTATTTTCATCCGAATTTACGGTAACAGGCGTTTTTGTACCGTAATTACGTGGCCGGAACGGTGCCGGTTTTTATACGTAAAAATTGATATCCGTATCTACTACCGAATTTACGGCTAGACTCATATTTAACACGTAATATTGTGCCGTAATATCACCGCAATAACGGGCATACTCGTTATCCCAACCGTTTTTACATTTCAGTCCGTATCTGTGTTTATTGGGAGATTTTCACGCTCAAATCTTTTCAACACTATTATACCTTTAAGACACCTAAGTTTACCGTCAGAACGACAATTTTTCATTTATTCTGTACGTCTTTGGAATGCCTTAAATGCAGAGAAATAATATAGTTGCGACATGATCGCTATTTACAATCATAGATTGTTGTCACAATCAAAGTATAGTATTTTCTATTTTATTTCAACAATAATAAGGTCGCTATAATCATATTATAGTAGAAAATTTATTATAATACGAGTTTTTTTATAAATTATAATATGCATAACCAATTTTAGTGATCAGACTTTACTCGTATACTCGCATTTTCAACTTCATGAACAGATTTAGAACGAAACTTTTGCCCGAGGCTGTACTGTGCGCAAAAGTTATTGTGTGTGATAAAACTAAACGTGAATTCTTATGAAAGTGTGCATAATTATGCTCTAACCAGAATTGCGGCGGACGACGGAAAATCCGCGGCGTTAAAAACGCGGCGGTTGTAAAAAAGTAGTGAAATCCGCTCTTTTAAACTGAACGACGGGGACGAAAAATACGTTGTTTTTTAAACTTATGATATAATTGCATTTTTTCGAATTTTATGCTTCTAAATTGTTTTTACTGTTATATAGTACAGTCTTTATAAATAAAATAAACATTTTATCAGCACAATGTCAAATTAATAAGCGATTCATATTGTTTTCAATAAAATGCAACTCTGTTCCGTTGCTGTCGACGGCTAAAATAGAAATAAATCTAAATCGACGGAAAATTCGCGACGTAAAAATCGTCACGGTTGCAGTTCTGTGCCATCTCGTAAGGTTATGTGCGTTTTAATTTGACAGCGGATTTTTCGCCGCGGATTTTCCGTCATCCGCCCCAATTCTGGTTAGAGCATTAAACGTAAACCGTATTTATGCGGTCCGGCCATTGCAAACACATATTCGCGTTTGTACTATGGTTGCATGAAATCGCAATATGGTCACTGAGTGTGGAATCACTCACGATTATGTGAAATCTGGATATGGTCACTGACAACCATAGTTGGTTGTGTGTAATCATAATATGGTCACTGCAGCCATAGTATGGTTGTACGAAATCTGGATGTGGTCATTGACATTATGATTATGTATGATTATGTAAAATCAGAATATGATCACTCACAACCATAGTATGATTGTGTAAAATCTGGATATGATCACTGACAACCATAATATGGTTGTGTGAAATCATAATATGGTCACTACAACCATAGTATGGTTGAACGTGGGTGTTACATTTGTACTCAAAGTGGTGGGACCTACAGTTTATTGCCGCATCCGAACGGCGGGTGAGAGCTTTTCATAAGCAATGTTTTACTCTCGTAGGTTTGCCATTTACTGCCGAGAGGTAGCGCGGTATAGAAAAATGTTTCTATGAAAAGATGTTGTTAGCCCCAGTCCAGGCTTGAACCGCGGACCTTTCTCCTCGCAGTCCAACGCACTAACCACTGAGCTACCGCGTGTACCAAATAGTGATGATCATTTGCAAGAACAAGGCAAAAAATTGTAATATTGTTCTTGCAAAAAATTGTAATATTGTTCTTGCTCTTGTTCTTGCACGCTAAATCTTGTTCTTGCATAGGAACATATGATCTTGTTCTTGGTCTTGTTCTTGCAATACCTTTCTTGCTCTTGCTTGCAAGAATCTTGCAAAATTTTACTTTTTAAATTTTAAATTAAAGATCGAGACAAATATCTCAAACTGCATATTAATTATGAAAACGAATAGTATTTAAACACTAGTTGTATTTAAGTTAGTTATTTTCCATATTTTCAATTTCTTCAACAAAAAATAAATTATTTTACTAACAAAAAAAAAATCCAATAACATAATAATTTGAATTATATTTTAACATGAATTAACTAATAAAAAATAATTGTTTAAGTCAAGTGATGTTGACGAGACAATTCAAAATCTCAAGTCCATAATAAAATTAACATGTACATTCATAATAATTAAAAGGAATATAGGCATATTTATGTTTTCGTCAGAGATTAAAAAAAAAATCCGTATGCTACACGTACCGTATGTCAAGAGAACACAACTAATATCTTGCATTGTAACATTTATCTTTGCGAACACAAACTCAAACGATACATAACGAACACTAACAGAATGAAGATAATACAACAATAACGAATTACGATGCGTATACACACACTTTGACAACGACAACTCTTCGTTGCTATCCTGTATCATCGCATGGCAACAAACCGACGCATGACAACAGACAGACGCATGACAACGGACAAATACATGAAAACAGAACGTCGCATGGCACCACACTACATGTACGTATCTACTACAGCTATCTAGTTGACAACAACAACGAGTTTTCTTTTCTACTTCCCTTCAAAAATTCTATGCTTTATTCGCATTTTTGTTGTTGTTGCACGAATCAGCGGATTTCTGAACAAAAAATACAAAAACACAAAAAGTAATATCAGCTAAATGAGGTACACTGTGAAAATGTTCATATATTATTTTTTTTTTTGTTTTTATAAGTTAAATGAAATAATGCACATATAAATTAACTTAAGAAAAACTTGATGATTTTACAATTAACAAAAAATTTATGTATAAAAGTAAAACAAAAATAATAATGTGCAAATGCGCAATCGATGTACGAACTAGCGTAGCAAAAAAAAAGCGAAACAACATTGTTTTGTCTATTTTAACCAGGGCTCGGATGGAACTGGAACCGTTTCATTTTTATAGAACCGGAACCGTTTTTCAATTTTTTTATGGAACCGGAAATGGAACTGAAATCGTTATTTTATTTTTTATAGAACCGGAACCAGAACTGGAACCGAAAATCAGAACCAGAACCGGAACCATTACTAAATTAGTTAGATCAGAAGTTAATATATCAAAAAAATAGTAATTAAATCAATTTGGACAATGAATTTGGAAACAAAAATAAATATTAATTAAGTTACACAAGTGGACAATAGCATTTTAAAAATGTTGATTTTTGCAAATTTTCTTTATACATATTTATTGTCATACAAAATATGTTTTGTATTTTTGACAAATATTTCATTCCCTTATTTCTCAAAAGATGTATATTATAATTAATGTTGATGGTACTTACGTTGAAGAGCGTGTCCCCGCGAGGAAACTTAAATACGACCATGCGACATTATAAATGCTCAATTCTCATATAATGCATATGCTTTTTTTATACCAATATTTTTTTGTTAGTTTAAAACATACATGTAGGAATGAGACCCACGACGTTTGAATACAAACACAAATTATTTTCTATTTTATATAAAAGTGCCTAAAAAGTGAAACAAAAGTGCCTGCCTTGTTACAAGCTTGTACCAACGCTTGGTATATCAGGCCAGACACAAGGCTAGCACAATCGTTAGTCACAGACTCCACACACGCCTTGATATATCAAGCTAGACACAAGCCTGGTACATTTGTCATTCCCAGATTTCAAACAAGCCTCATTAGTTTAGATTAGACACAATCCTGGGACAAGCGTCACTCCTAGATTATACACAGGCATTGTTAGTTTAGGTTAGAAACAAGCTTGGCACAATCGTCACTCACAGACTCCACACAGGCCTTGATATACCAAGCGAGGCACAGGACTGGCACATTTGTAATTCCCAGATTTCAAACACGTCTTGTTAGTTTATGTTGGACACAAACCTGGCATAATTTTCATTCTAAGACTCCACACAGGCCTCGGTATACCAATATTGACACAAGTCTGACACAGGCTTGTGCCGATGCACAATGCAATAAACTAAAATGCCATTACTTACATCTTCGACATGTGAAAAACGTCTCAAGGGAAAAACATATCGCGTCACATTATAAAAATATTCTCTTAGGAGGTCAGGAGTAATAGCATTTAAAAAAGTTTGGTAGTATGGGACGTGCCACTCCCCTTTGTCCAATCTATCCGTAGTGGCTATATAAACGAATCCTCATTATTAAAGTACAATTCCCATTGGTGGTGCACTTATTGCATTCTCATACAAAACACAAATTTCAATTTTTCCGATGTGTTCATGTGAGTTTTTTGAATTCCCAGTTTTGAGACGAATAAAACAAAAAAAGAATCATCCAAATCAGTCAATCCGTTCTCATGTTTTTGCGAGACTAATGCATGACAATTAATTTTTACATACATAGATAGATATGTTTATAAATTTCATTATGTTGTTTGTGGAACCGGAAATTTAACTGGAATCGTTATTTTATTATACCCTACACTAAGAGTGAAAGGGTATATTCAGTTTGGTACGCCGTTTGTAACACCCAGAAGGAAGCATCTCCGGTATGGAAAAGTATATATATTCTTGATCAGCATGATCTCCTGAGTCGATTTAACGATGTCCGTCTTTCTGTCCGTCTGTCCTTCTGTTGAAATCCCTACTACTTAAAAAATTGAAGAGTTAGATGAATGATAACTTAGATTACTTATATACCTACGCTGTATGTCCGAAAAAATTGGCTGGATCTGTTCATTGTGACCTGTGATGTGACCATTTATATTAAAATACCTCATATAAAATTTACATCTACAGCTTAATTTTACTGTTTACGTGCTTAGGTAAACTTTTTTGGTCAAATATATATTGACTTCATGCACAAATACATGAAACTAATGTTTTCCCGCGAAACGACTTGTGGTTCCCAAAAAAAAAAAAAATCAAAATTCGGTACACCTACCCATTTGTAAATATAGGTATCAAATGAATGGACATTTTTCAGCGATTGAAAGTTTGTAGTTATTTTCAGGATTCGTATTCCCTGGTGACATATATACCACTTTGAATGGTAACCACACATATGTGTAGGGTATATATAGTCGGCTTAGTCCGACTATAATTTTGATAATCCTAACTATCATAATAACAGCTACTTTAAAATTTCCCATGTGATCTAACCTTCCCAACTGGTTTTTTATAGAACCGGAACCGGAACTGAAAACGTAATAAAAAAAATAATTTAAGAACCGGTACCGGAACCATTTTTTATTCTTTTATAGAACAGGAACTGGAACCGCAGAGAATAGAATTTCGGTTCCTAGCCCTGATTTTAACTTTTTGAAGCTATTTACCACTTCAAAAGTGCTGCACAGACCTTATTTTTAAGATGCTTATATTCTTTAGCCTTGAAAAGCAAAAAAATAAAAAAACACACATCTTCATTAATATTCACGTTCATAAATATTCTGCACGCTTTCCATTGCTACTTGTTGTTCAATATTTAGTAATATCATGAATTTTTTTTTAATTTCATTATTACCTTAAAAACATAATAAATACGTTAAAATGATAAAAAACGCAAGAGTCTTGTTTTTCTTGCATTTCGTTCAGAGTTAGTCTTGCACTTGCTCTTATTCTTGCATTTCTTATATTGCTCTTGTTCTTGCAAGAAAATCTCGATCTTGTTCTCGCTCTTGTTCTTGCAAAAACTGCAAGAACAAAAACAAGAATATGGAACTTTTGATCATCACTAGTACCAAATAATTTACGATCTATAAGTAACGCCGTGTAACATAAAAAACAAATTTTTAACCATTTTTGATTAGTGCAATAACAATAATTTAGTTTTAGTTATAATATATCTTTTTTTTTGCCTATCTGAATATGTTGTCACAATTTTATATATATATGAATATATTTAAGTTTAATATTTTATGTAAGGTGCTCCTACTGGCTGGGAGTCGTCACTTTTTTTATTTCTGTTTTTAATGATAATGTATCATTAAAATTTTGTTCAAATCATTTTCATATATTTTATTCTTTAATAACTTGTAATTCAAATATTAATTAATACATGCTGCTGGTGTAGTTATTTTAAGATATTTATCTTGTTACACTAGTCTGGTTATGAATAATAAATAAATAAAATATAATTGTATTTATTAGACCTTTTATGTTGTAGTTAATTATTATTGGTTAGGCTCGAGGTCAGATTTTAAATACATATTTATTAAAAAACTCTTTTTTTGTTTTTTTAAAAGGTATATATTTTTTATTTTTATATTCAATATTTCGGACACCTTCGGTGTCCGTCCTCAGGAATGTAGATTAAAAATAAGTTGTAAGTGTCTGCTTACACCGTCCTGAGGACGGTGTAAGCAGACAAATCTGACCTCGAGCCTAACCAATAATTATTAACTAATAAATAAAATCAAAATTAAAATTTCATAGTTTATATCCAAATATTTTAAAAACGTGTAAGAGTATTACCATTCCTTAGTATATCAAAACTAGGCTTGACAATCAGCACTGCGTTTAAGGTTTTCGGGGAACATTTTTTTTAACAATACTATCTTATTTTATATTCTAAACAGTTGATGAAAATGCCTTAAAATGACGATTGCAATTTTCTTAAAAGATTACGTTTACGAAACAAACCAAGTATTTATAATAACTCGCTGGTGCTGATTTTGTCGGCATACTCAATTTTTTTAATATTAAGTAACGTTTTCAAAAAGAATTCAAAATACAGTTATAAAATTTAGAACGTATTATTAGAATTCACCTAAAAATATGTTTTCCAAAAATAGGCGTAATCCGCCCACATTATTTTTTTCATTATTTTCTGGTTTTTTATAGTGGACATTTTACTAGTATATTATTGAAATCAAATCTATGAAATATTAGCCTTACAAATCGGCATATAAATTTTAAAAATAGGCTTTGTCCGCCCACATTAATATTTTATTTTTTTTTAATACATTTTTCAAACGTATATTTATGATATGTGATTAATAATCTGAGGATGTTCTGCATTTCTGCATTAATTAAGAACTGAAAATTTTAGATATACAAAGAAACATCCCACATTAATATTCCCATCAAAGTGGTCGGCCCGACCAACCATAAGTCCTGTCAATGTGACTTAACTTTCCCCACTCGTTTTAATATACAAATGAATGTTTATATTCTTATTCGTTTTTAGGATATAAACTCTGAACATTATGAAGTTTTTAAACATTTTAAGATATTGTCTTAACGTGCTCAAGGTCCAGTCGGTACAAATTGAGTGTTTTGTACCAACAAATAAAACAACAAACAATTGCCAAAATGCATTGGGTGGCAGCTCGTACAGCTGTTTCAGAGACATCCAAGCCCCTTCATCAGCGGTGTTTCTCTGCAAATTCTACATTTCAAGTCGCTTAAGTTTTCCTTTTCCAATAATCACAATAAGAATTATGAGCATTGAAAAAAGAACCAAGGCGTTTAAAATCTAAAGGATTTTTTATGTTTTTAAAAATAATAAAAATCCCATTTTTTATACAAAGTGCAGCCTACGTATTTGATTCTGTGGAAACTCTACAGCCTATACGTAGCAAATTGCTGCACACAACAACAAATTTGGCAAATGCTGGAGTTGATACTGTTTTTGCATTTTTGCTTTTGGTTCTTTCTTCAATGCACATAATTCTTATTGTGTTTATTGGAGAAGAAAAACTTAAGCGACTTGAAATCGCTGAAGAAGGGGCTTGGCTGCCCCTGAACCGCTGTACGATCTGCCACTCAATGTATTTTGCCAATTGTTTGTTGTTTTATTTGTTGGTACAAAACACCCAATTTGTACCGACTGAACCTTGAGCACGTTAAGACAATATATTAAAATATCAAAAGAGGTCGTAAAACAAAAACAATTAATAGTTTTTAAATATTTTTTAATTTTTTAATTAGCATTGTTATCTAACGATAAACAAGAAAATGATTTATGTTTATTCAGAGTATAGTCCAAACTAAAAACTAAAATTACTATGCATGTGTATAAAGTGCCGAATTTCAATAAAAGATATTTTGAAAAATTTTAAAATACAAAATTCGATTGTCCCTAATTAGTTGACCACCATTGTATATGGGCTATTCCACACCAAATCGACCAAAAAAAAGTCAAATTTGAGATTTTACCTTTTCGATTTCAATAAAATTTAGGCAACTGATAAAGGGTACCCAGATATGTACTGACCAATATAAAATGTTCATATATTATTTTTTTTTTTTGTTTTTATAAGTTAAATGAAATAATGCACATATAAATTAACTTAAGAAAAACTTGATGATTTTACAATAAACAAAAAATTTATGTATAAAAGTAAAACAAAAATAATAATGTGCAAATGCGCAATCGATGTACGAACTAGCGTAGCAAAAAAAAGAGAAACAACATTGTTTTGTCTATTTTAACCAGGGCTCGGATGGAACTGGAACCATTTCATTTTTATAGAACCGGAACCGTTTTTCAATTTTTTATGGAACCGGAACTGGAACTGAAATCGTTATTTTATTTTTTATAGAACCGGAACCAGAACTGGAACCGAAAATCAGAACCAGAACCGGAACCATTACTAAATTAGTTAGATCAGAAGTTAATATATCAAAAAAATAGTAATTAAATCAATTTGGACAATGAATTTGGAAACAAAAATAAATATTAATTAAGTTACACAAGTGGACAATAGCATTTTAAAAATGTTGATTTTTGCAAATTTTCTTTATACATATTTATTGTCATACAAAATATGTTTTGTATTTTTGACAAATATTTCATTCCCTTATTTCTCAAAAGATGTATATTATAATTAATGTTGATGGTACTTACGTTGAAGAGCGTGTCCCCGCGAGGAAACTTAAATACGACCATGCGACATTATAAATGCTCAATTCTCATATAATGCATATGCTTTTTTTATACCAATATTTTTTTGTTAGTTTAAAACATACATGTAGGAATGAGACCCACGACGTTTGAATACAAACACAAATTATTTTCTATTTTATATAAAAGTGCCTAAAAAGTGAAACAAAAGTGCCTGCCTTGTTACAAGCTTGTACCAACGCTTGGTATATCAGGCCAGACACAAGGCTAGCACAATCGTTAGTCACAGACTCCACACACGCCTTGATATATCAAGCTAGACACAAGCCTGGTACATTTGTCATTCCCAGATTTCAAACAAGCCTCATTAGTTTAGATTAGACACAATCCTGGGACAAGCGTCACTCCTAGATTATACACAGGCATTGTTAGTTTAGGTTAGAAACAAGCCTGGCACAATCGTCACTCACAGACTCCACACAGGCCTTGATATACCAAGCGAGGCACAGGACTGGCACATTTGTAATTCCCAGATTTCAAACACGTCTTGTTAGTTTATGTTGGACACAAACCTGGCATAATTTTCATTCTAAGACTCCACACAGGCCTCGGTATACCAATATTGACACAAGTCTGACACAGGCTTGTGCCGATGCACAATGCAATAAACTAAAATGCCATTACTTACATCTTCGACATGTGAAAAACGTCTCAAGGGAAAAACATATCGCGTCACATTATAAAAATATTCTCTTAGGAGGTCAGGAGTAATAGCATTTAAAAAAGTTTGGTAGTATGGGACGTGCCACTCCCCTTTGTCCAATCTATCCGTAGTGGCTATATAAACGAATCCTCATTATTAAAGTACAATTCCCATTGGTGGTGCACTTATTGCATTCTCATACAAAACACAAATTTCAATTTTTCCGATGTGTTCATGTGAGTTTTTTGAATTCCCAGTTTTGAGACGAATAAAACAAAAAAAGAATCATCCAAATCAGTCAATCCGATCTCATGTTTTTGCGAGACTAATGCATGACAATTAATTTTTACATACATAGATAGATATGTTTATAAATTTCATTATGTTGTTTGTGGAACCGGAAATTGAACTGGAATCGTTATTTTATTATACCCTACACTAAGAGTGAAAGGGTATATTCAGTTTGGTACGCCGTTTGTAACACCCAGAAGGAAGCATCTCCGGTAAGGAAAAGTATATATATTCTTGATCAGCATGATCTCCTGAGTCGATTTAACAATGTCCGTCTTTCTGTCCGTCTGTCTGTCTGTTGAAATCCCTACTACTTAAAAAATTGAAGAGTTAGATGAATGATAACTTAGATTACTTATATACCTACGCTGTATGTCCGAAAAAATTGGCTGGATCGGTTCATTGTGACCTGTGATGTGACCATTTATATTAAAATACCTCATATAAAATTTACATCTACAGCTTAATTTTACTGTTTACGTGCTTAGGTAAACTTTTTTTGGTCAAATATATATTGACTTCATGCACAAATACATGAAACTAATGTTTTCCCGCGAAACAACTTGTGGTTCCCAAAAAAAAAAAATCAAAATTCGGTACACCTACCCATTTGTAAATATAGGTATCAAATGAATGGACATTTTTCAGCGATTGAAAGTTTGTAGTTATTTTCAGGATTCGTATTCCCTGGTGACCTATATACCACTTTGAATGGTAACCACACATATGTGTAGGGTATATATAGTCGGCTTAGTCCGACTATAATTTTGATAATCCTAACTATCATAATAACAGCTACTTTAAAATTTCCCATGTGATCTAACCTTCCCAACTGGTTTTTTATAGAACCGGAACCGGAACTGAAAACGTAATAAAAAAAATAATTTAAGAACCGGTACCGGAACCATTTTTTATTCTTTTATAGAACAGGAACTGGAACCGCAGAGAATAGAATTTCGGTTCCTAGCCCTGATTTTAACTTTTTGAAGCTATTTACCACTTCAAAAGTGCTGCACAGACCTTATTTTTAAGATGCTTATATTCTTTAGCCTTGAAAAACAAAAAAATAAAAAAACACACATCTTCATTAATATTCACGTTCATAAATATTCTGCACGCTTTCCATTGCTACTTGTTGTTCAATATTTAGTAATATCATGAATTTTTTTTTAATTTCATTATTACCTTAAAAACATAATAAATACGTTAAAATGATAAAAAACGCAAGAGTCTTGTTTTTCTTGCATTTCGTTCAGAGTTAGTCTTGCACTTGCTCTTATTCTTGCATTTCTTATATTGCTCT
Organism: Dryomyza anilis; assembly: GCA_951804985.1. NCBI lineage: Eukaryota > Metazoa > Arthropoda > Insecta > Diptera > Dryomyzidae > Dryomyza > Dryomyza anilis. Next base: position 53,161,106 of record OX638135.1, read on the forward strand.
TGTTCTTGCAAGAAAATCTCGATCTTGTTCTCGCTCTTGTTCTTGCAAAAACTGCAAGAACAAAAACAAGAATATGGAACTTTTGATCATCACTAGTACCAAATAATTTACGATCTATAAGTAACGCCGTGTAACATAAAAAACAAATTTTTAACCATTTTTGATTAGTGCAATAACAATAATTTAGTTTTAGTTATAATATATCTTTTTTTTGCCTATCTGAATATGTTGTCACAATTTTATATATATATGAATATATTTAAGTTTAATATTTTATGTAAGGTGCTCCTACTGGCTGGGAGTCGTCACTTTTTTTATTTCTGTTTTTAATGATAATGTATCATTAAAATTTTGTTCAAATCATTTTCATATATTTTATTCTTTAATAACTTGTAATTCAAATACTAATTAATACATGCTGCTAGTGTAGTTATTTTAAGATATTTATCTTGTTACACTAGTCTGGTTATGAATAATAAATAAATAAAATATAATTGTATTTATTAGACCTTTTATGTTGTAGTTAATTATTATTGGTTAGGCTCGAGGTCAGATTTTAAATACATATTTATTAAAAAACTCTTTTTTTGTTTTTTTAAAAGGTATATATTTTTTATTTTTATATTCAATATTTCGGACACCTTCGGTGTCCGTCCTCAGGAATGTAGATTAAAAATAAGTTGTAAGTGACTGCTTACACCGTCCTGAGGACGGTGTAAGCAGACAAATCTGACCTCGAGCCTAACCAATAATTATTAACTAATAAATAAAATCAAAATTAAAATTTCATAGTTTATATCCAAATATTTTAAAAACGTGTAAGAGTATTACCATTCCTTAGTATATCAAAACTAGGCTTGACAATCAGCACTGCGTTTAAGGTTTTCGGGGAACATTTTTTTTAACAATACTATCTTATTTTATATTCTAAACAGTTGATGAAAATGCCTTAAAATGACGATTGCAATTTTCTTAAAACATTACGTTTACGAAACAAACCAAGTATTTATAATAACTCGCTGGTGCTGATTTGTCGGCATACTCAATTTTTTTTAATATTAAGTAACGTTTTCAAAAAGAATTCAAAATACAGTTATAAAATTTAGAACGTATTATTAGAATTCACCTAAAAATATGTTTTCCAAAAATAGGCGTAATCCGCCCACATTATTTTTTTCATTATTTTCTGGTTTTTTATAGTGGACATTTTACTAGTATATTATTGAAATCAAATCTATGAAATATTAGCCTTACAAATCGGCATATAAATTTTAAAAATAGGCTTTGTCCGCCCACATTAATATTTTATTTTTTTTTAATACATTTTTCAAACGTAAATTTATGATATGTGATTAATAATCTGAGGATGTTCTGCATTTCTGCATTAATTAAGAACTGAAAATTTTAGATATACAAAGAAACATCCCACATTAATATTCCCATCAAAGTGGTCGGCCCGACCAACCATAAGTCCTGTCAATGTGACTTAACTTTCCCCACTCGTTTTAATATACAAATGAATGTTTATATTCTTATTCGTTTTTAGGATATAAACTCTGAACATTATGAAGTTTTTAAAGATTTTAAGATATTGTCTTAACGTGCTCAAGGTCCAGTCGGTACAAATTGAGTGTTTTGTACCAACAAATAAAACAACAAACAATTGCCAAAATGCATTGGGTGGCAGCTCGTACAGCTGTTTCAGAGGCATCCAAGCCCCTTCATCAGCGGTGTTTCTCTGCAAATTCTACATTTCAAGTCGCTTAAGTTTTCCTTTTCCAATAAACACAATAAGAATTATGAGCATTGAAAAATGAACCAAGGCGTTTAAAATCTAAAGGATTTTTTATGTTTTTAAAAATAATAAAAATCCCATTTTTTATACAAAGTGCAGCCTACGTATTTGATTCTGTGGAAACTCTACAGCCTATACGTAGCAAATTGCTGCACACAACAACAAATTTGGCAAATGCTGGAGTTGATACTGTTTTTGCATTTTTGCTTTTGGTTCTTTCTTCAATGCACATAATTCTTATTGTGTTTATTGGAGAAGAAAAACTTAAGCGACTTGAAATCGCTGAAGAAGGGGCTTGGCTGCCCCTGAACCGCTGTACGATCTGCCACTCAATGTATTTTGCCAATTGTTTGTTGTTTTATTTGTTGGTACAAAACACCCAATTTGTACCGACTGAACCTTGAGCACGTTAAGACAATATATTAAAATATCAAAAGAGGTCGTAAAACAAAAACAATTAATAGTTTTTAAATATTTTTTAATTTTTTAATTAGCATTGTTATCTAACGATAAACAAGAAAATGATTTATGTTTATTCAGAGTATAGTCCAAACTAAAAACTAAAATTACTATGCATGTGTATAAAGTGCCGAATTTCAATAAAAGATATTTTGAAAAATTTTAAAATACAAAATTCGATTGTCCCTAATTAGTTGACCACCATTGTATATGGGCTATTCCACACCAAATCGACCAAAAAAAAGTCAAATTTGAGATTTTACCTTTTCGATTTCAATAAAATTTAGGCAACTGATAAAGGGTACCCAGATATGTACTGACCAATTTTTTTTTTTTTTTTTCGTCAACTACTTCCAGAGATACAGTGGCTCAAAGTTACAAAAAATGGTCCAAAAATCACTTTTGTATGGTGGTTCATATTTAAATATCTCTTAAACTAAACGAGCCATCAACGGAGTTTCTATCATTTCTTTTTTAAGAGATATTGAAACATAGAAAAGTAATTTCTCTCCCATTTTTTGCAACTTTGAACCACTGTATTAGTGGGCGTAAAAAAAAAAAATGGTCAATGCATATCTTGATACCCTTTGTCAGTTGCACAAATTTTATTGAAATCGAAAAAGGTGAGCTCCAACCGTTGCACATTGGGCTGAGTGTATGGAAAAGGCGCGCATCGAAGTTTTTTGTATGTAACTTTTGAACTAAAAAATATTTTGAAAAAAGAAAAATTGTTTTGAAAACTAGACACTTCAGGGAATATATTTTCTAGTTTTAAACTTGTTCCATGAGTACCCTACATGTTATTGAAAGGCAGATATATTGATATGGAAAATATATATAAAAAAAATAGAAATTCCTAGTTTTTCAAAAAAATATCATTAAATTATTTTAATTTATATAATTCTCGTATTTCTGGCATAATCAGTTATATTTTGTTCATTAATTAAGGAATTATTGAACAAAATGTGAAATACGACTAAAATTCTCACTATAAAAAACCTGGAAATAATGTAAAAAAATGTGGGCGGATCACGCCCAATTTTGGAAGACATTTTTTTAGGTAAATTCTAAAAATAATTTTTAAATTTTGTAATTATATCCTCGGACTTTTCGAGTTATAGGTTCCTAATGTGTTATATAAAAGTATCTTGTATGGGAGGTGGGCGTGTCCGTTGACCGATTTGATTCATTTTCAAACTCATAGCCTACATTTGGCTAAAAAAATATTTTGACCAAATTTCATCGCATTCTGCCATGTATTTCTCAAGTTTCCTCGTATACGGACAGCAAGACAGCAAGACGGACATACAGACAGACAGACGAACATGGCTAAACGGACTCGGGTAGTGATGCTGATCAAGAAAATATATACTTTTCCTTAACGGGCATGCCTCCTAAGGGGCGTTACAATATCTGCAAAAACTTAATATACCCTGTACCTGATAGGTGTAGGGTATAATTAAAAGTATAAATTTATCTATTTTTTCTCTTTCTCTTCTTTTTTTACCTCTCCGGGGCGTTCCGGGCACAAGTTTTTATACTGGCATATGGCCAGTATAAGACCCTAGTGTGTTTTGCATTAGCCACGTTTAGCCACACAAGTTGCATTCCATTTAAAAAAAAAAATCGAAAATTTTCATAATGTGCTACTTTTGTCGACTAATGTCGATTTTAAAAATTTAAATTTTTAGTAATTTTGAGTAAGAATACATGATTTTAGCTATAATATGTGAAAATTTCAATGTAATAACTTAACAAGAAGTAATTTAAATTAATTTTTAAAAAAAGTATTAAATAAAATATTAAAATTTACAAAAAAAACAAAAAAGAACCCACTTTAGACTGATGTCCTGTTGAAAATAATAAATATAAAACAATTCAATTAATGGTTTTCTATTAACTAGGATGTCTATTTTATGATTGCAAATAAAAAAAAATTATATTGACAAAATGTTTGTTTCGGCCCAAATGCGCGCTTTCGATCCACTGTGCGTTGGTCGATTTGGTGTGGAATATATATATATATATATATATATATATATATATATATATATATATATATATATATATATATATATTTATATATACATATATATATATATATATATATATATATATATATATATATATATATATATATATATATATATATATATATATATATATAAATATATATATATATTTATATATACTAAATGAAGATTATAGTTTAATGATCATAGATTGTATTAAAGGGACATTCATTCTTATGTACATTATAGACTTAATGTGCATTTTGCTTTGTTTAATTAATTCAGGTTTCCAATTTTTTTCATGGCTCTCAATGATTTATTTTAAATATTTTGATGACATTAAAAATGAAGTTATTGTAGTTTACTATATTAGGAAATTATACTATTTGGCCCAATTATCTTAATAATAAATTCTAAAAGTAATAAAAAAACTACAAATATTTATATTTTATATTTGGGAGTTAAAATTTAGTAGTTTAATACCAATATCTCCTATTTACTACAAGAGTGTCATAACTCAAAAAAACGCGATTTTTGGGATAATGATGATTATCCGATAATGTGTTTAAATCAGTTCTGTAGATATAGGTAGATATACTGTAGATTAAATTATTATTTTTAAATTCGAATATTACATAGCATTTTTCGTATTGCAATGAGTACAGTAGCTAATAAAAATAATAAAATATTTGATAACAAACAAAAAAAAAATATATTATTTAAAAAAAGAGTGGCAGTGACTTTAATGTGGCTACTTCGTAAAATAAACAATTATTATGTGTATTTTACGACAATATTCGTATATATTATGAATTTTATATTTGTAATATATAAAAATCATCTTTTAATTTTACAAATGCTTTCGTAAAATACTAATAGTAATCTTAAAAATATTTCAAATAAATACAAATGCTTTCGTGAAATACTAATAGTAATCTTAAAAATATTTCATAACTCTACCCGTGTAAATTATTTTGTGGAACGTTTTCACGGATATTTTTGTGAAATTAACTAAATGAATATGTGTATTTTTGCAAGTGTTTTATCAATGTACAAATTAGGGATGTCAATCCCGGGATCCCGAGATTTGAGTCAAATAAGTCACAATTTTTAAAAATTACCTCATATTCGACAAATAGTCTTTCGTGTCGAAATACAAAAAGCACTTAAATATACTAAAGATTATATATCAAGACGGTCTCATTTTAAACTAATTTTCATTTTGAAGACTGTCGAAAGATTTACTATCAACTTTCTGGTGAATTAAATCCGGGTTTCTTATAACGATAAAACTGGAACCGTTGTCTATGAACGTAACCTTTATTAATAAAAAAAAAAATACATATATATATAATAACACACTAATAATATTTTAAGGCTATAGATTTACCGGACACTGATTCAAGAGATTCTTCGGATTGCCAGACATCGAGTAAAAATATGGCCAGAGCTAAATCTCATAAAAAGTGTGCTGAGCAGCAGTGTGGGTTGGCTGGGCTGTTTGTTTCGTCCACCTCGTGCAGAACCAGCTCCAGCGCATTCTAAAAATTTCACAGGCGTTGTACCCCAGAATGGGCTTGACCAACTTGTGATCCAGCAGACAAAAGGCCAACGCGTTGCTGATGCAGTTAAGCGTCACCTCATCTTCGCCGCTGAGTGCCACCGATACTCGAGCGGATAGAGTTGCAACGGAATGCAGCCGCGGGCGCTGTGTCCCATCCAGCACTTTGTAAATTTTGAGCGACAAGCGGCAAGTCAACGCGCATGCAGTGCGCCATGAATTCAGCAAGAAACAGTTGCACAGTGGAAAAATAAATTTAACTAATTAACATTTTCTAATTTTTATATTTTTTTAAACGAAACCCAAATGAAATGTGTACAGTAGGGCGGATAGACATTTTTTTCCTAAAGTTGTAATACGGCTTAAAAGTTGCATTGTGCGGCTAGAGTTTACCACAAAAAATTTGAATCGAATAAATAATGATGAAGTAAAAATCTCTTTAAATCCATATTTTCATTTTTTACCATCTACATAAATATTTTTTTGGATCATAATAGACTCCAAAAACTAGGGATTGTATATATTAATATCCTCCTAAAATATAATCAATTTTGAATGAAATATTATACTCGCGCATCGTCCTTGAAGTTGAAAAAGTACCAACAAAATACACATTTTCTCTGGTTAAACCGTTCTTAAATCGGCATGGGTGGTTATTTGTACATGTAATTTTTTATATATATTCTTAGGTTTGCTGAATCTAATTTTATGAACGGTCAATTTCAATCGTGTAAAGTTTTTAAAAAAAATCCTTAAGTCGGGTGCATTGCCAATTATAGAATTTTTACTCATTACGGCATATTGTTTGACATTTTGTTGGCGTTATTGGTCTTAAAGGTGCATAATGGTTCTAGAATTTCCCTCAAACAATTTCAGTAAAAAAAAATATAGTCCTGTGCTCGCGCATCTTTATAAAAATTCTTTATAAAATATAAATTTATGTTATTGGTAAAATAAATGTGTGTTTTGGATCAGAGCAGGCCCCAATAATTAGATTTTAAATCTATTAACGCCTTCCCAAAATTTCATCATTTTTAAAACAAATCTTTGGATTCTGCACACCTTAGAATATATATAAAAAAAATGACATGTAAAAATAATCACTCATGCCGATTTTTTAACGGTGGCTAGCTTTTGTAACAGAAATAATAATTCCTGTCGGGCCACGTCCTAAATTGTGTATACTTTTTCAAAAACAGAATCGTTGCATATCAATTAAATAGAATGGAATTTGTTTTGATTTTTATGAAAAAATGTTTATCTTGAAAACTACTTAGATCTCCTGTGATTCTCCCCTTATTTGATCCAACGTCTATACTAGGTCTTCGTTTTTAACTGAGCAACAAAAAAATTAATAATAACACTTCCTTATACTCAGTTTGGTGCAATCAAAAATCTTGATTATATATGAAGCACTGATTCCGAAAATGGGCTCACTTTTCAAATTGGCTTTAGTTTTTGAGAAATATACAATTTTTCAATTTCCCATTATTTTGTTCTTTTATTATTTTTAGTTTTCTTTCAAAAGATAAAAATGATTGAATTATTTTGTTAACTTGCAAGCAAATTGCACCACGACAAAATTTGAACTTTGTCGTAATTAATTTAAACTACATAAATAAAACTACGACATCAAAAAAAAATTTAAATCAATACAAACTCATTTTTAATTTAATTTGTATTTATTATGTATATATGTACAATGTTCCAGGTTACAAATATCTGCGGACAAAAGTATATATTTGTAAGTCTCGAAAATTAAATCTGAGTTGAACATTAGAAAATTTAAAATGAATGCAAACTACAATGAAATTAAAAAATAACGCAAATTTTGACATCTTTATGTATTTAAAGTTAAATAATTTGCAAACAAAAATATTCAAATATATAGTTATTTAAATTTTAAGTAAAAAAGAAAAATTTTAAAAATTTTAAATTCTATAAAAGTGAACCTATCATAGTACATTATTTTCTTAATTGATATTTCTTTTTTTTTAAATAATTGAAAAAATAATGTGTACGCAAATTTCTATACGAAACTTTTTGTTTAGAATTTTTCTGTGATTTATTATGACATAAAATTTAGGAAAGTGAAAATTTAGAAAGTGTTAATATACAAATAAAGCACATTATCTCATCTCTCTATTCAAAAATTATAATTTATACTCCTAACTGTAATGTAATTTTCGTTTGATGATATGTTCAATAAAATTAAATTTATTTACATTTGAATTAGCTCCGCGGTTCGCAACATGACATGACCTCGGTTTGGCCATCTTTAACCAGAGAAAATGACGATTTTATTGTACTTTTTCAACTTCAAGGACGATGCGCACGCATACAATTTTATTCAAAATTGATGAAATTTTTAGAGAACATTAATAGATACATCTAATCTATCTATCTAATTTTATGAGACTATTTTATTAAGATACAATAAAAATATAGATTTAAATTGTTTTTAATGCAAAACAAAAGATTTTTCACACAAAGAATAACATTCCGACACAACAATGCATTCGTAGAAAAAGTGTAAAAAAATCTGTCAATATATACGTTCCGTCGGAACCTGAGTAGTATGTTTGCGCCGGTTCTGGCTCAAAGGGGCTCCATGGAGCCATAAGGCGCCATGAGAATCATTTTTAAACAAAGGTGTTGTTAGTGTATTTCAGTTGGGATCATATTTTATCAAAAGCGTTCTTATTGTTTTCATAGGGAGTATTTTTTAAGATGTGTGGATCATATTTTATCAAATGCGTTTTAATTGTTTTCATAGAGAGTATTTTTTAACATAGGACAGTAGTAAATTTGCGCCGGATCTGGCTCAATGCGCTCCATGGAGCCATAAGGCGCCATAGGGATCATTTTTTAACAAAAATGTTGTTATTGTTTTCAATAGGTATCATTTTTTAACAGAGTAGTTGTTAGTGTATTTCAGTTCGGAAAATTTTTTAACAGAGGTGTTGTCATTGTTTTCAATAGGGATCATTTTTTAACAGAGTAGTTGTTAGTGTAATCCCTACTACCTTTAAAATTGAAGAGCTAGATAAATGAAACTTATAACTTAGATTACTAATATACCTACGCTGTATGTGCGAAAAATCGGTCCATTGTGCACTATGATCCGACCACTTATGTTCAAATACCTCTTATAAAATGTACATATAAAGATCAATTTTTATGTATACGTGCATAGGTAAACTTTTTTGGTCAAATATATATTGACATCATGCTCAAATACATGATAATAATGTTTTCCGGCGAAAAGACTTGTGGTTCACAAAAAAAAAATTGAAGTTCGGTACACCTACCCATTTGTAAATATGGGAATCAAATGAATGGAAATTCTTCAGCGATTGAATGTTTGTAGTTATTTTCAGGATTCGTATACCCTGGTGACCTATATATCACTTTGAAAGGTAACCACACATATGTGTAGGGTATTTATAGTCGGCTTAGACCGACTATAATTTTGATAATCCTAACTATCATAATTACACCTACTTTAAAATTTCCCATGTGATCTAACCTTCGCAACTGGTTTTTTTTTGATATAGTATAAAAATGATTTTTGACATGTCCACTGAAAGATGAGGTGCTCCTGGATATGTCCATGATGACTATGATGACCTTGGACAAACATTTTTTTTGTTTCATTTTTTTTGAAATGGTATAAAAATGATTTTGGACATGTCCACTGAAGGAAAATAAGCATTTTTGCGTAAATGTTGTTAAACATCCCACGAAGCTAACTGAAGTGTATGTGCTGCACAATGAACAACTGACATTGTTAATTTTATATTTTCGTTAATATCATTGAAGTTGTCATCTATATCATCGTTGTCACATATTCCAACATCTTAATATTCCTGAAGAAGTCGTGAAGTTTTTATAACATTTGCCCCATTGTCTGTGGAATAAATTTGCTTCATATCAATTTCAAAGATATTTATTTCATTTGATATATTGTCCATTTTTCAAGCATATTACACGATTTTTAATATTATTCATAATATTTTCTCGAACTTTAATTTTTATCATATTTAAGTGATCGACGATATTTCTGGAGTTGAACTTAATACCAAAAGCGGACGACCAGGGTTGTAAAATTTTTAGAAAGCATTTCTCAGCATCAAAAAATCCAAATGGCAAATGTAGACGAGTAATAGTGTAACCAATACATTTCAACTATTCACTTCGATCCATTTCTAAAGCAACACTTATTTTTTAAATTTTGATGATGGTTATCCATCGGAACTGAACTCGTTTTGAGAAGTCTCTCTAGAGTTGTAATTATGAAGATTTTCAAAGTGACGTTTTATGTTCCCAGAATAATTTTTAATGTGTTTTTTTTCAAATTAGGCATTTATCATTCTTTTTAACCTCACAACACACCAAATTTGAAACATCAAATTTTTTATTTCTTCCCATTTTTAAGATAGAGATTCGCAATTATAGTGACTTTCGGTAATGATGTTTAACAATATACTAATTTATATTATTTTTACGGAGGTATAAATAGAAATTAAAATGTTATTAAAAAGAGCCTGTACCATGAATGAATTATTCTAAGCCATTTGAAAAATTGTATTCTTTTTATTATTCGCAATACCTAGTTTGCACAAATTGAGCTGTAATAAAATCGTTTGACCTAAGGATGTTATTTCTTAATGTTTCATCTAAATAATACCCTATACGATTTATACCTATTCGAAAAATACTTTTTTCGGTTTCGCGGTTTCGCGGTTTCGCTTGGCTATTTTTGGTTACAATTTTTATACAGTTAATATACCTGAACTTTTTATATTATATTGCTTATGATTCGTTATTACGTTATAAACTGTATTGACCTTTGCGGTTAGAAATTTTTACCTTTCAACATAATAAGTTATATATTACCTAACCTGCATTATTACGGTGATATCGATACTCACAAATACCGATATATGAATATACACATTCAGTCAACTACCCGTACGCGTGTCCCTAGTGTTGAAAAAAATTAAAGATGTCCAAAAAAACTTTAATGCCATGTCATCTTCTAGTGATCTTATATGAAAAATATTGTCCAAGGTCATCCTGGACATGTCCATTAGCACCTCATCCATTCTCCAGTGGACATGTCCAAAATAATTTTAAGTCATTTCGATCTTTTTGAACTTTTCGATTTTTCTGATCTTTTCGATCTTTCTGATCTTTTCAATCTTTTTGATCTCTTGATCTTTTTGATCTTTTCGATCTTTTCGATCTTTTCGATCTTTCTGATCTTTTTGATCTTTTTGATGTTTTTGATGTTTTTGATCTTTTTAATCTTTTTAATCTTTTTGATCTTTTTGATCTTTTTGATCTTTTTGATCTTTTTGATCTTTTTGATCTTTTTGATCTTTTTGATCTTTTTGATCTTTTTGATCTTTTTGATCTTTTTGATCTTTTTGATCTTTTTGATCTTTTTGATCTTTTTGATCTTTTTGATCTTTTTGATCTTTTTGATCTTTTTGATCTTTTTGATCTTTTTGATCTTTTTGATCTTTTTGATCTTTTTGATCTTTTTGATCTTTTTGATCTTTTTGATCTTTTTGATCTTTTTGATCTTTATGATCTTTTTGATCTTTTTGATCTTTTTGATCTTTTTGATCTTTTTGATCTTTTTGATCTTTTTGATCTTTTTGATCTTTTTGATCTTTTTGATCTTTTTGATCTTTTTGATCTTTTTGATCTTTTTGATCTTTTTGATCTTTTTGATCTTTTTGATCTTTTTGATCTTTTTGATCTTTTTGATCTTTTTGATCTTTTTGATCTTTTTGATCTTTTTGATCTTTTTGATCTTTTTGATCTTTTTGATCTTTTTGATCTTTTTGATCTTTTTGATCTTTTTGATATTTTTGATATTTTTGATCTTTTTGATCTTTTTGATCTTTTTGATCTTTTTGATCTTTTTGATCTTTTTGATCTTTTTGATCTTTTTGATCTTTTTGATCTTTTTGATCTTTTTGATCTTTTTGATCTTTTTGATCTTTTTGATCTTTTTGATCTTTTTGATCTTTTTGATCTTTTTGATCTTTTTGATCTTTTTGATCTTTTTGATCTTTTTGATCTTTTTGATCTTTTTGATCTTTTTGATCTTTTTGATCTTTTTGATCTTTTTGATCTTTTTGATCTTTTTGATCTTTTTGATCTTTTTGATCTTTTTGATCTTTTTGATCTTTTTGATCTTTTTGATCTTTTTGATCTTTTTGATCTTTTTGATCTTTTTGATCTTTTTGATCTTTTTGATCTTTTTGATCTTTTTGATCTTTTTGATCTTTTTGATCTTTTTGATCTTTTTGATCTTTTTGATCTTTTTGATCTTTTTGATCTTTTTGATCTTTTTGATCTTTTTGATCTTTTTGATCTTTTTGATCTTTTTGATCTTTTTGATCTTTTTGATCTTTTTGATCTTTTTGATCTTTTTGATCTTTTTGATCTTTTTGATCTCTTTGATCTTTTTGATCTTTTTGATCTTTTTGATCTTTTTGATCTTTTTGATCTTTTTGATATTTTTGATCTTTTTGATCTTTTTGATCTTTTTATCTTTTTGTCCGTCTGTCTGTCCGTCTGTTGAAATCCCTACTACTTTTAAAATTGAAGAGCTAGATAAATGAAACTTATAACTTAGATTACTAATATACCTACGCTGTATGTGTGAAAAATCGGTCCATTGTGCCCTATGATCCGACCACTTATGTTCAAATACCTCATATAAAATGTACATATAAAGATCAATTTGTATGTATACGTGCATAGGTAAACTTTTTTGGTCAAATATATATTGACATCATGCTCAAATACATGATAATAATGTTTTCCGGCGAAAAGACTTGTGGTTCACAAAAAAAAATTGAAGTTCGGTACACCTACCCATTTGTAAATATGGGAATCAAATGAATGGAAATTCTTTAGCGATTGAATGTTTGTAGTTATTTTCAGGATTCGTATACCCTGCTGACCTATATATCACTTTGAATGGTAACCACACATATGTGTAGGGTATTTATAGTCGGCTTAGACCGACTATAATTTTGATAATCTATCATAATTACACCTACTTTAAAATTTCCCATGTGATCTAACCTTCGTACCTGGTTTTTTTTTTTTGATATGGTATAAAAATGATTTTGGACATGTCCACTGAAGGAAAATAAGCATTTTCGCGTAAATGTTGTTAAACATCCCACGAAGCTAACTGAAGTGTATGTGCTGCACAATGAACAACTGACATTGTTAATTTTATATTTTCGTTAATATCATTGAAGTTGTCATCTATATCATCGTTGTCACATATTCCAACATCTTAATATTCCTGAAGAAGTCGTGAAGTTTTTATAACATTTGCCCCATTGTCTGTGGAATAAATTTGCTTCATATCAATTTCAAAGATATTTATTTCATTTGATATATTGAATATTGATGCCCATTATGCTTCTATCCTTCGACGTTGCAATGTCCATTTTTCAAGCATATTACACGATTTTTAATATTATTCATAATATTTTCTCGAACTTTAATTTTTATCATATTTAAGTGATCGACGATATTTCTGGAGTTGAACTTAATACCAAAAGCGGACGACCAGGGTTGTAAAATTTTTAGAAAGCATTTCTCAGCATCAAAAAATTAAAATGGCAAATGTAGACGAGTAATAGTGTAACCAATACATTTCAACTATTCACTTCGATCCATTTCTAAAGCAACACTTATTTTTTAAATTTTGTTGATGGTTATCCATCGGAACTGAACTCGTTTTTAGAAGTCTCTCTAGAGTTGTAATTATGAAGATTTTCAAAGTGACGTTTGATGTTCCCAGAATAATTTTTAATGTTTTTTTTTTTCAAATTAGGCATTTATCATTCTTTTTAACCTCACAACACACTAAATTTGAAACATCAAATTTTTTATTTCTTCCCATTTTTAAGATAGAGATTCGCAATTATAGTGACTTTCGGTAATGATGTTAAACAATATACTAATTTATATTATTTTTACGGAGGTATAAATAGAAATTAAAATGTTATTAAAACGAGTTGGGAAAGTTAGGTCACATGGGTAAGTTCGGTCACATGGGGCGGATTTTTATAGTCGGTCGGGCCCGACTATGGAATACCCTACACCTTTGGTGGAGATATTAATGAGGAATATTTAATTGTATACCTTAAATTTTATTATTTTTTTTTTAATTATGCTGAACCTCCCCACCCTCAGAATATTATTCATAAATCAGAAATTTACGTCTTATATCCCCATAAATTAAAAAATTTATATAAAGTATAAAAAACTAAAAAAAAAATTGAGAAATATAATTGGGCGGACCACGCCTATATTTAAAATTTTGAAAGGCTAATATTTCATAGATTTGATTTTAATAATTTGCGGATCAAATTTCCACTATGAAAACCCGGGAAATAATGAAAAAAAAAAGTGGGCGGATCACGCCCATTTTTGGACCACATATTTTTAGGTGAATTCTAACAATATGTTTTAAATTTTATTACTATACCTTGAATACTTTTCGAGTTATTAGTTCCGAAAGAGTTATATAAAAGTGACTTGTATGGGAGGTGGGCGTGTCCGTTCACCGATTTGGCTCATTTTCAAACTCAGTTCCTACTTTTGGCTAAAATATATTGAGTCGAAATTTCATCGCATTCTGATCAGTATTTCTCAAGTTATTCTGTATTCGGACAGCAAGACAGCAAGACAGCAAGACGGACAGACAGACAGACAGACAGACAGACGGACATGGCTAAACGCACTCGGGTAGTGATGCTGATCAAGAATATATATACTTTTCCATACCGGACACGCCTCCTAAGGGGCGTTACAATATATGCACAAAGTTAATATACCCTGTACCTCATAGGTGTAGGGTATAAAGAGCCTGTACCATGAATGAATTATTCTAAGCCATTTGAAAAATTGAATTCTTTTTATTATTCGCAATACCTAGTTTGCACAAATTGAGCTGTAATAAAATCGTTTGACATAAGGATGTTATTTCTTAATGTTTCATCTAAATAATACCCTATACGATTTATACCTATTCGAAAAATACTTTTATTACGGTTTCGCTTGGCTATTTTTGGTTACAATTTTTATACAGTTAATATACCTGAACTTTTTATATTATATTGCTTATGATTCGTTATTACGTTATAAACTGTATTGACCTTTGCGGTTAGAAATTTTTACCTTTCAACATAATAAGTTATATATTACCTAACCTAACACAGCAAATACCGATATATGTATATACACATTCAGTCAACTACCCGTACGCGTGTCCCTAGTGTTGAAAAAAATTAAAGATGTCCAAAAAAACTTTAATGCCATGTCATCTTCTAGTGATCTTATTTAAACAATATGTAAAATATTGTCCAAGGTCATACTGGACATGTCCATTAGCACCTCATCCATTCTCCAGTGGACATGTCCAAAATAATTTTAAGTCATTTCGTTCTTTTTGAACTTTTCGATTTTTCTGATCTTTTCGATCTTTTTGATCTTTTTGATCTTTTTGATCTTTTTGATATTTTTAATCTTTTTGATCTTTTTGATCTATTTGATCTTTTTGATGTTTTTGATCTTTTTGATCTTTTTGATCTTTTTGATCTTTTTGATCTTTTTGATCTTTTTGATCTTTTTGATCTTTTTGATCTTTTTGATCTTTTTGATCTTTTTGATCTTTTTGATCTTTTTGATCTTTTTGATCTTTTTGATCTTTTTGATCTTTTTGATCTTTTTGATCTTTTTGATCTTTTTGATCTTTTTGATCTTTTTGATCTTTTTGATCTTTTTGATCTTTTTGATCTTTTTGATCTTTTTGATCTTTTTGATCTTTTTGATCTTTTTGATCTTTTTGATCTTTTTGATCTTTTTGATCTTTTTGATCTTTTTGATCTTTTTGATCTTTTTGATCTTTTTGATCTTTTTGATCTTTTTGATATTTTTGATATTTTTGATATTTTTGATATTTTTGATCTTTTTGATCTTTTTGATCTTTTTGATCTTTTTGATCTTTTTGATCTTTTTGATCTTTTTGATCTTTTTGATCTTTTTGATCTTTTTGATCTTTTTGATCTTTTTGATCTTTTTGATCTTTTTGATCTTTTTGATCTTTTTGATCTTTTTGATCTTTTTGATCTTTTTGATCTTTTTGATCTTTTTGATCTTTTTGATCTTTTTGATCTTTTTGATCTTTTTGATCTTTTTGATCTTTTTGATCTTTTTGATCTTTTTGATCTTTTTGATCTTTTTGATCTTTTTGATCTTTTTGATCTTTTTGATCTTTTTGATCTTTTTGATCTTTTTGATCTTTTTGATCTTTTTGATCTTTTTGATCTTTTTGATCTTTTTGATCTTTTTGATCTTTTTGATCTTTTTGATCTTTTTGATCTTTTTGATCTTTTTGATCTTTTTGATCTTTTTGATCTTTTTGATCTTTTTGATCTTTTTGATCTTTTTGATCTTTTTGATCTTTTTGATCTTTTTGATCTTTTTGATCTTTTTGATCTTTTTGATCTTTTTGATCTTTTTGATCTTTTTGATCTTTTTGATCTTTTTGATCTTTTTGATCTTTTTGATCTTTTTGATCTTTTTGATCTTTTTGATCTTTTTGATCTTTTTGATCTTTTTGATCTTTTTGATCTTTTTGATCTTTTTGATCTTTTTGATCTTTTTGATCTTTTTGATCTTTTTGATCTTTTTGATCTTTTTGATCTTTTTGATATTTTTGATCTTTTTGATCTTTTTGATCTTTTTATCTTTTTGTCCGTCTGTCTGTCCGTCTGTTGAAATCCCTACTACTTTTAAAATTGAAGAGCTAGATAAATGAAACTTATAACTTAGATTACTAATATACCTACGCTGTATGTGTGAAAAATCGGTCCATTGTGCCCTATGATCCGACCACTTATGTTCAAATACCTCATATAAAATGTACATATAAAGATCAATTTGTATGTATACGTGCATAGGTAAACTTTTTTGGTCAAATATATATTGACATCATGCTCAAATACATGATAATAATGTTTTCCGGCGAAAAGACTTGTGGTTCACAAAAAAAAATTGAAGTTCGGTACACCTACCCATTTGTAAATATGGGAATCAAATGAATGGAAATTCTTTAGCGATTGAATGTTTGTAGTTATTTTCAGGATTCGTATACCCTGCTGACCTATATATCACTTTGAATGGTAACCACACATATGTGTAGGGTATTTATAGTCGGCTTAGACCGACTATAATTTTGATAATCTATCATAATTACACCTACTTTAAAATTTCCCATGTGATCTAACCTTCGTACCTGGTTTTTTTTTTTGATATGGTATAAAAATGATTTTGGACATGTCCACTGAAGGAAAATAAGCATTTTCGCGTAAATGTTGTTAAACATCCCACGAAGCTAACTGAAGTGTATGTGCTGCACAATGAACAACTGACATTGTTAATTTTATATTTTCGTTAATATCATTGAAGTTGTCATCTATATCATCGTTGTCACATATTCCAACATCTTAATATTCCTGAAGAAGTCGTGAAGTTTTTATAACATTTGCCCCATTGTCTGTGGAATAAATTTGCTTCATATCAATTTCAAAGATATTTATTTCATTTGATATATTGATCTTTTTTTTGATCTTTTTGATCTTTTTGATCTTTTCGATCTTTTTGATCTTTTTGATCTTTTTGATCTTTTTGATCTTTTTGATCTTTTTGATATTTTTGATCTTTTTGATCTTTTTGATCTTTTTATCTTTTTGTCCGTCTGTCTGTCCGTCTGTTGAAATCCCTACTACTTTTAAAATTGAAGATCTAGATAAATGAAACTTATAACTTAGATTACTAATATACCTACGCTGTATGTGTGAAAAATCGGTCCATTGTGCCCTATGATCCGACCACTTATGTTCAAATACCTCATATAAAATGTACATATAAAGATCAATTTGTATGTATACGTGCATAGGTAAACTTTTTTGGTCAAATATATATTGACATCATGCTCAAATACATGATAATAATGTTTTCCGGCGAAAAGACTTGTGGTTCACAAAAAAAAATTGAAGTTCGGTACACCTACCCATTTGTAAATATGGGAATCAAATGAATGGAAATTCTTTAGCGATTGAATGTTTGTAGTTATTTTCAGGATTCGTATACCCTGCTGACCTATATATCACTTTGAATGGTAACCACACATATGTGTAGGGTATTTATAGTCGGCTTAGACCGACTATAATTTTGATAATCTATCATAATTACACCTACTTTAAAATTTCCCATGTGATCTAACCTTCGTACCTGGTTTTTTTTGATATGGTATAAAAATGATTTTGGACATGTCCACTGAAGGAAAATAAGCATTTTCGCGTAAATGTTGTTAAACATCCCACGAAGCTAACTGAAGTGTATGTGCTGCACAATGAACAACTGACATTGTTAATTTTATATTTTCGTTAATATCATTGAAGTTGTCATCTATATCATCGTTGTCACATATTCCAACATCTTAATATTCCTGAAGAAGTCGTGAAGTTTTTATAACATTTGCCCCATTGTCTGTGGAATAAATTTGCTTCATATCAATTTCAAAGATATTTATTTCATTTGATATATTGAATATTGATGCCCATTATGCTTCTATCCTTCGACGTTGCAATGTCCATTTTTCAAGCATATTACACGATTTTTAATATTATTCATAATATTTTCTCGAACTTTAATTTTTATCATATTTAAGTGATCGACGATATTTCTGGAGTTGAACTTAATACCAAAAGCGGACGACCAGGGTTGTAAAATTTTTAGAAAGCATTTCTCAGCATCAAAAAATTAAAATGGCAAATGTAGACGAGTAATAGTGTAACCAATACATTTCAACTATTCACTTCGATCCATTTCTAAAGCAACACTTATTTTTTAAATTTTGTTGATGGTTATCCATCGGAACTGAACTCGTTTTTAGAAGTCTCTCTAGAGTTGTAATTATGAAGATTTTCAAAGTGACGTTTGATGTTCCCAGAATAATTTTTAATGTTTTTTTTTTTCAAATTAGGCATTTATCATTCTTTTTAACCTCACAACACACTAAATTTGAAACATCAAATTTTTTATTTCTTCCCATTTTTAAGATAGAGATTCGCAATTATAGTGACTTTCGGTAATGATGTTAAACAATATACTAATTTATATTATTTTTACGGAGGTATAAATAGAAATTAAAATGTTATTAAAAAGAGCCTGTACCATGAATGAATTATTCTAAGCCATTTGAAAAATTGAATTCTTTTTATTATTCGCAATACCTAGTTTGCACAAATTGAGCTGTAATAAAATCGTTTGACATAAGGATGTTATTTCTTAATGTTTCATCTAAATAATACCCTATACGATTTATACCTATTCGAAAAATACTTTTATTACGGTTTCGCTTGGCTATTTTTGGTTACAATTTTTATACAGTTAATATACCTGAACTTTTTATATTATATTGCTTATGATTCGTTATTACGTTATAAACTGTATTGACCTTTGCGGTTAGAAATTTTTACCTTTCAACATAATAAGTTATATATTACCTAACCTAACACAGCAAATACCGATATATGTATATACACATTCAGTCAACTACCCGTACGCGTGTCCCTAGTGTTGAAAAAAATTAAAGATGTCCAAAAAAACTTTAATGCCATGTCATCTTCTAGTGATCTTATTTAAACAATATGTAAAATATTGTCCAAGGTCATACTGGACATGTCCATTAGCACCTCATCCATTCTCCAGTGGACATGTCCAAAATAATTTTAAGTCATTTCGTTCTTTTTGAACTTTTCGATTTTTCTGATCTTTTCGATCTTTTTGATCTTTTTGATCTTTTTGATATTTTTGATCTTTTTAATCTTTTTGATCTTTTTGATCTATTTGATCTTTTTGATGTTTTTGATCTTTTTGATGTTTTTGATCTTTTTGATCTTTTTGATCTTTTTGATCTTTTTGATCTTTTTGATCTTTTTGATCTTTTTGATCTTTTTGATCTTTTTGATCTTTTTGATCTTTTTGATCTTTTTGATCTTTTTGATCTTTTTGATCTTTTTGATCTTTTTGATCTTTTTGATCTTTTTGATCTTTTTGATCTTTTTGATCTTTTTGATCTTTTTGATCTTTTTGATCTTTTTGATCTTTTTGATCTTTTTGATCTTTTTGATCTTTTTGATCTTTTTGATCTTTTTGATCTTTTTGATCTTTTTGATCTTTTTGATCTTTTTGATCTTTTTGATCTTTTTGATCTTTTTGATCTTTTTGATCTTTTTGATCTTTTTGATCTTTTTGATCTTTTTGATCTTTTTGATCTTTTTGATCTTTTTGATCTTTTTGATCTTTTTGATCTTTTTGATCTTTTTGATCTTTTTGATCTTTTTGATCTTTTTGATCTTTTTGATCTTTTTGATCTTTTTGATCTTTTTGATCTTTTTGATCTTTTTGATCTTTTTGATCTTTTTGATCTTTTTGATCTTTTTGATCTTTTTGATCTTTTTGATCTTTTTGATCTTTTTGATCTTTTTGATCTTTTTGATCTTTTTGATCTTTTTGATCTTTTTGATCTTTTTGATCTATTTGATCTTTTTGATCTATTTGATCTATTTGATCTTTTTGATCTTTTTGATCTTTTTGATCTTTTTGATCTTTTTGATCTTTTTGATCTTTTTGATCTTTTTGATCTTTTTGATCTTTTTGATCTTTTTGATCTTTTTGATCTTTTTGATCTTTTTGATCTTTTTGATCTTTTTGATCTTTTTGATCTTTTTGATCTTTTTGATCTTTTTGATCTTTTTGATCTTTTTGATCTTTTTGATCTTTTTGATCTTTTTGATCTTTTTGATCTTTTTGATCTTTTTGATCTTTTTGATCTTTTTGATCTTTTTTTCTTTTTGATCTTTTTGATCTTTTTGATCTTTTTGATCTCTTATATCTTTTAGATCATTTAGTTCTTTTCGATCTTTTTGATCTTTTTAATCTTTTCGATCTTTTTTGATCTTTTAGATCTTTTAAATATTTTCGATTTGAAGGTGATCTTTTGAAGGAGATTCCGCCCACCTGTAGTGGCCATCCTGGACATGTCCATTAGCACCTCATACTTCAATTGACATGTCCAAAATCATTTTCATAACATTTCAAAAAAAAAATGAAAAAAAAATGTGTCCAAGGTCATCATGAACATGTCCAGGAGCAACTCATCCTGACATTTCCAAAATCATTTTTATGTCTTTTTATACCCTACACTAAGAGTGAAAGGGTATATTCATTTTGGTACGCCGTTTGTAACACCCAGAAGGAAGCATCTCCGGTATGGAAACGTATATATATTCTTGATCAGTATGACCTCCTGAGTTCGATATGTCCGTCTGTCTGTCTGTCTGTCTGTCTGTCTGTTGAAATCCCTACTACTTTTTAAATTGAAGAGCTAGATAAATGAAACTTATAACTTAGATTACTAATATACCTACGCTGTGCGTAGGTATATTATGTATACGTGCTTAGGTAAACTTTTTTGGTCAAATATATATCAAATAAATATTAAGGCTATAGATTTACCGGACACTGATTCAAGAGATTCTTCGGATTGCCAGACATCGAGTAAAAATATGGCCAGAGCTAAATCTCATAAAAAGTGTGCTGAGCAGCAGTGTGGGTTGGCTGGGCTGTTTGTTTCGTCCACCTCGTGCAGAACCAGCTCCAGCGCATTCTAAAAATTTCACAGGCGTTGTACCCCAGAATGGGCTTGACCAACTTGTGATCCAGCAGACAAAAGGCCAACGCGTTGCTGTTGCAGTTAAGCGTCACCTCATCTTCGCCGCTGAGTGCCACCGATACTCGAGCGGATAGAGTTGCAACGGAATGCAGCCGCGGGCGCTGTGTCCCATCCAGCACTTTGTAAATTTTGAGCGACAAGCGGCAAGTAAACGCGCATGCAGTGCGCCATGAATTCAGCAAGAAACAGTTGCACAGTGGAAAAATAAATTTAACTAATTAACATTTTCTAATTTTTATATTTTTTTAAACGAAACCCAAATGAAATGTGTACAGTAGGGCGGATAGACATTTTTTTCCTAAAGTTGTAATACGGCTTAAAAGTTGCATTGTGCGGCTAGAGTTTACCACAAAAAATTTGAATCGAATAAATAATGATGAAGTAAAAATCTCTTTAAATCCATATTTTCATTTTTTACCATCTACATAAATATTTTTTTGTATCATAATAGACTCCAAAAACTAGGGATTGTATATATTAATATCCTCCTAAAATATAATCAATTTTGAATGAAATATTATACTCGCGCATCGTCCTTGAAGTTGAAAAAGTACCAACAAAATACACATTTTCTCTGGTTAAACCGTTCTTAAATCGGCATGGGTGGTTATTTGTACATGTAATTTTTTATATATATTCTTAGGTTTGCTGAATCTAATTTTATGAACGGTCAATTTCAATCGTGTAAAGTTTTTAAAAAAAATCCTTTTATAAATCCAATTATAGAATTTTTACTCATTACGGCATATTGTTTGACATTTTGTTGGCGTTATTGGTCTTAAAGGTGCATAATGGTTCTAGAATTTCCCTCAAACAATTTCAGTAAAAAAAAATATAGTCCTGTGCTCGCGCATCTTTATAAAAATTCTTTATAAAATATAAATTTATGTTATTGGTAAAATAAATGTGTGTTTTGGATCAGAGCAGGCCCCAATAATTAGATTTTAAATCTATTAACGCCTTCCCAAAATTTCATCATTTTTAAAACAAAACTTTGGATTCTGCACACCTAAGAATATATATAAAAAAAATGACATGTAAAAATAATCACTCATGCCGATTTTATAACGGTGGCTAGCTTTTGTAACAGAAATAATAATTCCTGTCGGGCCACGTCCTAAATTGTGTATACTTTTTCAAAAACAGAATCGTTGCATATCAATTAAATAGAATGGAATTTGTTTTGATTTTTATGAAAAAAAGTTTATCTTGAAAACTACTTAGATCTCCTGTGATTCTCCCCTTATTTGATCCAACGTCTATACTAGGTCTTCGTTTTTAACTGAGCAACAAAAAAATTAATAATAACACTTCCTTATACTCAGTTTGGTGCAATCAAAAATCTTGATTATATATGAAGCACTGATTCCGAAAATGGGCTCACTTTTCAAATTGGCTTTAGTTTTTGAGAAATATACAATTTTTCAATTTCCCATTATTTTGTTCTTTTATTATTTTTAGTTTTCTTTCAAAAGATAAAAATGATTGAATTATTTTGTTAACTTGCAAGCAAATTGCACCACGACAAAATTTGAACTTTGTCGTAATTAATTTAAACTACATAAATAAAACTACGACATCAAAAAAAAATTTAAATCAATACAAACTCATTTTTAATTTAATTTGTATTTATTATGTATATATGTACAATGTTCCAGGTTACAAATATCTGCGGACAAAAGTATATATTTGTAAGTCTCGAAAATTAAATCTGAGTTGAACATTAGAAAATTTAAAATGAATGCAAACTACAATGAAATTAAAAAATAACGCAAATTTTGACATCTTTATGTATTTAAAGTTAAATAATTTGCAAACAAAAATATTCAAATATATAGTTATTTAAATTTTAAGTAAAAAAGAAAAATTTTAAAAATTTTAAATTCTATAAAAGTGATCCTATCATAGTACATTATTTTCTTAATTGATATTTCTTTTTTTTTAAATAATTGAAAAAATAATGTGTACGCAAATTTCTATACGAAACTTTTTGTTTAGAATTTTTCTGTGATTTATTATGACATAAAATTTAGGAAAGTGAAAATTTAGAAAGTGTTAATATACAAATAAAGCACATTATCTCATCTCTCTATTCAAAAATTATAATTTATACTCCTAACTGTAATGTAATTTTCGTTTGATGATATGTTCAATAAAATTAAATTTATTTACATTTGAATTAGCTCCGCGGTTCGCAACATGACATGACCTCGGTTTGGCCAACTTTAACCAGAGAAAATGACGATTTTATTGTACTTTTTCAACTTCAAGGACGATGCGCACGCATACAATTTTATTCAAAATTGATGAAATTTTTAGAGAACATTAATAGATACATCCAATCTATCTATCTAATTTTATGAGACTATTTTATTAAGATACAATAAAAATATAGATTTAAATTGTTTTTAATGCAAAACAAAAGATTTTTCACACAAAGAATAACATTCCGACACAACAATGCATTCGTAGAAAAAGTGTAAAAAAATCTGTCAATATATACGTTCCGTCGGAACCTGAGTAGTATGTTTGCGCCGGTTCTGGCTCAAAGGGGCTCCATGGAGCCATAAGGCGCCATGAGAATCATTTTTAAACAAAGGTGTTGTTAGTGTATTTCAGTTGGGATCATATTTTATCAAAAGCGTTCTTATTGTTTTCATAGGGAGTATTTTTTAAGATGTGTGGATCATATTTTATCAAATGCGTTTTAATTGTTTTCATAGAGAGTATTTTTTAACATAGGACAGTAGTAAATTTGCGCCGGATCTGGCTCAATGCGCTCCATGGAGCCATAAGGCGCCATAGGGATCATTTTTTAACAAAAATGTTGTTATTGTTTTCAATAGGTATCATTTTTTAACAGAGTAGTTGTTAGTGTATTTCAGTTCGGAAAATTTTTTAACAGAGGTGTTGTCATTGTTTTCAATAGGGATCATTTTTTAACAGAGTAGTTGTTAGTGTAATCCCTACTACCTTTAAAATTGAAGAGCTAGATAAATGAAACTTATAACTTAGATTACTAATATACCTACGCTGTATGTGCGAAAAATCGGTCCATTGTGCACTATGATCCGACCACTTATGTTCAAATACCTCTTATAAAATGTACATATAAAGATCAATTTTTATGTATACGTGCATAGGTAAACTTTTTTGGTCAAATATATATTGACATCATGCTCAAATACATGATAATAATGTTTTCCGGCGAAAAGACTTGTGGTTCACAAAAAAAAAATTGAAGTTCGGTACACCTACCCATTTGTAAATATGGGAATCAAATGAATGGAAATTCTTCAGCGATTGAATGTTTGTAGTTATTTTCAGGATTCGTATACCCTGGTGACCTATATATCACTTTGAAAGGTAACCACACATATGTGTAGGGTATTTATAGTCGGCTTAGACCGACTATAATTTTGATAATCCTAACTATCATAATTACACCTACTTTAAAATTTCCCATGTGATCTAACCTTCGCAACTGGTTTTTTTTTTGATATAGTATAAAAATGATTTTGGACATGTCCACTGAAAGATGAGGTGCTCCTGGATATGTCCATGATGACTATGATGACCTTGGACAAACATTTTTTTTGTTTCATTTTTTTTGAAATGGTATAAAAATGATTTTGGACATGTCCACTGAAGGAAAATAAGCATTTTCGCGTAAATGTTGTTAAACATCCCACGAAGCTAACTGAAGTGTATGTGCTGCACAATGAACAACTGACATTGTTAATTTTATATTTTCGTTAATATCATTGAAGTTGTCATCTATATCATCGTTGTCACATATTCCAACATCTTAATATTCCTGAAGAAGTCGTGAAGTTTTTATAACATTTGCCCCATTGTCTGTGGAATAAATTTGCTTCATATCAATTTCAAAGATATTTATTTCATTTGATATATTGAATATTGATGCCCATTATGCTTCTATCCTTCGACGTTGCAATGTCCATTTTTCAAGCATATTACACGATTTTTAATATTATTCATAATATTTTCTCGAACTTTAATTTTTATCATATTTAAGTGATCGACGATATTTCTGGAGTTGAACTTAATACCAAAAGCGGACGACCAGGGTTTTAAAATTTTTAGAAAGCATTTCTCAGCATCAAAAAATCCAAATGGCAAATGTAGACGAGTAATAGTGTAACCAATACCTTTCAACTATTCACTTCGATCCATTTCTAAAGCAACACTTATTTTTTAAATTTTGATGATGGTTATCCATCGGAACTGAACTCGTTTTGAGAAGTCTCTCTAGAGTTGTAATTATGAAGATTTTCAAAGTGACGTTTGTTGTTCCCAGAATAATTTTTAATGTTTTTTTTTCAAATTAGGCATTTATCATTCTTTTTAACCTCACAACACACCAAATTTGAAACATCAAATTTTTTATTTCTTCCCATTTTTAAGATAGAGATTCGCAATTATAGTGACTTTCGGTAATGATGTTTAACAATATACTAATTTATATTATTTTTACGGAGGTATAAATAGAAATTAAAATGTTATTAAAAAGAGCCTGTACCATGAATGAATTATTCTAAGCCATTTGAAAAATTGTATTCTTTTTATTATTCGCAATACCTAGTTTGCACAAATTGAGCTGTAATAAAATCGTTTGACCTAAGGATGTTATTTCTTAATGTTTCATCTAAATAATACCCTATACGATTTATACCTATTCGAAAAATACTTTTATTACGGTTTCGCTTGGCTATTTTTGGTTACAATTTTTATACAGTTAATATACCTGAACTTTTTATATTATATTGCTTATGATTCGTTATTACGTTATAAACTGTATTGACCTTTGCGGTTAGAAATTTTTACCTTTCAACATAATAAGTTATATATTACCTAACCTGCATTATTACGGTGATATCGATACTCACAAATACCGATATATGAATATACACATTCAGTCAACTACCCGTACGCGTGTCCCTAGTGTTGAAAAAAATTAAAGATGTCCAAAAAAACTTTAATGCCATGTCATCTTCTAGTGATCTTATATGAAAAATATTTTCCAAGGTCATCCTGGACATGTCCATTAGCACCTCATCCATTCTCCAGTGGACATGTCCAAAATAATTTTAAGTCATTTCGATCTTTTTGAACTTTTCGATTTTTCTGATCTTTTCGATCTTTTCGATCTTTTTGATATTTTTGATCTTTTTAATCTTTTTGATCTTTTTGATCTATTTGATGTTTTTGATCTTTTTGATGTTTTTGATCTTTTTGATCTTTTTGATCTTTTTGATCTTTTTGATCTTTTTGATCTTTTTGATCTTTTTGATCTTTTTGATCTTTTTGATCTTTTTGATCTTTTTGATCTTTTTGATCTTTTTGATCTTTTTGATCTTTTTGATCTTTTTGATCTTTTTGATCTTTTTGATCTTTTTGATCTTTTTGATCTTTTTGATCTTTTTGATCTTTTTGATCTTTTTGATCTTTTTGATCTTTTTGTTCTTTTTGATCTTTTTGATCTTTTTGATCTTTTTGATCTTTTTGATCTTTTTGATCTTTTTGATCTTTTTGATCTTTTTGATCTTTTTGATCTTTTTGATCTTTTTGATCTTTTTGATCTTTTTGATCTTTTTGATCTTTTTGATCTTTTTGATCTTTTTGATCTTTTTGATCTTTTTGATCTTTTTGATCTTTTTGATCTTTTTGATCTTTTTGATCTTTTTGATCTTTTTGATCTTTTTGATCTTTTTGATCTTTTTGATCTTTTTGATCTTTTTGATCTTTTTGATCTTTTTGATCTTTTTGATCTTTTTGATCTTTTTGATCTTTTTGATCTTTTTGATCTTTTTGATCATTTTGATCTTTTTGATCTTTTTGATCTTTTTGATCTTTTTGATCTTTTTGATCTTTTTGATCTTTTTGATCTTTTTGATCTTTTTGATCTTTTTGATCTTTTTGATCTTTTTGATCTTTTTGATCTTTTTGATCTTTTTGATCTTTTTGATCTTTTTGATCTTTTTGATCTTTTTGATCTTTTTGATCTTTTTGATCTTTTTGATATTTTTGATATTTTTGATATTTTTGATATTTTTGATATTTTTGATATTTTTGATATTTTTGATATTTTTGATCTTTTTGATCTTTTTGATCTTTTTGATCTTTTTGATCTTTTTGATCTTTTTGATCTTTTTGATCTTTTTGATCTTTTTGATCTTTTTGATCTTTTTGATCTTTTTGATCTTTTTGATCTTTTTGATCTTTTTGATCTTTTTGATCTTTTTGATCTTTTTGATCTTTTTGATCTTTTTGATCTTTTTGATCTTTTTGATCTTTTTGATCTTTTTGATCTTTTTGATCTTTTTGATCTTTTTGATCTTTTTGATCTTTTTGATCTTTTTGATCTTTTTGATCTTTTTGATCTTTTTGATCTTTTTGATCTTTTTGATCTTTTTGATCTTTTTGATCTTTTTGATCTTTTTGATCTTTTTGATCTTTTTGATCTTTTTGATCTTTTTGATCTTTTTGATCTTTTTGATCTTTTTGATCTTTTTGATCTTTTTGATCTTTTTGATCTTTTTGATCTTTTTGATCTTTTTGATCTTTTTGATCTTTTTGATCTTTTTGATCTTTTTGATCTTTTTGATCTTTTTGATCTTTTTGATCTTTTTGATCTTTTTGATCTTTTTGATCTTTTTGATCTTTTTGATCTTTTTGATCTTTTTGATCTTTTTGATCTTTTTGATCTTTTTGTTCTTTTTGATCTTTTTGATCTTTTTGATCTTTTTGATCTTTTTGATCTTTTTGATCTTTTTGATCTTTTTGATCTTTTTGATCTTTTTGATCTTTTTGATCTTTTTGATCTTTTTATCTTTTTGTCCGTCTGTCTGTCCGTCTGTTGAAATCCCTACTACTTTTAAAATTGAAGAGCTAGATAAATGAAACTTATAACTTAGATTACTAATATACCTACGCTGTATGTGTGAAAAATCGGTCCATTGTGCCCTATGATCCGACCACTTATGTTCAAATACCTCATATAAAATGTACATATAAAGATCAATTTGTATGTATACGTGCATAGGTAAACTTTTTTTGGTCAAATATATATTGACATCATGCTCAAATACATGATAATAATGTTTTCCGGCGAAAAGACTTGTGGTTCACAAAAAAAAATTGAAGTTCTGTACACCTACCCATTTGTAAATATGGGAATCAAATGAATGGAAATTCTTCAGCGATTGAATGTTTGTAGTTATTTTCAGGATTCGTATACCCTGGTGACCTATATATCACTTTGAATGGTAACCACACATATGTGTTGGGTATTTATAGTCGGCTTAGACCGACTATAATTTTGATAATCCTAACTACACCTACTTTAAAATTTCCCATGTGATCTAACCTTCGTACCTGTTTTTTTTTTTTGATATGGTATAAAAATGATTTTGGACATGTCCACTGAAGGAAAATAAGCATTTTCGCGTAAATGTTGTTAAACATCCCACGAAGCTAACTGAAATGTATGTGCTGCACAATGAACAACTGACATTGTTAATTTTATATTTTCGTTAATATCATTGAAGTTGTCATCTATATCATCGTTGTCACATATTCCAACATCTTAATATTCCTGAAGAAGTCGTGAAGTTTTTATAACATTTGCCCCATTGTCTGTGGAATAAATTTGCTTCATATCAATTTCAAAGATATTTATTTCATTTGATATATTGAATATTGATGCCCATTATGCTTCTATCCTTCGACGTTGCAATGTCCATTTTCAAGCATATTACACGATTTTTAATATTATTCATAATATTTTCTCGAACTTTAATTTTTATCATATTTAAGTGATCGACGATATTTCTGGAGTTGAACTTAATACCAAAAGCGGACGACCAGGGTTGTAAAATTTTTAGAAAACATTTCTCAGCATCAAAAAATTAAAATGGCAAATGTAGACGAGTAATAGTGTAACCAATACATTTCAACTATTCACTTCGATCCATTTCTAAAGCAACACTTATTTTTTAAATTTTGTTGATGGTTATCCATCGGAACTGAACTCGTTTTTAGAAGTCTCTCTAGAGTTGTAATTATGAAGATTTTCAAAGTGACGTTTGATGTTCCCAGAATAATTTTTAATGTTTTTTTTTTCAAATTAGGCATTTATCATTCTTTTTAACCTCACAACACACCAAATTTGAAACATCAAATTTTTTATTTCTTCCCATTTTTAAGATAGAGATTCGCAATTATAGTGACTTTCGGTAATGATGTTAAACAATATACTAATTTATATTATTTTTACGGAGGTATAAATAGAAATTAAAATGTTATTAAAAAGAGCCTGTACCATGAATGAATTATTCTAAGCCATTTGAAAAATTGAATTCTTTTTATTATTCGCAATACCTAGTTTGCACAAATTGAGCTGTAATAAAATCGTTTGACATAAGGATGTTATTTCTTAATGTTTCATCTAAATAATATCCTATACGATTTATACCTATTCGAAAAATACTTTTATTACGGTTTCGCTTGGCTATTTTTGGTTACAATTTTTATACAGTTAATATACCTGAACTTTTTATATTATATTGCTTATGATTCGTTATTACGTTATAAACTGTATTGACCTTTGCGGTTAGAAATTTTTACCTTTCAACATAATAAGTTATATATTACCTAACCTGCATTATTACGGTGATATCGATACTCACAAATACCGATATATGAATATACACATTCAGTCAACTATCCGTACGCGTGTCCCTAGTGTTGAAAAAAATTAAAGATGTCCAAAAAAACTTTAATGCCATGTCATCTTCTAGTGATCTTATATGAAAAATATTTTCCAAGGTCATCCTGGACATGTCCATTAGCACCTCATCCATTCTCCAGTGGACATGTCCAAAATAATTTTAAGTCATTTCGTTCTTTTTGAACTTTTCGAATTTTCTGATCTTTTCAATCTTTTTGATCTTTTTGATATTTTTGATATTTTTGATCTCTTGATATTTTTGATCTTTTTGATCTTTTCGATCTTTTTGATCTTTTTGATCTTTTTGATCTTTTTGATCTTTTTAATCTTTTTGATCTTTTTAATCTTTTTAATCTTTTTGATCTTTTTGATATTTTTGATCTTTTTGATCTTTTTGATCTTTTTGATCTTTTTGATCTTTTTGATCTTTTTGATCTTTTTGATCTTTTTGATCTTTTTGATCTTTTTGATCTTTTTGATCTTTTTGATCTTTTTGATCTTTTTGATCTTTTTGATCTTTTTGATCTTTTTGATCTTTTTGATCTTTTTGATCTTTTTGATCTTTTTGATCTTTTTGATCTTTTTGATCTTTTTGATCTTTTTGATCTTTTTGATCTTTTTGATCTTTTTGATCTTTTTGATCTTTTTGATCTTTTTGATCTTTTTGATCTTTTTGATCTTTTTGATCTTTTTGATCTTTTTGATCTTTTTGATCTTTTTGATCTTTTTGATCTTTTTGATCTTTTTGATCTTTTTGATCTTTTTGATCTTTTTGATCTTTTTGATCTTTTTGATCTTTTTGATCTTTTTGATCTTTTTGATCTTTTTGATCTTTTTGATCTTTTTGATCTTTTTGATCTTTTTGATCTTTTTGATCTTTTTGATCTTTTTGATCTTTTTGATCTTTTTGATCTTTTTGATCTTTTTGATCTTTTTAATCTTTTTGATCTTTTTAATCTTTTTGATCTTTTTGATCTTTTTGATCTTTTTGATCTTTTTGATCTTTTTGATCTTTTTGATCTTTTTGATCTTTTTGATCTTTTTGATCTTTTTGATCTTTTTGATCTTTTTGATCTTTTTGATCTTTTTGATCTTTTTGATCTTTTTAATCTTTTTGATCTTTTTAATCTTTTTGATCTTTTTGATCTTTTTGATCTTTTTGATCTTTTTGATCTATTTGATCTTTTTGATCTTTTTGATCTTTTTGATCTTTTTGATCTTTTTGATCTTTTTGATCTTTTTGATCTTTTTGATCTTTTTGATCTTTTTGATCTTTTTGATCTTTTTGATCTTTTTGATCTTTTTGATCTTTTTGATCTTTTTGATCTTTTTGATTTTTGATCTTTTTGATCTTTTTGATCTTTTTGATCTTTTTGATCTTTTTGATCTTTTTGATCTTTTTGATCTTTTTGATCTTTTTGATCTTTTTGATCTTTTTGATCTTTTTGATCTTTTTGATTTTTGATCTTTTTGATCTTTTTGATCTTTTTGATCTTTTTGATCTTTTTGATCTTTTTGATCTTTTTGATCTTTTTGATCTTTTTGATCTTTTTGATCTTTTTGATCTTTTTGATCTTTTTGATCTTTTTGATCTTTTTGATCTTTTTGATCTTTTTGATCTTTTTGATCTTTTTGATCTTTTTGATCTTTTTGATCTTTTTGATCTTTTTGATCTTTTTGATCTTTTTGATCTTTTTGATCTTTTTGATCTTTTTGATCTTTTTGATCTTTTTGATCTTTTTGATCTTTTTGATCTTTTTGATCTTTTTGATCTTTTTGATCTTTTTGATCTTTTTGATCTTTTTGATCTTTTTGATCTTTTTGATCTTTTTGATCTTTTTGATCTTTTTGATCTTTTTGATCTTTTTGATCTTTTTGATCTTTTTGATCTTTTTGATCTTTTTGATCTTTTTGATCTTTTTGATATTTTTGATCTTTTTGATCATTTTTTCTTTTTGATCTTTTTGATCTTTTTGATATTTTTGATCTTTTTGATCTTTTTGATCTTTTTGATCTTTTTGATCTTTTTGATCTTTTTGATCTTTTTGATCTTTTTGATCTTTTTGATCTTTTTGATCTTTTTGATCTTTTTGATCTTGATCTTTTTGATCTTTTTGATCTTTTTGATCTTTTTGATCTTTTTGATCTTTTTGATCTTTTTGATCTTTTTGATCTTTTTGATCTTTTTGATCTTTTTGATCTTTTTGATCTTTTTGATCTTTTTGATCTTTTTGATCTTTTTGATCTTTTTGATCTTTTTGATCTTTTTGATCTTTTTGATCTTTTTGATCTTTTTGATCTTTTTGATCTTTTTGATCTTTTTGATCTTTTTGATCTTTTTGATCTTTTTGATCTTTTTGATCTTTTTGATCTTTTTGATCTTTTTGATCTTTTTGATCTTTTTGATCTTTTTGATCTTTTTGATCTTTTTGATCTTTTTGATCTTTTTGATCTTTTTGATCTTTTTGATCTTTTTGATCTTTTTGATCTTTTTGATCTTTTTGATCTTTTTGATCTTTTTGATCTTTTTGATCTTTTTGATCTTTTTGATCTTTTTGATCTTTTTGATCTTTTTGATCTTTTTGATCTTTTTGATCTTTTTGATCTTTTTGATCTTTTTGATCTTTTTGATCTTTTTGATCTTTTTGATCTTTTTGATCTTTTTGATCTTTTTGATCTTTTTGATCTTTTTGATCTTTTTGATCTTTTTGATCTTTTTGATCTTTTTGATCTTTTTGATTTTTTTGATCTTTTTGATCTTTTTTATCTTTTTTATCTTTTTGATCTTTTTGATCTCTTATATATTTTAGATCATTTAGTTCTTTTCAATCTTTTTAATCTTTTCGATATTTTTTGATCTTTTAGATCTTTTAAATATTTTCGATTTGAAGGTGATCTTTTGAAGGAGATTCCGCCCACCTGTAGTGGCCATCCTGGACATGTCCAGGAGCACCTCATACTTCAATTGACATGTCCAAAATCATTTTCATAACATTTCAAAAAAAATGAAAAAAAAATGTGTCCAAGGTCATCATGAACATGTCCAGGAGCAACTCATCCTGACATTTCCAAAATCATTTTTATGTCTTTTTATACCCTACACTAAGAGTAAAAGGGTATATTCAGTTTGGTACGCCGTTTGTAACACCCAGAAGGAAGCATCTCCGGTATGGAAACGTATATATATATTCTTGATCAGTATGACCTCCTGAGTTCGATATGTCCGTCTGTCTGTCTGTTGAAATCCCTACTACTTTTTAAATTGAAGAGCTAGATAAATGAAACTTATAACTTAGATTACTAATATACCTAAGCTGTATGTGCGAAAAAATCGTCCATTGCGCCCTTTGATCCGACCACTTATGTTCAAATACCTCATATAAAATGTACATATAAAGATCAATTTTTATGTATACGTGCTTAGGTAAACTTTTTGGTCAAATATATATTGACATCATGCTCAAATACATGATAATAATGTTTTCCGGCGAAAAGACTTGTGGTTCACAAAAAATCGAAATTCGGTACACCTACCCATTTGAAAATATGGGAATCAAATGAATGGAAATTCTTCAGCGATTGAATGTTTGTAGTTATTTTCAGGATTCGTATACCCTGGTGACCTATATATCACTTTGAATGGTAACCACACATATGTGTAGGGTATTTATAGTCGGCTTAGACCGACTATAATTTTGATAATCCTAACTATCATAATTACACCTACTTTAAAATTTCCCATGTGATCTAACCTTCCCAACTGTTTTTTTTTGCAACTTTCTGATTGCTGTGTAAAACCAGCAACAACAACCAAATGGCCATGCGGCAGAGTTGTTGTTATTCTTTTGTGTGCAAAGGGCTATGCGAGAGTGTGATGCACTGCACTAACCACAGTGAGCGCAGTTCTCTTTTTCATATGGTTGTTGTAATTTAGTTTTTTGCTTTTTCTGGCGTTTTTTGTTCTAAAATTATAAAAACAAAGTATAGCGCGCACTACATTAGATAATTACGAATTACGTTTGATACCAGTATCATTAAAATCTGTTCAGAAATACGGCCGGTTAGTGCATGAGAAAAAAACACGTTTTGTTTTGTTAATATAGATAATGGCATGGAGTCATTGGGATGACATTTTAACATGTGTTGTTAATGTTGATACATTCATAAATGTTAAATGTATGTTATGAAGGCAGGCAGTTGTAAAGAGTAAATATGCAACTC
Source organism: Dryomyza anilis (assembly GCA_951804985.1). Classification (NCBI taxonomy): domain Eukaryota; kingdom Metazoa; phylum Arthropoda; class Insecta; order Diptera; family Dryomyzidae; genus Dryomyza; species Dryomyza anilis. The sequence goes on from OX638135.1 coordinate 53,195,756, forward strand.
ATATTGTTGTTGGGATAATTATTTTCGAGTAAGCATTTTTAATGTAAATATTTATAAACGTACATATATGTACGTATTATTTTTTGTTATTGTCATATACTATAGAAGCAATTAAAATTTTGTGTTTTATACTTGATGGTTTATTTTGCATGATCATCAAGAGAGTTGAGGAACAAAGGGTTCAATTTGAAACTTTGTTGCGGAACGAAGATTGTAATTTAAAACATGGCTACATGAATGAATGTCATATATTTTTTATATATGACATTCATATATATTTTTTTGGTGGATAATTTCTGTTGTTGTAAACAGGTAAATGCAGGTGAATTTTACTATAAAGGATATTGTAGTATATTTTTATTCGACAAAGTTGTGGTCATTTAATTCATTTAATTAGGTTATATGAATGAATAGAGCCATAAGGCTCCATTGGGATATTTTTTTTAACAACATTATATAAGTTTTAAAGTTTTTATTAGGTTGCTTTCTTGTCTGTCTGTTCGGAAAAATTTTAAGGTTTTAAATGATGATTATGATTTTAAATGAAACGTGGGGCGCTATTGGATCCTTAAAGTTCACATTTAAAACGTTTTATATTAAAAAATATTTTTTTTATTTTATTTTTACCAATTGTTTTATTTATCCAGAAAAGTTAGAAATACTTTTAAAATAATGCACAGCTAAAATATCATTACTATATAAATTATATATATGAAAATAATAAAAAATCTTTTTAAAAGAAATATTTGTACATCTTAAATACAAAAAATTCAGAAATAAACATCACAATAAACATTAGAATTTCACTTAATAATCGGAAATTGCTTTTAATAAATATGGATGCATTTGTTTGAATAAAATTTACAAATGGCTTTATATGGACCCCTGCTGAACAGAAATATTAAGCCGGTCCATTTCGAGGAAAATATATTACAATCCAATGTGATCAAGGTTTAAATGATGAATCCATATTCACAAATAATATGCTGGCTATTTTATTTGATTCAAAGATCGTTGATTTGATGCAAAAACTCCTTTAAACTTTTTTATTATTAGTCAAATTCAATTGCTTGACCTAGTACTTATACTCCATTTGCAATTTAATTAAATTTACATAAATTTAAATGAAGTTATATGGATTTTATAAATACCAAATATTAATAATTTTTTCGGACCGAGCATTTTTGTGAATGGGAATATTAACAAAAGTACATATAACATATAATTTTCTTTTTTAATTAACATGGAGACATTAGATTTTATAGGGATACATTTTTGAACTGATTTCTATATACAGAAAAGTATATTTTCCATACTATTCGTGATTGCTAGAATTTATATTTATTTTGTATATATTTTAACTAATTCTAAAAATCATCTTATACTTATATTTGATATCATAAATAAAAACTGGCTGTTTCCAAATCTAAATCGTTTATTATTTTTTCTATATTTTCTTCTGATTGTCTTAATATGACACCTTCAATATCGAAAATGTATATTATGGAACTAATATTAATTGAAATTATTAAGGTAATTGCAATATATTTATTTATTTGATGTGACACATTGCGCTTTCATATATAGTGATTCATAAACCATAAATCTACTGAATAAACATGATATATTTTGTTCTTTCTATACATATTGATATTATTTTATTTTTAAAAATTGTTATTAATATTTCATTTTTTACGAATTAATGTAATTTTTAATAAAATTGAAACTTCAATAATATAGATTTAAATATTATTTTTTTTGTTTTTCTTTTTCGTTTATCTTTATATATGATTTCATATATTTTTAATTTCAACTATTATTTTTTGATATTTATTTTTTGATTTTGAGTTTTTATATTTTAGATTTTTTATGTTATCTTTTAATTTCGTTTTTTTTTAGTGTGAAATTATAAATTCGGTTTTATAATTTCAACTTTTTATTTTTCACATGTGATTTATAATATTAATTTTCACTTTTAAAATATTTTATTATTAAATTTCAGTTTGTCATTTAAAGTGATTTCAATTATAATATTATATTTCTATTTTTAAATTAAATTCTTAGCTTTTAATTTAAATGAAACATTATTTTTTTATTTTTTTTTTTATAACTTTTAGTTTGTTTTTAATTTTTAGTTTTCTCATTTATTGTCATGTTTTAAGATTTTCAAATCTTACTTTTTTTATTTCTGAAGATTATGTTTAGTCTTTTTTTAATTTATAATTTTTTATTTTTGTATTTTCTTAATTTTTATTTCTACTTATAATTGTTGATTTTATATTTTTTTTCATTTTCTAAAATTTTTTTTTATTTTTCCATTTTATTTATGTTTTTTGTAGTTTTAAACATTTTTGTATTTTGAAGATTATTTTCACATCTTTTAATTTTATGTCTATTTGTAATTTTAATATTTTTGTTTTTTAGGTACATATTTGTAATTTTAATATTTTTGTTTTTTAGGTACATACAATTATTTTTGTACAAATATCGATTTGATTTTTTATTATATTTAAATTTTTTGAATTTCATTCTTAGTTTTAATTTACATATTTTATTTTATATCTATAATACATAATTATTTTTCATTTCTTGTTTTGATTCATTTTTAATTTTAGTTTCTCCATTTTATATTTTGATAATATATATATTTTTAATTATTTGATTTTTTATAATTACAATTTTGTTTTGTTGCTTTAAATTGTTAAAATTTTCCTTTTTTTTTTATTTGTAGTGTTTAATTTTTTTTCGTGTAAGTCGTATTTATTTGTGTTAATCTATATTTCTTCTTTTCTACTTTCTTTCTCATAATGTTTAGTTTTTATATATTTTTTTATATTTTTTGCATTTTCGATTTTTGTATTTTGCAATTAATATTTTTATTTCAGTATTTTTAGATGGTAGTTTTATTTTTTATATTTTATTTTTGCTTATTTTTATATTTGTTTACTCTTTTATTTTTGTTATTTACTTTAATATAATTTGGATAAAAGTCTTATGCTTGGTTTTCACTATGTCCTTTTGTGTCAGTTTCATGTTCGAAAATTTCTCAAATTTGTTGTTTTTCGATATGGAAAAGTTCTAAAAAAATGCCAACATGTTGGCATTTATATATATATATATATATATATATATATATATATGTACATACATATATATATATATATATATATATATATATATATATATATATATATATATATATATATATATATATATATGTACATATATATATATATATATGTACATATATATATATATATATATATATATATATATATATATATATATATATATATATATATATATATGGGCCATTCCACACCAAATCGACCAGCTGTTGGAACTCACCTTCTTCGATTTCAATGAAATTTTGGCAACTAATAGAACAAGCTTGAAGTGCAAGGATAATGACCACGGGCCACATGTTACCGTTTGGTAATTACAACTTAATTTTTCTAAAAGCTTGTTCTATTAGCTGTAAAACGAAGTTTCTAGCGTTTCTAGTTCAAGAGATATATAAATATGAACATCAGTATAAAAGTGATTTTTGGCACTTTTTTTCCAACTTTGAGCCACTGTATCTCTGGAAGTAGTGGTCGGAAAAAAAGATACCCTTTATCAGTTGCCAAAAGTTCATTAAGATCGAAAAGGTAAAATCTCAAATTTGACTTTTTTTGGTCGATTTGGTGTGGAATATATTATTATATATTATTTTCATTTTTTGTTTTGCTTTATTTTATATATATTTTTTAGTTTTCTCACTTTTATTTTTTTAAACTTTTATCCAAATTTAATTATATTAAACTAAATAACAAAAATAAAAGAGTAAACAAATATAAAAATAAGCGAAAATAAAATTCAAAATATAAAAAAATAAAACTACAATCTGAAAATACAGAAATAAAAATAATAATTGCCAAACACATAAATCTAAAATGCAAAAAAAATATATAAAAATTAAACATTATGAGAAAGAAAGTCGAAAAGAAGAAATATAGATTAATACAAATAAAAAAGACTTAATCGAAAAAAATGTAAACATTACAAATATAAAAAAAGGAAAATTTTAACAATTTAAAGCAACAAAACAAAAATTGTTATTATAAAAAATCAAATAATTAAAAATATATATATTATCAAAAAAATAAAAAAGAGAAACAAAAATAAAACAAAACAAGAAATGAAAAGTAATTATGTATTATAGATATAAAATAAAATATATAAATTAAAACTTAGAATGAAATTCAAAAAATTTAAATATAATAAAAAATCAAATCGATTTTTTGTACAAATATAATTGTATATAACTAAAAAAACAAAAATATTAAAATTACAAATAGACATAAAAATAAAAGATGTGTTAATCTATATTTTTTTCAGAATTTTAAAAAGGGTCCTTTTTAAGGACCACAATTTTGAAGTGCAAGGATAATGACCACGGGCCACATGTTACCGTTTGGAAATTACAACTTAATTTTTCTAAAAGATTGTTCTATTAGCTTTAAAACAAGCCATTAACGAAGTTTCTAGCGTTTCTAGTTCAAGAGATATTTAAATATGAATAACAGTACAACAGAGATTTTTGGCACTTTTTTACAACTTTGAGCCACTGTATTTCTGGAAGTAGTGGCCGGAAAAAATAAAAAAAATTGTTTAGTGCATGTCTCGATACATTTTATCAGTTGCCAAAAGTTCATTAAGATCGGAAAGGTAAAATCTCAAATTTTTTTGGTCGATTTGGTGTGGAATGGCCCATATATATTATTTTAATTTTTTGTTTTGCTTTATTTTATATTTATTTTTTAGTTTTCTCACTTTTATTTTTTTAAACTTTAATCCAAATTTAATTATATTAAACTAAATAACAAAAATAAAAGAGTAAACAAATATAAAAATAAGCGAAAATAAAATTCAAAATATAAAAAAATAAAACTACAATCTGAAAATACAGAAATAAAAATAATAATTGCCAAATACATAAATCGAAAATGCAAAAAAAATATATAAAAATTAAACATTATGAGAAAGAAAGTCGAAAAGAAGAAATATAGATTAATACAAATAAAAAAGACTTAATCGAAAAAAATGTAAACATTATAAATAAAAAAAAGGATAATTTTAACAATTTAAAGCAACAAAAATTGTTATTATAAAAATTCAAATAATTAAAAATATATATATTATCAAAAAAATAAAAAAGAGAAACTAAAATGAAAAATAAAACAAAACAAGAAATGAAAAGTAATTATGTAATTTAGATATAAAATAAAATATATAAATTAAAACTAAGAATGAAATTCTACAAATTTAAATATAATAAAAAATCAAATCGATTTTTTGTACAAATATAATTGTATATAACTAAAAAAACAAAAATATTAAAATTACAAATAGACATAAAAATAAAAGATGTGAAAATAATCTTCAAAATACAAAAATGTTTAAAACTAAAATATACAAAAAACATAAAAAAAAGACTAAACATAAATTTTAGAAATAAAACAAATTGGGAAGGTTAGATCACATGGGAAATTTTAAAGTAGGTGTAATTATGATAGTTTGGATTATCAAAATTATAGTCGGTCTAAGCCGACTACAAATACCCTACACATATGTGTGGTTACCATTCAAAGTGATATATAGGTCACCAGGGTATACGAATCCTGAAAATTACTACAAACATTCAATCACTGAAGAATTTCCATTCATTTGATTCCCATATTTACAAATGGGTAGGTGTACCGAATTTCGATTTTTTTTTTTGTGAACTACATGTCTTTTCGCCGGAAAACATTATTATCATGTATTTGAGCATGATGTCAATATATATTTGACCAAAAAAGTTTACCTATGCACGTATACATATACACATTGATCTTTATATGTACATTTTATATGAGGTATTTGAACATAAGAGGTCGGATCATAGGGCACAATGGACCGATCTCGCTAATTTTTTCGCACATACAGCGTAGGTATATTAGTAATCTAAGTTAGTTTCATTTATCTAGCTCTTCAATTTTAAAAGTAGTAGGGATTTCAACAAACAGACGGACAGACAGACAGACGGACATCGCTAAATCGACTCAGGAGGTCATGCTGATCAAGATTATATATACTTTTCCTTATCGGAGATGCTTCCTTCTGGGTGTTGCAAACGGCGTACCTAACTGAATATACCCTTTCATTCTTAGTGTAGGGTATAAAAAGTAAGATTAGAAAATCTTAAAACAACAAAACCAAATTTGTTTAAAAAAATGGATTTCAAAAATTTATAAATGAGAACACTAAAAATTAAAAACAAACTAAAAGTGATGAAAAAAAAATTAAAAAAATTAAAATGTTTCATTTAAATTAAAAGCTAAGAATTTAATTTAAAAATAGAAATATAATATTATAATTGAGATTACTTTAAATGACAAACTGAAATTTAATAACAAATTATTTTAAAAGTGAAATATTTAAAAGTGGTGCAATTTTTGCAAGTTTTGCCTGGTTGTTTTGTGCTTGTACTAAATTCGTATTTAGTTCATTGCACAAAATGATCTTATAGGCCTTGCTATGCAGAAGTTGTGCAGAGACCGCTGATGAGGAAGCTTGGCAGCTTCCGAAACAGCTGTACGGTCAGCCAACAACTTTTTTTTTTGTCAATTGTTGTTTGTTTCACTCCCCAGTACATAGCACTTTGTATCTGGCAAGAACTTGAGCCCGAAAAAACAATATTTTTGCAATAACTCTATTTTAGGTCGAAAAAAAAACAACAATTTAGTGAAAATTAATATTATTTTTACATGTGAAAAATAAAAAGTTGAAATTATAAAACCGAATTTATAATTTCACACAAAATATAAAAACTCAAAATCAAAAAATAAATATGAAAAAATAATAGTTGAAATTAAAAAAAAATATAAAATCATAAATAAAGATTAAAGAAAAACAAAAAAAAAATTAAATATATATCTATATTAGCCATGTCAAACAAGCGGCCCGTCAACATTTCTGTGCGGCCCGCGAATAATTTTTAAGTAATATAAGAAAAATATATTTTTAAGAATTGAAAAATTTTTAAAATATTTTATTTTCAGGCGTTAAAGTGATTATTATATTAAATAGCGGAGGCATAATCAAGATTACCATTTATTCATGGTTAAAAACTTATTAATTTATATAAAAAAAAAATCAATATTTTTATATATTCCAAAATTTAATAATGAAAAATTGAGACTTGAAGACTCGAGTCTGAATTTATTTTCATAATTTTCATTTTAAATATTATACATGGCGTTGAACAAATGGCATAAGAATAATGTTTATCTTTTTTTTATCAAGTAATATTGTTTTTTATTCATAAAATTTTCAATTTAATGCAAAGTTTTGAATTTCCCTTGGCTATAGTTCACCGGCATTTATAAAAAATATGTAGTAGCGCATAGTTTTGTACGTCTAACAACGATATGATAAATACATTATTGTTTTTTGTTCGACTATTAAAAATAAAAGGAGAGAAAAATAATTAAAACTTAAATATCTTAAAAACTAGACCCTATTTAACAAAACCATTATCGTGTAGCTCAGTGGTTAGTGCGTTGGACTGCGAGCCGAAAGGTCTCCGGTTCAAGCCTGGACTGGGGCTAACAACATCTTTTCATAGAAACATTTTTCTATACCGCGCTACCTCTCGGCAGTAAATGGCAAACCTACGAGAGTAAAACCATTGCCTATGAAAAAGTTCTCACCCGCCGTTCGGATTCGGCAATAAACTGTAGGTCCCACCACTTTGAGTACATATATAACACTTACTTAACTTACTTAAATGAGAGATGAAGCCGCACCAGTCGGATCTGCTTTGCGCGCGCTGACGCCAGTTAGAAATACCAAGCGTTGCCAGGTTGTCCTCAACTTGGTCTTTCCAACGCAGATTTGGACGCTCTCTTCTACGCTGTCCACCTTCGAGTTTCGATTCAAGCACCTTCTTGGCTGGAGTGTTTTCATCCATTCGTTCGACATGACCTAGCCAGCGAAGCCGCTGGATCTTGATGCGCTTGACTATGTCAATGTCGTCGAATAACTCATACAGCTCGTGGTTCATTCTGATTCGATACTCATTAGCAAAGCAGATAGGGCCAAAGATTTTACGAGGAATCTTTCTCTCGAATGCTCCCAGTACTTTCTCATCAGTTGAGGCCAGCGTCCATGTTTCTGCACCATAAAGTAGGACGGGCATGATGAGTGACTTGTAGAGCGTTATTTTTGTCCATCGAGAAAGGGCTCTACTTCTCAATTGCCTACTGCGCCCAAAGTAGCATCAGTTATCAAGAGTTATTTTCCGTTTAATCTCCAGGCTGTCGTCGTTGTTGCTGTTGATGCTGGATCCCAGATAGACGAAGTCCTTCACAATTTCGAACTTGTGGGTGTCAAAATCAGCTTTTCGTCCAAGACGCACGGACTCTTTTTTGCTTGTTCACACAGGGAACTTTGTCTTGTCCTCGTTTACCGCTAGACCCATTCGACGCGACTCTTTCTCCAGTCTGGAGAATGCTGCGCTGACTGCTCGTGTGCTCTTGCCAATGATATCAATATCGTCGGCATATGCGAGCAGCATGACACTTTTGTTGAGGATAGTGCCCCTTTGACGGAGTTCGGCAGCTCGAACTATTTTCTCCATCAATAAGTTATAAAAGTCGCACTATAGGGAGTCACCCTGTCTGAAACCTTGTTTGGTATGAAATGGCTCGGAGAGGTCCTTTCCTATTCTCACTGAGTAACGTGTGTTGCTCAGGGTCATCCTGCAAAGCCTTATAAGTTTCGCAGGTATATCGAACTCAGACATTGCGGCGTATAATCGTTCCCTTATCGGAGTGTCGAAGGCGGCTTTATAGTCGACTAATAGGTGGTAGGTGTCGATCTGTTTTTCTAGGGTCTTTTCCTGGATTAGGCACAATGTGAAAACCTGGTCTATGGTGGACTTTCCAGGTCTGAAGTCGCACTGATAAGGTCCAATCAGTCTGTTGACGATGGGCTTCAGTCTTTCACATAATACGCACGATAGAACCTTGTATGCGATATTGAGTAGGCTAGTGGGCGCCGATAGGGCAGAGTACACTAAGGTTCCAGTCACTTGGCATGCTTTCATCCGACCATATTCTGCTTACGAGCTCGTGCATGCTCTCTATTAGCTCTTCGCCTCCGGTCTTAAACAATTCAGCAGACAGGCCATCAGCACCTGCGGCTTTGTTGTTTATCAGCCGAGCATTGGCTGTTCTGACCTCGTCATGGTCGGGTGGCGGAATCTCAACGTCGTCATCAAGTACTGGGGTTGCCAGGTTTGCTTCTCTATCGGTGGAATTGCGGTCATCATCACCGGTCAGCAGTTTAGATAAGTGATCCCTCCATATTTTCAGTGTGATCTGGATATCTGTCACTAGATTTCCGTTCTCATCTTTACAAGAAGAGGCTCGGGATTTTGAACCTCCGGCTAGGCGTCTTATTTTCTCGAAGAATTTTCGAGCCACATTCCTGTCCTCATGCATCTCAATCTCCTCACACTCACGTCTTTCTGCCTCGCTTTTTTTACGCCTGAAAATACGTCTCTCTTCTCTTTGTATCGCTTCTTCGCAGCTCGCGTAGCTACTGACTGCAGGGTGGATTTGTACGCAGCGTCTTTCTCTGCAGTGGCCGCGCGACACTCTTGGTCATACCACTGATTCCTCAGGGGGCGTTGGAATCCAAGCACCTCTTCGGCAGCCGTACGCATAGAGCAGGAGATATGATTCCACTGCGCGCTTATATCATCGAGAGGAGGAGTGCTTTGTCTAAGCAGGTGTGAGAGTCGAGTGGAAAAGGCTTGCGTTGTCTGTTGTGATTGTAGCTTTCCGACGTCTAGCTTTCTCTGCGTTTGGTTCCGTACGTTCTTCGCAGCGCTTAAGCGTGTGCGGACCTTGGCTGCTACAAGGTAGTGATCCGAGTCCATATTGGCACCTCGGATAGTGCGTACGTCCATCACGCTTGAAGCGTGCCTTCCGTCAATCACAACGTGATCAATTTGATTTCGAGTTTTTTGATCGGGCGACAACCATGTGGCCTTGTGGGTATCGAAATGTTCGAATCTAGTGCTACTAACTACCATGTTTCGTGCTGCGGCGAAGTCGATTAGCCTCGTTCCGTTATCGGAAGTGTTGGCATGGAGGCTAAATTTTACGATTGTGGGACAATAGATAGCTTCTCTACCCACCTTGGCGTTAAAATCACCTAGCACGATTTTGATATCGTGGCGGGGGCAGCGCTCGTATGCGTTGTCTAGACGCTCGTAGAAGCGCTCTTTTGTCTCGTCATCTTTCTCGTTCGTCGGAGCGTGTGCACAAATTAGGCTGATATGGAAATATTTAGCCTTGATGCGGATTGTTGCCAGCCTTTCGTCCACGGGCGTGAACCTAGAGACAAGGTGGCGGAGTCTCTTGCCGACCACAAATCCACATCCAAATTCGTGTCTCTCCGCATGGCAGCTGTAGTAGATATCACAGGACGCTTGTTTCGAACAGCCCTGTCCCGTCCATCGCATCTCCTGGATAGCGGTGATGTCAGCCTTATATCTTTCGAGGACATCTGCCAGCTGGATAGAGGCACCTTCCCTATAAAGGGTCCGGACATTCCAGGTGCATATCCGTAAATCATGGTCCTTAAAACGTTTGCGTGGGTCGTCATCGTTGTAATCGGTCGTTATCCGAGGCTTCTTTTTTGTTTTCATTGGGCGCATAGGTTTTTTCCGTGGTGGGACCCAAACCCAACGCACGAACCCTCACTCTGAGGGAGATGCTCGCCACTCACTTTAGCCGACTTCTACACCGGGTGGTGTAGAGCGCCGTTTCCAGGGACTTCCACGAGGAGGACTTCCACCGAAGTGGAGGTGTCACCATTTGACAATTTGCCAATTCTGGTGACCAGTGAGTTGACTTCAGACGACACCGACAAGGATTGCGCTGGCTTCGCCATGTTGAAGCACTCAGACACGTTGCCTTGTGATAATCGCCCCCATAGTCCTCATAACACGCACAGCTCAAAATGGTAAGAGAGTTCGGCCGAAGTTTTATACTGGACTGTAGCGCCAAACTATTATTATTATTTTCGGAATTAGCTCCAGTATCAAATAAAGACGCAATCAAAATAAAACAAGAATAAAAAATTTGTAGACAAGAGTCTTGCAATGTAAAAATTGGAATTGTATTCATTTTAACATTTTTTTTTAGTAAGTAAAACTTTTTGTTTAGAGACATTCCACACCAAATCTATAATAGTTCCAGACTCACCTTCTCCAGAGATACAGTGGTCCAAAGTTTCAAAAAATTAATCAATAATCACTTTTTGTGGTTGTAGAAAAAACTCTTGACCGTAGAATGCTGCAAACCTCATTTTAAGGATAATAAAATAAACTTTGTTATAACTTCTAAATCCGTACATCTCTTAATAATGGATTGTCGTTGCCATTTAAATTAGTTGTGCATAAAAAGGATCCCTTTTCCAATTTATAAATTTCAAATTTATATAAATATCAAATTTATATACGATATTTAAAAAAAACTTTTTCAATATGTTTCGTAAGAAATCTGCCATGTGATTTATGCCTCGAAGTTTTCTCGAAATAACTTGGATACCAAAATTTGATCTCGTTGCTAATTTTTAAAATTTCGTAATTTTAGTAGAGTAAAATTTTATGTTAGGATATTTAAACATTTTCCACATCGCAATGTTTTTGAATATATCTCTATGTCGCTTCGAACTATTTTTGTAGTTTTAGTATGATTTGGCCATCGATATTGGTACAAGAGCTAATTAGATATCGTACGATTTTGCGGACATAAAAAGTTGCAACATTTCTTGATGATTGTTAGATCTGTTTTACAAAATTGTCTCTGGTGTTTGAAATATACTCCATTGTATATACCCCTGACAAAATGTTTAGCAAGATCAAAGAAATTCGAATATTTTTTCGATATATTTCAAACAGACAAAAATCGCACCATTTTTGAAAAAAATTTCGCCTGCGGCGCTTTTAACGAGGATTTATGAAAATGTTATCATCTTAACATTATATTTTATTTTCCAACAGAAGAACCAAATGTAAAAAACGAGCGATTTTTTTTTTATGGTACACAATTACGGCCCGGCTCATCTTTTGAGTTGCCAATGCGGCCCGTGATGCCAAATGAGTTTGACATGCCTGATCTATATTATTGAAGTTTCAATTTTATTAAAAAAATACATTAATGCGTAAAAAAATGAAATATTAATAACAATTTTTAAAAATAAAATAATATCAATATGTATAGAAAGAACAAAATATATCATGTTTATTCAGTATATTTATGGTTTATGGAATCCTGCCGATCAAATATTATTTTCTTTAAGAGAAAAATCCAATATATTAATATTATGATTTTTCATGATGGTTGTAGTATGATGGTTCAATAATTGTTGAAAGAGTTTCTATTTTGCCATTTATTTAATTTAAGTTTGTAATTTTTCTAACATCTGAAAAAATTAAAGAAATGAAAGTATTGACTTATTTAAAAATTTTATACCTTAATTTGTGTGCAATTTAATCACTATATATGAAAGCGCAATGTGTTCACAACATCATTATTTTCACATAACAACATGTCACATCAAACAATATAAATAAATATATAGCAATTACTTAAATAATTTCAATTAATATCAGTTCCATAATATACATTTTCCATATTGAAGGTGTCATATTAAGACAATCAAAAGAAAATACAGAAAAAATAATAAAAGATTTAGATTTGGAAACAGCAAGTTTTTTTATTTATGATATCAAATATAAGTATAAGATAATTTTTAGAATTAGTCAAAATATATACAAATATAAATTCTAGCAATCACGAATATGGAAAATATATGGAATTAAAACATGTGTTTATAAAATGCTCAATATTTATACTTTTTGTAAATAGAAATAAGTTTAAAAATGTATCCCTATAAAACCTAATGTCTCCATGTTAATTAAAAAAGAAAATATGTACTTTTGTAAATATTCCCATTCACAAAAATGCTCGGTCCGAAAAAATTATTAATATTTGGTATTTATAAAATCCATATAACTTCATTTAAATTTACGTAAATTTAATTTAATTGCAAATGGAGTATAAGTACCAGGTGAAGCAATTGAATTTGACTGATAATAAAAAAGTTTAAAGCAGTTTTTGCATCAAATCAACTACCTTTAAATCAAATAAAAAAGCCAGCATGTTATTTGTGAATACCAGGATCACATTGGATTGTAATATATTTTTCTCGAAATGGACCAGCTGAATATTTCTGTTCAGCATATTGAGTCCATATTGAGCCATTTGTAATTTTTTTTTATTTTTTATAAATTAACCAACGCTCAGGGGATGTCCCCTATTCATGCAATGCACAGTGTTGATCGTAAGACAGGATTATAGGTTAAAGGGAGGAGGAAAGATGGAGTAGTGTCGGTGGATGTTTGCTTTAAATTTCCCAATATTAAAAATGTCGGGAAAAACAGACGCAGGGAGATTGTTCCACAAACGTATCGTGTGACTGAAGAACGAATTATCTCTGTAATGCGTGGTTCTGTTGAGAACCGAGTGAACTATGAAGGGGTGGGCTTGGTTCGATGCCCGAGTAGAACGAGAGAATACACGATCAGGCCATGTATTTCCCTCGAACACTTACCATTGTAATACCTATAAAACAGGCTTACACACCCTACGGTCCTTCGGTGCTCAAGAGAACCAATAGAGGATGAAATATTTTCATCCCCTATTAAATATATTGCACGTTGTTGGATTCGATCCAGGAACTCCAAGGAAGTTTTTTAAGGCCCTGCCCATATGTGCGAATTGTATTCCATCTTAGGCCGAATATAGGTGGTGCAGACAATGCGCAAGTCAGCGGGAGTGAAGTATGTCTGACACCGTTTCAAAAAACCGAGGCACTTGGCCGCTTCTTTTGACACATCAAATATGTGATCATTCCAACGGAGGTCACATTGCATTGATATACCCAGAACGTCTAGAGCAGCTGACTGCGCAATATCCACAGAGTCCATATTGAGGGGGGGAGGGGTGAATCCATTCTTTTTTGAGATAACAGACAACATTGGGTCTTGCTAGCATTAAAGTCAACTCTATTTGCAAGACCCCACTCGGAGATTGTTTTAAGGTCATTGTTGAGTGTATTATTCATTGTGCGCCTTTTACTCTCAATCTCCAAAGAGTTTGGGCGCTTGTTGAACGAATATGAGTGACAAATGTTACTGTCATCTGCAAAGGAATGGATTGGTTTCTGGGTCGATGACAGAAGGTCATTGATAAAAACCAGAAATAGGGACGGGAATATGACAGAACCCTGCAGACTCCAGAATTGATGGAATGTTGTTCTAAGAAAACACCATCCATCGCAACTCGTATTGAACGACCCTGGAGAAAACTCAATATCCATCGAGTAAAAGAATTACCGACACCATATGCAATGAGTTTTGATACCAGGTCTTCATGCCACACTCGATCAAAAGCCTTGGAAATATCAAGAGCAACCACCTTTTTTTTTAATGTGGGATAAAAAATAGAACCACAGCACTCAGACAGGGTTATATCCATTGTGCTGTGACCCAGTTCCCTGGTTTTTAATGATACTTCTTAGATTCATTATTGAATCTAAGAATGTTATTGTGTGATAGAGAGTGAAGCTGATCCTCTCTCATCACGTCTGTGCCAAAGATCTGCCTTCTAATTCTAGGAAATGCTGGACAGTCACAGAGATAGTGCTCAGTGGTGCCAGTTTCTTCGTAGCAGGCAGAACATAAGGCGCTTTCGGTCAGGCCGATTGCGTTCATGTGTTTTTCACATGCGTTGTGTCCCGTTAGAAGTCCCGTCAGTTTTCTGCACTCCTTTCTTCCTAAGGAAAGTAGAAACGAGGCCGATCTTTTGGTTATCGTCGGTGTCATGAGCTTGGATAATCTGCATTTCGTCTCATTCAGCCATCTGCTCTTGTGTGCGGAGGCGACCCAAAAGCTGATGACGAATTTTCCCGTAGATGCAGGTAGTCCAAGCACAGGTTCTGGTCCAAATGGATTATCCTCAGATCCAGCACGTGCTAGTTCGTCAGATGTTTCATTGCCCGAAACTCCTTTATGGCCCGGCACCCAAATCAGTTTCAGTGTATTGTATTTACCAACACAATTGAGACGTGATCTGCTTTGAAGTACAATTTTGGATGTGATGACCTGGTTGTTCAAAGCCATAAGAGCAGCCTGACTATCGCTGCAAACTGATATAGCCCTGTTCTGCCATCTATTATCCGCAATGTAGTCTATAGCCATAAGTCCATAGCCATAAGCATAGACTTCGGCTAGAAATACCGAGGCATTGTCGCCTAAGGCGAAGTGAAGTCTGCGGTCATCCGGTTCCACAAACACTCCAGCACCAGATCCCTGATCGGTTCGGGAGCCGTCTGTGAAAATGCGGTGTGACCCTCTACCTGGCTCACAGTCAGGCGTTAGCCAGTCTTGAATGTCAGGTTGGCAGACCTCAGAATTTCGTCTTGGTAATATTTCTGTTATCATTGCATCAGAGGGCATCTTCAGTAGACAGGTGTCTAATGGAGTGTCAAGTGCAATGTCAGAACATTAAACCAGAAACCACCTCGTTTAAGTCTCGAGCAGCCTTTCATGGCTTCGCCTCTCATGAAGATGTCAAGTGGTGGTAGGTTTAAGATTGCATTCAGTGCTGGACCAGGTGTAGTGGGAAAGGCACCCGTAACACCCAGACACACGGTTCTCTGAATCTTGGCAAGACTAGTTGTCACGCATTTTCCCGACAGCTTGTTCCACCAGACTACCGACGCATATGATATCATCGGTCTTATCATTGCCGTGTAAATCCATAAGGTTTTGCTCGGCGATAGTCCCCATGTCTTCCCAAAAATTCCTCTGCATTGCCAGAAGGCATTCAATGCTCGCGAAATTTTATTTTCAACATGTTTTGTCCAAAGTAGTTTACTATCTAGAGTTAAGCCCAGATATTTTACTTCGTCAGACAGAGGAATAGTGACACCCTTAAGTACTGGTAGAGATAATCCTGTCATTATTCTTTTCCTAGTGAAGAGAACAATCCCTGTTTTGTGAGGGTTGACGGAAAGTCCGTTTGCAGTACACCAGCTGTCAAGTCGGTTCAATGAGTTTTATGTTTAACACAGACCTCATTGAGGGAAAAGCCTGTGGCAAGAATGGCAACATCATCTGCATAGGCCTGGGAATAGACACCTGGTCCATCGAGATCGTTGACTAGAGAGTCAAGCAGCATACACCAGAGTAGGGGGGAGAGAACGCCTCCTTGAGGACAACCTCTATTCACCCCTGCCATAATATACTGACCGCACTCCGCCTCCGAAGTGATGGTCCTAAACATTAGCATTGACCTTAGCCATTTGACCAATGTTTCATCTATTCCATGCCTTCTAGCTGCGTCACACATTCCATCAAAAGTCGCATTATCAAAAGCACCCTCGATGTCAACAAATATGCCCATCACGTACATCTTCCTCTGAAAAGCATGCTCGATCCGGCCAACCAGATGTTGCAATGCTGTTTCACAGGATTTTCCACGTTGGTAGGCATGTTGTCTTGATGATAGTGGGTACCTTGACAGCGATGTTTTTCTGATGTGCAGCTCAACTAGTCTTTCTAGACACTTTAGTATGAAGGACATCATACTAATGGGTCTGAAGCTCTTGCCTATGGAATAGTCTTCTCTTTCAACTTTAGGAATGAAGGCTACTTTAACTAAACGCCAGGATGTCGGAATGTATGCCCATGCGAGACTTGCTCTAAAGATCTTCTTTAGGCATGGTAGCAATTGGGTTATACCTTCCTGTAGCATGACTGGGTAGATGCCATCCGGTCCAGGTGACTTGAAGCCATCAAAAGAGGCCACTGCGTAGTGGATAGCTTCATCGTATACAACCAATCTGGCAATCTGCCCGTCATGTTTTGTCAACTAGGACACTGAGTGCCTCTGTCTGAGACTCAGTATACGAGCCATCAGGTCTTCGCAGTGAGTCCAGTCGAGCGGTTCGGTCCTTTTTAAGAAACTTGACCAATCTGCTAGTCTCACTGCAGGATTCGATGCTACTGCAGAAGTCTTTATAGGAAACACTTTTCGATTTACGAATTCGTTTCTTATACTCTTTCTGCTTAGCTCGATAAAGAAACCAGTCAGAGTCTAAGTGTCTCCTTAGGGCCCTATTCAGAAGCTTTCTGGAATCCTTGCGCAAGGTTTCAAGACAAGCGTTCCACCAAGGAACGGGAGGTCTAGATAACGTTTTTCGTACCGGACATGTTCGTACAAAACTAGAATTTATGACATCGTTCATAACTTGAACGGACGTCTCAATACTTTCTTTGGTACGAATTCTGACAGGAATATTGAGGGAATTCTCAAGTTCATGTCTGAAGCGTGCCCAGTTCATTTTTCTAGGGTTTCTTACCGTCATAGAGGGCAACACCTCTCGGTCAGTATGAAACTCGATGTACCTGTGGTCCGATAAAGAATCTTCTTTAAGAACCTCCAGTTAAAGGTTGACTCTCTCAGTCTACAGTTAGACAAAGTAAGGTCAATCACTCCCTGTCTTCTAGCAGTCACAAACGTGGGTTTATTACCAGTGTTGTGAATGTTCAGATTGGAGGTCATGATGAAGTCAAGGAGTCTGGTACCTCGCGCGTTGCATTTACTGCTGCCCCACACAGTGTGTTGAGCATTAGCGTCACAGCAAAGAATAAGGCCGGTCTCCTTAAGATCACAGTACGCTATGAGCTCAACAATTGCCTTTGGCAGAGGAGGCAGTAGTGAGTCATAGGGGAAGTAGCCTGAGGCGACAATCAGATTTTTTCCATCCACTATCGCTTTCATAGCTCACTTTGGCTGCCACCAGGTCTTGCCCACAGAATTGGGTTAACTTGGTGACAGTAAAGTGTTTCGATACTATAAGACAGCTTCTAGGCCTTGAGGCTTGCTCATCGTATAGTATGGTTTCACCACGTAGTTCACTAAGACCACAGATGCGTTTGTTATACACCCATGGTTCTTGAATAGCTGTGATGAGCAACCACCTTACTCTCCCCGAAAAGATGAATACAATTATTCCACTTTTCGGAGAGGACCGCCATCAAGTCACCGGTGGAATTGGTCCTACGGAAATCATATTGCCGGTCACTAAGTAATTTGTAACGCTCCAGATAGTTCACAAGGTGGAAGTATTACGCTTTCCATTACCTTGGATAGCGCAGAGCATATTGCAATGGGTCGGTAATTAGCAGGGTTCGTAGCCTCGCCCTTTTTCGGAACTGGCTGGACATTGGCAACCTTCCAACAAGATGGAAAAACTCCTGTCTTGTAGGAGATGTTGAAAAGATTACGCAATGGACAAGCCAGCGTTGACGCACACTTCTTCAACACATGGGCAGATATGCCATCTGGCCCGGAGGCTTTGTTAATATTGAGATTTGCTAAAACCTTTTTAACTGCCCGAGTTCGAAAATGTATATCCGGCATTGCAGAAGAAACAAATTCAACGGCGGGCAGTGGTTGATTGCTATCTGGGAGCGTTGAATTATTTGCAAATAATTCTGCCAAGAGATTAGCTTTATCAACTGGGTCAGTGAAGGTCTGGCCATTCATAACAAGGGTTGGAGTAGACGATGTCGTCTGATTTTTCACCCTTTTAACAAATGACCAGAAATTTTTACTACCTCTATGGTAGAGAAGGACCTTTTCGCGCGTTTTGTTCGTGTAGAAACTTTTCACGCGCGATCACGGCATTACAGCGATTCCTAGCCTGTATGCGAAGTCTTTCAGTATCAGCATTCTTATTAGAACGCCAATTCTAAAGGCTTCCTCTTTCGATCTTACTGCAATCCTGCAAGTCTCATTAAACCAATAGTGGTCCTTGGGTTTAATGCTAATCTTTTTAGAAGGTATGAAGGACCGCATACCCAATAAAATAATATTTTTACCATTAAGGCCGCGTCATTTATGTCCCTATCTGCGAAATACAATTTCCAATTAAAGTTTCGATAAAAATTATTTAACTCAACCCAATTTGCTTTTTCGTAAAGCCATACAGTTCTCTTCGGGGCTTTAATCGAAGAGACGCGTAAACTAGAATACGAAAATGCAGCGGAAACAATGCAGTGGACGGAATTACCAAGAGGTGCAAGGACTTTTTCATCATATTTCTCATGATGCGAAGTCAGAAAAAGGTCTAGGACTTTTTGGCTCTGCCCGCCGACGTGTGGGAGGTACGTCGGCTCCTTCACCAGTTGCGTGAGTTGGTTGCACTCGGCAAACAGTTCAACATAACAACCCTCCTGTGTTGAGAGACCCGAGTGGCTCAACCAAGTGGCGTTGTGCACTTTAAAGTCACCAGCAACAACAATTTCACTGCCTGGAAACTGTTCCAAAATATTTGAGATCGAATCTGATAGTGCATCTAACTTGTTACATGTAGAAACTATATCTAGATTCGGACTCCTATAAATAAAACACAAGTGCATGATGTGTTGCAAGATTTTGAATTTAATCCACATAGAATTGAATTCATTATCCGAAACACTATGTTGCTGCTGGTGCTGGTACGCAACGTCACTTCGAATAAAAAGGGCGAGACCCCTATGGGCAGAGAACAATGGCAGTAGGTGGTATCTGAAAATCCAGTGGATCTGCACCCTCACTAACCTGGGTATCACTTAATGCCATTATATGTGGCCTATAGACAGAAACATGTGCATTCACAGAGAAAAATTCGACCTCAGTCCACGAACGTTGCAAAAATCTATACGAAAGTTTTGCGACATTTTCGCTACTGTGTGAATTTAAAACATACAAACATACTAATAGCGGGCACAGTTGAGACGAACAGATGAGAGCGTAAGCTAAACAATGGTCAGTGTTATTCCTTGGCCATTGTCTTCGTCACGCACTCTTACAACTATGCACGCTGTTAGCGGGGAGTAGGATGGGAAAGGGACGAACTAATATCAACAAACCTGTGCAATTGCAGCAGAGAGCATAGAAAGGCCCTTTGCGCTGGCAATTGCAAATAAAAAAACGGCAAGTGCAGCAAGTCCACAGGCAGCGCAAACCGGTTCTGCTCTATTATTGTTGTTGTTGTGTTATTGCTATTGTGGTTTTAGTTATTTGTTTTGTGTAATTTAATTATGTATTTTTAATAATGTTAAATTTTTCCACGACGATTGTAGTTTTATGTTATTTAATTTGTTATTTGTTTGATGATGTTATTTGGCGGAACATTTACAATTAAACAATTTGACAATTAAACATATAAAACGACGGACGGAACACGTTTAAAGACAAGGGGACGACACGACACGTCCGTCTCCCATAAAAGCATTGACGCTGTCAAAATAAAACAAGAATAAAAAAATTGTAGACAAGAGTCTTGCATTGTAAAAATTGGAATTGTATTCATTTTAACATTTTTTTTTAATAACTTTTAACTTTTAGTTTAGAGACATTCGACACCAAATCTATCAGAGTTCCAGGCTCACCTTCTTCAGAGATACATTGGTCCAAAGTTTCAAAAAATTAATCAATAATCACTTTTTGTGGTTGTAGAAAAAACTCTTGACCGTAGAATGCTGCAAACCTCATTTTAAGGATAATAAAATAAACTTTGTTATAACTTCTAAATCCGTACATCTCTAAATAATGGATTGTCCTTGCAATTTAAATTAGTTGTGCATAAAAATGAATCCTTTTCAAATTTATATAAATTTCAAATTTATATAAATATCAAATTTATATACGATATTTAAAAAAAAAACTTTTTCAATATGTTTCGTAAGAAGTCTGCCATGTGATTTATGCCTCGAAGTTTGGATACCAAATATGAAATAACTTGGATACTAAAATTTGATCTCGTTGCTAATTTTTAAAATTTCGTAATTATAGTAGAGCAAAATTTTATGTTAGGATATTTAAACATTTTCCACATCGCAATGTTTTTGAAATATATCTCTACGTATTTGAACTATTTGATGCAATATTAATCCGGATTCGTTTTTTTTTTGTATCGTTTAGAAAAAAAAACGGCGATATGTCGCTTTGAACTATTTTTGTAGTTTTAGTACGATTTGGCCTTCGATATTGGTACAAGAGCTAATTAGATAATGCACGATTTTGAGGACATAAAAAGTTGCAACATTTTTTGATGATTGTTAGATCTGTTTTACAAAATTGTGTCTGGTGTTTGAATATACCCCATTGTATTTTTTGGCAAGATCAAAGAAATTCGAATATTTTTTCGATATATTTCAAACAGACAAAAATCGCACCATTTTTTTAAAAATTTCGCCTGCGGCGCTTTTAACGAGGATCAATGGAAAATGTTATCATCTTAACATTATATTTTATTTTCCAACAGATGAACCAAATGTAAAAAACGAGCGATTTTTTTTTTGTATGGTACACAATTACGGCCCGCCTCATCTTTTGAGTTGCCAATGCGGCCCGTGATGCCAAATGAGTTTGACATGCCTGATCTATATTATTGAAGTTTCAATTTTATTAAAAATTACATTAATGTGTAAAAAAATGAAATATTAATAACAATTTTTAAAAATAAAATAATATCAATATGTATAGAAAGAACAAAATCTATAATGTTTATTCAGTATATTTATGGTTTATGGAATCCTGCAGATCAAATATTATTTTCTTTAAGAGATAAATCCAAAATCAATTAATATTATGATTTTTCATGATGGTTGTAGTATGATGGTTCAATAATTGTTGAAAGAGTTTCTATTTTGCCAAATAAATGTCATTCATTTAAGTTTGTAATTTTTCTAACATATGAAAAAATGAAAGTATTGACTTATTTAAAAATTGTATACCTCAATTTGTGTGCAATTTAATCACTATATATGAAAGTGCAATCTGTTCATAACATCATTATTTTCACATAAAAACATGTCACATCAAACAATATAAATAAATATATAGCAATCCTATTAATATAATAAATCTGTTTGTTCGTTTGTACGTTTGTTCCGCTTCTCCGTCTAAACGGCTGATCCGATTTCCTTGAAATTTTTACCACAGATGCGGTATGGTCTCGAAGGAATGATAGGCTATATATGGGCGGGATTGGACAAACAGGCGTGGCACCTCCCATACAACCTAAACTTTCAATACGATATAACTCGGCACTTTCACCAGCTACGAACATGAAACAAAAAACTCAAATACAAAAAAAAATTTAAAAACAAAAAAGCAAAAGCACAAAACAAAAGCAAAAATACAAAAACAAAAGCAATCACGTTTGTTCGTCTTCTCCGTCTAAACAGCTGATCCGATTTTCTTGAAATTTTTACCACAGATGCGGTATGGTCTGGAAGGAATGACAGGCTATATATGGGCGGGATTGGACAAAGAGGCGTGGCACCTCCCATACAACCTAAACTTTCAATACGATATAACTCGGCACTTTCACCAAAACAAAACAAAAGCAAAAATACAAAAACAAAAGCAATCACGTTTGTTCCGCTTCTCCGTCTAAATGGCTGATCCGATTGTCTTGAAATTTTTACCACAGATGCGGTATGGTCTGGAAGGAATGATAGGCTATATATGGGCGGGATTGGACAAAGAGGCGTGGCACCTCCCATGCAACCTAAACACGATATAACTCGGCACTTTCACCAGCTACGACCATGAAACAAAAAACTCAAATACAAAAAAAAAATGTAAAATCAAAAAATCAAAAGCACAACACAAAACAAAAGCAAAAATACAAAAACAAAACCAATCACATAAAACCACAATCCAAACTAAATGAAAAACAAAAAAGGAAAGAAAAATAAAAACAAACTCACCACACTAAAACTAACCAAACTAAAACTCACCACAGTAAAATTCACCCTTAAATTAACCACACTAAAACCCTCCACACTATAATTCACCACACTAAAATTCACCACACTAAAACTCACCACACTAAAACTCACCACACTAAAACTCACCACACTAAAACTCACCACACAAAAATTCAACACACTAAAACTCACCACACCAAAACTCACCACACTAAAACTCACCACATTAAAACTCACCACACTAAAACTCACCACACAAAAACTGACCACACTTAAACTCACTACACTAAAACTCACCACACTTAAACTCACCACACAAAAATTCAACACACTAAAATTCACCACACTAAAACCCACCACACTAAAATTTCACTAAACTAAAACTCACCACACTAAAATTCACCACTCTAAAACTCACCACACTAAAATTTCACCACATTAAAACTCACCACACTAAAACTCACCACACTAAAACTCACTACACTCAAATGTCGCCACACTAAAACTCACCGCACTAAAATTCACAACACTAAAACTCACCACACTTAAACCCACCATACCAAAACTCGCCACACTAAAACTTACCACACTAAAACTCACCACACTAAAACTCACTACACTAAAAATTCAACACACTAAAACTCACCACACTAAAACTCACCACACCAAAACTCACCACACTAAAACACACCATACCAAAACTCTCCACACTAAAACTTACCCCACTAAAACTCACCACACATAAACTCACTACACTAAAATTTCACCACATTAAAATTCTTCATTTTTAAACTCACCACATTAAAACTCACTACACTCAAATTTTGATACACTAAAACTCACCACACTAAAACTCACCGCACCAAAATTCACCACACTAAAACCCACCACACTATAATTAACCACACTAAAACTCACCACCCTAAAATTCACTACACTAAAACTCACCACAATAAAATTCATCACATTAAAATTCATCACACTAAAACTCACCACAATAAAATTCACCACACTAAAACTCGCTACACTAAAACACGCCACACTAAAACACGCCACATTAAAAATCACCACACTAAAACCCACCACACTATAATTGACCACACTAAAACTCACTACACTTAAAAACACCACACTTCAACTCACCTCAAATTCACCACACTAAAACTCACCCCACTATAATTCACCACACCAAAACTAACCACAATTAAACTCACCACTCCAAAATTCACCACATCTAAATTCACCACACCGAAACTTACTACATTAAAACCCACCATACTAAAACTTCCACTGGGAAAAACTCTACGGGGAAGAATTCTACGGGAAAGAATTCTACCGGGAACAATTCTACCGGGATGAATTCTACGTTGAGAATTCTATGGGAAAGCGTTCTATGCGGATTTTACGGGGAAGATTACTACTGGGAATAATTCTGCGGAGAAGCGCAGTCTGAGAAAAAATTGTCTTTGAGAAAAGTTGTTTTGGCGGAGAATTATTTGGTTACCACATTTATAAAACCAATAAAAAAATTTAAACAGCTAAGCATGGGCCCCTCATATAAATAATAAAATGTTTTTTATATTAATAAAATCGCTCCATATCTTTGAATTCAGAAAATCTTGGCACGAGTCGTGCACGGGTCCAGCTAGTTACTTAAATAATTTCAATTAATATCAGTTCCATAATTTACATTTTCCATATTGAAGGTGTCATATTAAGACAATCAGAAGAAAATACAGAAAAAATAATAAAAGATTTAGATTTGGAAACAGCAAGTTTTTTATTTATGATATCAAATATAAGTATAAGATAATTTTTAGAATTATTCAAAATATATACAAATATAAATTCTAGCAATCACGAATATGGAAGATATTGCTCAATATTTATACTTTTTTGTATATAGAAATAAGTTCAAAAATGTATCCCTATAAAATCTAATGTCTCCATGTTAATTAAAAAAGAAAATATGTACTTTTGTAAATATTCCCATTCACAAAAATGCTCGGTCCGAAAAAAGTATTTATAAAATCCATATAACTTCATTTAAATTTACGTAAATTTAATTTAATTGCAAATGGAGTATAAGTACCAGGTGAAGCAATTGAATTTGACTAATAATAAAAAAGTTTAAAGGAGTTTTTGCATCAAATCAACTACCTTTAAATCAAATAAAAAAGCTAGCATGTTATTTGTGAATACTAGGATCACATTGGATTGTAATATATTTTCCTCGAAATGGACCGGCTGAATATTTCTGTTCAGCAGGGGTCCATATTAACCCATTTGTAAATTTTATTCAAACAAATGCATCCAAATTTATTAAAAGCAATTTCCGATTATTAAGTGAAATTCTCATGTTTATTGTGGTGTTTATTTCTGAATTTTTTTATATTTAAGATGTACAAATATTTCTTTTAAAAAGTTTTTTTTAATTATTTTGATATATATCATTTATATAGTAATGATATTTTAGCTGTGCATTATTTTAAAAGTATTTTTATCTTTTCTGGATAAATAAAACAATTGGAAAAAATAAAATAAAAACGAGTTGGGTAAATAAGGTCACATGGGTGAGTTCGGTCACATGTGGCGGATTTTATAGTCGGTCGGGCCCGACTATGGAATACCCTACACCTTTGGTGGGGATATTAATGCGGGATATTTAATTGCATACCTTAATTTTAAAGTTTTTAATTATGCTGAACCTCCCCACCCTCGGAATATTATTCACATATCAGAAATTTACGTCTTATATCCCCATAAATTAAAAAATTGATATAAAAGTATAAAAAAATAAAAAAAAAATTAAAAATATAATTGGGCGGACCACGCCTATATTTAAAATTTTGTAAGGCTAAAATTTCATAGATTTGATTTTAGTAATTTACGAATCAAATTTCCACTATGAAAACCCGGTAAATAATGAAAAAAAAAATGTAAGCGGATCACGCCCATTTCTGGACCACATATTTTTAGGTGAATTATAACAATAAGTTTTAAATTTTATAACTATATCTTGAATACTTTTCGAGTTATTAGTTCATAAAGAGTTATATAAAAGTGACATGTATGGGAGGTGGGCGTGTCCATTGACCGATTTGGCTCATTTTCAAACTCAGTTCCTACTTTTGGCTAAAATATATTGAGACGAATTTCATCGCATTCTGATCAGTCTTTCTCA
Source organism: Dryomyza anilis (assembly GCA_951804985.1). Classification (NCBI taxonomy): domain Eukaryota; kingdom Metazoa; phylum Arthropoda; class Insecta; order Diptera; family Dryomyzidae; genus Dryomyza; species Dryomyza anilis. Next base: position 53,221,876 of record OX638135.1, read on the forward strand.
AGTTATCGTGTATACGGACAGCAAGACGGACGGACAGACGAACATAGCTAAACGGACTCGGGTAGTGATGATGATCAAGAATATATACTTTTCCATACCGGATACGCCTCCTAAGGGGTATTGTAACGCCCAAAGGTAATATACCCTGTACCTCATAGGTGTAGGGTATAAAAATATGAAATAAAAAATATTTAAGAATTTAAAAAAATTGTAACGCCCAAAGGTAATATAACCTGTACCTCATAGGAGTAGGGTATAAAAATATGAAATAAAAAATATTTAAGAATATAAATATAAAGAATATAAAACGTTTTAAATGTGAACTTTAAGGATCCAATAACGCCCCACATTTTATTTAAAATCATAATCATCATTTAAAAATAATCTTTTAAAATCATAAAAATTGTACCGAACAGACAGACAAGAAAGCAACCTAATAAAAACGTTTGAAAATTGATCTTTTTTATCACTTGCTCACTCTTTAAAACATATATAATATTGTTTAAAAAAAAATATCCCAATGGAGCCTTATGGTTCTGTTCATTTATATAACATATTTAAATGAATTAAATGACCACGACTTTGTTGAATTGAATTAAATATGTGTCAATGCATTAATGCAGAAGTGCAATTACCTGTTTACAGCAACAAAAATTATCTACCAAAAAATATATGTCTAATGACATTCATTCACCCAAGTAGAAATTTGGGTAGGGGCATGCTCATGAACTGATCATGCCATTATTTGAGATGATCGGATTATGACGAGGCCCAAACGAGGAAACAAATCGGGGGCACGATGTCCTTGTAACGCAGTGCCCTGATCACGTACTCATGATCATGATCACCTCAGGCCATGCACTGATCGGGTAATTCATTATTTACCCGACCATTGCCTTGTCAGAGCCCGAGCATAAAAGTGTTTTCATTATTAAAACCCTACAAATACCCTATGAAATAAAATACTGTATTTAATATAATACAGTGTATTTAATAAAAAATTAAAAAAATATTACATATTTAACATATTTAAACATATAAGATTTATAAGAATATATCAATCAAATCAATGATTATTTATTTGATTTACATATGAAAATTACAACATGTATCAATTTATCAAAAATACATTAATCAGTCTAATCTTGGTTATCACTGTCATATTCACATTATTGTTTTATATACATTATTATTACGCCGCAGAAACTATCCGAAATTAAAATGTTCATTAACCAATGTTAAAAGAAATCGTAATTCAAACATTTTAGCATTTAAACTTTGTCATTGACTAAAACCAACAAATTTGTGAAATTTTCGAACATAAAACTGACGCAAAATGACATAGTGAAAAGCAAGAATAATGATTGCGTCACAATCTCGCCACGCTTACAGAGAGCTTTAACTCGATGGTGGCGGCATTGCCCGCATACACTCAGAAAAAAAGGCCCATTAAGTACTTAATGGTACGACCATTGATCTTATGGTTAATGAATAAATAGTTTTTTCTTTTTAAATCAAAAGTTTTCTAATTAATTTGGTAGTATTCGAAAAATTCAGTACCATAAATTTAACTATTACAATATTATTATTATTTTTTAATAGAATAAATACTATCGTTTTAATGGTTTCCTCCTATTATAATAAACGTGGCATACAAAACATAAACACGAATATAAACTTGTTCATTTTGTACGTCATTCTGTGTGTTTGTGTTTGCTCAAAATAGCCGCTTGCATTTTTTTTAATAATCCACATTATTAAACGCGACATTGGTAAGGACTTAATGTATTTAATGTAAATTCATTATATTTAATCTTTTTCTATTTATTACAGATTATAAATAATAAATCTTATTGGAAGTATTGGAAACTGAAGCGAATATTAAATGTGCTATAACCTTTTCCAACAAGAAGTGTTCATTTATGTGTGTGGTTTTTTAAAAGTAAATTTCAGTTTCGACATTTTATTAAAATAAATTATACAGTAAATTAACTAAAATCTACTCTTGTTTTAATAAATTACTATAAAATTAATACGTATCATTAAATATTTATAGGTTTTGCTTATTGTAATTAAAGGAGCACATTATAAAATTTATGGTACAACAAAATATTGTATTAACAGTTCCGATATTACTGAATTAATGGGACGCATCGTATTGACCAATTTTAATAGTATAAATTATTGTTTTTCTATTGATATACTATTAATTTACCATGTTTTTCTTCTGGGTGTACTCACTTGATCATTAACGCATTGGTGAAACATAGTTGCAGATGCCTGCGACAGCAAAATCTGCAACTATCTGTAAAACTATCCCACAACATTGCTAGAACGTGTGAACCGTTAGCAGCCATCTGTATTGTTGTCAGCCACTTTTGAATATAGTTCCTTAGGCAAATTATGGCTTTAATGTCCATCATGTTTGCCGAAGGAAGAAGAGCGCGAGCGCCAACGCCAAACCGCAGGATTTGCTTGGACGCAGCTGTTTGTTTCGATCGTAAACGTTACCCTTCAATATCACAGAGGCGCGCGTCACCGCTTTATCAGCCTCAATGTTTAGCAGCTGTGCATAGACATCGGTTAGCTTAGCACTGAGTGCGTGCACTTAAAGTCACACTCGAGCATAAAGTCCACGGTTGTGGTGTCATCGCCAAAAGAGCTCCTGTATTACGTGCAACATCGAGATGTGCGATGGTATGGCCAGCTGTCGCTCGGAGATCATGCGCAACAGCGTCATTTTGCACAGACCATTGCGGCCGACCAGTCCATAGCGAAATCCGAAGGATAGCAACACGTTGGCATTTTGCTGCAATACTCTACAAAATAAAAATCCATATTTTAAAATATTTTAACAGATTAAAACGGGTGTGACCTACTTGTCGCGAAAGGCCAAATAAAAATATTAAATTTTAATTGTTTCTCGTCACCTGTGAAGCAGTGGCGCTCTACAGCTTAACCGGCACTACGGGACCCTTGCAAATGTCCTGACGCTTCCCCTAATTCTGCTGCAGCTTAGCCTAAGCTTTCTGCAGTTTTTTTGCTGTCGAATATCTGCGCCAAACGTGTTTTAGTTAAGTAATTTTTATATATATTTGTCTCACTTACATTGCTGGATGATATTATAAACCGGCGCATTCCGCACTTTGCGTTCCACATTTTTATTCGTCAGTTTGTTGATGTTGAAGAACTGATCGTACAGGGCTCTGTAAAACATTAGTAGAAGTCTGTGTGCATCTAGTACCTTCGACTTATCTTATTCCATCCTCGGACTTCTCGGTGCTGACTACTGATGCGGATATTTTTTGCAATACTCGATATGGAGTTTGAACTATATGTTTCGGCGTAAAACTGTAATACGCATAGCTCAAATGTTGAGAGGGGGCTCGGCCTGGGATTTTCGAAAATATAGCGCTAAACTATTATTATTTATCTCTTCAAACATGTTTCGCAAAATAATTACACCACTTTTTCCGAAATGGGAAAATTTGTATGACGAAATGTCAAAACAGCTGTTTTCTGTTGTGTCAGGGTTATTGCAGTTCTAGAAAGTACTTTGAATAGTACTATTAAAGACATTGTACGTGTCCAGCATACCAAACGATATCGAAACGAATTCGAAACGATATCGTTTGAATGAACAATGTTATCGATTTCGACTATCGTTAACGATTCGCTAATTATAGCGTTCTCGAAAAAAATGGCTCTATCGTTAACAATATCGATATTGTATGAATTCTCGATATCGAAACGAATTCGAAAATTGATCCAATTTCGATATCTAGACGAATTCGAAAAATTATACAATTTCGATAACGAAACGAATTCGAAAACCTAATTGAATTTCTATACTATTTAAATTAATTTGCCTTGAAGTTATCTTTCATAGAGCTGTGCACCAAATTCTATTGCATCCACAACATTAAAATTGTTTACCTAGTTAGGGATTAAAAATTTGTTTATTGATCCAGCAACAAAATATTGCATACTTACTAAATTTTAAAAGTTTCTAACAGTTGCGAAATTTCTTCCAATTTTATAATTTATTAAACTTTTTCATTGAACAGCTTTTTTATGACAAATAATTCAATACTGATTCTATAAAAATTTAACGATATCGTTACGAATTCGAAACGTTATCGAAATTTTATACAATCGAAACGATGTTTATTGGGTAGTTTTTAAAAACTATTGTAACTTCAAATTTTGGGTGAAATATAAAATGTTAAAATGTAAAATATTAACCAAAATATTTTTAATATCATTTAACAAGTATACAAAATTTTATTTTTAGAAAGCTAGAGTTATACAAATTGGAAATAATACAATTTTGAAAATATAAACTTTAATACTTCTTTTTGTCTGTCGACATGGAAAAGCATCATTGACGCGCTTACGCGGCGAGACTCCTCCAAAATGCGCTGCATCATGGATTTAGAAATTAATCATGCCATCATCGAGACATTGCGTTAAAAAGCCTATGCTGACAATAACATCAGACCTGTCAAGGATTTGGCTATTATGTTAACGGGACCTCTGCTGACTGGTTTTTGGTGGAAAACCGCAGAGGTATGCATCACGCATCTACAGTGTAGTCTGATTGGGTCTTGGAATTGATGAGGAGCCTATGGACACCAAAGATTTGCAGAGTCTGATGCGTCACCATTTTCGAACATAAAACTGACGCAAAATGACATAGTGAAAAGCAAGAATAATGATTGCGTCACAATCTCGCCACGCTTACAGAGAGCTTTAACTCGATGGTGGCGGCATTGCCCGCATACACTCAGAAAAAAAGGCCCATTAAGTACTTAATGGTACGACCATTGATCTTATGGTTCATGAATAAATAGTTTTTTCTTTTTAAATCAAAAGTTTTCTAATTAATTTGGTAGTATTCGAAAAATTCAGTACCATAAATTTAAATATTACAATATTATTATTATTTTTTAATAGAATAAATACTATCGTTTTAATGGTTTCCTCCTATAATAATAAACGAGGCATACAAAACATAAACACGAATATAAACTTGTTCATTTTGTACGTCATTCTGTGTGTTTGTGTTTGCTCAAAATAGCCGCTTGCATTTTTTTTTTTAATAATCCACATTATTAAACGCGACATTGGTAAGGACTTAATGTATTTAATGTAAATTCATTATATTTAATCTTTTTCTATTTATTACAGATTATAAATAATAAATCTTATTGGAAGTATTGGAAACTGAAGCGAATATTAAATGTGCTATAACCTTTTCCAACAAGAAGTGTTCATTTATGTGTGTGGTTTTTTAAAAGTAAATTTCAGTTTCGACATTTTATTAAAATAAATTATACAGTAAATTAACTAAAATCTACTCTTGTTTTAATAAATTACTATAAAATTAATAATACGTATCATTAAATATTTATAGGTTTTGCTTATTGTAATTAAAGGAGCACATTATAAAATTTATGGTACAACAAAATATTGTATTAACAGTTCCGATATTACTGAATTAATGGGACGCATCGTATTGACCAATTTTAATAGTATAAATTATTGTTTTTCTATTGATATACTATTAATTTACCATGTTTTTCTTCTGGGTGTACTCACTTGATCATTAACGCATTGGTGAAACATAGTTGCAGATGCCTGCGACAGCAAAATCTGCAACTATCTGTAAAACTATCCCACAACATTGCTAGAACGTGTGAACCGTTAGCAGCCATCTGTATTGTTGTCAGCCACTTTTGAATATAGTTCCTTAGGCAAATTATGGCTTTAATATCCAACATGTTTGCCGAAGGAAGAAGAGCGCGAGCGCCAACGCCAAACCGCAGGATTTGCTTGGACGCAGCTGTTTGTTTCGATCGTAAACGTTACCCTTCAATATCACAGAGGCGCGCGTCACCGCTTTATCAGCCTCAATGTTTAGCAGCTGTGCATAGACATCGGTTAGCTTAGCACTGAGTGCGTGCACTTAAAGTCACACTCGAGCATAAAGTCCACGGTTGTGGTGTCATCGCCAAAAGAGCTCCTGTATTACGTGCAACATCGAGATGTGCGATGGTATGGCCAGCTGTCGCTCGGAGATCATGCGCAACAGCGTCATTTTGCACAGACCATTGCGGCCGACCAGTCCATAGCGAAATCCGAAGGATAGCAACACGTTGGCGTTTTGCTGCAATACTCTACAAAATAAAAATCCATATTTTAAAATATTTTAACAGATTAAAACGGGTGTAACCTACTTGTCGCGAAAGGCCAAATAAAAATATTAAATTTTTAATTGTTTCTCGTCACCTGTGAAGCAGTGGCGCTCTACAGCTAAACCGGCACTACGGGACCCTTGCAAATGTCCTGACGCTTCCCCTAATTCTGCTGCAGCTTAGCCTAAGCTTTCTGCAGTTTTTTTGCTGTCGAATATCTGCGCCAAACGTGTTTTAGTTAAGTAATTTGTATATATATTTGTCTCACTTACATTGCTGGATGATATTATAAACCGGCGCATTCCGCACTTTGCGTTCCACATTTTTATTCGTCAGTTTGTTGATGTTGAAGAACTGATCGTACAGGGCTCTGTAAAACATTAGTAGAAGTCTGTGTGCATCTAGTACCTTCGACTTACCTTATTCCATCCTCGGACTTCTCGGTGCTGACTACTGATGCGGATATTTTTTTCAATACTCGACCCCTTCTCGGCAGACAATGACAATAACATTAAGTAGTTAATGCCTTTTAAAAGCCCCTCTCACCGCATCGTTTGATATGGAGTTTGAACTATATGTTTCGGCGTAAAACTGTAATACGCATAGCTCAAATGTTGAGGCCTGGGATTTTCGAAAATATAGCGCTAAACTATTATTATTTATCTCTTCAAACATGTTTCGCAAAATAATAACACCACTTTTTCCGAAATGGGAAAATTTGTATGACGAAATGTCAAAACAGCTGTTTTCTGTTGTGTCAGGGTTACTGCAGTTCGAGAAAGTACTTTGAATAGTACTATTAAAGACATTGTACGTGTCCAGCATACCAAACGATATCGAAACGAATTCGAAACGATATCGTTTGAATGAACAATGTTATCGATTTCGACTATCGTTAACGATTCGCTAATTATAGCGTTCTCGAAAAAAATGGCTCTATCGTTAACGATATCGATATTGTATGAATTCTCGATATCGAAACGAATTCGAAAATTGATCCAATTTCGATATCTAGACGAATTCGAAATTATACAATTTCGATATCGAAACGAATTCGAAAACCTAATTGAATTTCTATACTATTTAAATTAATTTGCCTTGAAGTTATCTTTCATAGAGCTGTGCACCAAATTCTATTGCATCCACAACATTAAAATTGTTTACCTAGATAGGGATTAAAAATTTGTTTATTGATCCAGCAACAAAATATTGCATACTTACTAAATTTTAAAAGTTTCTAACAGTTGCGAAATTTCTTCCAATTTTATAATTTATTAAACTTTTTCATTGAACAGCTTTTTTATGACAAATAATTCAATACTGATTCTATAAAAATTTAACGATATCGTTACGAATTCGAAACGTTATCGAAATTTTATACAATCGAAACGATGTTTATTGGGTAGTTTTTAAAAACTATTGTAACTTCAAATTTTGGGTGAAATATAAAATGTTAAAATGTAAAATATTAATCAAAATATTTTTAATATCATTTAACAAGTATACAAAATTTTATTTTTAGAAAGCTAGAGTTATACAAATTGGAAATAATACAATTTTGAAAATATAAACTTTAATACTTCTTTTTGTCTGTCGACATGGAAAAGCATCATAGACGCGCTTACGCGGCGAGACTCCTCCAAAATGCGCTGCATCATGGATTTAGAAATTAATCATGCCATCATCGAGACATTGCGTTAAAAAGCCTATGCTGACAATAACATCAGACCTGTCAAGGATTTGGCTATTATGTTAACGGGACCTCTGCTGACTGGTTTTTGGTGGAAAACCGCAGAGGTATGCATCACGCATCTACAGTGTAGTCTGATTGGGTCTTGGAATTGATGAGGAGCCTATGGACACCAAAGATTTGCAGAGTCTGATGCGTCACCACTAGTCACGGAAGTCTATTAAAATTCATATTGCACCATTTCATCTGATATGAATTTAACAATCACCGAATCCTGATGAGACAGCAACAATTCGTACGATTTAACAAAATGCTTTTGGATTTTTGTTCTTGATTGTAACACAACGCCGTTTTCAATAAAAAAAGAAACATAATTTTTTTAAAAACAGTTGTGTTTAATTTAAATAACCTTTAATTTATTGTGTCAGTAAGATTATTAGACACATGAATTAATTCAGTTTATAGAACATTTTAGTCTCAATGTGAATTATATTTTATCAATGCTCGCAATGTTAAACATATGTTATGATTTAAGACAACAGATAAAATTATTATTTCAATGATATTTTATATAATTTATCATTTTATATAATTATTTGTATACTTGTAAACTAAAAATTATATATTAAATTTAAGATAAGAAGGTATGTGTGATCATTATATATACATATGATGCTAAATGACCGTTAACTGTAAATATTTCATAAAAAATATGTTCATAATAATGGTAAATATGTCTGATAGTTTCCCGTTCATAAAAATATATGTGTTTCGACGGAGCAACGTTAAACACAAAAAAATACGTTGAACCTTTATTTAGTGTTTAACTTATGAGGAACAACTAATGTTGGCTTGATCAGGCAACATTAGTTATATCGATAATGAAAATCCTGGTATGGTGAGCATTATAAGGGCATGGCAAGGCACTGACCATGTTTGCTTTAATAGGGCTTACTCGATAAAAACCCGACCATTTCCTGATGGCGCATCGTGCAAATTTCCACTAGGGCATATAGCCATGTTTTAAATTACAATCTTCGTTCCGCAACAAAGTTTCAAATTGAACTCTTTGTTTCTCAACTCTCTTGATGATCATGCAAAATAAACCATCATATATAAAACTGAAATTTTAATTGCTTCTATAATATATGATAATAACAAAAATTAATACGTACATATATGTACGTTTATAAATATTCCCATTAAAAATGCTTACTCCAAAATAATTATCCCAACAACAATATGAGTTGCAAATTTACTCTTTTCGACTGCATGCCTTCATAATATACATTTAACATTTATGAATGTATCAACTTTAACAACACATGTTAAAATGTTAAAAATTATCCGAACTGAAATACACTAACATCTACTCTGTTAAAAAATGATAATTATTGAAAACAATAACAACATTTCTGTTAAAAAATAATCCCTATTGCGCCTTATGACTCCATGGAGCCCATTAAGCCAGAACCGGCGCAAACCGGCGCAAACGTCCCAAGTTAAAAAATACTCCCTATGAAAACAATTAGAATGATTTTGATAAAATATGATCCACCCATGTTAAAAAAAAACTCCGTATGAAAATAATTAGAACGCTTTTATAAAATATGATCAACACATCTTACTGTCCTTACTTTTGATAAAATATGATCCAAACTTAAATACACTAACAACACCTCTGTTAAAAAATAATCCTCATGGCGCCTTATGGCTCCATGGAGACCCTTTGAGCCTGAACCGGCGCAAACATACTACTAACCAGTGATGGCAATATTTCCGAACTTCGAATTCGATGAAGATCGTATGATAGATAAATCCGAATGAAAATATCCGCTACGACGGTGCTCATGATTGCCCTGATAAACTAAATTTAACCGAGAATAAATCTCTTTACAATATCTGAATTCTGTTAAACTACCAGTATAGAATCCACTCAAAAGATTAAGTTTACATAAGTAAATTCACGTTCCTAAATTGTATTTATTTTTATAATTATTATTAATTAAAAATCACATAAAAATAAAAACATTGCCCACTAAAAACTCCATTTTTATTTTCTTTAACTATATTTTTTTTTTATAAAATATTGTTTTCTACCCAAAAACCCATATCCCAATAAAAATTTGATTGTTCATTCAAAATTAAAATTTGCATATATTTGTACTAAAAAAAGAATTCTCAATAAAAAGTATTTAAAAAAAATTTGATATTTTGTATTTTGGATACCATACCTACTGGGGATGTCAATCCTGGGATCCCGGGTTTTGAGTCAAATCAGTCCCGAAAATCTCATCCCGGTATCATCGTTAAATCCCTGGATTTTCGGGATTACAAAATAGTTTATTCAAAAGTCTTTCAATGTTTGTATACAAATTTCGTAAAAAAGTAAATCTAACATTTAAACACTGACGTCAAAAATAATGAATTACATGCTTTTTGACTTTTAACAAATTCACAATTGTTCAAAATTACGTCACTTTCGACTAAAACTGTTCGGCAAAATGAGCTCTTTTATTCCTTCCTGTCTTCATTCATATCATTTCTACATAATTTTATGTGCTGATTCGAACTTCGTTTTTAGTTTTTGCCCTATACGTAATGTTTTGGAGAAAAATGCAATTAATTATTTTTGCATTTTTCACTGCATTTAAAGAAAAAACTTTTTTTATAAAAAGACTGAACAGACATTGAATAAAAATTAAAATAGTTATTGTCCATAAACAAGTCAACTTCAATGTCGTTTAAGATTTGGTTGCAATAACCGGTTAACGTTTAAAAACTGAGAAAAAACGGAATTTGTGAAATCACCGGAAAATCATATTTAATAAAAAATATTTTATTTTTATTTTAAAATATTAAAATAACTATAGATTCTACTCATTTCGAAAATGGGATAACTTTTCGGTGGCTTTTTGAGATAAATAAATTTTTTATTGAATTTCAAATGTATAAAAAAATATTTCACTTTCATTCTAAAAAATATTAATTATAGCAGTATTTTACTGTTATTTCTAAATATATGATACAAATTATTAAGTACTAGGGTTTGTAAACATACTATTTCTAATGTTCAATAATAATGCGAACTGTGTTGGTACTTTTCGAACTATTACATTAAAATATCAATGAATTTCAATCGATATTTCAATCGTTCTTTTTCATTCATTATCCTAATTTAAAAGACAAATTTTAATTCACAGTTAAGTTTTTTAAAAGCATATAACTCAAAAAGTAGAAAGGACACAGAAAAAGCAATACAATGGTCGAAATAGGTATTCACTAGTATTACAATGATATAAAATATAACATTTATTTTTTACTAAATATTCTTTTCCGATAATTCCATTTTGTTTGTAAAATGCAGTGAAAATGCAAAAAAACTAAATAAAATGCGTTTTTCTCAAAAACGTTACGTATAGGGAAAAAACTAAAAACGCAGTTCGAATCAGCACATTAAAATTGTATAGAAATGATATAAATGAAAACAGGGAGAATTTGAGCCGAACAGTGTAATCTTTCGATTCGAAATACAGAAAGTACTTAAAAATAGTAAATAATTATAATATCATGTCTCATATTAAATTAATTTTTATTTTGTAAAAAAATGTCGAAAGATTTTATATCAACTATGCTGGCGAATTGAATCCGAGTTTCGAATAGCGATATAACTGGAACCGTTGTCTCTGAATGTGACCTTTATAACCATTATTAATAATAAAATACATAAATAAATATAATTGAACACCCTAACATTTTTTTTATTTGGGTCTAAAAATAACTATTTTTTACATTAATATCAATCAAATTGTGCGTACTACAAATTTCAATCATATAAAATCCATTTGACCGAGAATAAATCTTTTTAAAAAATCTGAATTCGATTAAACTAACAGTATAAAATCCACTAAAACGATTAAGTTAATATAAATAAATTGAATTGAATTAATTTTTAAAATTTTTATTAATTAAAAATCACCCATAAACACAGATGCATTTGAACACATGAGTTTTGTTTGAGCCTTAAGGATTATAATTGTTTATTATTCAAACATAGATATGGTTATTTTATGCCTTTGCTATTATTTTTCTAAATCCCGGGACTAATCCCGGGATTTAAATTTTTTAGTCCCGAAATTTCGGGATTGAAAAATAGTCCGGCATTGTCATCCCTAATACCTACCCAACCTTAAAACAGATGTTTTGAATATATGAGTTTTGTTTGAGCCTTAAGCATTATAATTGTTTATTATTCAAACAGAGATATATTATTATTTTATTATTATTTTATATTATTATTATTTATTCTCAGGACTAATTCTCAGGAGTTTAATCGTAATTGAACGAAACTTAAGCTCTCCCTATCGCCTGAAAAACAAAGAAATGGTTATATGAAAAGTATAATGTTTTTTCTTCTATGTTAATTCTGTTAGTGGAAGTTAAAAATCACGGGTTACTAAAAAAAGTATTTTCATAATTTTTTATTACTGAAAATTTGAGTGTTTTTGAGATAAGAAACCACTTAATCCCAACCCCTAAAAATTAGTTGCAGTCCAAAATATTACCAAAAAAATATATTTTTCTTATAAATTTCAAGTCCGATAATTAGTAAAATTTAATCAGAAAAAAGTATTGTAGTTTGAAATGTCATTAATTTTATTATTAATTCCATTTTTTTTAAACGTTTTTTTATTCCAAATAAAACTGACAATAAAAACTTATAGCTATATTTTTGTATTTTTATACCCTACACCTATGAGGTACAGGGTATATTAACTGTGTGCATATGTTGTAATGCCCCTTAGGAGGCGTATCCGGTGTTGCGGGCTCCAGGGGTCCTTTTGTACTTGCCTTTATTAATGAAACCGTCAGTGACAATATTCCCTCGAAGTCCACAATTCTTTCCTAACATTTATTATTAAATAAAAACGCAAGGATATTTTAGACTTGCTTTATACTTTTATTAATTATTTTTAAGTATTTTTACAAGCTTGAGTTTAAACTGAAAACACGTCTGCACACTAAGGCAGTTAAAATCTTAATGCTTAAAAACTAAACTTAACCTCTACTCATCACCTCGGTATCGTGCGACTCACGAACCCCTTGCTTATACTTATTTCTTAAAACACAACTCATAAATGCAAGCAAGCATATTCTTAATGAAACGAATTCAGCTCAAATATTAACTGATCCAGATGAAATTAAAACCGTGATGAAAGATTTTCATGATTCAGCACTAGGAGGCCATCAGGGCACACTTAAAACATACTTTAGGATTAAGAAACAATTTAAATGGAGGGGAATGCAGAAACAAATAAAAGAATATGTTAGAAACTGTCCTAAATGCCAAATGAACAAAAGTTCAAAGTTAACAAAAATGCCAATGGTCTTGACAGATACGCCAACACGTCCATTCGATAAGGTTTATATGGACTTGGTAGGAATTTTACCTGAAACAGTGTCAGGAAATAAATATATTTTAACTTTTCAAGACGATTTTTCAAAATACATGTGCTGCGTAGCTATCTCAGACGTGGAAGCAAGCACAGTAGCCAAAGCTTTTTACGAGGAAATTATCACGCGTTATAATATTCCGAAAATTTTAATTACAGATAATGGTTCAAATTTTGTGTCAAAATTATTTTCAGACACGTGCAAGTTATTAAACATTAAAAAAATGCATATAACACCTTATCACCCGCAGGCGAATGGCTCGTTAGAACGAAGTCACAGACCTTTAGCGGAGTATTTGAGATGTTTTGCAAAAGAGGATGGGTTCAACTGGGACCAATGGTTGAATTCGGCAATGCATGTGCACAATAACACAGTGCATATGTCAACAGGACAAACGCCTTGTCGTACTTTATACGGATTTGAATTTGACATGCCAACCAACCTAAAACAAAAATGTTCATCAATTTATAACAGTGAAGATTACAATAAGGTATTAAAATACCAAATACAGCGTACACATGAGATAGTCAGACAAAATCAAGAAAAAAGCTAAGGAAAGATCTAAACGAAGTTACGATAATACATTAAATACGGTAGTTTTTAAGGAAGGAGATAAAGTTTTATTAAAAAACCAGAATAGGAAAAACAAATTTTCACCAATCTGGGTAGGTCCCTATGAAGTCCTTTCGATAATAAGTCCTGTGACAACAGTGATCTGTATCAAGGGAAAAGGGAAAAAATTCCATAATAACTTATTAAAAGCATATAACTCTTAAGTTATACACAATCGAACGAACAAAAACAACGAATTTAATAACTGAACCAACAGTTCATAATGATCATTAATCGCAATGCATAATATTGCAAACAACGTAAATAAAGTACGCGTACATTTTTTTTTTTAGAAAATATGTTTTTAAAATCTAAATTAGTGCATGAGGAAATAGCTATGTATTAATTTTAAAGATGACTAGCATTAGATCATGTATTAAATGAGAAAGGAATAAAGTATAAAGAATATTATATTAGATATTTCATAAACAAGAATTCAGATCGAATTTGCCAAAGCAATAAAATATACATTGTCATAATTGAGATAGGTCACTACTTCAGTTTCATTGTCAAGATCATTTTCAATGGAAACAGGCAACAGAAAGATCATTGCACTTGAAGTACAGATAGATGTTAGCGTAGCACACACTAAAGTGATAAAATAAAATGCAATTCAGCGTTTTGCATCTAGGAACAATGCACTAATGTACCGAAAATGAAACGAGATACGTTAATGCAGCGTAAAAATTTGAACAATAATTGAATGATAAGGAAAAAAATACAATACACAATCTAACAAAATTAACAAACGTTTTAAATGTGATCATTACACGGTAATGAAAATATATATGTACCTATTGAATGTACAAAAGTAGTTATGCATAAATCGCGCGCGCTTACCATTATTAAAAATTGTCAATAATGATTAAATTCACAAATTAGTGCATGAATAAATAGCTAAGTATTTTTGAATAGAATTAGCATTAATTCAAGTGCTAATGAAATTATAAAGAAAATAATGTCTATATATTAAGAAAAAAATTAAAGATTTTACAATTAAAGATTTAGGGCCAGTTTTTCAGTGCTCGTTTAAACGTAGTTTAAACTCCGTTTAATTAATCTTCTCTTTAAATTAAACGTCGTTTAATGTTGTTAGCAGTTTTTCAGTGATAGTTTAAAGTGAACACAGACCAAGACAATACATATGGCACCACAGGCAAATGACAAATAATTCTCTCGATTTGGACTTCTGATAAATGTCATTCAAAATTTAATAAATAAAAAAATTGTTTCAGAAAAATAAAATTAATGTAATTTTAAATTTATACAAGAGATCGAGCAACTAAAGTGCACGTGAGAGTTTTTTTTTTAATGCATAGTGTGCAGAAATACAAAAATTATAAATAATTTGTGAAACAGCGCAGCGACAGAAAATAGTGAAAAGTGTTGTGCAAAAAAAAATCATGTCAAAAACTTTGAAAGTTTAAACGTAGTTTAAACCATCAGCATCGGTCGTTTAAACTAAGTTTAAACGACGGTTGAATTTCACTGAAACAATCGATTTTGATTTTAAACGAAGTTTAAACCACAAAAAAAGTTGAACTAGCACTGAAAAACTGACCCTTACAGTAAAATGTTCGATATAAATATACAATTAAAATATAAAATTTTAATACTATGATGTAAGGTAATATAAACAAAGATTATGAATACTGAAAGTAAAAATGATGTTAAATATAAATTATTTATAAAGTTATAGTAAACATTACAAAGTAATAAGTATTTTTAAAAATAATCCTGGCTCTGGAAATGCATTTCAACCACGACAAAGAAATAAAACATGCACGAAGAAGAACTAGTAATCCACCAAACAATAAAATTCGACGCGGAAGACACTAAGTTTAAATATTACTTGTCAAAGAAGATCGTTTGATTTTGTTGGGTAAAGGTCTGAAATGGTAATATTATGTAATGAAGTACAAGAGACGAATGATAAAGAAACATGTGAGAGTCATGGCGCGGACAACAACAATTGTACATCAATAACATGTTTAATTAAAAGAAAGGAGCTCAATATAAACATGAATGTGGAATTTCGACAAATCAGCAAAATTGAGACTATTCTACCATAAAGAAGCAACAACATTTTACATCTTTACGTACATATAATTAAAAGAATTTTATCCCTTAAGGAACAAGCTAATATTTTGTAAATAAGTTGAAGGAGCTATTCCATATACACTTATTCAGCTGTCAATGCTAACCTTATGGAAAAAGAAATTTGACACATCAACAAAGTTATCATAATTGTACTAAATCAACAACATTTCACACATTATGCTGACAATTTCTTCAACAAAAGAACATAATTTCTTAAAAGAGAAGACGAAAATTAAAAACACTAAGAACTTCAAATATTCAAATATTTTCACAACAAGTGAAATATAAAAGAACAACATCAAACAACAACATGAACGTATAATTAAAGATGATTTCCGAAGATGACAATTTCGCTACAAGAACTCTTAAAACATTTAAAGAGGACAAATTCGTATTAATATCCAGAAATATAAAATTACAAAATTACCAATTTTAGTATCTGCTCTCAACAAAATACGATTCAATTTGACTGAAAAAACAACGCAACATAGATGACATCAAATTTAACAAAGCTAAGAAAATCAAGACGAAAGGTGAGAATAAATGATGACAACAATGTTTTTTGAAACAATGACAGAAACAAATAAAATGCAGCCAGCCAACCAATACACGTAAACAGAAAGTAACAGAACTAGCGATCACAGCAATTTATGTTTTAAATTAATAGAAGACACAACTACATTTTTGTTTGTATAATTAATTTAATAGACTAGAAATAAGTAAAGAAAAACTTGAAGAAAAATTAAAAATATGAAAACTATAAATATAAACAATAACTAAAGATATACTCAATAAAAATTAAATGAATTATTTTCAATAAATATCGCAAAAAATTTAAAAGAAAACAAATCGTTGCACAAATTAAAGCATTTAATGACCTAGATGAATAAACAAGAAAAACAACAGAGCAACACGGAACGCAGCGATTGCAAAGCGGTAACTTGATCAACTACTGCTTTGTCAATTGCAACGTTCAGTGACTTGTAATGTTATACATTTTTTTTTAACGTTACATAAAGTATATAAATATCACTAAAACTGCGGCCATTAATTAAGTAATTGAGTAACGAAGATAAGCATTAATAAGATTCTTAAAATGAAAATAAGTAAAATAAATTATAATAATATGAAAAATAATTATTGATTTTAAATATTATTGTAAGTTAAATAAATTAAGAAATATATTGAAATATTAATGATGTAAAAGAAAAAACTATTATTCTTTTTAATAATAATTTTTTCTTAAAATAAGGGGGGAAGAATGTTGTGAATCAGAAACGTTTTTTTTTGTTGTATTTAAGAAAGCCTGCACATAACCAGTATGCACATAAAGTTCAAATCTAAAAGCACAATAACAGATGCATGTTAACTTAACATAACGTCTACGACGTAACTGGAACAAGTACATAATGTTTATGAGTGCATACTTTCAGGATATAAAATTAAGTTCGCTTGAAAGCAACGAAAAATGCACTGGTTGCAATTGGATCCGAGGCACACGCTAGCAAGTGTGCCGTCTGTTTAAAAGCAACAACAAAAGCATTGGTTGTAATTTAAGTCAAGACTAACGCCAGCATGGGAACCAATTAAGAATTTAGCACATTGGAATTTTCTCAGTTAATGATTTCACAATATTAGTAAATATCTGATGTGGGGTTCATGAGGTTTTTAGTAGTACGTAGATTTAAGAATATGCTTGCTTGCATTTATGAGTTGTGTTTTAAGAAATAAGTATAAGCAAGGGGTTCGTGAGTCGCACGATACCGAGGTGATGAGTAGAGGTTAAGTTTAGTTTTTAAGCATTATGATTTTAACTGCCTTAGAGTGCAGACGTGTTTTCAGTATAAACTCAAGCTTGTAAAAATACTTAAAAATAATTAATAAAAGTATAAAGCAAGTCTAAAATATCCTTGCGTTTTTATTTAATAATAAATGTTAGGAAAGAATTGTGGACTTCGAGGGAATATTGTCACTGACGGTTTCATTAATAAAGGCAAGTACAAAAGGACCCCTGGAAGTCCACAATTCTTTCCTAACATTCAAAACAATCATTTTCAAACTACCCCACTAAATCACAAAATATCAACCCAAAATAAAATAGAAGGATCAAAAATACGACCAACATGTCCTTTTTTCTGGCAAAAAAAGCATGTTGGTCGTAGTTTTGATCCTTCTATTTTATTTTGGGTTGATATTTTGTGATTTAGTGGGGTAGTTTGAAAATGATTGTTTTGAATACTATTCGTTGGACTGGTTACAGATCGTTGTTCGAAATTGTACACTTCCTCGGGGAATCTCGGACCCCCTTGAATTGATATATGGGCCTTTAATGCTTCATCTAATAAATCATTCAAGTTTTCTGCTTTGCTACTTAATAATAAAACCTTTATTGTCGGATCCTTTACACCTACCTTGAATGCTGTCAGAACTGAGTTTACTAGTTCCGTATTAAAAACATATGTAGGTAGATTTTTATTTTTGTACCTTGAATCTGCTATTTCATTAGCGTTTGCCCATAATCTTTCTAATCTTCTTGCAAATGTCCTCAGACTTTCACCATCCGTCTGATATGCTTTTCTAATACTATCTTGAACCGAATCTAACGTAGTCATTTTTAAATATGTATTTCTTAGCACGTCAAATAACTCCTCTAAATCATTGAACTTTCTTGTGCGGACTAGATCATAAGCGTCACCAAGAAGATGCGTCACCAACTTCTGATTCTAAAAATCTGATTTTCGAATCTAATTCCCTTACTTTATTATTTGCTTCTTCTAATGTTTCGAATTCTAGTCTGGGCTGTTGGCTCAGTGCTCGTTCAATTGATTCGTCCGAAATATCTTTATTTTTCAGCAAAGTTCTTAATTTTTCGTTTTCTTCCTCTATTCCACTAGCCTGATCTAACAACTCCTGCCGTTCTTCTACAATATCGTTTAATTTTTTATTTAATGCAGTAAATTCCCCTTTCCAATCTTCTAATTCTTTTATTTTATGAGCACTTTTATGTTCCAAGAAGTATACTAATTGTTCAAAAACTACGTCAACTCTTTCGACTTCTGAGTATACCCGTGTGGAACTGACTTTATTTTTTATTAATTCTAAAGTTTCTTTATTGTTAACTTCCGTACTAATTTGATTCCACAATTTCTCAGTAAATCTGCCAAGTTGGCCTAATATATTTCTATATGCTACTTCCAATTCCTCAAAGTTCGCCACATAATCATTAAAATTTTCAATTAAAATTTATAAATTTGTTTAATTTCATTCTTTTCTATAATTTAATTTCACCATTTATTTACTGCTTTCACTCAAACTCACTAAAATTTATTCAATATTTAATTATACCTTCCTTTCCACTTCTGTGTTTCTTCATTTATTTATTTTTTTTTAATGCTCCTTCAAATTCGTCCTTCAGTTCTTTTTGTAGATTCTTGAAAAACCGGCTGCGCCAAAATGTTGCGGGCTCCAGGGGTCCTTTTGTACTTGCCTTTATTAATGAAACCGTCAGTGACAATATTCCCTCGAAGTCCACAATTCTTTCCTAACATTTATTATTAAATAAAAACGCAAGGATATTTTAGACTTGCTTTATACTTTTATTAATTATTTTTAAGTATTTTTACAAGCTTGAGTTTAAACTGAAAACACGTCTGCACTCTAAGGCAGTTAAAATCATAATGCTTAAAAACTAAACTTAACCTCTACTCATCACCTCGGTATCGTGCGACTCACGAACCCCTTGCTTATACTTATTTCTTAAAACACAACTCATAAATGCAAGCAAGCATATTCTTAAATCTACGTACTACTAAAAACCTCATGAACCCCACATCAGATATTCACTAATATTGTGAAATCATTAACTGAGAAAATTCCAATGTGCTAAATTCTTTATTGGTTCCCATGCTGGCGTTAGTCTTGACTTAAATTACAACCAATGCTTTTGTTGTTGCTTTTAAACAGACGGCACACTTGCTAGCGTGTGCCTCGGATCCAATTGCAACCAGTGCATTTTTCGTTGCTTTCAAGCGGACTTAATTTTATATCCTGAAAGTATGCACTCATAAACATGATGTATTTGTTCCAGTTACGTCGTAGACGTTATGTTAAGTTAACATGCATCTGTTATTGTGCTTTTAGATTTGAACTTTATGTGCATACTGGTTATGTGCAGGCTTTCTTAAATACAACAAAAAAAACGTTTCTGATTCACAACACCGGTATGGAAAAGTATATATATATATTCTTGATCAGCATCACTACCCGAGTCCGCTTAGCTATGTCCGTCTGTCTGTCTTGCTGCCCGTATACACGATAACTTGAGAAAGACTGATCAGAATGCGATGAAATTTCGTCTCAATATATTCTAGCCAAAAGTAAATACTGAGTTTGAAAATGAGCCAAATCGGTCAACGGACACGCCCACCTCCAATACAAGTCACTTTTATATAACAAAATATTGCATACTTACTAAATTTTAAAAGTTTCTAACAGTTGCGAAATTTCTTCCAATTTTATAATTTATTAAACTTTTTCATTGAACAGCTTTTTTATGACAAATAATTCAATACTGATTCTATAAAAATTTAACGATATCGTTACGAATTCGAAACGTTATCGAAATTTTATACAATCGAAACGATGTTTATTGGGTAGTTTTTTAAAACTATTGTAACTTCAAATTTTGAGTGAAATATAAAATGTTAAAATGTAAAATATTAACCAAAATATTTTTAATATCATTTAACAAGTATACAAAATTTTATTTTTAGAAAGCTAGAGTTATACAAATTGGAAATAATACAATTTTGAAAATATAAACTTTAATACTTCCTTTTGTCTGTCGACATGGAAAAGCATCATTGACGCGCTTACGCGGCGAGACTCCTCCAAAATGCGCTGCATCATGGATTTAGAAATTAATCCTGCCATCATCGAGACATTGCGTTAAAAAACCTATGCTGACAATAACATCAGACCTGTCAAGGATTTGGCTATTATGTTAACGGGACCTCTGCTGACTGGTTTTTGGTGGAAAACCGCAGAGGTATGCATCACGCATCTACAGTGTAGTCTGATTGGGTCTTGGAATTGATGAGGAGCCTATGGACACCAAAGATTTGCAGAGTCTGATGCGTCACCATTTTCGAACATAAAACTGACGCAAAATGAAATCGTGAAAAGCAAGAATAATGATTGCGTCACAATCTCGCCACGCTTACAGAGAGCTTTAACTCGATGGTGGCGGCATTGCCCGCATACACTCAGAAAAAAAGGCCCATTAAGTACTTAATGGTACGACCATTGATCTTATGGTTCATGAATAAATAGTTTTTTTCTTTTTAAATCAAAAGTTTTCTAATTAATTTGGTAGTATTCGAAAAATTCAGTACCATAAATTTAAATATTACAATATTATTATTATTTTTTAATAGAATAAATACTATCGTTTTAATGGTTTCCTCCTATAATAATAAACGTGGCATACAAAACATAAACACGAATATAAACTTGTTCATTTTGTACGTCATTCTGTGTGTTTGTGTTTGCTCAAAATAGCCGCTTGCATTTTTTTTTAATAATCTACATTATTAAACGCGACATTGGTAAGGACTTAATGTATTTAATGTAAATTCATTATATTTAATCTTTTTCTATTTATTACAGATTATAAATAATAAATCTTATTGGAAGTATTGGAAACTGAAGCGAATATTAAATGTGCTATAACCTTTTCCAACAAGAAGTGTTCATTTATGTGTGTGGTTTTTTAAAAGTAAATTTCAGTTTCGACATTTTATTAAAATAAATTATACAGTAAATTAACTAAAATCTACTCTTGTTTTAATAAATTACTATAAAATTAATAATACGTATCATTAAATATTTATAGGTTTTGCTTATTGTAATTAAAGGAGCACATTATAAAATTTATGGTACAACAAAATATTGTATTAACAGTTCCGATATTACTGAATTAATGGGACGCATCGTATTGACCAATTTTAATAGTATAAATTATTGTTTTTCTATTGATATACTATTAATTTACCATGTTTTTCTTCTGGGTGTACTCACTTGATCATAAACGCATTGGTGCAACATAGTTGCAGATGCCTGCGACAGCAAAATCTGCAACTATCTGTAAAACTATCCCACAACATTGCTAGAACGTGTGAACCGTTAGCAGCCATCTGTATTGTTGTCAGCCACTTTTGAATATAGTTCCTTAGGCAAATTATGGCTTTAATGTCCAACATGTTTGCCGAAGGAAGAAGAGCGCGATCGCCAACGCCAAACCGCAGGATTTGCTTGGACGCAGCTGTTTGTTTCGATCGTAAACGTTACCCTTCAATATCACAGAGGCGCGCGTCACCGCTTTATCAGCCTCAATGTTTAGCAGCTGTGCATAGACATCGGTTAGCTCAGCACTGAGTGCGTGCACTTAAAGTCACACTCGAGCATAAAGTCCACGGTTGTGGTGTCATCGCCAAAAGAGCTCCTATATTACGTGCAACATCGAGATGTGCGATGGTATGGCCAGCTGTCGCTCGGAGATCATGCGCAACAGCGTCATTTTGCACAGACCATTGCGGCCGACCAGTCCATAGCGAAATCCGAAGGATAGCAACACGTTGGCGTTTTGCTGCAATACTCTACAAAATAAAAATCCATATTTTAAAATATTTTAACAGATTAAAACGGGTGTAACCTACTTGTCGCGAAAGGCCAAATAAAAATATTAAATTTTTAATTGTTTCTCGTCACCTGTGAAGCAGTGGCGCTCTACAGCTAAACCGGCACTACGGGACCCTTGCAAATGTCCTGACGCTTCCCCTAATTCTGCTGCAGCTTAGCCTAAGCTTTCTGCAGTTTTTTTGCTGTCGAATATCTGCGCCAAACGTGTTTTAGTTAAGTAATTTGTATATATATTTGTCTCACTTACATTGCTGGATGATATTATAAACCGGCGAATTCCGCACTTTGCGTTCCACATTTTTATTCGTCAGTTTGTTGATGTTGAAGAACTGATCGTACAGGGCTCTGTAAAACATTAGTAGAAGTCTGTGTGCATCTAGTACCTTCGACTTACCTTATTCCATCCTCGGACTTCTCGGTGCTGACTACTGATGCGGATATTTTTTTCAATACTCGACCCCTTCTCGGCAGACAATGACAATAACATTAAGTAGTTAATGCCTTTTAAAAGCCCCTCTCACCGCATCGTTTGATATGGAGTTTGAACTATATGTTTCGGCGTAAAACTGTAATACGCATAGCTCAAATGTTGAGGCCTGGGATTTTCGAAAATATAGCGCTAAACTATTATTATTTATCTCTTCAAACATGTTTCGCAAAATAATAACACCACTTTTTCCGAAATGGGAAAATTTGTATGACGAAATGTCAAAACAGCTGTTTTCTGTTGTGTCAGGGTTACTGCAGTTCGAAAAAGTACTTTGAATAGTACTATTAAAGACATTGTACGTGTCCAGCATACCAAACGATATCGAAACGAATTCGAAACGATATCGTTTGAATGAACAATGTTATCGATTTCGACTATCGTTAACGATTCGCTAATTATAGCGTTCTCGAAAAAATGGCTCTATCGTTAACGATATCGATATTGTATGAATTCTCGATATCGAAACGAATTCGAAAATTGATCCAATTTCGATATCTAGACGAATTCGAAAAATTATACAATTTCGATATCGAAACGAATTCGAAAACCTAATTGAATTTCTATACTATTTAAATTAATTTGCCTTGAAGTTATCTTTCATAGAGCTGTGCACCAAATTCTATAGCATCCACAACATTAAAATTGTTTACCTAGTTAGGGATTAAAAATTTGTTTATTGATCCAGCAACAAAATATTGCATACTTACTAAATTTTAAAAGTTTCTAACAGTTGCGAAATTTCTTCCAATTTTATAATTTATTAAACTTTTTCATTGAACAGCTTTTTTATGACAAATAATTCAATACTGATTCTATAAAAATTTAACGATATCGTTACGAATTCGAAACGTTATCGAAATTTTATACAATCGAAACGATGTTTATTGGGTAGTTTTTAAAAACTATTGTAACTTCAAATTTTGGGTGAAATATAAAATGTTAAAATGTAAAATATTAATCAAAATATTTTTAATATCATTTAACAAGTATACAAAATTTTATTTTTAGAAAGCTAGAGTTATACAAATTGGAAATAATACAATTTTGAAAATATAAACTTTAATACTTCTTTTTGTCTGTCGACATGGAAAAGCATCATAGACGCGCTTACGCGGCGAGACTCCTCCAAAATGCGCTGCATCATGGATTTAGAAATTAATCATGCCATCATAGAGACATTGCGTAAAAAAGCCTATGCTGACAATAACATCAGACCTGTCAAGGATTTGGCTATTATGTTAACGGGACCTCTGCTGACTGGTTTTTGGTGGAAAACCGCAGAGGTATGCATCACGCATCTACAGTGTAGTCTGATTGGGTCTTGGGATTGATGAGGAGCCTATGGACACCAAAGATTTGCAGAGTCTGATGCGTCACCACTAGTCACGGAAGTCTATTAAAATTCATATTGCACCATTTCATCTGATATGAATTTAACAATCACCGAATCCTGATGAGACAGCAACAATTCGTACGATTTAACAAAATGCTTTTGGATTTTTGTTCTTGATTGTAACACAATGCCGTTTTCAATAAAAAAAGAAACATAATTTTTTTAAAAACAGTTGTGTTTAATTTAAATAACCTTTAATTTATTGTGTCAGTAAGATTATTAGACACATGAATTAATTCAGTTTATAGAACATTTTAGTCTCAATGTGAATTATATTTTATCAATGCTCGCAATGTTAAACATATGTTATGATTTAAGACAACAGATAAAATTATTATTTCAATGATATTTTATATAATTTATCATTTTATATAATTATTTGTATACTTGTAAACTAAAAATTATATATTAAATTTAATATAAGAAGGTATGTGTGATCATTATATATACATATGATGCTAAATGACCGTTAACTGTAAATATTTCATAAAAAATATGTTCATAATAATGGTAAATATGTCTGATAGTTTTCCGTTCATAAAAATATTTGTGTTTCGACGGAGCAACGTTAAACACAAAAAAATACGTTGAACCTTTATTTAGTGTTTAACTTATGAGGAACCACTAATGTTGGCTTGATCAGGCAACATTAGTTGTATCGATAATGAAAATCCTGGTATGGTGAGCATTATAAGGGCATGGCAAGGCACTGACCATGTTTGCTTTAATAGGGCTTACTCGATAAAAACCCGACCATTTCCTGATGGCGCATCGTGCAAATTTCCACTAGGGCATATAGCCATGTTTTAAATTACAATCTTCGTTCCGCAACAAAGTTTCAAATTGAACTCTTTGTTCCTCAACTCTCTTGATGATCATGCAAAATAAACCATCATATATAAAACTGAAATTTTAATTGCTTCTATAATATATGATAATAACAAAAATTAATACGTACATATATGTACGTTTATAAATATTCCCATTAAAAATGCTTACTCCAAAATAATTATCCCAACAACAATATGAGTTGCAAATTTACTCTTTTCGACTGCATGCCTTCATAATATACATTTAACATTTATGAATGTATCAACTTTAACAACACATGTTAAAATGTTAAAAATTATCCGAACTGAAATACACTAACATCTACTCTGTTAAAAAATGATACCTATGGAAAACAATAACAACATTTCTGTTAAAAAATAATCCCTATTGCGCCATATGACTTCATGGAGCCCATTGAGCCAGAACCGGCGCAAACGTACTACTGTCCCAAGTTAAAAAATACTCCCTATGAAAACAATTAGAATGATTTTGATAAAATATGATCCACTCATGTTAAAAAAAAACTCCGTATGAAAATAATTAGAACGCTTTTATAAAATATGATCAACACATCTTACTGTCCCAAGTTAAAAAATACTCCCTATGAAAACAATTAGAACACTTTTGATAAAATATGATCCAAACTTAAATACACTAACAACACCTCTGTTAAAAAATAATCCTCATGGCGCCTTATGGCTCCATGGAGCCCCTTTGAGCCTGAACCGGCGCAAACATACTACTAACCAGTGATGGCAATATTTCCGAACTTTGAATTCGATTAAGATCGTATGATAGATAAATCCGAATGAAAATATCCGCTACGACGGTGCTCATGATTGCCCTGATAAACTAAATTTAACCGAGAATAAATCTCTTTACAAAACCTGAATTCTGTTAAACTACCAGTATAGAATCCACTCAAAAGATTAAGTTTACATAAGTAAATTCACGTTCCTAAATTGTATTTATTTTTATAATTATTATTAATTAAAAAGCACATAAAAATAAAAACATTGCCCACTAAAAACTCCATTTTTATTTTCTTTAACTATATTTTTTTTTTATAAAATATTGTTTTCTACCCAAAAACCCATATCCCAATAAAAATTTGATTGTTCATTCAAAATTAAAATTTGCATATATTTGTACTAAAAAAAGAATTCTCAATAAAAAGTATTTAAAAAAAATTTGATATTTTGTATTTTGGATACCATACCTACTGGAAATGTCAATCCTGGGATCCCGGGTTTTGAGTCAAATCAGTCCCGAAAATCTCATCCCGGTATCATCGTTAAATCCCTGGATTTTCGGGATTACAAAATAGTTTATTCAAAAGTCTTTCAATGTTTTTATACAAATTTCGTAAAAAAGTAAATCTAACATTTAATGAACTCAAATCTTAAAACACTGACGTCAAAAATAATGAATTACATGCTTTTTGACTTTTAACAAATTCACAATTGTTCAAAATTACGTCACTTTCGACTAAAACTGTTCGGCAAAATGAGCACTTTTATTCCTTCCTGTCTTCATTCATATCATTTCTATATAATTTTATGTGCTGATTCGAACTTCGTTTTTAGTTTTTGCCCTATACGTAATGTTTTGGAGAAAAATGCAATTAATTATTTTTGCATTTTTCACTGCATTTAAAGAAAAAACTTTTTTTATAAAAAGACTGAACAGACATTGAATAAAAATTAAAATAGTTATTGTCCATAAACAAGTCAACTTGAATGTCGTTTAAGATTTGGTTGCAATAACCGGTTAACGTTTAAAAACTGAGAAAAAACGGAATTTGTGAAATCACCGGAAAATCATATTTAATAAAAAATATTTTATTTTTATTTTAAAATATTAAAATAACTATAGATTCTACTCATTTCGAAAATGGGATAACTTTTCGGTGGCTTTTTGAGATAAATAAATTTTTTATTGAATTTCAAATGTATAAAAAAATATTTCACTTTCATTCTAAAAAATATTAATTATAGCAGTATTTTACTGTTATTTCTAAATATATGATACAAATTATTAAGTACTAGGGTTTGTAAACATACTATTTCTAATGTTCAATAATAATGCGAACTGTGTTGGTACTTTTCGAACTATTACATTAAAATATCAATGAATTTCAATCGATATTTCAAACGTTCTTTTTCATTCATTATCCTAATTTAAAAGACAAATTTTAATTCACAGTTTTTAATTCACAGTTCATGTTTTTTAAATGCATATAACTCAAAAAGTAGAAAGGACACAGAAAAAGCAATACAATGGTCGAAATAGGTATTCACTAGTATTACCAATGATATAAAATATAACATTTATTTTTTACTAAATATTCTTTTCCGATAATTCCATTTTGTTTGTAAAATGCAGTGAAAATGCAAAAAACTAAATAAAATGCGTTTTTCTCATAAACGTTACGTATAGGGAAAAAACTAAAAACGCAGTTCGAATCAGCACATTAAAATTGTATAGAAATGATATAAATGAAAACAGGGAGAATTTGAACCGAACAGTGTAATCTTTCGATTCGAAATACAGAAAGTACTTAAAAATAGACCGAGAATAAATCTTTTTAAAAAATCTGAATTCGATTAAACTAACAGTATAAAATCCACTAAAACGATTATGTTAATATAAATAAATTGAATTGAATTAATTTTTAAAATTTTTATTAATTAAAAATCACCCATAAACACAGATGCATTTGAACACATGAGTTTTGTTTGAGCCTTAAGGATTATAATTGTTTATTATTCAAACATAGATATGGTTATTTTATGCCTTTGCTATTATTTTTTAAATCCCGGGACTAATTTTTTATTATTTTATTATTATTTTATATTATTATTATTTATTCTCAGGACTAATCCCGGGATTCAAATTTTTTAGTCCCGAAATTTCGGTATTGCAAAATAGTCCGGGATTGACATCCTTAAAACAAATGCAGATATTTTTAAAGTGTCCATTGCGAAGACGAATACCAGAATAGCTTCATCTACATCTATAATGAGAAAGCGTATTATTTCAATTTCAGAGAACAATGTTGAAACTTTTTGAAATCAGTAAACAAAATCTTAATTTTGTATTAAATTATACAAACTTCAGCGATAAAAGAAAAACTGAATTAAATAAATATAACACTAGTTTAAATTTATTTTGTGACACAGACTTCACTACTACAGATATAAGGTGGTCCCTTAATCACAAAAATCGACATAAGACGAAATTCTATGGATAGGTAATATCGCGCCTTTAAGTAAACCAATTTGATAATTATGATAATCTGTATATTCATTGTTTTGTAAACGGACTAAGAGTTTAATCGTAATTGAAAGAAACTTAAGCTTTCCCTATCGCCTGAAAAACAAAGAAATGGTTATATGAAAAGTAGAATGTTTTTTCTTCAATGTTAATTCTGTTAATGGAAGTTAAAAATCACGGGTTACTAAAAAAAGTATTTTCATAATTTTTTATTACTAATAATTTGAGTGTTTTTGAGATAAGAAACCACTTAATCCCAACCCCTAAAAATTAGTTGCAGTCCAAAATATTACCAAAAAAATATATTTTTCTTATAAATTTCAAGTCCGATAATTAGTAAAATTTAATCAGAAAAAAGTATTGTAGTTTGAAATGTCATTAATTTTATTATTAATTCCATTTTTTTTAAACGTTTTTTTATTCCAAATAAAACTGACAATAAAAACTTATAGCTATATTTTTGTATTTTTATACCCTACACCTATGATGTACAGGGTATATTAACTGTGTGCATATATTGTAATGCCCCTTAGGAGGCGTATCCGGTATGGAAAAGTATATATATATTCGTGATCAGCATCACTACCCGAGTCCGCTTAGCTATGTCCGTCTGTCTGTCTGTCTTGCTGTCCGTATACACGATAACTTTAGAAAGACTGATCAGAATGCGATGAAATTTCGTCTCAATATATTCTAGCGAAAAGTAGATACTGAGTTTGAAAATGAGCCAAATCGGTCAACGGACACGCCCACCTCCAATACAAGTCACTTTTACATAACTCTTTAGGAACTAATAACTCGAAAAGTATTCAAGATATAGTTATATAATTCACCTTAAAATATTCACCTTAAAATATGTGGTGTAAAAATGGGCGTGATCCGCCCACATTATTTTTCATTATTTCCCGGGTTTTCATAGTGAAAATTTTATCCGTAAATTACTAAAATCAAATCTATGAAAAATTAGCCTTACAAAATTTTAAATATAGGCGTGGTCCGCCCAATTATATTTTTCAATTTTTTTTATTAGTTTTTTATTCTTTTATATCAATTTTTTAATTTATTGGGATATAAGACGTAAATTTCTGATATGTGAATAATATTCCGAGGGTGGGGAGGTTCAGCATAATTAAAAACTTTAAAATTAAGGTATGCAATTAAATATCCCGCATTAATATCCCCACCAAAGGTGTAGGGTATTCCATAGTCGGGCCCGACCGACTATAAAATCCGCCCCATGTGACCTAACTTTCCCAACTCGTTATTTTTTCAAATTAAGTCAACTTTAGACACTCCGCAGGTACATTAAAGTGGTTAAAAATCAACGTATTTCTTATTTTATTGTAGTCAGCATTCTTTTCTTATTACGTTGTCAAATCAGATTCAATTTTCGAGACCAAAAAATTTAGACCTAAATTTGAATTCTGAAACACTTGCGGGTGAATATTATATATACACCTTGCATTGACCAATCTGAAATCATACTTTCAACATCGCACTAAGTAATTTCAAACATTTTATAATATCATTACACAGAACTGGAGTTGCATTTAAATGTTGATTTCTGAGATCAGGAGACCACCATAATAATAATTTTATATTGAAGTCTGTGTCGATGTCGCCGCCTATAAATATCCTATACATATATACTTTAAAGTGATGCAGAGCTCCCAATGGTTTATAAATCCTAAAAATAGCTGCAAACTTGTAATGGCACCAGAATTTCCTTTCACCAGAGTACCAATATTTTTTAAATACATATTTAATAGGCATAAAGGTTTTTACAAAAAAAAAATTATATATACAGGGTGTTTAATCCATCGATGTCAATAATTCATGGGATCATTCTTGAAAGTTACATAGTGATGCTAGAGTATACCACAAAAAAATTCGAGTCCGAAAAAATTCGAGTCCGAATTTTAGTGTGGTGAGTTTTAGTGTGGTGTGTTTTGGTGTGGTGAGTTTAAGTTTGGTGAGTTTTTAGTGTGGTGAATTTAAGTGTGGTGAGTTTGTTTTTCTTTTTACTTCCTTTTTTTTTTGTTTTTCCATTAGTTTGGATTGTAGTTTTATGTGATTGGTTTTGTTTTTGTATTTTTGCTTTTGTGTTGTTTTGTGCTTATTAGCGTAGCTGGTGAAAGTGCCGAGTTACATCGTATTGAAAGTTTAGGTTATATGGGAGGTGCCTCTCCTCTTTGTCCAATCCCACCCATATATAGCCTATCATTCCTTCAAGACCATACCGCATCTGTGGTCAAAATTTCAAGAAAATCGGATCAGCCGTTTAGATTGA
This sequence comes from Dryomyza anilis, assembly GCA_951804985.1. NCBI lineage: Eukaryota > Metazoa > Arthropoda > Insecta > Diptera > Dryomyzidae > Dryomyza > Dryomyza anilis. The sequence goes on from OX638135.1 coordinate 53,252,908, forward strand.
GAAGCGGAACAAACGCGATTGCTTTTGTTTTTGTATTTTTGCTTTTGTTTTTGTTTTTGTATTTTTGCTTTTGTTTTTGTTTTTGTAATTTTGCTTTTGTTTTGTTTTGTTCTTTTGCTTTTTTGTTTTTAATTTTTTTTTTGTATTTGAGTTTTTTTTTTTCATATTCGTAGCTGGTATAAGTGCCAAGTTATATCGTTTTAAAAGTTTAGGTTGTATGGGAGGTACCACGCCCCTTTGTCCAATCCCATTAGCCTATCATTCCTTCCAGACCATACCGCATCTGTGGTCAAAATTTCAAGAAAATCGGATCAGCCGTTTAGACGGAGAAGCGGAACAAATGTGACTGCTTTTGTTTTGTTTTGTCCTTTGGCTTTTTTGTTTTTATTTTTTTTTATGTATTTGAGTTTTTTGTTTCATGTTCGTAGCTGGTGCCAAGTTATATCATTTTGAAAGTGTACGTTGTATGGGAGGTACCACGCCCCTTTGTCCAATCCCACCCATATATAGCCTATCATTCCTTCCAGACCATACCGCATCTGTGGTCATAATTTCAAGAAAATCGGATCAGCCGTTTAGACGGAGAAGCGGAACAAATGTGACTGCTTTTGTTTTGTTTTGTGCTTTTGCTTTTTTGTTTTTATTTTTTTTATGTATTTGAGTTTTTTGTTTCATGTTCGTATCTGGTATAAGTGCCAAGTTATATCGTTTTGAAAGTTTAGGTTGTATAGGAGGTATCACGCCCCTTTGTCCAATCCCGCCCATATATAGCCTATCATTCCTTTCAGACCATACCGCATTAATTTAAAACACTTTCACCAGCTACGAACATGAAACAAAAAACTCAAATACAAAAACAAATTTAAAAGCAAAAAAGCACAAAACAAAAGCAAAAATACAAAAACAAAAACAAAAGCAATCACGTTTGTTCCGCTTCTCCGTCTAAACGTCTGATCCGATTTTCTTGAAATTTTTACCACAGATGCGGTATGGTCTGGAAGGAATGATAGGCTATATATGGGCGGGATTGGACAAAGAGGCGTGGCACTTCCCATACAACTTAAACTTTCCATACGATATAACTGGGCACTTTTACCATCTACGAACATGAAACAAAAAACTCAAACAAAAAAAAACATTAAAAGCAAAAACACAAAAGCAAAAGCACAAAACAAAAGCAAAAATACAAAAACAAAAGCAATAACATAAAACAAAAATCCAAACTACAGGAAAAACAAAAAATGAAAGAAAAACAAAAAAAAATCAAAAACAAAAGCAAAAACCATTTTTTTCGACAATGTTTTTTGGCTTTTTTTTTTGGAAAATGGTGATTTTGACCATTGCATTGTTTTTGTCGACCAAACATTTTTTTTTTCGAAATTTTTTGATTATTGTTGTTTTTGTTGAATATTTTTTTTTTTGTAAAATGTCGATTTCGACCATTGCGTTCTTATTGTCGTCCAAAAATTTGTTTAACAAATTTTTTTTTCGAAATTTTTTGAACATTGTTGTTTTTGTCGAATATATATATTTTTAAATTTCGAATTGACGTCAAAACTGCGGAACCGAATTGAATAAAATTTTGCCACAATATGTATGTTGGGCGTGGGCAGAGTATATGCTATATCTCGGTAAGATTAGTGGACTGGGCGTGCCACCTCCCATATAACGCATATCAGCAATTGGGATAGCAAATTTAATTAAATTTTGGTCAGCGTTATTTTTAACCATTCTAAACGGTTTCGCCGAATGTGGGAGTGATTGGACCATTAGGCATGGCACTCCCCATAGAAGATACATTTTACATTACGTGTATGTCAACAGTTATTATAGTGATATCAAGATATTTCATACCAGGTTAACAACCACCCAAAATTCTTTAAACTCACCACACCAAAATTCCCCACATTAAAACTCACCACGCTAAAACTCCCCATACAAAAACTAACCACACTAAAACTCACCACACTAAAATTCACCACACTAAAATTCTTCACACTAAAACTCACCACAATAAAATTCACCTCACTAAAACTCACGACAATAAAACTCACGACAATAAAACTCACCACAATAAAATTCACCACACTAAAACTCACCACACTAAAACTCACCACACTAAAACATCTACTGTGAAAAACTCTACGGGGAAAAATTCTACGGGAAATAATTCTACAGGAAACAATTCTACCGGGATGAATTCTACGGGAAGAATTCTACGGGAAAGCGTTCTATTGGGAAGAATTTTACGGAGAATATTTGTTCGGCGAAATGTTCTACGGGGAAGAATTCTAAGGGGAAGCGCATTCTGAGAATGAATTGTCTTTGAGAAAAGTTGTTCAGGCGGAGAATTATTATTTGGTTACTACATTTATAAAACCAATAAAAAAACTTCAACAGCTAGGCACGGCCCCTCATATAAATAATAAAAATGTTTTTTATATTAATAATATCGCTCCATATCTTTGACTACACAAAATCTTGGCACGAGTCGTGCACGGGTCCAGCTATAATATATATATTTTAATTTAGAGCTTATCATAAATCTTGATGATATCAACGTTGACATCTACTTGATCTTTAAATAAATCCATCAGTATAATTTCGTTAAACACTTATTGATTTCGACAAAAATATAATAAACAAGTTCATCAATATCAAATGAAATCATTTATTCTAATTAACTTAGCAATCAAAAGTTGCTGTATACATACATCATACAATTCAGAGAGCGGGACACATCTCTTCAGGATTGAATTCAATTTAGAATTAATTTTCATCATGCTAATTTTCTACGTCAGAAAAACACAGACTTAAAATAAATCACCATTAACAATTTGTGGTTATCATCTTGAAATTATGATTCAGAAGTCTGTCTATAAGTATTAAAAATTCAACATAAAAACGACATAATGAGCTTTGATTGTAATGATCATGAACAAGCGATATCAACAAGATTACGATATAATAAGTAAACGCATATTTTTGTCATATAAATGCAACATCAACTCCAACAAGACTCATCTCCAGTCTTCGTCATATAATTCAGCGTAGATTGAAACAATTCATTGCGACACCACCTGTCTTCTTAATAGAAGTCATATTAGATTGAAATCGCCAACATCAGATCATCATAATTACAATAATTTAGAAATTAAAACGTCGATATCATCAATGAGATCATCATATTCATCATAGTATTCAGCGTCGATTGAAAAAATTCATGGCGTTCATCACCTGTCTTCTTAATAGAAGTCAGAGTAGGTCAGAGTAGGTTGACATCAAAATCATTTTCAATGTAATCGAGATACAAGAGGATGAACATTCATTTCACCGTCTAATTAATGCAAAGCAACTAAACTTCGATATCACTAATTAGAAGATCATCGATTTAATCGCCATATTTTATCTGAGATTTCATGAATTGATAATTTATATTATCGTGAAAAAGTAATAAATCAATAAAAGAAATAAAATCAAAAATCAAATAAATTAAAATATTGTTTTCACTTTAATTGTCACTTTATAAGATTGTTTTAAAATAAAAATAAAAAAAAAATGCACGAGTCGAGTACGGGTCCAGCTAGTATATATATATATATATATATATATATATATATGAGTATATATATATATGAGAGAGCTCGGCCTAAGTTCTTATAGAGCTGTAGTGCCAAACTATTATTATATATTATATATATATATATTTATATATTTTTATATTTATATATATATATATATATATATATATATATATATTTATATACTAGCTGGACCCGTGCAGGACTCGTGCCAAGATTTTGTGAATTCAAAGATATGGAGCGATTTTATTAATATAAAAATCATTTTTATTATTTATATGAGGGACCCGTGCTTACCTGTTGAAGTTCTTTTATTGGTTTTATAAATATGGTAACCAAATAATTCTCCGCTAAAACAACTTTTCTGAAAGACAATTCTTTCTCAGACTGCGTTTCCCCGTAGAATTATTCCGAGTAGAAATCTTCCCCGGTAAAATTCTTCCACATAGAATGCTTTCCCGTAGAATTCTCCCCGTAGAATTCATCCCGGTAGAATTGTTCCCAGTAGAATTCTTTCCCGTAGAATTCTTCCCCGTAGAGTTTTTCCCAGTAGAAGTTTTAGTGTGGTGGGTTTTAATGTGGTGAGTTTCGGTGTGGTGAGTTTAGGTGTAGTGAATTTTGGAGTGATGAGTTTAATTTTGGTGAGTTTTGATACGGTGAGTTTTAGTGTGGTGAGTTTTAATGTGGTGAAATTTTAGTGTAGTGAGTTTTAGTGTGGTGAGTTTTATTGTAGTGAAATTTTAGTGCGGTGAGTTTAAGTGTGGTTAATTTTAGTGTGTTGAATTTTTGTGTAGTGAGTTTTAGTGTAGTGAGTTTTGGTGTGGTGAGTTTAAGTGTAGTGAGTTTTAGTGTGGTGAGTTTTAGTTTAGTGAAATTTTAGTGCGGTGAGTTTAGGTGTGATTAATTTTAGTGTGTTGAATTTTAGTGTGGTGAGTTTTAGTGTGGTGAATTTTAGTGTGGTGAGTTAAAGTGTGGTGAGTTTTAGTGTGGTGAGTTTTAGAGTGGTGAGTACTGGTGTGGTGAGTTTAAGTGTGGAGAAATTTTAGTGTGGTGAGTTTAAGTGTGGAGAAATTTTAGTGTGGTTAGTTTTAGTGTGGTGAATTATAGTGTTTTGGTTTTAGTGTGGTGAAATTTTAGTGTGGTGAATTTTAGTGTGTTGAATTTTTGTGTGGTGAGTTTTAGTGTGGTGAGTTTTAGTGTGGTGAGTTTTAGTATGGTGAGTTTTGGTGTAGTGAGTGTAAGTGTGGTGAGTTTTTAGTGTGGTGAATTTAAGTGTGGTGAGTTTTAGTGTGGTGAGTTTTAGTGTGGTGAGTTTGTTTTTCTCTTCTTTCCTTTTTTTTTTTTGTTTTTCCATTAGTTTGGATTGTAGTTTTATGTGATTGGTTTTGTTTTTGAATTTTTGCTTTTGTGTTGTTTTGTGCTTAATGGCTTCTTTGCTTTTATTTTTTTTTTTTTGAGTTTTTTGTTTCATGTTCATAGCTGGTGAAAGTTCTGAGTTACATCGTATTGAAAGTTTAGGTTGTATGGGAGGTACCACGCCCCTTTGTCCAATCCCACCCATGTATAGCCTATCATTTCTTCCAGACCATACCGCATCTGTTTCAAGAGAATCGGATCAGCCGTTAATACGGAGAAGGGGAACAAATGTGACTGCTTTTGTTTTGTTTTGTGCTTTTGCTTTTTTGTTTTTATTGTATGTATTTTTATTGTATGTATTTGAGTTTTTTGTTTCATGTTCGTAGCTGATATAAGTGCCAAGTTATATCGTTTTGAAAGTTTAGGTTGTATAGGAGGTACCACGCCCCTTTGTCCAATGTGGAACAAACAAACAAACCAACATCCAGATTTATTATATTAATAGGTTATATATATATATATATATATATATATATATATATATATTATTTTTTGTTATTTTTTAAACGTTTTTTTATAGGTTTATTTTAAATGCTAACGAGTTTTTATTTAGAAGTGTGATTTTGATTATTTTAACAGGTTCTGATATATTCTTTAATTCATAACAATTTATGTTTTCTATACTTTTAATATACTTCGACAAATATTTGAGACAAGTGTTTGTTTTTGTTAAGGTACTTTTAAGGTTGCAATATGTTTTAACATTATTACATTTAAAATTTTGTAGCATTATTTCTTTTTTAAAATTTTTGTTCTAAATGTTTTACAATTTTTTTACTTAAAGTTGTTTTTTTGTTTCTTATTTGATTCGGATTTGATTTTGACGTGATTCTTAGTTCATTTTGACTTGTTGCGGCATTAAACCGAGGAGGTGGCATTACGTTCGCTATCGATAGTTAGATTGGAAACGCGCAGACTCAGCGATGTCAGTGACATGTTGCTACGGTTTAACGGCTTCGGTGAGATGTTGGACGTCGGGACGATCAGAAGCGCCGAACTCTTGATGCTTGGTATGCCGTTATTTAGTCCATTGCATATGATGGCATTGTTGTCCATGAGCTGCGATTCGCTGCCAACGGCAGTGGCAGGGCAAACATCTGCTGACTTTGCATCCAGCGTATCTAACGATGCAGTACCCCCAATTTTTGACTCATTGCCACATAGATGCATTCGTGAGCTAAGCACTTTGTTGCAGGCAGGACAAGCGCGAATAGCGCTCTTTTCAGCACGACGCCGTAAAATGTCATGAGCACATCTGTGTGATTTTATCAGCAATAAATGAAGAATTTTTAATAATGCGAACAAGACAAAAATATTCGAAATCATGCGAAATCATGCGAAATACGAGACGAGATCGAAAACGAATTTTAATTCGATTCGGTTCTGTTTTTTTCGCATTTTTTGAGATAGAGAACGAAAATTTAAAAATTTATTTCGTCCACATCATCTTTTGTAATTCGGATGAGACTCAAGTGAGGTCATTTCGTAATTCGAGATTTCCTATGACAAGACTCGAGAAAGAAATTTATTTTCCATTTTCGAGTTCGAGTATGTCAATGGTAGAAGATGAAGAGAGTATATGAGCAAATCCAGAAAACTTTTAACCTTCATGATATTGACATAAAGCGATGAATACAAATTATTTGTTGTTTTGTATACTTTACATTTTAATTGAATATTAAATTAATAAATTCCAACCATTTCTGTTTTATTAAGTTGCTACATGTGGCCAAAGTAAGAAACTCATCAAAAATACCGATGATAAGCGCACGTTTTGTGTCGTTATAATCTTCACTATTGCTACGGCTTTCACGATATCGCTACAATTTTAATACAATCGCTAGCTAATACCCGAGTGCAACAAAAAATATATGTCGCATAAGTGTGTCATATCCCAAACGAATTTTGGACAACGGTCGAATTATGATACCACGTTTGGAACGAAAACGAAAATTTTATTAGAGGAGGTAAATATAAAGATTTAATGTTGTGACTCGAATGTGCCCCTAACACCAACAAACAAGGACATATTGGAACATTCAAAAAAACGCAAATGACTTTTTCCTAAGACACACTTTCAATTCCATCTGAGTTTGACTGGACATAGTTATCGGAAATTTATTCCACAAGTTAATTAAAAAAAATGATCAATAGTTTATTATTGAAAAAACAAAATTTCAACATATGGTAGAACCATGTTTTCTGACATATTATCGACTGTGTCAAGTGCTTCTTTCAAAAAGTCACAAATTTGAAATTTTGTATGAACTACATACACCATATGATTATGAGTTTTCAGAGAATCGTTAATGTTAATTATAAATATTTTATGTTGATTTTTAATGCATTAAAAATAAAATTATTTGTAGAAAAAAAATAAGAAAAAAAAATTAAACAAAAAAATTATAAGCAATAAACATAACAATTAGTGCGAAAAAAGTCTACATACACTGTCGCTTTTTCAAAGAGTAAATACAATTGAAAGCCAAATCAGAGCATCCCTGTCATTTTAGTTGATTTCAAGTATTTCAATGGACAACGTGGTTTTAAAACTTCACCGTTACTTGATTATTAAGCTTTAAAATGTCAAATCGAAAAGAAATACAGATTTCCGTGAGAAATATTATTATAAATCTCCAAAAGGAACAAAAATCTTAAGGAGAAAATAGTAAAATTGTGTCGTGCTACAGTACAAACCATCGTAAGAAACTATAATTATACAAAAACTACTGAAAATAAAACGCGGTCTGGCAGACCTAGGAAGCAGACCTAGGAAGCTCTCCCGCATTCTTAAAGAAGTTAATTTGGACCCAAAAAAAAGTGCGCCTAAATTGGCGGAACATATCGCAAAATGTTTCAATAAGAATGTTTATCCAAGAATTATATAAAACGTTTTGCACGATAATGGTTTTAGGAGCAGAGTTGCGCGACTGTCAAGCATGGAGGTGGCAATATTATGGTTTGGGGAGCAATAGCGTCATCTGGAGTGAGTCGTTTGGTTTTTATCGAAGGTGTTATGGACCGTTATCAATATAAAACCATATTAGAACACAATTTGAAGCCATCTGTGGATAGCTTGTGCCTTGGAAATCAATGGATTTTCCAACAGGACAACGATCCCAAGCATACAGTGCACATTGTCCGAAACTGGCTTCTCTATTATGCACCAAGATAGTTAAACTCACCTCCCCAATCACAAGATCTAAATCCGATAGAGCATATTTGGGATGTATTGGAAGCAAAATACGAAAATATGATATTAGTAGCCGTGAAACCCACAAAACTGCTCTAACTCGAGCTTGGGCCCAAATAACGTCGGAAATAACGGAGGACTTAGTGAAATCAATGCCTCGACGACTACAAGCAGTTATTGATGCACTGGGTGGACCGACAAAATATTAAAAAAAATTTTATTTTTTTTAACAAAATTATAATATTCTTTATTTTATAGCTGTATTTAGACTTTTTCCTCAGAATTGTTGATGATTTTATTATTTTTTTTTATTGCGATACTTATGAAATTACTTTTTTCGTTCCAAATAAACTAATTTATTAACATCTTAAACATTGACATAAACATTATATTAATTACGATTACCAATTCTAGAAAAACTCAAAATCGTATGGTGTATGTAGACTTTATTCCTTCACTCTATGTCGCGAAAATGTGCCCCTAAGATTAAAAATACAGAAGCACTTTAAATGTGAATTTTAGGCTTAATTCTACAAAAATCATAATTTCCTCAAAATACCTTTTAAGATATCATTTCAATATGGTCGTATTAAAATGTTTTTGATACATTATGTTATATTTGATCATAAAAAAATAATTTCCGATCATAATTTATAATATAACAGAATCTATTCCACGGTATGTGCGCTGAAAATCCAAAAAAATTACAATTTTACACCTACGCACGTGTGAGGAGCGACTTTTGTGGAATTGTTGGTTTGATATTTTTATTGCAACGTATTATAATAAAATAATTTTAAGGTATGTCACTTGAATGTGCCCCTAGTATCAAAAATACAGGAGCACTTTTAAATTAAAAATTCGCCTTAAATCTTCAAAAAATCACAATTCCCTCAAAATATTTTTGTCGTTATTTACATGATATTAAAATGAAATATATTAAAAAAATATGTCATAAAAATATAATTTCACTTTATAAATAAATATTTTATAAATAAACAATACTTTAGAATTTTAAACCAATATAGCGTTTCCGACCTCTATTATTGACGGCTTTCATTAAAAAAGAAGCACGCGTTCGGATTTATATTACATAAGGGCATATAAGCATATTCAACAGCGCTAAGATGTGCCCGAAATTTGTCAGCCCCAAAAGTTAAAGGTTTTCTGGATTTGCTCATATATACGTTATATATTTATACTCTCTGTGACATCTCTTTACTATATATACTCTCTGCATCTTATAACAAGCTTACCAATCGACAGCTCATACCAATGGACACCTCATACCAATGGACATCTCATACCAAGAGAATTATACTAAGACATTTCCTTCCAAGACATCTTATGCCAAGCCATCTCATACCAAACCAATGTAATGATGCAATGATAATGTGCTTCAATAGCATATTTTAAGTAATACAATGATGCTTTATGAAGCAAATTTTCGTAATAAAAAAAATTACAAATATTTAAAAGTATACCCAATAAATTTTTGTACTACTAAACAGCAGTATTGCCGAATTAAATAAAGGTTATATAAATTTTAGACACGTCAGAAATACAGTACTTTACACAATTCCAAAAAAACATTTTATGCAATTTGTCTTATAATTGTTAAAATAAATTTTAGTATACCAATGAATTGATTTTAGGATATGAATTTGATTTTTTAGAATGAATACGAATTCATGGATGTTTCCCCATTAAATGGTGCATGTTCATTTAGAAACATAATTATTATTCCTTCCAAACAAAAAAATATGTGAACAGGAACATTAATATATTAAAAAATTTTGCTCGCAATTGTTATCCAGAGCATTTTTTTTTTTTTTTTTTTTTTTGGAATATCTACTAAGATTCACAGCACTCAGACAGACTATATCCATTGTACTGTGTCTATTCCCTACAATTTTGTGGTTAATATATCCAGAGCATAGTCCAAAATCGATCAAAAATGCTAACTGTTTCTATCTGTAGTACTTTTTAATGATGTCCTTTGAACATATTTTTGCTTTTTTCCCCCTTTTTTTTTTTTTTTTTTTTTTTGGAATATCTACTAAGATCCACAGCACTCAGACAGACTATATCCATTGTACTGTGAAATCTATTCCCTACAATTTTGTGGTTAATATCACCACGAGCGCCCATGCCCAAGCCGCGATTCGAACCCGAGACCTTCAGAATGCAAGTCCAGCGCGCTACCTCTGGACTGCTGAGGCCGGCTAATTTTTTCCCCCATACTCTTCGTACCACCACTAAACAGAAACATAAAGAGCCCGTGTCGCGAGCGTCATAAGTCTTAGTATGAATTGTCTACTCCCAAAAATAAACTATGTGACACCACAGATGGAAATAAATCCAAACTACTCTATAGCAAAATCTAGTAGATAACAATTTGACGCTAACACTTTACTGACGGTCCTAAGCACGGTTGGCACTCTTGTAAACTTCCAACAAAAATTGGTAGCTTTTTGTCTGCGTGGTAGCTTTTCGATAGGACAATAATCTATATTAATAAAACAAACCGTGTTTTTTACTCTTGCACTATCCGGCCGTATTTCGATACTGGTATCAAACGATTCGTATACATCAGATGTAGTGCGTGCTATACTTAATTTTTATAATTTTAGAACAAATATCGCCAGAAAAAGCTAAATACTAAATTACAACAACCATTGCACACATAAGAACCAGTGTTGCCCGCTACCAGTGTCCGCTACTTTGTCGGATTATTCAAATCCTTAACTACTAAAATTAATTTTTTTCCGCTAAAAAATATCTAGTTATTTTAAACTACTTATTAGAATTGAAATCTGACGAATAGTGTATCAAATATTTGTGGTTATTACTAAATATAAATATTTGTTTGCTGTTATTACACTTAATGCAAATCCGTTTATTAGAAATCAATTAACAATTATGAAACAAAATTGAAATCGTACAAATTTTCGATTGAACTAATTGATATTCTTAATAAGAATACAAATATGTACAATAATCTATTGTTCTTTCATTTATATTTATGTATGTATAAGCCCCAATTTTATTTCTCATATTTTGAAATAAGAGTGTATGAATATTTTTTTAAAATTATGTATTTTATATATTTAAAACAAATATAAAAAGTGAATAAAGAGCTAAAAGTTTAAATTTTAATTAAAAATTTGAATCAATAATATCGGTTCATGAGATACGGGCATTCAAAAAATTTAGACGAAATATCTTAAAAATGTATTTTTTAGATAATACTCTCATTGCATCCAAAGCTTCAATTCTTATTAAATATTAGTTGCTTTATTTTTTATTTTGTGCTTACTAGTTATAAATTATGTTTAGTTTATTTATAAATACGTACCTACTTTAATTTTAAAATTTCAATCTAGCAATTTCTAGCGGATTTTTTTGATAGCAAAATAACCATATATAGCAGATTTTTAAAAGCATTTGGCTACTAAATAAATTGTGTTGCGGCAACACTGAAAAGAACAGCAACTCTGTCGCAAGTATTTTTGTTGTTGTTGCTGTTTCAACACAGCAAACAGAGAGGAAAAAAAACAGAAGACTCCACGAAAAAAAAATTCAAAGTGTGTGTTCAGAAAATAAATTAAAAAATTATTAAGTGAAATGAAAAAATTCAACATTTTTCGACAACGATAAGATTTAAATATAAAATATTTCATTTACAGGGCAATTATGAGGCCCGCCGTAGAAAAAATCCGAATCTCCGCTACGAATACGACTTTTTAACTATCATGAGTTTCGTGCGGAATGAAATTCCGCGTTGCCAGTACAAAAATGTTACTTCGAAAATTCGAAATCAGCTGTTTATGTCAAATCAGTGAAAATTTACCAACAAAAATTAATATCATTTTTGTAACAAATTGTTAAAAATTTAATATTTTCAAGAAATTTTTTTAATTTGCCTGCAAATATTGATGTAGGCGATTAATTTAATTGAATCGAAAGGCCTATGGAGGAGTATCGGATCTTTGGCCAGCTCCCACTTGCAATTCTTGCGCGATACGGACGGACGGCTATAGATTTACCGGACACTGCTGCAAGAGATTCTTCGGATTGCCGGCCATCGAGTAAAAATATGACCAGAGCGAAATCTCATACAAAGTGTGCTGAGCAGCAGTGTGGGTTGGCTGGGCTATTAGCCTCGGCCACCTCGTGCAGAACCAGTTCCAGCGCATGCTGAAAATGTGGCAGCGAGCGACACGATTGCGCTATCTCACAGGCGTTGTTTCCCAGAATGGACTTGATCAACTTGTGCTTGAACCAGTGGCGGATCCACAGGGAGTCCGATCGCCCCCCCTAAGACGCCATGATTTTGTCAAAAAAATATAATTTTTAAGAAATATCATTACAAACGTAGTAAATTTTATACTACTCGAGTACAACTCTACGTTTACTATCAAAATATATCAAGAAAGTCCTACAACACAATTGAAAAGTATCTGTAATTCTTTATTTAAAAGTTGTCATCAGTTTTTTATAGATAGGATAACACATATAGTGCAAAGTGCTTGAATTTAAAAATGGCACAAGAAGAAACCGTGAATGATCAGCGACATCGAATAATATACTTTAGAAATAATGCATTTTTTTTGCTTCACCTTCGTTGGTTGAAGGTAAATGTGTGCAAATAAGTTATATCAAATAAGTTATTTGAGTTACTTGAAACTCGTTGAAATTCAACATTTTACACGTAAACCATAAGTTAATTATAGAAAAATTAGGTCTCATTTAAATGTAATGAAATGCTTTTTATTGTGGTTTAGTCGTTTTTAAAACCCCTTACACAAACATAATAAGAAATTATTTCATAGTAATAACACTGCTCTACACTCATTATGGTGCAGTAAAAGTTGCAGCAAATATTAGATGCATTTATAGCGCTGATTTCGAAAATAGCATTAGTATTGTCAAATTGGCCATTTTTCAATTTCTCATTATTTTGGTCTTCTTTTATATATAAAATTCCATCAATCGAAAATAGTGGAAATGTCTTTTCGTAATTAGACGCATAAAAATATCGCACTATAATACAAAAATTTGAGTTGATGCGTGAAAAAATTTGTTTGCGAGATATAAGAAAAGAAATTCAAATGTCTTTAAAAAGTTTAAAAAATTTGGTACTAACATACTTTATTACTTAGTGGACAAAAATGTTAAAAAATTTGTATGCGCTTTTATGTGGCGCCAAATTTCCTCTATAAAACCTCATTTATGTAATAAAGTTTTTCATACATAACATTTTTTTGAAAAATTTTACGTACTACATGCTTATATCTCGCAAACAAATTTTTTAAAGCAAATTTGTATTTTATGGTGAAAAGGTTTTCTGCGTCTTACATCGAAGAGATAATTTCATTTTTTCGGTTATTTGAATTTTAAAAATAAATTAAGTCTTAAATAATGAGAGATTATAAAATGGGATATATCTCAAAAACTAGAGCCAATTTGATTAAACTGATGCCATTTTCGGAATGTATCCAAATGTATCCAATATTTGCTATAACTTTTACTGCACCATGTCAAAATTTGAATTTTGTCGGGCAGTGTAATGCACCAATACTGAAAATATAGATTTACTATGTTTTTTCGTCAATTAAATTTTTCTGACGTTTGAACTTCGTTAATTTATTAAGCTTGTCTATAAATAACAAAATAATGTAAATTAGGGCCTAAAAGTTACAATGTGCTGCTAGAGTTTACCACACAAAATTTGAGTAAAAATAAATAATGTCCTGTATTCGCACATTGCAGATGAAGTTAAAAAAACATTTTAAATCCATATTTTTATTTCTTACTATCTAAATAAAGTTGTTTTGGATCGAAATAGTCTTAAAAATTAGAGATTTAATCTTTTAATATCGTCCTAAAATTTCACCAATTTTGCATAAACATTAAGCTCGAGCATCCTCCTTGAAGTTGAAAACACCCACCAAAATGTTTTTTCAAATACCTCATATAAAATGTACATATAAAGATCAATTTTTATGTATACGTGCTAAGGTAAACTTTTTTGGTCAAAAATATATTGACATCATGCTCAAATACATGATAATAATGTTTTCCGGCGAAAAGACTTGTGGTTCACAAAAAAAAAAATCGAAATTCGGTACACCTACCCATTTGTAAATATGGGAATCAAATGAATGGAAATTCTTCAGCGATTGAATGTTTGTAGTTATTTTCAAGATTCGTGACCTATATATCACTTTGAATGGTAACCACACATATGTGTAGGGTATTTATAGTCGGCTTAGACCGACTATAATTTTGATAATCATAATTACACCTACTTTAAAATTTTCCATGTGATCTAACCTTCCCAACTGTTTTTTTTTTTTGTTATTGAATGCAATTTTTTGTAGTAAACTCTAGCAGCACAATGTAACTTTTAGGCCCTATTACATTTTAAAAGAAAAATAAAATTTGGTTATGTATATGTCAATCATCGAAGTTAATGGGTATTCAAATATATTGAATATCTGGAATGCAAATAATTTTATATTGAAAAATTATTATATTCTTCTCATGGTATTTTCCTTAAACAAGCATGTTATATGTATGCAATTTAAGAATTTTTACGTACTTCAAACATGTCTCATCCAGCACTTTGGAAATTGAGAGCGACATAGCGGCAAGTCCAGGCGCATGCCGTGCGCCACAGATTGAGCAAGAGACAGTCGCGAGGTGGACAAATAAATTTAACTAATTAACATGTTCTAATTTTTATATTTTTGTTAAACCAAACACAAGTGAAATAATTAATTTTATGCTTTAACATAAAAATACTTTTTTTATTTGCAATGTGTACAGTAGTTTCTTGTTAATTCGTGAAGTTCAGATATTTGGCCAGCTACCACTTGTTGTATAAGTAGGTAGCTGTCGGCCGTCTCCAGCCGCATTTGCAAATGATATCACATGAGCACGAATTACAGCGAAAATTCATTAATTAATGCAAAACAAAAGATTTTTTCAGACAAAGAATAACATTCCGACACAACAATACATTCGTAGAAAAAGTGTCAAAAATCTGTCAAAAAATCCGTACCGACAGTAACTGTGATGCCATATTTCCGATCTTCGAATTCGATTCGGATCCTATTATTGATATCGGATTTATCCAAATGAAACAAATTTCAGCTAGCTGGTTTTTTATTGCGCCACTATTTAAATCGGTGGAGGCCAGCGTCCATGTTTCTGCACCATAAAGTAGGACGGGCATGATGAGTGACTTGTAGAGCGTTATTTTTGTCCGGCGAGAGAGGGCTCTGCTTCTCAATTACCTACTGAGCCCAAAGTAGCACCTGTTGGCAAGAGTTATTCTCAGTTTGATCCCCAGGCTGACGTCGAACTTGTGGGTGGCAAATAAGCTTTTTGTCCAAGACGCACGGACTCTTTTTTGCTTGTTGACACAAGGAACTTCGTCTTGTACTTGTTCACAGCTAGACCCATTCGACGCGACTCTTTCTCCAGTCTGGAGAATGCTGCGCTGACTGCTCGTGTGCTCCTGCCAATGATATCAATATCGTCGGCATATGCGAGCAGCATGACACTTTTGTTGAGGATAGTGCCGCTTTGACGGAGTTCGGCAGCTCGAACTATTTTCTCCATCAATAAGTTAAAAAAGTCGCACGATAGGGAGTCACCTTGTCTGAAACCTCGTTCGGTATGAAATGGCTCGGAGAGGTCTTTTCCTATTATCACTGAGCAACGTGTGTTGCTCAGGGTCATCCTGCAAAGCCTTATAAGTTTCACAGGTATACCGAACTCAGACATTGCGGAGTATAATCGTTCCCTTATCGGAGTGTCGAAGGCGGGTTTATAGTCGACTAATATGTGGTAGGTGTCGATCTGTTTTTCTAGGGTCTTTTCCTGGATTAGGCGCAATGTGAAAATCTGGTTTATGGTGGACTTTCCAGGTCTGTAGCCGCACTGGTCTGTAGCCGCAGAGCTACATGCGATATTGAGTAGGCTGATCCCACGGTAGTTGGCGCAGATAGTGGGATCCCCTTTCTTAAGGATTGGGTAGAGTACACTGAGGTTCCAGTCACTTGGCATGCTTTCATCCGACCATATTCTGCTTACGAGCTCGTGCATGCTCTCTATTAGCTCTTCGCCTCCGGTCTTAAACAATTCAGCAGGCAGGTCATCAGCACCTGCGGCTTTGTTGTTTTTCAGCCGAGCAATGGCTGTTCTGACCTCGTCATGGTCGGGTGGCGGAATCTCAACATCGTCATCAAGTACTGGGGTTGCCGGGTTTGCTTCTCTATCGGTGGAATTGAGGTCATCATCACCGGTCAGCAGTTTAGAGAAGTAATCCCTCCATATTTTCAGTGTGCTCTGGATATCTGTCACTAGATTTCCGTTATCATCTTTACAGGAAGAGGCTCCGGATTTTGAACCTCCGGCTAGGCGTCTTAATTTTTCGAAGTATTTTCGAGCCTCATTCCTGTCCCCATGCATCTCAATTTCCTTACACTCACGTCTTTCTGCCTCGCTTTTTTTACGCCTGAAAAGACGTCTCTCTTCCCTCCTCTTCTCTTTGTATCGCTCCTTCGCAGCTCGCGTAGCTACTGACTGCAGGGTGGATTTGTACGCAGCGTCTTTCTCTGCAGTGGCCGCGCGACACTCTTGGTCATACCACTGATTCCTCAGGGGGCGTTGGAATCCAAGCACCTCTTCGGCAGCCGTACGCATAGAGATATGATTCCACTGCGCGCTTATATCATCGAGAGGAGGTGTGCTTTGTCTAAGCAGGTGTGAGAGTCGAGTGGAAAAGGCTTGCGTTGTCTTTTCTGATTGCAACTTTCCGACGTCTAGCTTTCTCTGCGTTTGGTTCCGTACGTTCTTCGCAGCGCTTAAGCGTGTGCGGACCTTGGCTGCTACAAGGTAATGATCCGAGTCCATATTGGCACCTCGGATAGTGCGTACGTCCATCACGCTCGAAGCGTGCCTTCCGCCAATCACAACGTGATCAATTTGGTTTCGAGTTTTTTGATCGGGCGAGAACCATGTGGCCTTGTGAATATCGAAATGTTCGAATCTAGTGCTACTAACTACCATGTTTCGTGCTGCGGCGAAGTCGATTAGTCTCGTTCCGTTATCGGAAGTGTTGGCATGGTGGCTAAATTTTCCGATTGTGGGACAATAGATGGCTTCTCTGCCCACCTTGGCGTTAAAATCACCAAGCACGATTTTGATATCGTGGCGGGGGAAGCGCTCGTATGCGTTGTCTAGGCGCTCGTAGAAGCGCTCTTTTGCCTCGTCATCTTTCTCGTTCGTCGGAGCGTGTGCACAAATTAGGCTGATATAGAAATATTTAGCCTTGATGCGGATTATTGCCAGCCTTTCGTCCACGGGCGTGAACCTCGAGACAAGGTGGCGGAGTCTCTTGCCGACCACAAATCCACATCCAAATTCGTGTCTCTCCGCATGGCAGCTGTAGTAGATATCACAGGACGCTTGTTTCGAACAGCCCTGTCCCGTCCATCGCATCTCCTGGATAGCTTGTAATGTCAGCCTTATATTTATCGAGGACATCTGCCAGCTGGATAGAAGCACCTTCCCTATAAAGGGTCCGGACATTCCAGGTGCATATCCGTAAATCATGGTCCTTAAAACGTTTGCGTGGATCGTCATCGTTGTAATTGGTCGTTATCCGAGGCTTCTTTTTTGTTTTTATTGGGCGCATAGGTTTTTTTCATGGTGAGACCCAAATTCAACGCACGGACCCTCACTCTGAGGGAGATGCTCGCCACTCACTTTAGCCGACTTCTACACCGGGTGGTGTAGAGCGCCGTTTCCAGGGACTTACACGAGAAGGACTTCCACCGAAGTGGAGGTGTCACCATTTGACAATTTGCCAATTCTGGTCACCAGTGAGTTGACTTGAGACGACACCGACAAGGATTGCGCTGGCTTCGCCATGTTGAAGCACTCAGACACGTTGCCTTGTGATAATCTCCCCCATAGTTCAATATTATTAGAGTTAAATATTTTATTTTATTGATGGATGGATGAGGTTAATTATTTTTTAACATATATAAACATTAAAAAGGAGAAAAGGATATTTACAAAGAAAAACAAACAAAATCCCAAAAATTTTAAATCAAAAAAGTTTACGTACATTTAGATAATTAGTAAAAAAAATATATATTTTATTATTAATATTTTGTAGGGTAACCCTTGAAATTAATAACTGCTTTCATACGACGATTCATGCTTAAAACCAGATTTTTTGTATCATATACACTGATTTTATTCCACTCTTGATTTAATGCTTTCTTTAAAGAATCGGGGGACGAAATCTCGTGTTTTCTTATGCGTCTCTCATGAAGTTCCCATAAATATTCAATTGGATTCATATCCGGAGATTGGGGAGAAGTCTTTAGTTGCTGTGGTACGTTATACAACATCCATTCTTTTACTACTAAAGAAGTATGTTTGGGATCGTTTGCTTGTTGAAAACGGTATTTAGATCTCTCTATCACCATTTTGTCCAAACTGGCAGTTAAATTATCTTTCAAAATATTCAGATAATCTAATTTGTTCATTCTATTATCAATAAATACTAAATTCCCAACTCCAAATGTCGATATACACCCCCAAACCATAACATTTCCTCCACCATGTTTTACTCTCGGCAACAAATTTTCCATTTCAAATTCTTTATTGGGTTTTCTCCACACCATGGTACGCCCATCGGATCCAAATATATTGTATTTTGATTCATCACTGAACACCACATAATTCCAAAAATCCTCCGTCTTGTTCAAGTATTCCTTTGCGAAATCCACCCTTTTCTTATTTACTACGGAAATATATGGTTTACGTCTAGCTACTCTTCCATTATAACCGACATGATGAAGCACATTGCGGACGGTTTGTTGATTTACTTATTTTGAAAAGGATTGTTCAATATCTGCAGCTATTTTTGGTGCAGATTTTTTGAGATTTTTTTTGCACTGTACTGACAATGTAACGCTCTTCTTTTGAAGTCAACTTCTTCGATCTGCCTGAACGTGGGTTTGGTTGTAAACTTCCCGAGTTACCATAAGATTTTATTATTGCTTGGACACTGGAATGTGGCTTACCAATAATTTTGCCAATTTCTCTTAAGGATTTTTTTTTCCAAATACAATTTAATAATTAATTGGCGTATTTCTAGCGAAATTTCACGCCCTTTACCCATTTTAACTAGGCACACCGAATTGTTTAAAATTATAATAATTTAAAATTCAAAATAAGTATTTCAGCAACCTATTCAATTGTTTGATGACAATAAAAACATTGTTTGCCGTCTTTTTGTATTATTACGGCACTTATCAAAGTTTTGTACGTAAACTTTCTTGATACAATATTATAACATTTGTAAGTTTTATTGCAACATGTTTTGTATTTCATTACAAAATATTATTTTTTTATGACAGATTATTGTTAACAAGATATTTAAGAATCTTAAATAGTCGATATTTAAAAAAAAAATATGAAAACTATAAGGTTTTTTTACTTACTTTTGTAGTAAATAATAGAATGTACTTAAACTTTTTTGATTAACTGTATTTTTCAAATAGGAGCAGAAAATTTTTCGTCGAACAAAATAATTTTTTTTATCTAATAAAATAAATTTAATCTTCTAACAAAATAAATTGGTTAAGCTTACAAAATATATTTGTTTATCATATAAAACAAACTTGGTAATGAAAAAAAAAAAAACGTTTTTAAATGAATAAACCATTTTTTAATATAACAAAGCACAAAGGCAATTGTAAATATTTTTACATATAAAAAATATTTTTTGATGATCGTATATATTTTGTTACTTTAGCCTAGATTTTTGTTAATATCGCCATTGGAATTTTTGTGTGTGCACCGCTAAGGGGAAAAGGCAAAGCAAGTCAGAAAGGTGTACTGTTGAAGCAGTGGAAGTGCTATGCTTTCCAGCTTTTGCTCTCAATGATTCTGTTCTAAAATTTTTTAATGTTTCTTTCAGGAACAAAAATATAGACAAAACTTATCGTTTTGAGGTATTCCACATTAATTATTTTATTTAAATTTTTTGGGATAGTTTTTCAGTGCTAGTTTAAACGGTCTATGGTTTAAACTTCCTTTTTTAATCTTTTCTTTAAATAAAACGACTTTAAGCAGTTAATGTTTTATAATGAGTTTTAAAAGCGAATGAACATTTTATTTTTTCAAATTGAATATTTTAACAAAGCTAATAACGAAAACTTATTTCTAAAAAACATAAAAGAACAGTAGAAAAACTTAAATACTAATTCTTAAATTTAACAGAATGTTTAAAATGAACACAGATCAAGACAATAGAAATGGTGTGATGTCAGACAGGGCCGGATCTATAGGGGTGCTGGGGGTGTGACACCCCCATAGCCCAGCCAGTAGTACTTATTTGGAAAAAAACACGAGTCGGAAATATTGTGAAAATTCTAAAAGTTGTATATATTCGGCATTATCGAATTTTAAGTAGCAACAGATCACAAAACGGTAAAAATCGTAATATTTTAAATATTTAATACGAACAATTTATCGAATTAATGTATTAAATGATAAATTCGAAAATATTTAAAATCAATCGGAAATTTTTGAAAAATTAAAACAGAAATTGATATTTATTTTTATATAAATTGCCAATTTATAAAGTCCGAGTCGGTCATATTGGAAAAATACTACAAAATTTTAAGTAAAAAAAAAAATAAACAAATTAAATCTGATTCTGACAAATTCAAAAATAATTGGATTCAATCGGAAATTTTCAAATAGCAGTTTGGAAATGTTTATTAATCTAGATCAGCGAAGGGCAAATGCACACTATCACAAAATGCCTAAGTGTTTGTGCTTTTAAATAGCTCTACACTAAAAACAATTTTGGTTGAAAGCTCATGTAAAAGCTTTCTGTTAATTTTTAAGTCACAAGTTATTTATTTATTTTTTGTTGTAAATGTGCATGAATTGTGGTTTTGAATGAAGTGCATTATATATAATGCCTTCCAACATAAAATGTTATTAAAAAAGTTGCATGACAGCTCAAAAGAGACTGATGCGCTTTTGTTGTAAAAACTCTATATATACGTATACAAAACATAAAAGCTCAAATACACGCGTGCATGCAAATTACCTTCGCTGATCTAGATAGCCATACAACTATATATATGAAGCCGAGGCAAACATAGTGGACTAATTTTTATTTTTATTTTTAAAAATTACCAAAATGAAAATATTTGGAAACAGTCGGAAAATGAACAAAAGCAGTTAAAACATGATGCATTTTGAAAAAATTTAATTGGGTAAAAAAAATAATTAAATTGGGTAAGAGTGGGTAATTCTATTTTTTTTTAATTGGGTAATTCGGGTAAAACATTTGAAATCGTTTTTAAATGTAATATTTCAATTCTCATCTTACTTTAGAAGAACCCTTCGTAGAAAAAGAAAAAGGGCATATCGTCCATGATACTGCAAAGCCGCCTAACTGCATTTGAAAATTACGCATAATTTTGTTTTATAATCCGGTTTTAAATGATATGTTGATCGGATAAATTAGCTAAATGCCACATTTAGTTATGACTCACTTAATTTTGTATGAAGTGTAAAATTGAGCCTCAAAATAGTTTTGTTTCTTCTGTAAAATTCATTTTGTAAGAGATATCCGAAAATGTAGGTAGGCGGTTTTGCAGTATCACCTTTTTTTTTTAAACGTCAAATAAATAAAAGCGCCAAATAAATACAGTTGCTGTAATATTTCGATATGGTTATCATCACAATAAAACAAAAATTTAGCAGTTTTTCATATTTTTTTATGACACGAAAATTATAAATAAAAATTGTTTGTTGTTTTTTACATTTTAGAAAAAATAAATAGGGGATCCTTGTGTAAAGTGAGAAAATGCACTTTTTTAAAAGTTATATAAAAACTACTGCCATGTGTTACTTAATATGGCATCCACTTTATCATCCACGATTTTAATCAAATTTGTGCCTTATTATTGCTTTTCGGGAACAAGTGAATAAAATGTATTGAACAAGTTTTCTAGAGCAGAAGTGTTTGCTTTCAAAAAATATGAAATTTGGTCGTTTTCAATTAAATAAGTATATTTAAAATTAACGTATGTTGTATATGTTTAAAAAACAACCATAATTTAAGGTAGATTAAATGATACTAAGCTATGTAGAAAATAGGATAATGTCGGAAGTCATTTTTTTTTTTGGGAAAGTGAAATTTTATTTGAGCAGATTTTATGGAGGACGAGTACTATTTTTATACCCTACACTAAGAGTGAAAGGGTATATTCAGTTTGGTACGCCGTTTGTAACACCCAGAAGTAAGCATCTCCGGTATGGAAAAGTATATATATTCTTGATCAGCATGACCTCCTGAGTCGATTTAGCGATGTCCGTCTGTCCGTCTGTCTGTCCGTCTGTCTGTCCGTCTGTCTGTCTGTTGAAATCCCTACTACTTTTAAAATTGAAGAGCTAGATAAATGCAACTTATAACTTAGATTACTAATATACCTACGCTGTATGTGCGAGATCGGTCCATTGTGACCTATGATCCGACCACTAATGTTCAAATACCTCATATAAAATGTACATATAAAGATCAATTTTTATGTATACGTGCTTAGATAAACTTTTTTGGTCAAATATATATTGACATCATGCTCAAATACATTATAATAATGTTTTCCGGCAAAAAGACTTGTGGTTCACAAAAAAAAAAAAAATCGAAATTCGGTACACCTACCCATTTGTAAATATGGGTATCAAATGAATGGAAATTCTTCAGCGATTGAATGTTTGTAGTTATTTTCAGGATTCATATACCCTGGTGACCTATATATCACTTTGAATGGTAACCACACATATGTGTAGGGTATTTATAGTCGGCTTAGACCGACTATAATTTTGATAATCCTAACTATCATAATTACACCTACTTTAAAATTTCCCATGTGATCTAACCTTCCCAACTGGTTTTATATTATTTCTGGTAGATATTTGTGAATATTCACGATTTTTCCTTCACATTCATTTTTTTTTGTATTATCATAAATATTTTTGTTCATCATATTAATATGTTTTATATATTCTGAATGTATTTATACTGTTTATGTTGTAAATATACATACAAAAACTATTATTTGCCTGTTTTTAAAAATTTTACCATTTCTCACTTTACCCCAGGATTTTTCAAGAGGTCAAAATATTAGCGGTTTTAAAAAAAACGTCCAAAAATCAATTAAAATTTTAGTCTGTTAATACAAAAAGTTATATTACGAAACACTCTATTACATTGTCCTAAATAATTTAAAAAATATTTTAATGTGTTTTTTGACGACAAATCAAAATGTTTTTCAATTTACCCCAGTAATCCCTACATTTAAAAAGAATACATTTTCTGTATTAATTGGTATTAAATTGGTCTTCGTTAAACAGTGTATTCGAATAATTAAAACTATGTATATTTTGGTTTGGTTCCCATTTTACGGAATATGTTTCTTCATAGCGAAGGAATTCCCGTAAGACTATTGTTAAAGAGCATGTTAAAATATGGAGTATGTCGTTTTAGGTAGTTTAAAATAAAATACAAATTTTAGAAAAAAACTAAACTTTTATTTTTGAACAAATTTAAACGAATGAAAAATAATTTTATAAATTTTGAAAAAACAAAATTTCTAAAAACAGAATACATAAAAAATTAAAACAAAAATTATACAGTGTTTTCTGCACAGTATGTGCTGATTGCCACAAGTATATTTTTTTTTGTGTTTACCATTTCGTTTATTTATAATTTATAATTTATAATTTATAATTTATAATTTATAATTTATAATTTATAATTTATAATTTATAATTTATAATTTATAATTTATAATTTATAATTTATAATTTATAATTTATAATTTATAATTTATAATTTATAATTTATAATTTATAATTTATAATTTATAATTTATAATTTATAATTTATAATTTATAATTTATAATTTATAATTTATAATTTATAATTTATAATTTATAATTTATAATTTATAATTTATAATTTATAA
This sequence comes from Dryomyza anilis, assembly GCA_951804985.1. NCBI lineage: Eukaryota > Metazoa > Arthropoda > Insecta > Diptera > Dryomyzidae > Dryomyza > Dryomyza anilis. Next base: position 53,277,183 of record OX638135.1, read on the forward strand.
TTTATAATTTATAATTTATAATTTATAATTTATAATTTATAATTTATAATTTATAATTTATAATTTATAATTTATAATTTATAATTTATAATTTATAATTTATAATTTATAATTTATAATTTATAATTTATAATTTATAATTTATAATTTATAATTTATAATTTATAATTTATAATTTATAATTTATAATTTATAATTTATAATTTATAATTTATAATTTATAATTTATAATTTATAATTTATAATTTATAATTTATAATTTATAATTTATAATTTATAATTTATAATTTATAATTTATAATTTATAATTTATAATTTATAATTTATAATTTATAATTTATAATTTATAATTTATAATTTATAATTTATAATTTATAATTTATAATTTATAATTTATAATTTATAATTTATAATTTATAATTTATAATTTATAATTTATAATTTATAATTTATAATTTATAATTTATAATTTATAATTTATAATTTATAATTTATAATTTATAATTTATAATTTATAATTTATAATTTATAATTTATAATTTATAATTTATAATTTATAATTTATAATTTATAATTTATAATTTATAATTTATAATTTATAATTTATAATTTATAATTTATAATTTATAATTTATAATTTATAATTTATAATTTATAATTTATAATTTATAATTTATAATTTATAATTTATAATTTATAATTTATAATTTATAATTTATAATTTATAATTTATAATTTATAATTTATAATTTATAATTTATAATTTATAATTTATAATTTATAATTTATAATTTATAATTTATAATTTATAATTTATAATTTATAATTTATAATTTATAATTTATAATTTATAATTTATAATTTATAATTTATAATTTATAATTTATAATTTATAATTTATAATTTATAATTTATAATTTATAATTTATAATTTATAATTTATAATTTATAATTTATAATTTATAATTTATAATTTATAATTTATAATTTATAATTTATAATTTATAATTTATAATTTATAATTTATAATTTATAATTTATAATTTATAATTTATAATTTATAATTTATAATTTATAATTTATAATTTATAATTTATAATTTATAATTTATAATTTATAATTTATAATTTATAATTTATAATTTATAATTTATAATTTATAATTTATAATTTATAATTTATAATTTATAATTTATAATTTATAATTTATAATTTATAATTTATAATTTATAATTTATAATTTATAATTTATAATTTATAATTTATAATTTATAATTTATAATTTATAATTTATAATTTATAATTTATAATTTATAATTTATAATTTATAATTTATAATTTATAATTTATAATTTATAATTTATAATTTATAATTTATAATTTATAATTTATAATTTATAATTTATAATTTATAATTTATAATTTATAATTTATAATTTATAATTTATAATTTATAATTTATAATTTATAATTTATAATTTATAATTTATAATTTATAATTTATAATTTATAATTTATAATTTATAATTTATAATTTATAATTTATAATTTATAATTTATAATTTATAATTTATAATTTATAATTTATAATTTATAATTTATAATTTATAATTTATAATTTATAATTTATAATTTATAATTTATAATTTATAATTTATAATTTATAATTTATAATTTATAATTTATAATTTATAATTTATAATTTATAATTTATAATTTATAATTTATAATTTATAATTTATAATTTATAATTTATAATTTATAATTTATAATTTATAATTTATAATTTATAATTTATAATTTATAATTTATAATTTATAATTTATAATTTATAATTTATAATTTATAATTTATAATTTATAATTTATAATTTATAATTTATAATTTATAATTTATAATTTATAATTTATAATTTATAATTTATAATTTATAATTTATAATTTATAATTTATAATTTATAATTTATAATTTATAATTTATAATTTATAATTTATAATTTATAATTTATAATTTATAATTTATAATTTATAATTTATAATTTATAATTTATAATTTATAATTTATAATTTATAATTTATAATTTATAATTTATAATTTATAATTTATAATTTATAATTTATAATTTATAATTTATAATTTATAATTTATAATTTATAATTTATAATTTATAATTTATAATTTATAATTTATAATTTATAATTTATAATTTATAATTTATAATTTATAATTTATAATTTATAATTTATAATTTATAATTTATAATTTATAATTTATAATTTATAATTTATAATTTATAATTTATAATTTATAATTTATAATTTATAATTTATAATTTATAATTTATAATTTATAATTTATAATTTATAATTTATAATTTATAATTTATAATTTATAATTTATAATTTATAATTTATAATTTATAATTTATAATTTATAATTTATAATTTATAATTTATAATTTATAATTTATAATTTATAATTTATAATTTATAATTTATAATTTATAATTTATAATTTATAATTTATAATTTATAATTTATAATTTATAATTTATAATTTATAATTTATAATTTATAATTTATAATTTATAATTTATAATTTATAATTTATAATTTATAATTTATAATTTATAATTTATAATTTATAATTTATAATTTATAATTTATAATTTATAATTTATAATTTATAATTTATAATTTATAATTTATAATTTATAATTTATAATTTATAATTTATAATTTATAATTTATAATTTATAATTTATAATTTATAATTTATAATTTATAATTTATAATTTATAATTTATAATTTATAATTTATAATTTATAATTTATAATTTATAATTTATAATTTATAATTTATAATTTATAATTTATAATTTATAATTTATAATTTATAATTTATAATTTATAATTTATAATTTATAATTTATAATTTATAATTTATAATTTATAATTTATAATTTATAATTTATAATTTATAATTTATAATTTATAATTTATAATTTATAATTTATAATTTATAATTTATAATTTATAATTTATAATTTATAATTTATAATTTATAATTTATAATTTATAATTTATAATTTATAATTTATAATTTATAATTTATAATTTATAATTTATAATTTATAATTTATAATTTATAATTTATAATTTATAATTTATAATTTATAATTTATAATTTATAATTTATAATTTATAATTTATAATTTATAATTTATAATTTATAATTTATAATTTATAATTTATAATTTATAATTTATAATTTATAATTTATAATTTATAATTTATAATTTATAATTTATAATTTATAATTTATAATTTATAATTTATAATTTATAATTTATAATTTATAATTTATAATTTATAATTTATAATTTATAATTTATAATTTATAATTTATAATTTATAATTTATAATTTATAATTTATAATTTATAATTTATAATTTATAATTTATAATTTATAATTTATAATTTATAATTTATAATTTATAATTTATAATTTATAATTTATAATTTATAATTTATAATTTATAATTTATAATTTATAATTTATAATTTATAATTTATAATTTATAATTTATAATTTATAATTTATAATTTATAATTTATAATTTATAATTTATAATTTATAATTTATAATTTATAATTTATAATTTATAATTTATAATTTATAATTTATAATTTATAATTTATAATTTATAATTTATAATTTATAATTTATAATTTATAATTTATAATTTATAATTTATAATTTATAATTTATAATTTATAATTTATAATTTATAATTTATAATTTATAATTTATAATTTATAATTTATAATTTATAATTTATAATTTATAATTTATAATTTATAATTTATAATTTATAATTTATAATTTATAATTTATAATTTATAATTTATAATTTATAATTTATAATTTATAATTTATAATTTATAATTTATAATTTATAATTTATTTATTTTATTATTTATTTATTTTATTTATTTTATTTATTTTATTTATTTTATTTATTTTATTTATTTTATTTATTTTATTTATTTTATTTATTTTATTTATTTTATTTATTTTATTTATTTTATTTATTTTATTTATTTTATTTATTTTATTTATTTTATTTATTTTATTTATTTTATTTATTTTATTTATTTTATTTATTTTATTTATTTTATTTATTTTATTTATTTTATTTATTTTATTTATTTTATTTATTTTATTTATTTTATTTATTTTATTTATTTTATTTATTTTATTTATTTTATTTATTTTATTTATTTTATTTATTTTATTTATTTTATTTATTTTATTTATTTTATTTATTTTATTTATTTTATTTATTTTATTTATTTTATTTATTTTATTTATTTTATTTATTTTATTTATTTTATTTATTTTATTTATTTTATTTATTTTATTTATTTTATTTATTTTATTTATTTTATTTATTTTATTTATTTTATTTATTTTATTTATTTTATTTATTTTATTTATTTTATTTATTTTATTTATTTTATTTATTTTATTTATTTTATTTATTTTATTTATTTTATTTATTTTATTTATTTTATTTATTTTATTTATTTTATTTATTTTATTTATTTTATTTATTTTATTTATTTTATTTATTTTATTTATTTTATTTATTTTATTTATTTTATTTATTTTATTTATTTTATTTATTTTATTTATTTTATTTATTTTATTTATTTTATTTATTTTATTTATTTTATTTATTTTATTTATTTTATTTATTTTATTTATTTTATTTATTTTATTTATTTTATTTATTTTATTTATTTTATTTATTTTATTTATTTTATTTATTTTATTTATTTTATTTATTTTATTTATTTTATTTATTTTATTTATTTTATTTATTTTATTTATTTTATTTATTTTATTTATTTTATTTATTTTATTTATTTTATTTATTTTATTTATTTTATTTATTTTATTTATTTTATTTATTTTATTTATTTTATTTATTTTATTTATTTTATTTATTTTATTTATTTTATTTATTTTATTTATTTTATTTATTTTATTTATTTTATTTATTTTATTTATTTTATTTATTTTATTTATTTTATTTATTTTATTTATTTTATTTATTTTATTTATTTTATTTATTTTATTTATTTTATTTATTTTATTTATTTTATTTATTTTATTTATTTTATTTATTTTATTTATTTTATTTATTTTATTTATTTTATTTATTTTATTTATTTTATTTATTTTATTTATTTTATTTATTTTATTTATTTTATTTATTTTATTTATTTTATTTATTTTATTTATTTTATTTATTTTATTTATTTTATTTATTTTATTTATTTTATTTATTTTATTTATTTTATTTATTTTATTTATTTTATTTATTTTATTTATTTTATTTATTTTATTTATTTTATTTATTTTATTTATTTTATTTATTTTATTTATTTTATTTATTTTATTTATTTTATTTATTTTATTTATTTTATTTATTTTATTTATTTTATTTATTTTATTTATTTTATTTATTTTATTTATTTTATTTATTTTATTTATTTTATTTATTTTATTTATTTTATTTATTTTATTTATTTTATTTATTTTATTTATTTTATTTATTTTATTTATTTTATTTATTTTATTTATTTTATTTATTTTATTTATTTTATTTATTTTATTTATTTTATTTATTTTATTTATTTTATTTATTTTATTTATTTTATTTATTTTATTTATTTTATTTATTTTATTTATTTTATTTATTTTATTTATTTTATTTATTTTATTTATTTTATTTATTTTATTTATTTTATTTATTTTATTTATTTTATTTATTTTATTTATTTTATTTATTTTATTTATTTTATTTATTTTATTTATTTTATTTATTTTATTTATTTTATTTATTTTATTTATTTTATTTATTTTATTTATTTTATTTATTTTATTTATTTTATTTATTTTATTTATTTTATTTATTTTATTTATTTTATTTATTTTATTTATTTTATTTATTTTATTTATTTTATTTATTTTATTTATTTTATTTATTTTATTTATTTTATTTATTTTATTTATTTTATTTATTTTATTTATTTTATTTATTTTATTTATTTTATTTATTTTATTTATTTTATTTATTTTATTTATTTTATTTATTTTATTTATTTTATTTATTTTATTTATTTTATTTATTTTATTTATTTTATTTATTTTATTTATTTTATTTATTTTATTTATTTTATTTATTTTATTTATTTTATTTATTTTATTTATTTTATTTATTTTATTTATTTTATTTATTTTATTTATTTTATTTATTTTATTTATTTTATTTATTTTATTTATTTTATTTATTTTATTTATTTTATTTATTTTATTTATTTTATTTATTTTATTTATTTTATTTATTTTATTTATTTTATTTATTTTATTTATTTTATTTATTTTATTTATTTTATTTATTTTATTTATTTTATTTATTTTATTTATTTTATTTATTTTATTTATTTTATTTATTTTATTTATTTTATTTATTTTATTTATTTTATTTATTTTATTTATTTTATTTATTTTATTTATTTTATTTATTTTATTTATTTTATTTATTTTATTTATTTTATTTATTTTATTTATTTTATTTATTTTATTTATTTTATTTATTTTATTTATTTTATTTATTTTATTTATTTTATTTATTTTATTTATTTTATTTATTTTATTTATTTTATTTATTTTATTTATTTTATTTATTTTATTTATTTTATTTATTTTATTTATTTTATTTATTTTATTTATTTTATTTATTTTATTTATTTTATTTATTTTATTTATTTTATTTATTTTATTTATTTTATTTATTTTATTTATTTTATTTATTTTATTTATTTTATTTATTTTATTTATTTTATTTATTTTATTTATTTTATTTATTTTATTTATTTTATTTATTTTATTTATTTTATTTATTTTATTTATTTTATTTATTTTATTTATTTTATTTTGTTTTATTTTCTTTTATTTTATTTATTTTTATTTTATTTTTACCTTATTTTATTTTATTTATTTAATATATATTTCACTTATCGTTATCGTTGTTATCGATGCTCAAAACCACCCATCTCTATTATTATGTGCATCTCTATAAATTGCAACGAAAATATGAATATTATAGAGAATGTGCACCGGTATAAGGAAAAACAGAAGAGCGTAACTACGGCCACTCGTTGGTTTCGTTTTCTACTCTCCCATGAGTAGAAAACTCGCCTTTTCTGCTTATTACACTAATTTTTATTGTTTCTACTTGTTTGACCATGATTTACGGATATGCACCTGGAATTTCCGGACCCTTTATAGGGAAGGTGCCTCTATCCAGCTGGCAGATGTCCTCGAAAAATATAAGGCTGACATTACCGCTATCCAGGAGATGCGATGGACGGGACAGGGCTGCTCGAAACAAGCGTCCTGTTATATCTACTACAGCTGCTATGCGGAGAGACACGAATTTGGATGTGGATTTGTGGTCGGCAAGAGACTCCGCCACCATGCCTCTAGGTTCACGCCCGTGGACGAAAGGCTGGCAACAATCCGCATCAAGGCTAAATATTTCCACATCAGTCTAATTTGTGCTCACGCTCTGACGAACGAGAAAGATGACGAGACAAAAGAGCGCCGTCTTTTCAGGCGTAAAAAGAAAGACGTGAGTGTGTGGAGATTGAGATGTATGAGGACAGGAATGAGGATCAAAAATTCTTCGAGAAAATAAGACGCCTAGTCGGAGGTTCAAAATCCGGAGCCTCTTTTTGTAAAGATGAGAACGGGAATCTAGTTACAGATATCCAGAACACACTGCAGATATGGAGGGCTCACTTCTCTAAACTGCTGACCGGTGATGATGACCGCAATTCCACCGATAGAGTAGTAAACCTGGCCAACCCAGTACTTGATGACGACGTTGAGATTCCGCCACCCGACCATGACGAGATCAGAACAGCCATCGCTCGGCTGAAAAACAACAAAGCCGCAGGTGCTGATGGCCTGCTGAATTGTTTAAGACCGGATGCGAAGAGCTAATAGAAAGCATGCATGAGATCGTAAGCAGAATATGGTCGGATGAAAGCATGTCAAGTGACTAAAACCTTAAGTAATGGAATCCTTAAGTAATGGGATCCCACTATTTGCTCCAACTACAGTGGGATCCGCTAACTCAATACCGCATACAAGGTTCTATCGAGCGAATTATGTGAAAGACTGAAGACCATTGTCAACAGACTGATTGGACTTTATCAGTGCGGCTTCAGACCTGGAAAGTCCACCATAGACCAGATTTTCACATTGCGCCTAATCCAGGAAAAACCCTAGAAAAACAGATCGACATCTACCACCTATTAGTCGACTATAAAGCTGCCTTCGACACTCCAATAAGGGAACGATTATACGACGCAATGTCTGAGTTCGGTATACCTGCGAAACTTATAAGGCTTTGCAGGATGAGGCAGGATAAGGCTTTGCAGGATGGCCCTGAGCAACGTGTGTTGCTCAGGGCCATTTCATACCGAACTAGGGTTAAGATAAAGTCGCACGATGGGGAGTCGTGCGACTTTTTTTAACACGAGCAGTCAGCGCAGCATTCTCCAGATTGGAGAAAGAGTTGCGTCGAATGGGTCTAGCTGCGAACGAGGACAAGATGAAGTTCCTTGTGTCAACAAGCAAAAAAAGAGTCCGTGTGTCTTGGACAAAAATCTGATTTTGACATCCACAAGTTCGACATTGTGAAGGACTTCGTCTTTCTGGGATCCAGCGTAAACAGCAACAACGACGTCAGTCTGGAGATCAAACGGAGTATAACTCTTGCCAAACAGTAACAGTGGATTGGCTAGACACACGAAACAGCTGGTATCCTAAAACTACAGAAATTCTCGTCTCTCTTCGCTGCAAGTTGCAAATTGGTTTCTGTAGGAAGAGAGTAGAAATAATGTGTATATTCTCTGTCTCTCAGGCTCTGGTTGCGTTAAAAATACTGGGACTCATCTTGGTCGCTACACTCCAGCGAGTAAATCCCAACGAGTTCGGATGAGACCTCTTATAATATCTATACTCTCTGACCAGAGTTGCTATCACCCAACTGCCAAATATGGCTAAAATTTCTTAAAAAATGGTTAAAAATGGCTAAATTTTATTTTATTTAATACAAATCACAAGATTAGAAACTCTTCGGTCAAGTGCCTCATTATACCCTACACCTATGAGGTACAGGGTATATTAACTTTGTGCATATATTGTAACGCCCCTTAGGAGGCGTGTCCGGTATGGAAAAGTATATATATTCTTGATCAGCATCACTACCCGAGTCCGTTTAGCCATGTCCGTCTGTCTGTCAGTCTGTCCGTCTTGCTGTCTTGCTGTCCGAATACAGAATAACTTGAGAAATACTGAAATACAGAATGCGATGAAATTTCGTCTCAATATATTTTAGCCAAAAGTAGGAACTGAGTTTGAAAATGAGCAAAATCGGTCAACGGACACGCCCACCTCCCATAAAAGTGACTTTTATATAACTCTTTCGAAACTAATATTTCGAAAAGTATTCAAGGTATAGTTATAAAATTTACAACGTATTGTTAGAATTTACCTAAAAATATGTGGTCTAAAAATGGGCGTGATCCGCCCACTTTTTTTTTTTCATTATATCCCGGGTTTTCATAGTAAAAATTTGATCCGTAAATTATTAAAATCAAATCTATGAAAAATTAGCCTTTCAAAATTTTAAATATAGGCGTGGTCCGCCCAATTATATTTTTCAATTTTTTATTAGTTGTTTATACTTTAATATAATTTTTTTAATTTATGGGGATATAAGACGTAAATTTCTGATATATGAATAATATTCTGAGGTTCAGCATAATTAAAAATTTAAAATTAAGGTATACAATTAAATATTCCTCATTAATATCTCCACCAAATGTGTAGGGTATTCCATAGTCGGGCCCGACCGACTATAAAAATCCGCCCCATGTGACCGAACTTACCCATGTGACCTAACTTTCCCAACTCGTTTTTTGAATAATTTTGCAGATTGGGCACTTAAATAATCCCATTTAAGTATACTGAAATACTTTAATACTCATTTGTTAATGTTCATTTGTTGATCTTTTTACGCATTTTCAGTAAAAACATTTTGATTTACTAAAAAAGGGACATTTTGAACCTACTCATTCTACAGTGATATCATGTTTGAAAAGGACACAGTTTGTTCTACTGAAAACATTCAGTCTTTTTGTCCAATTAGTGTGAAAAACAGTTTATTTCTTTAATCTATTTTACAACTCACAAAAAATACCTTTTAACAACGGTTTTTTACCTCTTTGTACTTTTACATACTACGAACCAGTCTTTTTTTCAATATTTGTTCTATTAATAAATGATATTAATTTTTTTTTCGTTTAACAAAAAATATATATTTTAATTAAGTTTTAATTGAGTATTTAACTAAGTATGAATTGTGTATTTTTGAATATTCGCCACATGCAAATTTAAATCTAATAAAAAAATAGCTGAAATGGATAAATTTCCGGCTAATAGTATTTTCAGAATTTAATGGCTTAAAAATTTCAAAAATGGCTGCTTTGCCAACACTGTCTCTGACAGATGTTTGCAAAATTTCATAATTTGTTTTGGTCAAACATTCGTTTACATATAAGAGGCACGCCCACCTCCCATAGTAACGGACTGTTGCATTTACCATTAGTTAGGAATTTAATGAGAATAACAATGGAAATAAATATATTAATATTGATTTTAAAATAAATATTAATACATATAGAAAAAATGTAAGATATTGGACAATATATACGACCACAACCCATAGTAATTCCATGTGTTAGTATGGACAAAAAAAAGCTCTTATACGTGACAGTTAAAATTTTATACAAATATTATCCTTTGTTTCAATTTTTATAATTTAGGAGGTTAGAAGTTATGGCATTTTTAAAGTTTTGATTATGTGGGAGGTTCCCTTTTTTAAATCACACCCATATTCTACATGACGATTAGAATGTTAAATAAGATCTCATACGATTTTTATAACTACTACTTTTAAAAGACAGAAGTTTTAGCATTATAAAAGTTATGTTTTTATGAGCACGCCCTTTCGTCCAATCCCACAAAATAAACAACCACAGTATACACCACTGAGCCAAATTTCATAACTTTGCCTATCTTAAACATTCAGATATTTCGAATTAAATTTTCAGTTTTGGCACACCCATTTGTGTACCTTAGGGTGTGAATTTCAAAAAAATCCGTTCTTAATGCACCAAGAAGTCGGAAGATAAGCACCTTGTCCAAATTTCATGATCATAGGCCACGTTGTCAAGTCCGGCAGTTCCTACATGGACTGTTATTGAATGCATCGGTACCTCAACTTTCAATTTACAAAATAACTTAATATTAATAGTATATTAAAATTAGAGTGTTATGCATGCATCCATAGATTTCAAACATGCAACATTAGATTTCCTGACCTTCCTAGTTATGATACTTTCAATAGCAAAGAGTTTTTTTCTTAACGAAATTTTTTTTCAAGTTTTACCTATTGCTTGCCCATATTAATGTTAATACTGACCACAATCCAACGTGGCCCATCGAAGGTGTTCACTAACATGACCCAAATTTGTATTTGAGACTATCGTTTTCATCGTCAGAACATCATTTTTGCTGCGCAACAAATTACGCACAACGCTCCGCACCCTAATTTTTATTTTTAATTAAAAAAAAAGTATAAATCAAAAATAATCGTTATTCTTGAGCAAAAAAAAATAAAAAATAATTTTTAATTTTTATTTTTGAATTTGATTTTTCTGAGCAAAATTTTAAAAATCAAAAATTATCGTTATTACTGAACAAAAAAAAGTTTTACTCAAAAATAATTTTTAATTTTGATTCAATTTTTTTACTCGTAACTATTACAGTCCCTGGAATTTTTAAATTATGGGGATATAAGACGTAAATTTCTGATATATGAATAATATTCTGAGGGTGGGGGGGTTCAGCATAATTAAGAACTTTTAAATTAAGGTATACAATTAAATATCCCACATTAATATCCCCACCAAAGATTTAGGGTATTTTATAGCCGGGCCCGTCCCTACCGCGGTTGCCACTCTTGGTAACTTACAACCAAAATTGGTAACTTTTTGTCAGCTTGGTAACTTGGTAACTTTTTAATCATTTTGGTAACTTTTCGATATTACAATAATAAATTAAATATTAAAATATATATATACATATGTTTAATTTTCGTATTCTTATTGAATCGAAAAATTAGAGAAATATCTTTGTTATTATATGAAATGAAAATAGAAATATATATATTTATATATTGTTAGGAAAATTCAGTCTACGGAAAACTGTTCTACGAGTTCGTATCGCTGGATTGTGTACAAAATAAAAACACTCTTATGTTTGGTTTAAATTATCACAATTTACTATAAACAACTTTACTAATAACAAATTCTAACAACTGCTGCATGTCCACAATTTAACTTGACAATTATCACAATTATGACAATTCTAACACATTGTTTGGTGCGCTGAATTGTCTTGCTTCTCATTTATTATTGTTGAATGCTTGCACAGTGGGGCAAATTACCTCTTTTCGTCCCGAACAGATGTTAATCCTCTCTCTCTATATACGGCACCAACCTTTCTAAATGTACTACTTTCATTTTTCGTCTGACGCCTGTAGTATTCTGAATCCGATACACAATGTCATTTATCCTTTTAATTATCCTGTACGGTCCTTCCCGGTGTGTTTGTAATTTTGGATTTGTCAATTTCACTCGTGGCGGGCTACAAAGCATGACCAGATCTCCTTCCTTAAATCCCTCAGAGTCATATCGGGACTTCATCTTATCACTTGCAATTTGTATACTCTGCCTTAAAGACTGAAGCAACTCGTCTTGGTCTTCACTTTTTCTTGCCCAAAACACTTTTTGAAATCGGATTTTTCACATCCATGGCAGTACGTTCGCAATGTCCTCCTATGTTGTATTGATTCGCAACTCCTGACGGCTGTTCTTTTTGCGGATACACATTGCTTACATCTGTGAATCCAGTAGGCGGCTGACTTCTGATATCCGACCCAATAGAAATGCTTCCTGACTTCTTCAATCGTTTTAGTAATGCTCAAGTGACATACATTGGTTCCACAATGGCATTAGAGAATTTGATTGTTGATTGTTTTTGACTTGGGAACAACAATCAAATTTCGTGCAGATCTGCCATTTTCACTTTCCCACACACGGTACAAACAACCGTTTTGTAGCTTCAGGCTTTGCCACTGCGCCCAGTAAGCCCTGCTTATTGGACTGTTGGATGCTAACTCTTTCCATAATGGATTTCTTTGTTGTTCCTTGAACGTCCGAATTTTTCCGATGTCGGGGTCCATCTTTTGATCATTTCGTATTTGCTCTAGACTTCATTGATCATCTGGCACGACACCCAATGAACAAATGTGAATTATGTTCGTTTTTTCATCTTCTCTCCGGCATTCTCCGGATTCCATTGTACACACTCGTGCCGACACAGTGCCTGAATTTCCAAGATGGCAACTGGTGTTATTCGGACTATCCTCAGATCTCTTTTCTGGTTTATATCTCTTTGGTGGTTGCACAATTACACATTTACGTTTTTCATGACTGTCGCGTGCCATATGCCCATATTTTCCGCAATTGTAGCATTTACCTTTCAATTGTGTGTTTCCGTTGGCAACATAATGTTCGGATTCAACGCTGGCTTTGGACGCTCTACTTACTCCTTAACATAAATTTTCTCTCTCCTCATCTTGTACACGCGTCGCTGGTCGGCACAATGTAGACGCTATCTCCTGCGTAAGCGTTGTGGTGACCGTTTCCATAAATGTCACCTTTGGGTTAGTCATTGTTGCCTGTGTTGTCTCAGGAATGCATTTATCTTGCACATTTCCAAGAAATCACAGGCTGAATCGGAATACGCCAAATGTGCAAGTCTCTCAATTTTTCTTGAAGCTGTTGTTGTATTGCTCCGAGCAACTGGCTCATATCAAAACTTTGGGACTGTAATTTTTGCTCCGTGTCCACACTTTTCGATGACGCTGTTGCAGCTACCACTTCAAACTCGTGCTCTGCGAGGTCAATGCCTTGGTTCTCTAATTCTTCCATTAGACGCTTTTGTAGCTCTACTTTCGTACCAACAGTTGGAAGATTATGAATCGCCAGCTCCTTCTTTAGCTGGTCGACTTTAAGTTTTCTACGGAAAACTGTTCTACGAGTTCGTATCGCTGGATTGTGTACAAAATAAAAACACTCTTATGTTTGGTTTAAATTATCACAATTAACTTTATTAATTCACATTAATAAACAACTTTACTAATAACAAATTCTAACAACTGCTGCATGTCCACAATTTAACTTGACAATTATCACACGAGATGCCCTCGACCACTTTACAATCACTACTGAAGTGAAGTACTCAGATGCGGCTCCTTTATATACTGCATGCATCAGATCGACACGTTTCGACAAGCTTCGACTTGTTTCGAGAACCTTATACTCGTTTCGTGAATGACGCATGCTATTGGCATCTCATTCGCACTCATGTGTTTTAATGCGCTGATCTTCCATATCTTTCTCGCACATTGCCCAGTACGCTGAATGATCTTCCGTCTCTTTCTAACACATTGCTTGGTGCGCTGAATTGTCTTGCGTCTCATTTATTATTGTTGAATGCTTGCACAGTGGGGCAAATTTCATTTCGTAACAATATATATATATATATATATAAATATATTTTGTAAATGAATGGCGCCACTATCCTACGAAGCAAACAAATTATTGTTATGGGTAGTACAATCATAAAATGTAAAAAAACAACCTTATCCCCCTCATGTATCTTTTTACTCAACGTTTCGTTTGAGTACGTATGGGAAAAAATGAGCAAAAACGTTCGCATGGAAGGTTTTTAAATCTCACGTCTACACTAATAAAAATAGATATCTGGAAATTAGATATCTGGAAATTAGATCTGGAATACTCAATTTTTTTTATTACTGGTACCTGCATCGATACTCTTTATTTAAAAAGTATCTTCATTCAATATTTTGTAAAATATTTATGATGCGTAGAAATTAAATAATGCTTGCTCTTTTATTTTAATATAAACTTGGTCATCAACATTGTACATGTATAAAAAACATATAAGTTGACTTTTTTTTTCGAAATTCCAAACTTATTAAATATTGTTATGTTTTAAAAAAACACACTTTTCATTTAGATGTAATTTCGAAAGGGGTTATTTTGGGCAATAAAGTGTTCAAATTGTTATTGTCTACAGAATTTAACGTAGTATTTCATTCTGGTTTTTATTATTTTTTCTACATCAGTTTATAATTATAAAATTATTATAAAGTTTTCGAACTCGAATTTCAGAGAAAAGACAATTTTCATTAGGCTCATTTTTTTCAAAATTAGTTGAATTTCTAAATACATTACTGGAATTTGTAGAGGTGTTCCTCCATATAAGAAAAACACTTTTTTCTATAAAATTTTGTATCAAAGTTTTTAAGGTGGGATTAACATAAGGACTATTTGTGAGCGATTTACATATTATTCAAAACTACGTTTGACCATTTCTAATAGATGTGAGATATCAATTTTATTTTAATTATTGTTCCAAATTTCTTTATAGGTTTATTACAGCAAATTTTTTAGTAACATTTTTAAACTTTACTTTTTCAATTTAAATCACTTTTAATTCAGTAACAAATAGAAGGGGTAGTTTATTATCTTCAAATGGCGAGAATTTGAAGAAAATTTTAAATGCGGATGGCTGTAAATTTTTTAATTCTATGTACATTTTTATTTGACATTAAAACGATATTTAGATGCAGTTAGATGCAGCAAAATTTATGACCATTGTTTTCACAAAGTATCCAGTAATTCACAAAAAGTCACTTGACGTGACTTATAAAAGTTGCATTCCACTGAACAAAAATTAAATATTTGATAATAATACAAATTCAAATTCGCAGATCTATCGAAATTGATTTTCTTATTAATATGTAATATACTATTATGAAGATATGGATGTTCTTCTTACGTCGTATAAATTTGGTTTCATTTTAATTTGAAATATATATCGTTTATACACATTTTTGCACAACATCTAATTCGTTGTTTTAAAATTTTGATTATTTTCTGAAAAACACTTCTCTTTGGGCGGACACAGAATGGTAATAGTAATTTACATAAAAAAACTAATTTTTATCCCTCAACTTATCTACAATATGAAAACTAAAGAAAAAAAAGGAATTCCCGTAAGTTACCTTATGAGGGCAATGCGCGCATTTTTGTCGATTTTTTCCCAACGTGCGACTTTGAAATGAATTGTAGCCGATATAGTTGTCACCGGGAAATACCTGATCGGAGGTAAATCAGTATATTCAAATATATTGAATTAAATTTTATATGTAATATTGAGTTGTGTTATTTGTTGAAAATGTTTAAAATCTGTTTTTAAAACTCATTTATACGTCGCAATGTCTTAGTTCGGTATACCTGCGAAACTTATAAGGCTTTGGAGGATGACCCTGAGCAACACACTTTGCTCAGTGAGAATAAGGAAAAGACCTCTCCGAGCCATTTCATACCGAACGAGGTTTAAGATAAGGTCGCACGATTAAGATAAAGTCGCACGATAGGGAGTCGTGCGACTTTTTTTAACACGAGCAGTCAGCGCAGCATTCTCCAGATTGGAGAAAGAGTTGCGTCGAATGGGTCTAGCTGTGAACGAGGACAAGACGAAGTTCCTTGTGTCAACAAGCAAAAAAGAGTCCGTGTGTCTTGGACAAAAATCTGATTTTGACATCCACAAGTTCGACATTGTGAAGGACTTCGTCTTTCTGGGAGCCAGCGTAAACAGCAACAACGACGTCAGTCTGGAGATCAAACGGAGTATAACTCTTGCCAACAGGTGTTACTTTCGGCTCAGTAGGAAATTGAAGGTGCTTGAAATGTAATAATTGTAATTTTTGTACTTCTTTTAATTAGTAGTTTATAATAATTAGTAAATTTCTTCACTCAAAATTTTGTCCCGATTGAAAATATCGCCAAAAACTCATCAAACGACGTTTGGCAAAAAACAAAATATGTGAAACGAAATGCAGAATCAGAAAATATCCAAATGTAGCAACAAAATAATAACAAGAACAGAAGAACGAACAACATTAAATGCAGAAACCTGCAGAAACAGTAACAGTGGGTTGGCTAGACACACGAAACAGCTGGTATCCTAAAACTACAGAAATTCTCGTCTCTCTTCGCTGCAAGTTGCAAATTGGTTTCTGTAGGAAGAGAGTAGAAATAATGTGTATATTCTCTGTCTCTCAGGCCCTGGTTGCGTTAAAAATACTGGGACTCATCTTGGTCGCTACATTCCAGCGAGTAAATCCCAACGAGTTCGGATGAGACCTCTTATAATATCTATACTTTCTGACCAGAGTTGCTATCACCCAACTGCCAAATATGGCTAAAATTTCTCAAAAAATGGTTAAAAATGGCAAAATTTTATTTTATTTAATACAAAACACCAGATTAGAAACTCTTCGGTCAAGTGCCTCATTTTTTGAATAATTTTGCAGATATACTGAAATACTTTAATACTCATTTGTTAATGTTCATTTGTTGATCTTTTTACGCATTTTCAGTAAAAACATTTTGATTTACTAAAAAAGGGACATTTTGAACCTACTCATTCTACAGTGATATCATGTTTGAAAAGGACACAGTTTGTTCTACTGAAAACATTCAGTCTTTTTGTCCAATTAGTGTGAAAAACAGTTAATTTCTTTAATGTATTTTACAACTCACAAAAAATACCTTTTAACAACGGTTTTTTACCTCTTTGTACTTTTACATACTACGAACCAGTCTGTTTTTTCAATATTTGTTATATTAATATTCGATATTAATTTTTTTTTCGTTTAACAAAAAGTATATATTTTAATTATGTTTTAATTGAGTATTTAACTAAGTATGATTTGTGTATTTTTGAATATGGCTAAATTTCCGGCTAATAGTATTTTCAGAATTTAATGGCTTAAAAAATTCAAAAATGGCTGCTTTGGCAACACTGTCTCTGACAGATGTTTGCAAAATGTTATAATATGTGTTGGTCAAACATTCGTTTACATATAAGAGGCACGCCCACCTCCCATAGTAACGGACTGTTGCATTTACCATTAGTTAGGAAATTAATGAGAATAACAATGAAAATAAATATATTAATATTGATTTAAAATAAATATTAATACATATAGAAAAAATGTAAGATATTGGACAATAGATACGACCACAACCCATATTTTATATTTTATATTTTATATTTTATATTTTATATTTTATATTTTATATTTTATATTTTATATTTTATATTTTATATTTTATATTTTATATTTTATATTTTATATTTTATATTTTATATTTTATATTTTATATTTTATATTTTATATTTTATATTTTATATTTTATATTTTATATTTTATATTTTATATTTTATATTTTATATTTTATATTTTATATTTTATATTTTATATTTTATATTTTATATTTTATATTTTATATTTTATATTTTATATTTTATATTTTATATTTTATATTTTATATTTTATATTTTATATTTTATATTTTATATTTTATATTTTATATTTTATATTTTATATTTTATATTTTATATTTTATATTTTATATTTTATATTTTATATTTTATATTTTATATTTTATATTTTATATTTTATATTTTATATTTTATATTTTATATTTTATATTTTATATTTTATATTTTATATTTTATATTTTATATTTTATATTTTATATTTTATATTTTATATTTTATATTTTATATTTTATATTTTATATTTTATATTTTATATTTTATATTTTATATTTTATATTTTATATTTTATATTTTATATTTTATATTTTATATTTTATATTTTATATTTTATATTTTATATTTTATATTTTATATTTTATATTTTATATTTTATATTTTATATTTTATATTTTATATTTTATATTTTATATTTTATATTTTATATTTTATATTTTATATTTTATATTTTATATTTTATATTTTATATTTTATATTTTATATTTTATATTTTATATTTTATATTTTATATTTTATATTTTATATTTTATATTTTATATTTTATATTTTATATTTTATATTTTATATTTTATATTTTATATTTTATATTTTATATTTTATATTTTATATTTTATATTTTATATTTTATATTTTATATTTTATATTTTATATTTTATATTTTATATTTTATATTTTATATTTTATATTTTATATTTTATATAATTTGTTACTGAGCATGTATTTTATAAAATAACAAAAAAAAAATTTAAATATAAAAAAAACAAATTTTTCATACAAAATTTTCAACATTCTACAACATTTGTATACATAACTTCTGAACCCATGATTTTACCACTTTATTTCAAATCTTAAATAATAGATAAAAAGTCAACCTTCAACATATATTCGTTTAAAAATTTTAAAAAGGTTGCTTTTTGGGATATGTTCTTTGGAAATATACTTTGTTTAAAACTGACCACTATTGAAGAAACATGGTATGGATATTGTATGGATCTTTTTGGCAATTATAATATCTTTAAAAAGAGACCTTTGTGTTTTATTTGAATTCACTATAGCTTAAGTTACGTTCAATTGATTTGCACCACCTTTATGATTTTTATACAGTTTTTTCAAATTGTAACCACCAAATTTCTGAAACCACCAAATTTTTGAATACCATTGGGGAAGCTGAAAATTCTCCAATATCTTCAATTTATGTTGTTTCACTATACTTCCAAATTTCATCAAATTCTGAGATGGTGCCGCCAATCACTTGGTTGATTTGATATGGAATGTCTCATATATATTATTATTATTTTTTTTTTTGATAATTTTTTTAATACATTTTTGTCATTGATATTTTTAGTTTCGAAATTTTAAATTCCCAATAATCGCAATCTTTAAAATACTGAAACAATATTTTTTCAACTATTAAGGGGCATGTCAAATTTGCAGGTCTTACATTATGTAAAAATATATCCATTCAAACAATGTTAAAGGAATTTATCTAGATCTAGAAATCGTATTTAATAGATAGCGTTTATTAGAAGCCAAATTATGATCTTTAACATGATTGGAATATAGTGGTATGTTCCAGTTTTCGATCGAATCCGATTTTACCGGCAAAATTCTAAACATACGATTTTGAATTTATTATTTTCCAAACGAATTGAAAGCGTTGAAGTCAAAGCATGCTGTTTAAATTCATTTCAAAAATTATTAATTGTACTAAGATATTGAATCTAAAAGTAAAAACGTTTATTTTAAAAAATTCGTACACACAAAAAAAAAATTTCACCAACTACCAGATTTCATCATATTGATGATTTCATTCATTGAACTAAAATCGTAATTTTTCAGGGTTTTTTATTTTTAATATTTTTTATATCAATAAATTTCAAACAAAAATTGGTCACCATTTACACATTGACGTATTTATAATTCTTATAGGATTTATGATATTAAAATTAATATGGTTTGAAGAACACAATTCATCAATTCACATTTTCATTAATAAGATGAAATGGAGGCTTCGAATAATTAGGAATTATATATTATAAATCATTTAAGCATAATAAATACATAAAAGTGTAAATGGAGATAAATTATTATCATGTATTTGAGCATGATGTCAATATATATTTGACCAAAAAAGTTTACCTAAGCACGTATACATAAAAATTGATCTTTATATGTACATTTTATATGAGGTATTTGAACATAAGTGGTCGGATCATAGGACACAATGGATCGATCTCGCCAATACAGCGTAGGTATATTAGTAATCTAAGTTATAAGTTTCATTTATCTAGCTCTTCAATTTTAAAAGAAGAAGGGATTTCAACAGACGGACAGACAGACAGACAGACAGACAGACAGACGGACAGACGGACGGACATCGACTCAGGAGGTCATGCTGATCAAGAATATAAATACTTTTCCATACCGAAGATGCTTCCTTCTGGGTGTTACAAACTGCGTACCAAACTGAATATACCCTTTCACTCTTAGTGTAGGGTATAAAAACTAAACCGCAGTGTACTTTCCTTTAAATGTTGTATTACTTATGTAATAAGTGCATTAAGCATATTTTTTTTTAGTTATTAAAAAAAAATATATTCTCTGTTCGGGTGGTGAACAAAGTGTCTCGGATTAAAGACAATTGAAATTTCTTTCACTTTATTGGGTCTGACGAAAGACAAAGAATTTACCTTTACTTTGTGAATTAGGTGTTGAGTGGGTGATGTGGACATCCGTGTTCCTCTTCTGCAGAAGTGCCGTGAGTGGCGGTAGTGAGTTGTTGATTGTGTTTGAGTTTATTTGTTTATTAATGTTTAATTGTATGCGATTGACCGACGGGTTTTTATGTGTTTATTATTTGTCACGGTTGCGGGTGAAATTAGTATTTTAACTTTAAATGTCCGGAGACGAGTGGGTGTCGGGCGCTCGGTTATATGTAAACGTAACGAGTGAAGTGTTATTTGCGGCGAACATTGACAGAGCCGACAGTCGATCGGTTCGCCGCAGTAATCGATAAATAATCGATTGTGTGGATATGACGGACGGAGATGTACAAACATAACGAGTTTACGTTTGTACGTAAACATTCCGCCCGCCTTGCAGTGTCTGCAATACTTCATTTTTTAAATTCATTTTTTTTATTATTAGGATCTAGAGTAGTTTTTTAAGGAGAGCTCCTTGAGTTGGGGGCTCAGAGACTACA
The DNA here is from genome assembly GCA_951804985.1 of Dryomyza anilis. Classification (NCBI taxonomy): domain Eukaryota; kingdom Metazoa; phylum Arthropoda; class Insecta; order Diptera; family Dryomyzidae; genus Dryomyza; species Dryomyza anilis. The sequence goes on from OX638135.1 coordinate 53,299,096, forward strand.
TGGACCAGAGAGTGTCCAGCCGAACGCAGTGCTCTGAGCCACTGTATATCCACTTTCGCAGTTAAACACTCCCGAATTCAATATTTGCGAATAAACATCCGCACCCAATTCTATAAAAACTGGGTCGGAAGCCGTAACATTTGCGTCGGCGAGCATCATGTGAGTAAATCGGCTCAAAAAGGCTTCTTCAACGTCACGCTCGTAAGGTTTCCTAGACAACTCGGTTGACACTAGTGCGTTAATGTCGCATCTAAATGGGTCGTCAAACAGAGGACCCACTACCACCTTACAAATTTTCAAATTATCTAGGCGACTCGTTCTCAGCTTCAGCTGAGCGATGATGGTGACATTTCTTGTCGGGTTCACCAACGCCCGTACCAAATGGCCATTTATGCCATGGTACACTTTGATAGTAGCTGTGGGTATGAGGGTCTGCCTTAAAAACATGCTTGGGTTAGCAATGGGTCTATGGGTTGTGGAATTGCCAGTGTTTGCAGCGGGTCGTATGTTGCTCGCACTGCTTGCGTTCGCAACGGGTCGCTTGAGTCCTGCACTGCTTGGGTTCCGGTCGCCTTGATTGAGTCGCGAATGTCCATACAAGCTTGTGTGGTGTTTTTCTTGGCATATATCACACTTCTCTTTGCTGGTGCAACAATCAATAAGATGCCATGGTACACTTTGATAGTGGCTGTGGGTATGAGGGTCTGCCTTAAAAACATGCTTGGGTTAGCAATGGGTCTATGGGTTGTGGAATTGCCAGTGTTCGCAGCGGGTCGTATGTTGCTCGCACTGCTTGCGTTCGCAACGGGTCGTTTGAGTCCTGCACTGCTTGGGTTCCGGTCGCCTTGATTGAGTCGCGAATGTCCATACAAGCTTGTGTGGTGCTTTTCTTGGCATATATCACACTTCTCTTTGCTGGTGCAACAATCAATAAGATGCGACCGGGCCAAACAGTTAATTCAGTAATGACACTGCATTAACTGTGGAGAAGTATGATACCACCTCATACTTCTCCACAAGGTTCTTCTCCCTGAACCTGAAGCAGGTGGATAGGCGGCAATTCCACACGCCACATGTTGGATCGAGGGTCGAGTGTGTCGTCCAGTTGAATCGGCTAGAGTGGGCGGAGTTAAGACGGGAAGACTTTTTGTTGCGCCAGCTGGTGTTGTTGTTGCGGTTGCCCTCAGTGCGACTGCCATTGCTCGTGCTGGCATCGTTGTCGTTGGTGTTGTTGCACCGCTTGTTGTTGGGGCGCTTGCTGTTGGCGTGCTTTTTATTGGCACCACTGTTGTTGGGGCGCTTATTATTTGCGCGCTTGGAGTTTGCACCGCTGTTGTTGGCACCGCTGCTGACGCGCTTGTTGTTTGGGGCCATGGCTACTGAAAAATAAGGGTTGGTCAAATTGTATATTACCATGGCGACTTAAGTGGGTATTTATTGGGTGGGTTGGACTACTACTTTTGTAATGGGTCTAGTAGTAGTCCCTTTGGCCGTTCATATATCGACAACTCTGGTTCTTGAGTCTGAACCGAGATACGTTTTTACTACTCGTGTCGAATAATAACGAGATCATTTACTTCTACGCATTTCTGTGGGTTTTTCATTTATATCGTTTATGTAATTCTTTAAGATATTCATCTTTCCATCTGTTACAGAAATGGTGATGTAATATCTTCAGCTTCTGCCAACGATTTACAACATTTAGGGTCGAGTTGCTTAAATCGGGTTCAGCTTGGGTCAATAACGGAGTACCAATTAGAAAGTGTCCTGGGGTCAAAGGAGAAAAATCGAGAGGATTTTCGCTGGAAATGCTTAAGGGTCGTGAATTAAGGCAACCTTCAATTCGTGCAAGCAAAGTCGAAATCCCTTCGAACGTAAATCTTTGACTTGCAGATATCTTTTTTAAATGTTTCTTGAAACTTTTAACGCCGGCTTCACAGAGTCCACCCATGTGTGGAGCTCCGGGTGGATTAAAATGGCACGTTAGTTCTTGATGACTTTGGGTCGCTACTACTTGGGTCTGCAGTGTCTTTATAAAATCTTGCCGATCTTCAGCATTTGTACTGCTCCAACAAAATTAGTTTCGTTGTCCGAAAAAAAACGGGAAAAAGCCGCTAAAAAGGCTTGGGTCGTAAGCCTTTTTAGCGGCTTTTTCTCGTTTTATAAAGACACTGCTGATTTTATAAGATCACTGGCTGGTTCAAGATTAACCGCTTTTGTTGCAAAGCAAACAAATACTCACACATAGTCTTTTGTAATCAAACAGGCTCGCCCGGTGTAATTTTTGATTTCATCGGGTCCTGCGAAATCTACACCTGTGTTTTTGAATGGACGCGTTAGTGTGGTGCGCTCTGGAGGCAATGCAGCCATTATTACACACAAATTTTGCAATTATTGATCGTAGTTTTGATCAAGGTCTTTAGCTTAATAATCCAAAATTAAGCTCGTAGTAGCCTTAAAACTAATTGGTTACCACCGTGTAGGGTCACAATATGGGTCATATGGGGCAAGAGTTTATCAAGTCTACAATGATACGCTAAAATTATTGGGTGGCGTTCATTATATGTAGGGGTCGGTGACTTTACTAATCTACCATGTGCTATTAATAGACCTTTACTGTCTATAAATGGGTTTAGGGTCAATAGTGAACTTTTGGACGAAATTTAGGTTTTATTCGTCAAAGCGATATATTCATCAGAAAAATACATTTTCTGACTCACTACTATGAGTCTTTCTTTTACCATATTAATTTCCCCGGGTACTATTTCAATAGTTGAGTGGGTAATTTGAGTACGACGAGATGGTAAAGAATTTCTCACGAATCTTAGAACGTATGCTAAGACTCTTAATGCTTTTGGAAGTGTGTAAAATCGTTCCTACACATCCTCTTGAGTCATGATCGCAAATGTCTTAATAGGTTTAAGATCAAGGGGCGTGTCGATCGGGTCAGTGGACATTGACCATTCATCTCTTACGCACCTTAGCCAACTTGGACCGTTCCACCAGAGCTCCTTTACTGCCAGTTCTAGCGCAGAACAACCGCGGCTTGCTACGTCCGCTAGGTTTTCGTGTGAATCAATATGTTGCCAATTTTCAACACCAACGCTGTCTGTAATGGTTAAAATGCGGTTGGCTACAAAATTGGTCCAAGCGCAGGGCGGTTTATTGAGCAAGGACAATAGTCGAGTCTGTCCAGAAGTACGAATTGTACTGGGTCATGTCTATTTTAGGTAGAATGGCATCAACCATATTTGCGAGCAAAACAGCACCGCATAGTTCGAGTCGTGGCAGTGAAACTGTTTTGACGGGTGCTACACTTATCTTCGCTGCCAGAAGGGTCGTGACGACAGTACCGTTGGTATCTTGTATGCGAGCATATCGATAGATAACCATCGATAAACGATTGCCAATATAATTGACGCTAACCAACCAGCAGAGTCGGACGTCTTCGCAATAGAAGAAAAAACTTCGCGTTTTGTGTATGCACCCTTTAGTTCGATGAGTGGGACTTGAAAAAAGAAAATATCTTTTTTAGCATTTCATCGAATGCCTAGGGTCTTCGCATTACCTTGACATTGCTCAAATAAATTTAGTTAATCTGTTAGCAGCAAGTGTTCTTGTGGCAGATTTTCCAATATTTCGGGCGCGTTCGCAATCCACTTGCGCACCGAAAATCCTTCTGATTTTAAAGCAGCGATTTGTTCATCTCGAGCATTAATAGCACTTTCAATTTCATGAGTTTCGTAGAATATACGAAGCCTGTGGGTGGGTCTCATGTACGTCTTGCGCTAATTGTTGTAGGGTCCGAATGGCAAGGTAAGGGTCACAGTTAACATCAAATGTAACTGTTTACCACTCATAATCCGCATATTTGACGAAACATTTATTCAATGTCTGCGTTAAAGACAAATTTGAAAAGACACCATTTAATAATTTGCAAAACTAAGTCTTGTTGTAGAACGGGTCCAGTATGCAACGTATCGTTTAGGCTTTTGCCGTTGGCAGTATTGCTGGATGCATTTAATACAACACGCAGTTTGTTGTAACACGATCGGGTTGTGGTGGTAAATAGTAGTGGGTGGGTGTGCAAGATTTAGCTGGCGAATGAGACACTTTTCTCATATCACTTGTGAGGATCTTAAGTACAAGTGCTTGCGTTTTGACTCTGAAATTAGGGTTAATCGGGGAACGCAATGCAATGGGTGGCTGCAATTGTTTGGTTGAGTCATGTTACCTGAGCGCGTACGGCGTTAGTTGGAAGTCCTATCCGCTTCCTCAACTTCTCCGTGATAAAAGTCGCTTCTGATCCAGAGTCGATTAGAGCGCGCGCTAGGAACATTTCACCTTCGTGTTCAATGTTGAGCATTGCTGTTCCTAGAAGAATGCTCTTCATCGCAAAACGTGTCTCTTCGATGTCTTGCGTGGGTCTTTAGTCAGTGGACTGTATAAGGGTCGTGAAAGCTTGCCACTGTGAAGTTGACGGCTTATCAAATTTAGATGCAGCTGCACTTGTGCTTGGGCGGTCTTTCGGGTCTGCTTTCGGGTCTAGCGATGCTAAATGTTAAAGCGAATGATGCTTTTTGCTACAAAACCGACATTTATATCCGCTCTTACAGTCTCTGATGCTGTGAGATACTGCTAAACAATTAAAACAGCACTCAAATCTTTTCACAGCATCGTGTCTATCCTCTACTTTCATGAATCTGGGGCACTCACGAAGAGTGTGCTTACTATTGCATATTCTGCAAATGGCACCATCAACTTCCCATTTTGATGGCTTGACATGGATGGGTCTTGGCTCAACAAATCTGGGTCTTGTCGTTTTTGTTGCAAATGGATTTTCATATAAAATGCGTTCACACGTTTGTCTCACCAAGTTTTGGGTCCAGCATTACTGGAAATCGTCTGTTGACTAGTCTTCGTAGTCGAAGACTTAATGTCGCCAACAGATTCAAGGGTCTTGTCCAAAACAAAACAAAATTCTCTATTCAGGAATTTCTGAACTATTTTTCAAATATCTCTAGCGTGTTTTTGGGGAGACGGGTCGAACACAGATAAACTAGAATTGGACTCCAGTTATCTGTGTTTATATCCAACATTTGCAGGGTCGTCACACAGTTGTTGATTGTCCGTTGTAACTTTTTAATAGAGCTACCAGACTCCGACGTAATTGGCGGCAAATTCAATAGGGTCTTGAGTTGAGCATTTACTTGTATTCTAACAATGTCTCTTGCTTCGCCTCGGGTCTTTTTATTAAGATGGACAAGTTTTTCCACATTGCTTAATCTGGCGTTGTTGATGTAGAGAGCAGAAAACATATCTCTTAAAGTGGGCCAGGTGACGTTGTCACCATCAAAACTATCCGTGTCACACGGAGGTAAATGAATAGAGGGTGCAAATTGAATTGGGGTCGTTTCTTCTCTTACCTTAGGAGTTTCTACCGGTTGCTTCAAGGTCTCCATTATTTCTGAAAGGGAAGAAATACAGCGTATATATGCGTTGTATCCTTTAGTATATTTATTCTTCAGCTTCTTTCGGTCCACATCGGGACTGTCGAGTTCACTTCATATAGTATTATACGAAGTTTGGAAATTATACCACAGAAAAGTAAGCTGCTTTCGATGAAACTCTAACGCATGAGGTACTAAATCTTGGGTAGGGGTCTCGCAAATAGTTTGCTTAAATTCAGTAATATCGTTTCCAAAAGTATATATATTCTTGATCAGCATGATCTCCTGAGTCGATTTAGCGATGTCCGTTTGTTCGTCTGTCTGTCTGTCCTTCTGTCTGTCAGTTGAAATCACGTTTACAGAACAAGTTGAAGAGCTAGAGCAATGAAACTTTAGATTTAGATTACTTATATATCTAAGCTGTCTGAACAAGAAAATTGGCATAATCGTTCTATTGTGACCTGAGAACCGACCACTTATGTTCAAATACCTCAAATAAAATTTACATCTACCAATCAATTTTACTGTATACGTGCTTAGGTAAACTTTTTTGATCAAATATATATTGACATTATGCTCAAATAAATGAACAAATGTTTTCCCACGAAATGACTTGTGGTTCCCAAAAAAAAAAATCGAAATTCGGTACACCTACCCATTTGTAAATATGGGTATCAAATGAAAGAAATTTCTTCAGGGATGGAAAGTTTGTAGTTATTTTCAGGATTCGAATACCCTGGTGACCTATATACCACTTTGAATGGTAACCACATATATGTGTAGGGTATTTATAATCGGCTTGGACCGACTATAATTTTGATAATCCTAACTATCATAATAACACCTACTTTAAAATTTACCATGTGTTCTAACCTTCCCAACTGGTTTATTATTGCGTTTGGTTTAAAAATATTCAACTACTTTGGGACAATCCCAAATATTTCAATAATAAATATTGGGTCTAAATGGCTTAATCTAAAAGATTATCAGGGTCGCAATAGTTTTCCAGAAAATAAATCTGAAAACTTATAAAAAATATATAAATAATTTTTATGTTTGGGTGTGTATGGGTTAACAGCAATCAAAATGATTTCTTCACAATGAAAGAACGATTAAAACGTATTAAATCAATTCGTTTTTAGATAAACTTCTACAAAATTTGAAAAATTTATCTTTGGGTCAAAATGGGTTAACCTTAAAACTTTATTTATTGGTAAATCGGGTCGAAATAAAATTTTATTAAACAGTTTTACGCTTTTGGCTGTGAATTTGATTAAATTCAAAAATATTTCATATGAATTATTATATATTATTTTTTAAAAAATTCTTTAACTTTATTTAAAAAAATTACTAAAAATTATTTTGGTTCCTGATGGGTTAATATTTTAAAAATATTTTTGATAATAAACGGGTCGGGTAATTTTTTATAAATATTTTTCAATAAAAAATTATTAAATAGCAATAAAATTGATTTTTTGGGTCGAAAATTTTTAAAAAAGGTTTTATGTGGGTTAAAAAGGGTTAAAGATTGCTCAACAGGCAATTTCCGAAAATTCGAGAAGATTCTTTGTTTCCCACAGGCAATTTTTAAAATCCCACGAAAACACTTTTTTATAGCACAGCGTGGCAACCCTATATACACTTGTCAGCATCGCTCTTTTCTGTGAGTGTGTTAGTGTTTGTTTATTTGTTTTATGAGCAAATAAAACAAATAAAAACAAACGAGTGCGGCAGCGAGTAATTAGCTGAAAACAAATGAAACAAAAATTTGGCAAATTTGTAATGAAAATATATTAAAATATATGAATGTGAATTTACCTTTCCAGAAGTACCGTGAGTGGCGGTAGTGAGTTGTTATATAAGTATATAAATCAGAATTCATTCGAGGTGGAATAAAACAAAGAGTGGCATTACCTTCTACTAAAAAAGCCCCCCAGACCATAACAGTTTTGCCTCCAAAATTTCTTTTAGATTTTGACACACTGTCATCCCGAATATCATGCCAGTAGCAGCTATAACAGTCTGGGCCATCCAAATTAAATTTCTTCTTATCTGAAAAAATAACTTTGTGCCAGTCGGAAGTCCAGTGCATGCATTTTTTTTAGCAAAATCTAATCGAGCCTCCTTATGGTGTTTTTGGAACGTTAGTTTTCTAGCTGGTTTCTTCCAAGTAATGTTTGGTGTCTTCCGCAAAATATGAGATATATGCTTTTTTGTCACCAGCAAATCTAATTTAAATTTTATTTGTGTAGCATTTTTTTTTTTTGTAGCTTCCCTTCTTATTATATTTGTGAGCTTTTCTTCCCCTTTGTTGGACGTTTTATACCATAAACAGCTCCTTTTTTCAAAAGCTTTTTATTACTTTGTCAGAACGATTAATTTTTCTGATTATTTCATATAACCTTCCTCCTTGAATATGTTGATTTGAATTTTTTCCGCGTTCGTTCAATTTTTTCCACGTTGCATTTTAAAAAAGCTAACCTCACAAATTTACAAAAGTTTTTTTTTCGAAAAAGTTAAAATACAAAATAAATAAAAAATATCTGAAAAATATCAAAAAATGCAACACAAAAAAAACGGAGTAAGCACTTAGTTATTCGATGTTTATAGTTGCGGATATATGAATATTCTCCAAACAACAACTAATTTCATAAAAATGCATTAGTTTATATATGTTAATAAAACTTTCAATAACTACAGTTATATATTTTGTAATAGATGACATGTGTAAATTATTAAGTAGGACGGTTGCAAAAAGGAACGCACCTTTTTTTAAATATCACTCCTTTTTTCAAAAATAGTATGAATAGCAATGCGTCTAAATGAATGTGACTCAGTGTATATAGTTTTAACTAGTATTATTTCAACTAGTATTAATTAACTTTATTTATTCAAATAACAACTTAAAGTATAATCACTTATATGAACTGCAGAATTTCCACAATTAAGCTTAACAATGTTCACTCACTAGACGCACTAGTTCACTATGAAATCACAACTGGAGTGCTGCGCCTCAGATGCGCCGCCCTTATGTACTGCATACATCAGTTCGACATTTTTCGAGACACTTCTACGATTTAGTCAATACTACTACAATTGCATCATATTCGCACTCATGTGTTTTAATCCGCTGATCTTCCATCTCTTAATCGCACATTGTCTAACATATTGCTTAGTACGCTGAATTGTCATGCGTCTCATTTACTTTTATGAAATGGCAAAGTGGAGCAAATTACATCTTTTCGTAACAATATAAATGTTCATACCGCATTTCAAGAAGGTGTTTTGATGGAATCATATTGTCTATAACTTAATTGATCTAAAAGCTTGTTCTATTAGCATTCAAACGAGCCTTTAACAGAATTTCTACCATTTCTAGTTTAAGAGATATTTAAATATGAACAACAAAAATATGAACCACAAAAATAGTCAACGAATATCTGGATACCCTATATCAGTTGCCCAAATTTCATTGAAATCGAAGAAGATGAGTTCTAACCGCTGCACATTGGGAAAAAATCAATTTTAATGGCCAAAATTATAAAAAGTTTTCAGATTATTATTTTTTTTTATTTTTTGTAGTAATGTATTTCTTCTATTTAAATGAGAAAAAATAAAAATGACGAACTTAAAAACTTATATAAAGGCGAAGAATATTGCTGACAGAAAATGTTATAGGGTGGTCGGCTTCAAGATGTAAATACTTTATGGACTGATTCCTTGGATTTTAGCAAGAAGATTGTTAAATATATATAAATTTTTTTTTTTAATTTTATCGGGAAAATCCCTATGGTCCCCATACAAAAAGTAAATTTTTAAAAAATTTAACTTTTTTCAAAAACTCCAATTTTACAAGAGCTAAAAAGGTGCAAAATGGGCAAATCATCATTATTCACAATTAATATATCATTGTTCCCCAGTATTTGAAAATAAAATATCGCGTGTTCACTCGTGTTAATCGTATTCTAATGAAAAATAATTTATCTAAATCGAAATACTTAACTTTAACATGGCCGTATCCATCAGATCCAAATTTAATACGAATTACTTATTAATGAATGCATCTGTTCTTATCTTCAATATCAATGATATGGAATATGTTACAAATTTGTCATTATAAATATATGTGAAATATTTGATATATTTGGCGTGGGGCACAAAAATTTCATTTTTCATGTTTCTTTGGTTAAATAGGAATTATAAGAAAACTACAAACCAAATATAAAAAAATTATATGCATATCTGCTTTATTTATTACCTATCATTAGACGGTAATTTTAAGTCAATGTCATATAGTTGGTTTTTGGCCATAAATTTGGAATTTTTCCCAAGGTGCGCTAGTCGATTTGGTGCGGAATGGCACATAAATTTATAATTCTTATAAAGTTTATGTTATTTAATTTTTAAATAATGCTTACTTAATTTATAAAATATTATTTCGATAAAATATACATTTTTTTATTTTCAAAATAATTTAATTGACAGAATTTATTTATAGAATTTTTCAAAAAATAAAAAAATTTACAAAAAAAAATCAAAACAAAAAATTTTTAAATTTTCCAAAAAAAAATGTTTATCGAAAAATAAAATCCAAAAAAAGTTAATAAAAATTTGTAATTATAAATAAATATTGTTACGATAAGATGTAATTTGCCCCATAGTGAAAGCAATCAACAATAATTAATGAGACGCAAGACAATTCAGCGCACTAAGCATGTGTTAGAAAGAGACGGAAGATCAGTCAGAGCACTGAGGCAGTGTGCGAGAAAGAGATGGAAGATCAGCGCATTAAAACACATAAGTGCGAATGAGATGCCAATAGCATGCGTCATTCACGAAACGAGTAGAAGGTTCTCGAAACAAGTCGAAGCTTGTCGAAACGTGTCGAACTGATGCAGGGAGCCGCATTTGAGGTACAGCACTTCAGTTGTGATTTGATAGTGAACTAGTGCATCTCTTGAGCGAACATTGTAAAGATAAATTGTAGCATTATCGCAGTGGTTATAAGTGATTGTTATTAAGTTGTTATTTCAGTAAAAAAAGTTAATTAATACTAGTTGAAATAATACTAGTTAAAACCAAATATTAGTTTGTTTTTATTTTGTACTCAATCCAGCGATACGAACTCGTAGAATAGTTTTCCGTAGACTGAATTTTTGTAACAATATATTACAAAACATTTTACTAATTTACTGTCTGAACAGAATGAATGCGGCGACATCAACGAATAAGTTCGCAGCTGCGATATATCTAATTATATTATATTCGCAATGTTCAACGACAACCGCTCTGAGCGAACTTCAGTGTTCAATGGAATTTATCTAAACTATTACTTTTTCCTAATTAATGTTGACGTTTGTTTTATAAATTTATAAATTTATGAATTTATAAATATATGTTGAATTTCTATTTTAAAATGGAATTCGACCAAAAACTGATTGAATGATGAATTAAATACAATTTTGTATGGCGTTCAGTGATAATAAGTTCGATACGATCCCAACCAGACATGCCTTACTGAAACTCCAACACAAAGACAATATTATATTTTATGCCCTATAATTTTACTAGTAATAAAAACTAATATTTTTTGCGAGTTGGTTTGCCACCATTTTTATTTGTAGCCGCTACAGCAGGAGTTGAAAAAAGATTTTACTTAAATTATAAACAATTGATAAACACTAAAAGAAAGTATATTGAAAAGACTATTTTTATACACTACACTAAGAGTGAAAGGGTATATTCAGTTTGGTATGCCATTTGTAACACCCTGAAGAAAGCATCTCCGGTATGGAAAAGTATATATATTCTTGATCAGCATGACCTTCTGAGTCGATTTAGCGATGTTCGTCTGTCCTTTTGTCTGTCTGTCTGTTGAAATCACGATTACGGAAAAAGTACAAGAGCTAGAGCAATGAAATTTTAGATTTGGATTACTTATATATCTAAGCTGTCTGAACATCGATCGATCTATTGTGACCTGAGAACCGACCACTTATGTTCAAATACCTCACATAAAATTTGCATCTACAGATCAATTTTACTGTACACGTGCTTAGGTAAACTTTTTTGGCCAAATATATATTGACATCATGCTGAAATACATGAAAATAATGTTTTCCTGCGAAACGAGTTGTGGTTCCCAAACAAAAAAAATCGAAATTCGGTGCACCTACCCATATGTAAATATCGGTATCGAATGAATGGAAATTCTTCAGCGATGGAAAGTTTGTAGTTATTTTCAGGATTCGTATAACCTGGTGACCTGTATACCAATTTGAATGGTAACCACACATGTGTAGTGTAGACCGACTATAATTTTGATAATCCTAACTACCATAATCCTATCCTACTTTAAAATTTCCCATGTGATCTAACCTTCCCAACTGGTTATACATTGCTTATTTATCTATTTATATTATAGATATCATAAAAGTGGAAGGGTCGTCTGCATTAAACAAAAGCATGAAAGGAATCAAAATAACGGCAAACAAAAGTCGTTTTAATAGATAATCTGCGAAGCAAGCATTACAGTCAATGCAATAAAAATGAGCAATATACAATATTGGGTTTTTTGGTTTTATTACCTCAAAATTAAAACAGTTTATGTTACGTAAAACATTTCGTTAATTTTCCAGAAATTTAATCGTCACTAATAGTTCTGCTCCTTTATATGAAACCAACCGCAAACTTTGCCGTTTAAACATATCACTGAACTGATTTTCAACGTCATCTAGACGTTTAGACCTATCACTTCACACTTCCTATGACAACGCCATGTAGCTACATTTGACATATATTTCATCAACATTGATACGGGCCTGTTGTCAGTATCCAGATTTATTGCATTTTTATTTTAAAGCTTGACAAAATTTCTATAAATACTCAATTTGTTCTATTATAACTACAAAACTAGTGTAAAATTTTTAAAAAATCCCATTAAAATTGGTCAATGAAATTATATTATCTCGAAATACCAAAAATTCAGTACATTTTATTCCAATTTGGTACTGTTTTTTCATTAATTTAATACTTATTATAAAAACATAAATATACACTGATGACCTTACGCATTATAAAAATGTGATAAAAAATGAAGAAGTATCGACAACAATTCATTAATTTCGTTCGATCTCTCATCGCCGCTTTCATTCTGTTTAGACACATATGCATGTTGAGCAAGCATTATATAAAAAATAATATATAAGAACTACTTGAGAACTGAAAAGTATGAACGAAAAATGAACGAAAAATATATATTTTGATTGAAATTTTGTTTGATGAACAGCATTATTCAATATGATGTACATATATGTTGTATTTTATTTATTTGTTCATTAATATGAAGAAACGTATTCTTCACATACATATATGTCTTGGCAGAGAGTATATAAACAGAAAAATATTGTTCTTTAAACCATGATTAACTGTATTGAAGAACCATTCATAATATTAATGACTAACGCCATCAATATTATGAATGTTATCATAAATATGAAGAACGCTTGGTAATTGTCGAAAAAGTGTTATTCAATATGATGAACTGTATGTGAAGAATACGTTTCATTATATTAATGAACCAAAATATAAAATACAACATATATGTTCTTCATATTGAAGAACGCTGTTCATTAGAACAAATTTCTAGCAAAAAAAACATTTTTTTCGTTCATTTTTAACTCTTCAATTTTTAAGTAGTAGGGATTTCAACAAACAGGCAGACCGACATCGCTAAATCGACTCAGGAGGTCATGCTGATCAAGAATATATATACTTTTCCGTACCGGAGATGCTTCCTTCTGGGTGTTACAAACGTCGTACCAAACTGAATATACCTTTTTACTCTTAGTATAGGGTATAAAAAGCGCCACAAGGTAAAAAAATTTCGCCCAATCGGCGCTTTATTGCCCAATCTGGTCACACTGCTTTTTGTTAATAAAAAGCTATATATATAAAAAGTTATATTTATAAAAAGTTATATTTATAAAAAATATATTTAAAAAAAATCATTTTTTTTTTCGGAAGAATTTTATTTCCAAAAAAAATATTTTTTTTTTTTTAAATTTAAAAAAATTTTTTTTTTTTACTTTTATTTTTTAAATAAAATTTTTACAACAACTTTTTTTCAAATTTTTTTAATTATTTTTTTGAAAAAATAGTATGAACAAATTCATCAATATGACAATTTATATTCATTGTATTGAATATTTGGTTCATATATATAATGAATGCATTCATTAATATGTCATGTAATGAACGGTGGTATCAATATGATGAATTTGGTAGCTGGTGAAAAAAGTCATAATATTTATAAATAAATTCCTTATATTTGACTTTTAAATAATACTTTATTTTCAAAATATTATATATTTCGAAAATGTATTTTCCAAAACATTTAAAATTTTATTTCCGAGACATTCTATTTGAAGAAAAATAATATTTTTAAAACTTGCTATAGAACGAAAACGTATTATAATCAAAGTAAAGAACCACATACCTATTCGATTTTAAAGAGTGAAGTGAAAATATGGTATTATACGTTTGCAATTTTTATACATGTAGCCAATGTCGTCCATAATTATATTAATTTCTACCAATTTCTACCGATGCACAGTGGGGTATTCGATTTAAAAAGTTACAGTACTTTTTGAGTTATCGCTAAAAATATGCAAATAAAACACCTTCATAAAAACTAGATTAAATTAAAATGGCAGACGAAGGCGGAACCATTCTTATTTCTATTTAAAACTTAATGCATTTGTCTTTCAATTAATACTAAATTTGGAAGGATGTTTTTCTATTGTTTTTTAATCAATATTATTAATTGAATTTATTTGAAGAAAATGTATCCCTTAATAATTTCCGTATAACATTTTATACTATATTAACACGCTTCAACACAAAATAATTGTTTTGTACATAAATAATTCAAAATAGAGTTTAACAAAAAAAACATAATTAAAATCTCTAACTTTGGAGTAAGAATACCACAATTTGGCTTCCGCTTTCATTTAATATATCTGGTCTGCTTGGTCGTAAAGCATAAGTGTAAAATAAAAAAGTGTACTTAATAACTAAATATAAAACAAATTAAAACCAATAAATATAAAAAAATAAGTTTAAAACATAACATTAATCAAACAAGTACAATCAAGACTGGACCGTCAGATTTCATTTCTAAAAAGTAACTAAAAATAGCTAGATATTTTTTAGCGGAAAAATTTTAAATTTTAGTAGCTAAGGTTATGAATACTCAGCTAGATCTAGCGACAAAGTAGCTAAAACGGCAACACTGTATGAGATGTCTGTTTGTATAAGAGGTCCATTGGTATGAGATGTATTGGTATGAGGTGTCTTGGTACCTCAGTGAGCATTTCAGTGAGCATTATTATACAAATATTACCTGGCGTGTAGTATATGTGCGCAGGGTAGTGCCTCCAGAGCATCCGCCTCCAGACCGAAAACCTCGCCACATGCACCACACTTCAGTCCCAAAGCCGCATCTGTTTGACCGGCCAGGCGCGTGTGTGTGTTGTACTGCTCCTCATCGCCCAGCGCACGATAAATAAGAGCCAATCTGCTGCGTATCTTGCGCACCAATAGCTTATGAAAAGTTATATAGAAAACAGCGTCAACAATAGTTGGATTTTTGTGGTAAAAAACATAATTGATGAAGAGAATATTTTGAGTTAGGTCCATACGTATGTGTATAAATAAGAATACACACATGTATCTCCATTAAATGATGCATGTTCATTCATATAGAAACATAATTATTATTACATCCAATCAAAGAATATGTGAATCGGAACATTAATATATTTAAAAGTTTTGGAATGATCTTAATATAAATATGTGTACGATGGATGTCGATTTTGGAACGTTGCAAAAATGTTCCCCCCGGGATTTCCACAAATTAAATCAATATTTTTAAAAGCATTTAAAATACTATCTTAAAAGTATACAAACGTTTTAAAATATAAAATTATTTGGATTAAGTTGAACACAGCTGTATAAATAAAATTATTCGATCCTAGGGTAAAATTTTCTATTGTTAACTGGATCCGATCGAGTAGAAATTTTACCTTATGTCTTATTATTACGCTGTCCAACAAAATATAAATTTTGATCAGATGCAAGAATTTTTGAATTTATTTATAATTAAGTTAAAAAATGTATTACTCTTTATATTTAAAATGCAAATAGGTATTTCAGTGCACAATCATTTTTGTGAAACGAAATCATTCAAATTACGATCGAAAATGCTTTTTAAAACATGCCTAAATATAAAAATTATCGTCACTGAAACATTATTTTAATGGAAATTGTGACTCCGACACACAGTTACAGAAATCTACACTCATTTTGGGGCATTTTGTAGACAAAATTGGATGCATTTCTCACGCTGATTCCGAAAAGGGAATCATTTTTGTTCTGTTTTATATATAGCCCATTTTTTAATTTTCCATTATTTTGGTCTTCTTTTATATATAAAATTCCAACAAAAGAAAATAATGAAAGAATCTTTTCGATTTTAGACGCAGAAGGTGAAAACATATCTTAGCTAGATATAAGTAATAGAAATTAAATTTTTTTCTAAAAATACAAATTTTATTGTGAATAAAATATTAAGTGTAAACAATTTGTAAAAAGTATGTATATACTGTTGTAAATTACGATTAAATAAAGACATTTTTTTTACTTACTTACTTACTTAAATGGACCTTACAACCGTGGGTCGGTTTTGGCCTCTGAGATGAAGCCGCGCCAGTCGGATCTGCTTTGCGCGCGCTGACACCAGTTAGAAATACCAAGCGTTGCCAGGTTGTCCTCAACTTGGTCTTTCCAACGCAGATTTGGACGCTCTCTTCTACGCTGTCCACCTTCGAGTTTCGATTCAAGCACCTTCTTGGCTGGAGTGTTTTCATCCATTCGTTCGACATGACCTAGCCAGCGAAGCCGCTGGATCTTGATGCGCTTGACTATGTCAATGTCGTCGAATAACTCATACAGCTCGTGGTTCATTCTGATTCGATACTCATTAGCAAAGCAGATAGGGCCAAAGATTTTACGAGGAATCTTTCTCTCGAATGCTCCCAGTACTTTCTCATCAGTTGAGGCCAGCGTCCATGTTTCTGCACCATAAAGTAGGACGGGCATGATGAGTGACTTGTAGAGCGTTATTTTTGTACGGCGAGAGAGGGCTCTGCTTGTCAATTGCATACTGAGCCCAAAGTAGCACCTGTTGGCAAGAGTTATTCTCCATTTGATCTCCAGGCTGACGTCGTTGTTGCTGTTTACGTTGGATCCCAGATAGACAATGTCGAACTTGTGGGTGTCAAAATCAGTTTTTTTTCCAAGACGCACGGACTCTTTTTTGCTTGTTGATACAAGGAACTTCGTCTTGTCCTCGTTCACCGCTAGACCCATTCGACGCGACACTTTCTCCAATCTGGAGAATGCTGCACTGAATGCTCGTGTGCTCCTGCCAATGATATCAATATCGTCAACATATGCGAGCAGCATGACAATTTCTTTGACGGAGTTTGGCAGCTCGAACTATTTTCTCCATCAATAAGTTATAAGTGCGACTCTGCAGGGAGTTATCCTGTCTGAACCTCGTTCGGTATGAAATGGCTCGGAGAGGATACTGAACTCAGACATTGCGGCGTATAATCGTTACCTTATCGGAGTGTCAAAGACGGTTTTATAGTCGACTAATAGGTGTTGATCTATTTTTCTAGGGTCTTTTCCTAGATTTCGCTTAGAATGACATGACGGACGAAGGGATTAACCTTGAAAACCGCTAGATCCGCTACGTTAAATTTTATTGAGCACGCGTTCTTGTTATTTTTTCAACCTTGTTGTGAAGGTTGTGAAAGCAGTGGATGCTCAAACACAAAGAACAATTGAAAAAAAAAATTAATATTTTGTATAACATTAAAAACAAATTGTAGGCTATTTTGAGGGATTACAAAATTATATAATTCTCATTCGCCTTCCATTACAGAGTATGCGACAACGAATGGGGGGTCATTACTAGTGCATTACTCTCGAACTTTCCATTACATATTTATTTTGTATGTGAAAGTATGGATGATACCTACTCCAAATTCTCAATTGGTTTGTAATCTACGTGTCATGACCCTTCATTCGTTATTTCCTTATGTACAGAACAAATGTAATGCGGAAATTGGATGGAGATTCGAGGTGACTCGGGATAGAAAATCGTGGAGAGATCATCGACGATATCATGATGACTTTTACCACTGGGCTGCTTGCAAAAACCGATTTACTGTTCTCTTGCAGCGTATCCCAGCAGGAAAAGGTAAATGAAATGAAAAATGCAGGGAAATGAAAAATGCATTACTTTTGTAAACTATGAATTCTTCGCTAATTTGTAACCTAAGTAAATATTGCCTACTCTGTAAAAGCAAAGAGGAGTATAATCGAAATTTTGCATAAATGCATTACCCAGTAATGTACCTAAGTAATGCATCTAGGGCAAACTTTATAAATACATTGCTTAGTAATCTACCCGATAAAGATATCACGTATAATGACAAATAAATAGATTATCTAGTAATGGAACCGAGTAAGGTATCAAGATTAATATTGCTAAAATACATTACTTACTTACTTAAATGGCAATTACAACCGTGGGTCGTTTTTCGTCGCTTAGATGAAGCCACGCCAGTCGATTCTGCTTTGACGCGCGCTGACGTCAGTTAAAAATACCAAGCTTTGCCAGTTTGTCTTCAAATTGGTCTTTCCAACGCAAATTTGGACGCTCGAAGAAGATGTGAACCTTCGAGTTTCGATTCAAGCACCTGCTTGTTTTCATCGTTTCGATCGACATAACCAAGCCAGCGAAGCCGCTGGATCTTGATGCGCTTGACTATGTCAATGTCGTCGAATAACTCTTACAGCTCATGGTTCATCCTGATTCAATACTCGTAAGCAAAGCAGATAGGGCCAAAGATTTTACGGAGAATCTTTCTCTCGAATGCTCCCAGTACTTTCTCATCAGTTGAGGCCAGCGTCCATGTTTCTGCACCATAAAGTAGGACGGGCATGATGAGTGACTTGTAGAGCGTTATTTTTGTCCGTCGAGAGAGGGCTCTACTGCTCAATTGCCTACTGAGCCCAAAGTAGCATCAGTTATCAAGAATTATTTTCCGTTTAATCTCTAGGCTGTCGTCGGTGTTACTGTTGATGCTGGTTCCCAGATACACGAAGTCCTTCACAATGTCGAACTTGCGGGTGTCAAAATCAACTTGTTGACACAATAAACTTCGTCTTGTCCTCGTTGACCGCTAGACCCAATCGACGCGACTTTTTCTCAAATCTGGAGAATGCTGCGCTGACTGCTCGTGTGCTCTTGCCAATGATATCAATATCGTCGGCATATGCGAGCAGCATGACACTTTTGTTGAGGATAGTGCCCCTTTGACGGAGTTCGGCAGCTCGAACTATTTTCTCCATCAATAAGTTATAAAAGTCGCACTATAGGGAGTCACCCTGTCTGAAACCTTGTTTGGTATGAAATGGCTCGGAGAGCTCTTTTTCTATTCTCACTGAGCAACGTGTGTTGCTCAGGGTCATCCTGCAAAGCCTTATAAGTTTCGCCGTTATACCGATCTTAGACATTGCGGCGTATAATCGTTCCCTTATTGGAGTGTCGAAGGCGGCTTTATAGTCGACTAATAGGTGGTAGATGTCGATCTGTTTTTCTAGGGTCTTTTCCTGGATTAGGTGCAATGTGAAAATCTGGTCTATGATGGACTTTCCAGGTCTGAAGCCGCACTGATAAGGTCCAATCAGTCTGTTGAGTAGGTTGATCCCACGGTAGTTGGCGCATATAGTGGGATCACCTTTCTTAAGGATTAAGCAGAGTATACTGAGATTCCAGTAACTTGGCATGCTTTCATCCGACCATATTCTGCGTACGAGCTCGTGCATGCTCTCTATTAGCTATTCGCCTCCGGTCTTAAACAATACAGCAGGCAGGCCATCAGCACCTGCGGCTTTTTTGTTTTTCAGCCGAGCGATGGCTGTTCTGACCTCGTCATGGTCGGGTGGCGGAATCTCAACGTCGTCATCAAGTACTGGGGTTGCCAGGTTTACTTCTCTATCGGTGGAATTGCGGTCATCATCACCGGTCAGCAGTTTAGAGAAGTGATCCCTCCATATCTTCAGTGTGCTCTGGATATCTGTCACTAGATTCCCGTTCTCATCTTTACAAGAAGAGGCTCCGGATTTTGAACCTCCGGCTAGGCGTCTTATTTTCTCGAAGAATTTTCGAGCCTCATTCATGTCCCCATGCATCTCAATCTCCTCACACTCAAGGCTTTCTGCCTCGCTTTTTTTACGCCTGAAAAGACGTCTCTCTTCCCTTTTCTTCTCTTTGTATCGCTCCTTAGTAGCTACTCACAGCAGGGTTGATTTGTACGCAGCGTCTTTCTCTGCAGTGGCCGCGCGACCCTATTGGTCATACCACTGATTCCTCAGGGGGCGTTGGAATCCAAGCACCTCTTCGGCAGCCGTACGCTTATCATCGAGAGGAGGAGTGCTTTTTCTAAGCAGGTGTGAGAGTCGAGTGGAAAAGGCTTGCGTTGTCTTTTCTGATTGCAGCTTTCCGACGTCTAGCTTTCTCTGCGTTTGGTTCCGTACGTTCTTCGCAGCGCTTAAGCGTGTGCGGACCTTGGCTGCTACAAGGGAATGATCTAAGTCCATATATCGTAGATATCGCAGGACGCTTGTTTCGAACCGCCCTGTCTCGTCCATCATTTTTTTTACAAGTTAAATATAAATTTGCAATATTTATAAAATCGGAAAATTTAAACTTAACAATTAAAAATATGTTTTATTTTTTATTGTAAATATAGTTTTTTGTTGTAAATCTTTAAAAATATATGGGCATTTCCACAGGAAAGTCCATCTTGGTCGAAAAATTTAAAGTTGACAAGCAATTCTTTCTGACTTGTATTATTAAAAAAAATACTTAAATTTTATGAAATTAAAGAATCCAAAGCATATTTTAGTTACCATGTTTATAAAACGGACTTCAAAGTTGACTTCATATTTTGGTCACTCATTTTCATTTTTAATAACATTTCCTTTTGAATAGTTTATTCTTTAGGAGCGATGGTACGAGTGTATTTTTTTTCACAAAATAATCCTTAAAATAATAATAAGCTCCAAAAAAATACAAAGACAGTAAATAAAGATCAGTAAACGGTAAATTTTTGATATGCTTTCATTGACAATTTAATGTCTCGTTCGTGACCGCGAAACACCACTACTTCTCATTACTTATGCATTACATGTATAAATGTTTGAAAATTTAAGGTTTTAGTATGCCAAATTAAAAAAATATAAAAAAACTGAATCATGTCAAGCAGAGGTAATTATACCCTACACCTATGAGGTACAGGGTATATTGACTTTGTGCAAATATTGTAACACCCCTTAGGAGGCGTGGCCGGTACGAAAAAGTATACATATTCTTGATCAGCATCACCACCCGAGTCCGTCTGTCTTGCTGTGCGTATACACGATAACTTGAGAAACGCCCACCTCCCATACAAGTCACTTATATATAACACTTTAGGAACCAATAGCTCGAAAAGTATTATATACATACTTATAAAATTTAAAATATATTGTTACAATTCAGCTATAAATATGAGTTCCAAAAATGGGCCCACATTTGTTTTTTTTTTATAATTGTCCGCTTTTTCATAGTGAACATTTTGTTCGCAAATTATTGAAAACAAATTTATGAAATATTAGCTTTAAATCTCCACATATGTTTTAAAAGAATGCGTGATCTGCCCACATTTATTTTTAAAAATTTTTTGAATATTTTTTTTTTTACTTGTATATCAATTTTTTAAATTATTGGAATATACGTTTTAAATTTCTGATATGTAAATAATATTCTGAGTGTTAGAATGTTCAGCATAAAATTTCCACATTAATATCCCCACGAAAGTGTAGGATATTCCATAGTCGGGCCCGACCGACTATAAAAGTCCGTCCCATGTGACCGAACTAACCCATGTGACTGAACTTACCCATATGACCTAACTTTCTCAAGTCGTTTTCTATAAAAATATAAAATTTGTCTCCTCACGTCACGTGAATAAAAGGTCACTGTTTTTGATCAAAATTATATAACTTCAAAACTTATAGGTAGATTTCACTGATTTATTTTACGAATTTAGAAAATATCAAGGTACAGTTAAGCTTTAAAGGATATATTCCATTGTTTCTTAATAAATATGTAAAAAAAAATGATTTTGGAACAATTTTGGCATCTGATTTCTTAAAATCCGGATCCGATATTGCACATTTTTTTTTGACTGCATTGATAGTGATAAGAAATAAGTTAGTATGAATTTAGGATATCGCTGGTGGTCCTTGGGGGAATTTTACAAAAAAATACACAAATAAGTGAAATTTGAATAAAAATGGGAGTTTTTGCCTTAAGGCATAAGAATTATTATTTCTCAAAATCCGTAGCCGATATAGGAATGTTTTTTTTTTTTTACCACATTGATTATAAAAAAGTTAGTGTGAATGAAGGATATCGCTTGCAGCCGCTGGAATAAATTTACAAACAAATGCACAAATATGTGAAATTTGAATAAAATTGGAGTGTTTGCCATGTTATGTCTCAAAATCCGAAATCAATATCGGGATGATTTTATTTTTGTTTTTGACCACATTGATAGTTATCAGAAAAATATTAGTGTGAATGAAGAATATCGCAAGGTTTAACTGATATTAAATTATTAACATGACATAATAATCATCAAATGAAGTCAGATTTTATAAAATTATGATTAATTTATTTAAAATGATAATTTTCTATTTTTTTACACACTATGCTAATATATTTATGAAAAAATAAACTTTGAATAATTCGTGTGTGTTAAGTTGTAATATGAAACACTAAACACTTAAAATCAAAGAAATAAAATAAAATATAACTAATGATAGTATTTCCCTAAGATTTTCTTGTAAACTGGAGCATACCATATGTGTTTTATATAGATGAAATCTTTAGTTAATAAACGGAAAGAAAACTACAGTTAGTAACTAGTATTTAATAAAAATCGCTGTTCTTCTTATAAATTCATATAAAATTTAATTAACTTTCATGCAAACCATTGTAATTTTCAAAAATAAAGTCACCAAATACAATGAATAATATTTTTACTTATAAAAAAAATAAAAATTTAATAATTGCTAACATATAAACTGAAAAATATGTACATCATATCGATGAATTCCGTTTTTCAAACCACGATTCATTGTATTAGAGAGCCATTCATAATATTAATAACTAACGACATCAATGTTATGAATGCCATCATAAATATGATGAACGCTTGGTAACTGTCGAAAAAGTGTTCGTCAATATGATGAACTGTATGTGAAGACTACGTTTCATTAATGAACAGGAACATAAAATACAACACATTTTACTTCATATTGAAGAATGCTGTTCATCAATCAAAATATTTATTTTTCGTTAATTTTTTGCCGTACTGGTCAGTTCTCAAGTAGTTCCTGTATGTTATTTCTTATATAATGCTTGCTCGACATGCATAAATTAGTAAAATGTAAATTAGTAAAATAAAATTTTTTCGCGTCACGCCAGGTCGCAGCGCGTTCTAAACTATAGATTGTAAAAAATAATTAAAACAAGTTTTATAAATTCAGCAAAATGTAAAATAAACCTATAATATTTCATATTATATTAAAAAAAGTTTTGTATAAATAATAATCAAATAAAATACCGACGCATTTCGCAGATTTTTGTGTTTTTGTAAAACAAGAAAAAAACCAGTTCTATTTTTGTCGCGTCACACCAGCGTTTTTAATTGCTTATATTTTAGGACCATGAGGTTCGATTGTTTTCTTCTCTTTTACTTAATATAGAGCTACTTACGCCCTACACAAAAATATAAAGAAGTAAGAAAAAATTAAACTATGATTGTCGCGAACGTCATCATGGAAATGCCCATATGGCATAAAAATATTTTGAGAATTTTGTGAAAATTGAGCTAAATTTTGAGCTAAATGCTTAAACTGTGGTGGCAACACTAGTTTAGAGAGGAGAAATGGCACTACACAACAATATAAAGAAATAATTTATATATCAGTAATAACGTCAATACAATATTTTACTTTTTGAAAATTTTGTAAACTATTTTGCTTAAATCTCGCCCATCAATTTGCTCATGCATAAAAGCAAAATTTTTATGTAGTAGAGCAAGGATTTCTGCGTCTAATAACGAAAAGGTAATTTCATTCAGTCTTTTCATTTGTTTGAATTTTAAAAATAAAAGAAGATCAAAATAATGGGTTTTTTAAAAATGGACTGTATCTCAAAAACAATTTTATAAAACTAATGCCATTTTCAGAATCAGCGTCATAAATTTATTCAATATTTGCCGCAACTTTTGCTGCATCACAATTATTGTAGGGCAGTGTAATTAAAAAGAAACTGTAAGACGGAATTAGGTTCAGATAACAACTTTTATAATGATGCATACGAAATTTATATTTAGTTTATTTGATATTTAGGAAAGAAATTAGAAACATAAGTTTAATTCAAAAGGACTGATTTTAGGATTTATCCCTGGATCGACATTTCTAATGTGTACAGAGAAACATGTTTCTGATGTAGTTCAAACTGCAGTATGTTTGAATATAAACATAGTTATTTAAATTAATTATGTGTTTATTTAAAATCATAAAAAATATAAGAATATAAATATAAGAAATGCGTCAAAGAGAAACAAAACTGCATAAAGGTTTACTACTTCAATTTCTTCGATGTACGTAATAAAGCTAAATAAAAAGTATTTAAAACAAATTTATTACAGTTTCATTACTTTTCAAATTAAATTATTACACTTTTCCTGTGGTGTACTCACTTTGGCACCAATTGAGCTGGCTACTTCCAGCAGCCGCGTATTGAATTCCAATGGACGGCAATTGCATATTCTTTGCTGCAGTCGCAGTGCTTCCAAGCAACGTGCGGCACCATCCATCGCCTCCATCTGTGCCATGCGATCACCCAAGGCGGCCGCAGTGCCCATTGCCTGTTCGTACTGTCGGAAAGCGCGCTGAAATTGAACATTTAGGGTTTCAAGAATAGGAAAACATAGAAATTTCTATTATGATTGTCAGTAACATACATCGATATCCATTTTTTTGCGACATATGTCGCCCATGATGCGTATACTTCGTGTATAGGTCGCCTGATCTCCTGATATTAGTGAAAGTCGAGTGGCCTCCTGACAAAAATTGAATATATTAGATTATATTTTCGAATTTTCGAGGTTTTATATCAAGTTTTTTTTATCTGATACGTCTTAACACTCTGATTACTACTCAACAAAATGAAAACAATATTATCCCACGGACATCCCATACATCAATTCTATATCATTCGCGGTTGATGATTTTGACTGAATACTCAGAGAAAAAAAGTCCACTTAAAATTTTAATGTTCACGCAATCAATTTAAATATTTGAGGAATTTAAAGTGCAACAATTTAATTTGATATTTTTCACATTAAAATTCAGTGTATATCATTTAACACAATTTATCTTTATGCCACACATGAAAAAAGATTGTACGTATATCAGAGAGTATAAATATTATAAGAGGTCTCATCCGAACTCGTTGGGTTTACTCGCTGGAATGTAGTGCCCAATGATGAGTCCCAGTATTTTCGACACAGCCAGACAGTGCCAGAGAGACAGAGAATATAAACATTATTTCTACTCTTTTCCTGCAGAAACCAATTTGTAACTTGCAGACGAGATTTTCTGTACTTTTAGGATCTACTGTGTTTGCAGGTTTCTGCATCTAATGCTGTTCGTTTTTATGTCTTTCTTATTATTCTGTTGTGCATATGGATATTTTCTGTTCTGATACGAATTTCGTTTCACATATTTTGCTTTTTGCCAAAAATCGTTTGTTGAGCTATTTTATGTTTTTGGCGATCTTGTCAATCTGGACAAAATTATGAATGACAATATTACTAATTATTAAAAATTACTAAAATTACATTTATCTTATTATTATTTATAATACTCCAATTATTATTGTTATTATAATTATTTTATTACTGAAATTGATACCAATTTTGGTAATACCATTTTACTATGTATTTTATTCATTACAAAATAAAAAAATAAATCATATCATCAATATTTTATATTTTATATTTTATATTTTATATTTTATATTTTATATTTTATATTTTATATTTTATATTTTATATTTTATATTTTATATTTTATATTTTATATTTTATATTTTATATTTTATATTTTATATTTTATATTTTATATTTTATATTTTATATTTTATATTTTATATTTTATATTTTATATTTTATATTTTATATTTTATATTTTATATTTTATATTTTATATTTTATATTTTATATTTTATATTTTATATTTTATATTTTATATTTTATATTTTATATTTTATATTTTATATTTTATATTTTATATTTTATATTTTATATTTTATATTTTATATTTTATATTTTATATTTTATATTTTATATTTTATATTTTATATTTTATATTTTATATTTTATATTTTATATTTTATATTTTATATTTTATATTTTATATTTTATATTTTATATTTTATATTTTATATTTTATATTTTATATTTTATATTTTATATTTTATATTTTATATTTTATATTTTATATTTTATATTTTATATTTTATATTTTATATTTTATATTTTATATTTTATATTTTATATTTTATATTTTATATTTTATATTTTATATTTTATATTTTATATTTTATATTTTATATTTTATATTTTATATTTTATATTTTATATTTTATATTTTATATTTTATATTTTATATTTTATATTTTATATTTTATATTTTATATTTTATATTTTATATTTTATATTTTATATTTTATATTTTATATTTTATATTTTATATTTTATATTTTATATTTTATATTTTATATTTTATATTTTATATTTTATATTTTATATTTTATATTTTATATTTTATATTTTATATTTTATATTTTATATTTTATATTTTATATTTTATATTTTATATTTTATATTTTATATTTTATATTTTATATTTTATATTTTATATTTTATATTTTATATTTTATATTTTATATTTTATATTTTATATTTTATATTTTATATTTTATATTTTATATTTTATATTTTATATTTTATATTTTATATTTTATATTTTATATTTTATATTTTATATTTTATATTTTATATTTTATATTTTATATTTTATATTTTATATTTTATATTTTATATTTTATATTTTATATTTTATATTTTATATTTTATATTTTATATTTTATATTTTATATTTTATATTTTATATTTTATATTTTATATTTTATATTTTATATTTTATATTTTATATTTTATATTTTATATTTTATATTTTATATTTTATATTTTATATTTTATATTTTATATTTTATATTTTATATTTTATATTTTATATTTTATATTTTATATTTTATATTTTATATTTTATATTTTATATTTTATATTTTATATTTTATATTTTATATTTTATATTTTATATTTTATATTTTATATTTTATATTTTATATTTTATATTTTATATTTTATATTTTATATTTTATATTTTATATTTTATATTTTATATTTTATATTTTATATTTTATATTTTATATTTTATATTTTATATTTTATATTTTATATTTTATATTTTATATTTTATATTTTATATTTTATATTTTATATTTTATATTTTATATTTTATATTTTATATTTTATATTTTATATTTTATATTTTATATTTTATATTTTATATTTTATATTTTATATTTTATATTTTATATTTTATATTTTATATTTTATATTTTATATTTTATATTTTATATTTTATATTTTATATTTTATATTTTATATTTTATATTTTATATTTTATATTTTATATTTTATATTTTATATTTTATATTTTATATTTTATATTTTATATTTTATATTTTATATTTTATATTTTATATTTTATATTTTATATTTTATATTTTATATTTTATATTTTATATTTTATATTTTATATTTTATATTTTATATTTTATATTTTATATTTTATATTTTATATTTTATATTTTATATTTTATATTTTATATTTTATATTTTATATTTTATATTTTATATTTTATATTTTATATTTTATATTTTATATTTTATATTTTATATTTTATATTTTATATTTTATATTTTATATTTTATATTTTATATTTTATATTTTATATTTTATATTTTATATTTTATATTTTATATTTTATATTTTATATTTTATATTTTATATTTTATATTTTATATTTTATATTTTATATTTTATATTTTATATTTTATATTTTATATTTTATATTTTATATTTTATATTTTATATTTTATATTTTATATTTTATATTTTATATTTTATATTTTATATTTTATATTTTATATTTTATATTTTATATTTTATATTTTATATTTTATATTTTATATTTTATATTTTATATTTTATATTTTATATTTTATATTTTATATTTTATATTTTATATTTTATATTTTATATTTTATATTTTATATTTTATATTTTATATTTTATATTTTATATTTTATATTTTATATTTTATATTTTATATTTTATATTTTATATTTTATATTTTATATTTTATATTTTATATTTTATATTTTATATTTTATATTTTATATTTTATATTTTATATTTTATATTTTATATTTTATATTTTATATTTTATATTTTATATTTTATATTTTATATTTTATATTTTATATTTTATATTTTATATTTTATATTTTATATTTTATATTTTATATTTTATATTTTATATTTTATATTTTATATTTTATATTTTATATTTTATATTTTATATTTTATATTTTATATTTTATATTTTATATTTTATATTTTATATTTTATATTTTATATTTTATATTTTATATTTTATATTTTATATTTTATATTTTATATTTTATATTTTATATTTTATATTTTATATTTTATATTTTATATTTTATATTTTATATTTTATATTTTATATTTTATATTTTATATTTTATATTTTATATTTTATATTTTATATTTTATATTTTATATTTTATATTTTATATTTTATATTTTATATTTTATATTTTATATTTTATATTTTATATTTTATATTTTATATTTTATATTTTATATTTTATATTTTATATTTTATATTTTATATTTTATATTTTATATTTTATATTTTATATTTTATATTTTATATTTTATATTTTATATTTTATATTTTATATTTTATATATGATATATTATATTTTATGTTTTATATTTTATATTTTATATTTTATAATCCCAGCAAGGAAATGGGCAATACATTACTTTAGTAATCGATAAATTCTTCGATGAAATGGTAACCTAAGTAAATATTGCCTACTATGTAAATGGAAAGAGGAATGTATCATTGAAGTTTTGCATAAATGCATTACCCAGTAGTGTACCTAGGTAATGCATCAACTGTAAACTTTATAAATACATTACTTAGTAATCTATCCGAGTAAGGTATTACGTATAGTGACAAATAAATTGAGTATGTAGTAATGGAACCTAGTAAGGTATCAAGATTAATATTGCTAAAATACATTACCTAATAATATATTTTATGTCGTTATGACGCTGGCTTTTTTAGAAGCTTAAAAAGTACAAAAATTGTCGAGTATAGTATGAATGAAATATCATTTTATAGAAATGGACAAATATTTATATAGTTTTCGAGTCGTTTGACAATTAAAAATTCCAACGTTTAAATTAAAGTCAATACCAAATAATTTATTTGCTTCTAGTCTCTTTCTATGCGGTTTTTTTGAACATTAAAACACAACATAATCATGTAAGTATTAAAATACATCCCCTTTACGCTCCTCTTAAATTTTGTATCTCCAAGCATATAAAAGCGCGAACAGCCTTGTGATCTCGCGGTTGTTGACTTAAACTGGACTTCCACTTGTCCCAAATTGCTTTAACAACCATATACATTCAAATAAATTGTAATGCAAATACATGCAAAAAGGCTCTGAGCTTTTATATTAAAATATTCTTTAATTTAATAATTTTGTTTTTGAATACATTTGACAAAGAGTGTAAATGTAAACAAAATTAAAGTCTGTTGTCAAATTTTCGGCCTGAAAAATTGAAAATTGAAAGTATAAGTACCTGAAACTTTTTAGCCAGTTTTTATCTGAGACTTTGAACTTGTTTAAGAAATTGAACTTAATTTTCAAAATGTTCGTTTATAATCGGGACGTTTCACACTTATTGTGAAAACGTACTTAATATATTTTTCTCCTTTTATTTCAACTTCCTAGACACTTTTTAAGCATGAAAAAAATCCAGTGTCATAACAGGATTAGCAATGTATAAAGTTAAGCAGATGTTCAAAGATAAAAAAATATAAGTACAGTTATATTCATTTACAGACAACCGTTGTCTATACTTTTGTGTTCTTTAATTTAACTTTATTTGCTTTGTTTCGTTTGTCACGCATGGTTGTTTTCAAAGGACCAAATGTTGGAACGAAATGCATATGGGCATTTCCAGAAAAACGTCAACTACGACCGAAAAATTTAAAATGCTCAAATCTTTGAAATAATGATGGATTTGGAATCTTATCTGAATCTAAATATCTGAAAAGAAATTTCTATTCCGTTAACGTATAAAAAAATAGTCATAAAGTTACGTTACTATGAAATATGTAAATATACCAATTTTTCATGTATTTTGAGCAAGGATTGAAACCTAAACGAATAACGGTTTCGATTTCGGTTTCGATTTTTTTCCGCATTTCGGTTTCGGTTACGGTTTCGGTTTTAGGTTTTTATTACGAAACGGTTTCGGTATACCGGTTCCAAGTTACGGTTTCGGTTTTGATTCCGGTTTTTGTATAAAATTTCTTATTTTTCATATTGTTCAAATAATTTAACATTGTTTATATTTTGCTAAGTTATGTTCAAATTGTTATATTGGGGTAAAGTGGGAAACGTAATTTAACAATGTTTGGTGTTATTTTAGTGAAAATATTGTGTTATATGAATTATTTAATTGATTTCGCCAAGAAAAAAATTCAATCGTGATCACAAGTCAATGAAAAGTAACATTTTGACTTCACCTGAGGTATGATCTGAATTGCAGAGTAGAGCCGAGAAGCGAACCTTCAATAAAAGCAAGAAGAATACATCGGTAAATGTTCTTAAACTTCATGCAAAGAAGAAGAATTATGTACAATTTCCATCCATAAAACCAAAGAAATTAAATTTCAACAATTCAGTGAACTGCAATATCTGCACTTCATTTTCCGTATTAGTTACAAATTTTTTCTTGTATCACCATTGTTTTTTTGTTAAATTATTATAAGTAAGGATAAATATAAGTTAAGAATATATGTCCGAAATTTAGGTGTTTTGAAATAATCATTCAAAAATCAATCAAACTCAGACTTATAAATGGTATTCTATTGAATAGATCCTTTAAAAAAATTTAAAAATTATTCAAATGAACTTTTCAAAACTTGTCTCACTTTATTTTACTAATACAATAAATTAAAAAAAAACAATATCATTCTAAATTTAATCAATTTGTAACAAAAAAATTGTGCTTGGAGTTGCTGGTGTTTTGTTGTTAACTCGATTTTCCGCTACACAAATTAATGAAAACCAGTTGGGAAGGTTAGATCACATGGGAAATTTTAAAGTAGGTGTAATTATGATAGTTAGGATTATCAAAATTATAGACGGTCTAAGCCGACTATAAATACCCTACACATATGTGTGGTTACCATTCAAAGTGATATATAGGTCACCAGGGTATACGAATCCTGAAAATAACTACAAACATTCAATCGCTGAAGAATTTCCATTCATTTGATACCCATATTTACAAATGGGTAGGTGTACCGAATTTCGATTTTTTTTTTGTGAACCACAAGTCTTTTCGCCGGAAAACTTTATTATCATGTATTTGAGCATGATGTCAATATATATTTGACCAAAAAAGTTTACCTAAGCACGTATACATAAAAATTGATCTTTATATGTACATTTTATATGAGGTATTTGAACATAAGTGGTCGGATCATTGGTCACAATAGACCAATCTTGCCAATTTTCGCACATACAGCGTAGGTATATTAGTAATCTAAGTTATAAGTTTCATTTATCTAGCTCTTCAATTTTAAAAGTAGTAGGGATTTCAACAGACAGACAGACATACGGACAGACAGACGGACATCGCTAAATCCACTCAGGAGCTCATGCTGATCAAGAATATATATACTTTTCCATACCGGAGATGCTTCCTTCTGGGTGTTACAAACGGCGTACCAAACTGAATATACCCTTTCACTCTTAGTGTAGGGTATAAATACAAATTTTAGACAAAGACTGTTATTTGGAAACAATGTTTCGCAAAAAACAACATGTGAATTTTTGTACAACAAAAAAAATTTTTGGGAACTCTAAATTTTTTTAAATGATA
This sequence comes from Dryomyza anilis, assembly GCA_951804985.1. Classification (NCBI taxonomy): domain Eukaryota; kingdom Metazoa; phylum Arthropoda; class Insecta; order Diptera; family Dryomyzidae; genus Dryomyza; species Dryomyza anilis. The sequence continues at coordinate 53,331,156 of OX638135.1, forward strand.
TTTAAACATGCCTTGTACATAAGATAGTAGCCGCGGTAGCTCAGTGGTTAGTGCGTTGGACTGCGAGCCGAAAGGTCCCCGGTTCAAGCCTGGACTGGGGCTAACAACATCTTTTCATAGAACACATTTTTCTATACCGCGCTACCTCTCGGCAGTAAATGGCAAACCTACGAGAGTAAAACCATTGCCTATGAAAAGCTCTCACCCGCCCTTCGGATTCGGCAATAAACTGTAGGTCCCACCACTTTGAGTACAAATATAACACGCACAGCTCAAAATGGTGAGAGAGCTCGGTCGAAGTTCTATATAGGACTGTAGCGCCAAACTATTATTATTATTGTACATAAGATCTTCTACATAAAATAATACAAATTTTTTGTTTCTTTTTATGCTTTTTTAATAACCGTTTTAAACCGGTATAAAACCGAAACCGTTTATTTCGGATTTAGATATCGGTTTATTTCTGATTTTCGTATAATGGTTTCGGTTTTAAAAATGAAACGGTTTTAAACGGATATCGGTTTCGGTTACAGTGAGTAACCAAATTAATTAACTTTAAAGATATACAGATACAAAATATTATTTTCTGTTTTTTATGGTAACATTAATAATTATTTCAAAAACTTAAAAATAATGATACAAATTAAAATATCGGAAAACAACGAAAACCCTTATTCAAAAATCAAAATTGTATAAGGATTTTCGATGTCCCGTCTGGAACAAAAAAGATACATTTATAACCATAGTAAACTGAAAAGATTTGTTAAAGAGTTGAATCCACTGTTTCCAAAGGCATTTACAAAAATGTTAACATCGTTTTCCTAGTAATTCTAGAAAATTTTTGACAGCTAATTGAAATCTGTCCCGTCCGGAACTTTGAGTACCAAAGGTGTAAAACTACAGTGTAAAATATATCAATTTTTTTTTTCAAAATAAGTAGAAAAAAATTTAAAAACTTAAAAAAATCTGGAAATTTGAATTGTACATTACTTTTCATTTCGTAATAATGATTATTGACATTGCCATATAATCGTAGTGCAAATGTCTATACTAGAGATGGGCACGTGAGTGAGTTTCGACTCACCACGCACACTCACTCACGACCTTTTTTGCTCTACTCACACTCACTCACAATCACTTGAGTAAAATTAAGATTCAATCACAATCACTCGTGATCACGCGTGATTCACGCTGAATCACGCTCACATGCCCATCTCTAGTCTATACCGAACGTCCGGAATTATCAGCTATGTTCAGAGATAATTTAAAGAAATATATTGTATGTAAAAAGTATTTTTTGAATAAAAATCGTACTGATAATTTCTATACGGAATTTTTATATCCCGTCCTGAATTTTTCTGTGATTTATTATGAAAAAACTATAAACTTTAGGAACAAAGTGTTAATATACAAGAAAGCACATTATAATCATATGTACCTCGATATTTACTTCCGTTTTGTCCCGTCTGGAACGTCCATTACTTTATTTATATCTTTTGATCTACCGTATAGAATTCTATAATTTTTTGCAGATGTTTAGTCCTATTTAAATACTACATGCAAATAAAATCAAGTAAATTCATTAATTTGCTTTCGAGATATTCAAGTTTTAAGCGTACGAATGTCCGGAACCCCAGGAAATGCCCATATGGTATGGCATCTATTTTAGTTTATAAATTATTTAACCAAATACAAATATTTTCAGATGGATATTATTTAATTCAGGGTTTAAATTGCTGCCAACACAATAGCAAAAACAGAGAAAATATGACTATTCTGTGCTGTCACAATTTTCACATTTTCAAAAATTGCTGAACATAGCAGCAGTAGCCAGTAGCACAATTCTGAAAACTAAAATTATTACAATCACCAGTAGTAATTCAAATTTAAAAAGTGACTACTGCTTGCTGCTATTTAATTTTCACATTGTTACGACAACAGTTGATGTTCGGTTTTTGTGTATGGCTGTGGCAGTCAAACACAACTACCGATATCGGTGTTGTCACTTTAAAATTATAATTATTGGTAGATTGAGCAAACAAATAATGATAGATTTCACAAAATAATGTTAGCTTTTTATATTTTTGCAAATACGTAAAATATATATTTTTATACCCTACACCTATGAGGTACAGGGTATATTAACTTTGTGCATATATTGTAACGCCCCTTAGGAGGCGTGTCCGGTATGGAAAAGTATATATATTCTTGATCAGCATCACTACCCGAGTCCGTTTAGCCATGTCCGTCTGTCTGTCTGTCCGTCTTGCTGTCTTGCTGTCCGAATACAGAAAATCTTGAGAAATACTGATCAGAATACGATGAAATTTCGTCTCAATATATTTTAGCCAAAAGTAGGAAATAAGTTTGAAAATGAGCCAAATCGGTCAACGGACACGCCCACCTCCCATACAAGTCACTTTTATATAACTCTTTAGGAACTAATAACTCGAAAAGTATTCAAGATATAGTTATAAAATTTAAAACGTATTGTTATAATTCACCTAAAAATATGTGGTCCAAAAATGGGCGTGATCCGCCCACTTTTTTTTTTTTTCATTATTTCCCGGGTTTTCATAGTGGAAGTTTGATCCGTAAATTATTAAAATCAAATCTGTGAAATATTTGCCTTACAAAATATTAGATATAGGCGTGGTCCGCCCACTTTTATTTTTAAAATTTTTTTATTAGATATTTTATACTTTTATATCAATTTTTTAAATTATTTGAGACGTAAATTTCTGATATGTGAATAATATTATGAGGTATACAATTAAATATCTCACATTAAGGTGTAGGGTATTCCATAGTCGGGCCCGATCGACTATAACAGTCCGTCCCATATGACCGAACTTACCCATGTGACCTAACTTTCCCAACTCGTTTAATATATTCTTTACATATTTCATTTGTATAATCAAACTTAAATAAATTATATATTTTTCCTTAACAACACAATAAATACATAGATTCCAGTTAGGCTCAAGCTCTGGAAATTAGTTAAAAATTGAATGTGAAATATCAAAATAACATTTATTTTTTTGCAAATAAATGAATTATGACTTATTTTATATCCAAGGCTCATCAAAGACACATTCATTCTAAATAGAGCATTTTTTTAAACGATCTTATTTGAAAGACGCATTTTGCTCAGTACGTATACGTGTTGAGATGTTTTTTTTAAAGGAAATTCATGATCATAAAATCAGAGTGTAAAACGCACATATTGGAACTTCAATGTTTGCTTAGAATAGATTTTTAAATTTACGGTTATTTCTTTCAGTATTCTGATTTGAGTTTGATAGTTTTTTTTAGGAACATCATTAGAAATTTCACATAACTTAAAAAATGGTAGATTTTGAACCCTCCGTGGTAGAAATTGTTCCGAAAAAACTGTTCCGAAAAAACTGTTATTTCTACCACAATTGTGGTAGAGTGACAACACTGACCGATAGTCGTTGTTCGGTTGTTGCAAAATAGCCGACAGTCTTTGTTCGGGTTTTAGCAAACAAATCTTAGCCGAGTATTCGGTCATTGTTCGGTTGCTGCGAATTACTGTCGTAGTTCATATTAAGAAACGACAGCAATGGTTCGTGAATTGTTCAACGCGGCTGTGTAAGACATATAGCAACGACTCGCATGAAACTATCAGTATCTGTTGTTGTCACGTGTGCCATGCAATAACATGATCGAGTGGACGCTGCAGCACGCCGAGTGTGCATTAAGCAGCGTTGCCACCACAGTTTAAACATTTTGCTCAAAATTCAGCTCAATTTTCACAAAAAAACTCAAAATATTTTTTTTGACATATATTTTTAAGATTTACACAAATATATTTTTACAATAATAAAATTATCCCATTTTATACATTTCGTAAATTTAAATTTAACAATTAAACCAGTTGGGAAGGTTAAATCACATGGGAAATTTTAAAGTAGGTGTAATTATGATAGTTAGGATTATCAAAATTATAGTCGGTCTAAGCCGACTATAAATACCCTACACATATGTGTGGTTACCATAAGTTATATACCAAAGTTATATATAGGTCACCAGGGTACACGAATCCTGAAAATAACTACAAACATTCAATCGCTGAAGAATTTCCATTCATTTGATACCCATATTTTCAAATGGGTAGGTGTACCGAATTTCGATTTTTTTTTTTGTGAACCACAAGTCTTTTCGCCGGAAAACATTATTATCATGTATTTGAGCATGATGTCAATATATATTTGACCAAAAAAGTTTACCTAAGCACGTATACATAAAAATTGATCTTTATATGTACATTTTATATGAGGTATTTGAACATAAGTGGTCGGATCATAGGTCACAATGGACCGAACTCGCCAATTTTTCGCACATACAGCGTAGGTATATTAGTAATCTAAGTTATAAGTTTCATTTATCTAGCTCTTCAATTTTAAAAGTCTTAGGGATTTCAACAGACAGACAGACAGACAGACAGACGGACAGACGGACAGACGGACATCGCTAAATCGACTCAGGAGGTCATGCTGATCAAGAATATATATACTTTTCCATACCGGAGATGCTTCCTTCTGGGTGTTACAAACGGCGTACCAAACTGAATATACCCTTTCACTCTTAGTGTAGGGTATAAAAATTGACTATAACTGAGAGTCGAAATAACAATTTCTGTTAAAATAATATTTCAATGACGAAAATCGATGATTTTTTGTATATATAGCTAACATTAATGCATTATGCTAGCAATGTTTTAAAATTAATAAATTTATTCAAATGTGTTCCAATCGTCACTTTGACATGAACTAATGCTATATCTTTTTAAATGTTTGAATGTTAAATAGCGATTTAGACTAATTTTTAAAAAAATTTGCGTTTAAAATGTAAAATATTGGATATGAAAAAGCTCAAAAATGATCGAAAATTAAAAAACTCACAGCCGACTCAAATGATTTTGAGCTAAAGCTTAAAAACTGGCAACGCTGGTATTAAGTGTTCATTAGTGGCATATTATTTGAATGTTGCATTTTAAAAGTTAAATTTGTATGTGTATAAATGTATTCAATACTATGCAACAGTGAATAATAATAAAATACCAATAAAATATGACATTTCACTAAAAATAAAATTGTTCACTAATAATTTTTTTTTTTTTTATAAAAATTGAAATTTTCACCGAAAATTCTATATTTCACCACAATAATCAATAGTAATCTATTTAGTAGTCGAAACCTTGTATGGGCTATGTATTACAGATTATTTTTTTTACGGCGATGTCCTATTGTTTTCAATTGTTCTATTGTCTATAAAATATTTAAAAATGTAAAAGCTTGCTTCAGTTTGACGGCAGCATTTTTCACCAACATTTTTGTCGGAATCAGTTTTGAGAATTCAACGACAGACCATTTAAGAGACAGACCTCTTAAAAATTAATTAAATAATATCCCTCTGAAAATAATTTTGTTTGGTTAAATAATGTATAAACTAAAACAGATGCCGAGCCATACAATCTCAGCCTTACCGAAACTCCAAGACATAGACAAAACTATATTTTCTCACTCATACATAACTAATTTGAAATACATCCCTGATGGATAAATTACCCATAATTTTACTAGTAATAAAAACTAATATAATTTGCGCGTTGGTTTGCCACCATTTTTTATTTGTAGGTTACTCTTTACGTTTGATTTTTTCTTCGAACAGCCGCTTCAGCGGAAGGTCAACATTGAAATAAAGTATATTGAAAAATATTTCTCATTTATTTAGCTATTTATATTATAGAAGTCATCAAAGTGAAAGGGTCCTTTGCATTAAACAAAGGCATCGAGCGAAGCAAAACAAGGGCAAACAAAAGGCGTTTAAAAAAAAAATCTGAAAAGCAAATATTACATTCAACGCAATAAAAACGAGTTGGGAAAGTTAGGTCAGATGGGTAAGTTCGGTCACATGGGACGGACTTTTATAGTGGGTCGGGCCCGACTATGGAATACCCTACACTTTGGTGGGGATATTAATGTGGAAATTTTATGCTGAACATTCTTACACTCATAATATTATTTACATATCAGAAATTTACGACGTATATTCCAATAATATAAAAAATTGATATAAAAGTAAAGAAAAAAAAAATGTTAATTGAAACATGTTGAAAAATAAATGTGGGCAGATCACGCCTACTTTTAAAACATATGTGAATATTTAAAGCTAATATTTCATAAATTTGTTTTCAAGAATTTGCGAATAAAATGTCTACTATGAAAAAGCGGAAAATAATAAAAAATCAAATGTGGGCGTATCACGCCCATTTTGGGAAAACATTTATGGGTGAATTCTAACAATATTTTAAATTTTATAAGTATATCTTCAATACTTTTCGAAGTTGTTGGTTCCATAATGTTATATATAAGTGACTTGTATGGGAGGTGAGCGTGTCCTGGCTCAATTTCATTGACAAAACTAACATTTGGCTATTATTAGAATGAAATTTCATCGCATTCTAAGCAGTATTTCTGAAGTTATCGTGTATACGCAAAGCAAGACAGACGGACATAGCGGACTCGGGTGGTGATGCTGATCAAGAATATATATTTTCCATACCGGCCACGCCTCCTAAGGTGTGTTACAATATCTGCACAAAGTTAATATACCCTGTACCTCGTAGATGTAGTGTTAGAGTGGTTCAAAAAAACGACTTTTTCGAAATTCCCAAGGGACCCCCCTCAAAAAGTTTGAGCACGTTAAATAAGTAATTCACAAAAAATTTTGGCCAAATCGAAAAACGTAGGTAGGTCTGATTAAAGTTGAATAACTTCAACATAATTTACTACAGATTACAATGGAATTATCAAAATTTCGATCCGACCATAAATAATTTATTCGCATATTTTTACATATACTTTTCTTTGGTAGTTCACACCCATTTTCGCGATCATGCTACAGATTTAAAATGTGTCGATAACTTCTATAAATATCCAATAAACATAATTAACATAAAAAGAAATTGAACACGTTGCATACTTTATTGTAATTCAATTTTTAAGCCGTGAAATGTACGTTTTGGTAGTTATTTGCGTACTATAAAAATATATTTTGGTATTTTTGATACATTAAGGCGACTACATGTAAAAATAATTAATAATTATTAAATAAATAATAATTTTTTTTTTTTTGTTAACGTTTTTACTGCTAAGTATGTCGATAAGTCTTGGAAGATTATAAGTAATATATAGATTTATATATACAGGGTGGAGCGCTTCAGGATGCAAATATTTTGTACACTGATTCCTTGGTTCACATCATGAAAAAAAATGTTAAAAAGATGGGGTGTATCTGGAACACCCAATGATATATAGGGTGTTTTCAAAATTTATTTAATAAATGCATATAGAAATTAGTTTTTAATTGTATTAATATATTTTTATAGTACGCAAATAACTACCAAAACGTGCATTTCAAGGCTTGAAAATTCAATTATAATAAAGTATGCCGCGTGTTCAATTTCTTTTCATGTTAATTATATTTAAAAGAAGTTATCGACACATTTTAAACATGTAGGAAAATGTTGAAAATGGGTGTGAACTATCTAATAAAAGTATATGTAATAAATTCCAAAATTTCATCAAAATCCAACCAAAAATAAAAAAGTTATTCAATTTAAATCAGACCTACCTACTAATAATTTTAATTGGGCTAAAAACATAAAATCGTGATGCCCGACCTCTAAACGTTATCCAGTAATTTTATCGTCACTTATTACCAAAAGAACAGTGACAAACATATATTCAATTGTATCTCATTGTAGGTGAGTGAGAAAGATATTAAAAATCTCACTCACACAAAAAAAAGATATAATTATCTCGACGCTCTTAAACAATGTTATAGAAAGTTTTACTGAAACTTTCATTTTGAACTTGAAGTATTACTGCTCATATGACTAGTAGTGTTCTTGCTGGGATATACATAGGTATTTCGTTCCAAACAAAGCAAATAAAGTTAAATTAAAGAACACAAAAATATAGTCAACGCTTTTTTGTAAATGAATATATCTGTACTTATATATTTTTTTTACTTTGAACTAGAGATGGGCGCTTGCCGGTTTTTAATGGCACGGACATGAATGGTCACGCCGATAGGAGACACCCACGAGCACGAGCCTGTCGACTTAATTTAAAGGCACGCACAAGAATCACGATAAAACACGGGGTATAGAAAGATTCAGGTTCCAACCAAAAAAAATATATGTGTCCCGATTCCGGTTCTAAACATTTTTCAAACCGGTTCTAGTACGTGTTCTGGTCCCTTATTAAATATAGTTCCAAAATTAACTTTGGTACTGTTTATGGAACCGGGACTGTTTTTAAAAAATGTGTGGAACCGACACCGATATTCCAAAGTGTGTGTTATCCCTGGTTAAAATACTACGAAATGTTTATTTTCTGATGCCGTAGCAAAGGGTTTTTAAATTGGAGAAAAAAAAAATCAACGTAAATGTAGCAACCAATATTAATTGCATTTATTATATTCAGCACTTAAATTTACTAATTTAATGAAAACATATAAGCAATTGCGTTCGCTAATATTTACGTCAACGCAGCAAATAGTATAGTAGGCGGAGTTTTTGAAAATATAATTGCTGAAACTGTTTCGACTAATTAATTTGTTGCATTGACGTAACGAAAAATATCAAATATTTTCAATAAATTAGAAAATTTCATTGCTGGATTGACCAATGAATGCAATTAATATCAGTTGCTATATTTACGTCGATTATTTTTTCTGTGTCGAAACTAAAAAAAAAACTTTAATTGGCCAGAGCCTGATTTTAGAGGCACGGACACGCACGGGTACGATAACAACTAGCCCGCACGGAGATTTGCAAGCACGAACTCAGATTTTCGGACGTGACACGAAAAAAGTACGGCACGCACCCATCTCTACTTTGAACATCTGCTTAACTTTATACATTGCTAAAATATATTATTAGGTAATGTATTATATGTGCTATGGGGCGATTATTACAAGGCAACTTGCCTGAGCGCTTCAACATGACGAGCATCTCCCTCAGAGTGAGGGAGTCTTTGTGCGTTTGGTTTGGGTCCCACCACAGAAAATACCTATGCGCCCAACGAAAACAAAAAGAAGCCTCGGATAACGACCGATTACCACGATGACGACACACGCAAACGTTTTAAGGACCATGATTTAGGGATATGCACTTGGAATGTCCGGACCCTTTATACGGAAGGTGCCTCTATCCAGCTGGTGGATGTGCGATGGACGGAACAGGGCTGCTTGAAACAAGCGTCCTGTGATATCTACTACAGCTGCCATGCCGAGAGACACGAATTTGGATGTGGATTTGCGGGCGGCAAGAGTCTTCGCCACCTTTTCTCTAAGTTCTCGGCCGTGGACGAAGGGCTGGCAACAATCCGCATCAAGGCTAAATATTTCCACATCAGCCTAATTTGTGCACACGCTCCGATGAACGAGAAATAAGACGAGAAAAAACAGCGCTTCTACGAGCGCCTAGACAACGCATACGAGCGCTGCACCCGCCACGATATCAAAATCGTGCTAGGCGATTTTAACGCCAAGGTGGGCTGAGAAGCAATCTTTGTCCCAGAATCGGAAACTTTAGCATCCAAGGACTTTGGAAATCATCAATGAGCTCATGATGATATTTTAGGATATTTCAAAGTACTTTGAATTTAAGTTGACCGTAATATGAAAAAGTAACTACATAGGATCCCCTTACGGCGTCATGTGGTGTGAATGTAGAGGCGAACAATCCTTTCCTTTTTTTTTGATATCGTTCTAAATCATCTGCGAATTATCACATCCAAAATTTTGCTTAGAATGTCATGACGGACGAATGGGATTAACCTTGAAAACCGCTAGATCCGCTACGTTAAATTTTATTGAGCACGCGTTCTTGTTATTTTTTCAATCTTGTTGTGAAGGTTGTGAAAGCAGTGGATGCTCAAACACAAAGAACAATATAAAAAAAAAAAAAAAATATTTTGTATAAAATTGAACACAAATTGTAGCCTATTTTGAGGGTTTACAAAATTTTATAATTCTAATTCGCGTTCCATTACAGAGAATGCGACAACGAATGGGGGGTCATTACTAGTGCATTACTCTCGAACTTTCCATTACATATTTATTTTGTATGTGAAAGTATGGATGAGACCTACTCCAAATTCTCAATTGGTTTGTAATCTACTTGTCATGATACTACATTCGTTATTCCCTTATGATATAAGCGATGATCGAATGGGGCCACTCCAGAACAAATGTAATGCGGAAATTGGATGGATATTCGAGGTGAGTCGGGATAGAAAATCAACGAGAGATCATTGATGATATCATGATGACTTTTACCACTAAGCTGCCACCTTCGAGTTTCGATTCAAGCACCTTCTTGGCTGGAGTGTTTGCATCGATTCGTTCGACATGACCTAGCCAGCGAAGCCGCTAGATCTTGATGCGCTTGACTATGTCAATGTCGTCAAACAACTCATACATCTCATGGTTCATCCTGATTCAATACTCGTCAGCAAAGCAGATAGGGCCAAAGATTTTACGGAGAATCTTTCTCTCGAACGCTACCAGTACCCTCTCATCGGTGGAGGATGGCGTCAATGTTTCTGCACTAGGACGGGCATGATGAGTGACTTGAAGTGCGTTATTTTTGTCCGTCGAGAGAGGGCTCTACTTCTCAATTGCCTACTGAGCCCAAAGTAGCATCAGTTATCAAGAGGTATTTTCCTTTTAATCTCCAGGCTGTCGTCGTTGTTACTGTTGATGCTGGATCCCAGATGGACCTTCACAATGTCGAACTTGTGGGTGTCAAAATCAACTTGTTGACACAAGGAGCTTCGTCTTGTCCTTGTTGACCGCTAGACCCATTCGACGCGTTTCTTTCTCAAATCTGGAGAATGCTGCGCTGACTGCTCGTGTGCTCCTGCCAATGATATCTATATCGCATGACACTTTTGTTGAGTATAGTGCCGCTTTGACGGAGTTTGGCAGATCGAACTATTTTCTCCATCAAAAAGTTATAAAAGTCGCACTATAGGGAGTCACCCTGTCTGAACCTCGTTCGGTATGAAATGGCTCTGAGAGGTCTTTTCCTATTCTCACTGAGCAATGTGTGTTGTTCAGGGTCATCCTGCAAATCCTTATAAGTTTCGCAGGTATACCGAACTCAGACATTGCGACGTATAATCGTTATCTTATCGGAGTGTCGAAGGCGGCTTTATAGTCGACTAATAGGTGGTAGATGTCGATCTGTTTTTCTAGGGTCTTTTCCTGAATTAGGCGCATTGTGAAAATTTGGTCTGTTGTGGACTGAAGCCGCACTGAGAAGGTCCAATCAGTCTGTTGACGATGGGCTTGAATCTTTCACATAATACGCTCGATACAACCGTCAATGCGATATTAAGTAGGCTGATCTCACGGTATATGGCGAAAATAGTGGGATCCACTTTCTTACGGATTGGGCATATTCTGCTTACGAGGTCGTGTATGCTCTCTATTAACTCGTCGCCTCCGGAATTAAACAACTCAGCAGGCAGTTCATCAGCACCGGCAGCTTTGTTTTTTTTTCAACCGAGCAATGGCTGTTCTGACCTCGTCATGGTCGGGTGGCGGAATCTAAACATCGTCATCAAGTACTGGGGTTTTCGGGTTTAATTCTCTATCGGTGGAATTGCTGTCGTCATCACCGGTCAGCAGTTTAGAGAAGTGATCCATCCATATCTTCACTATGCTCTGGATATCTGCGACTAGATTCCCGTTCTCATCTTTACAAGAAGAGGCTCCGGATTTTGAACCTTCTGCTATTTTCTCGAAAAATTCTCGAGCCTCATTCATGTTCCCATGTATCTCAATCTCCTCACACTCACGTCTTTCTGAAAGTGGATCCCACTATTTGCGCCAACTACCGTGGGATCAGCCTAATTAATATCGCATAGAAGGTTTTATCGAGCGTATTATGTGAAAGATTGAAGCCCATCGTCAACAGACTGATTGGACCTTATCAGTGCGGCTTCAGTCCACAACAGAACAGATTTTCACAATGCGCCTAATCTAGGAAAAACCCTACATACAAAATAGATCAACACCTACCACCTATTAGTCTACTATAAAACCGTCTTTGACACTCCGATAAGGTAACGATTATACGCCGCAATGTCTGAGTTCGGTATACCTGCGAAACTTATAAGGCTTTGCATGATGACCCTAACCAACACACGTTGCTCAGTGAGAATAGGAAAAGACCTCTCCGAGCCATTTCATACCGAACGAGGTTCAGACAGGGTGACTCCCTATAGTGCGACTTTTATAACTTATTGATGGAGAAAATAGTTCGAGCTGCCGAACTCCGTCGAAGCGGCACTATTCTCAACATATGCTCGCATATGCCGACGATATTGATATTATTGGCAGGAGCACACGAGCAGTCAGCGCAACATTCTCCAGATTTGAGAAAGAGTCGCGTCGAATGGGTCTAGCGATCAACGAGGACAAGAAGAAGTTCCTTGTTGACACCGCCAAGTACGACATGTTAAAGGACTTCGTCTATCTGGGATCCAGCATCAACAGCAACAACGACGACTGCCTGGAGATTAAACGGAAAATAACTCTTGATAACTGATGCTACTTTGGGCTCAGTAGACAATTGAGAAGTAGAGCCCTTTCTCGATGCACAAAAATAACGCACTACAAGTCAATCATCATGTCCGTCCTACGTTACGGTGCAGAAACATTGACGCTATCCTCCACCGATGAGAGAGTACTGGGAGCGTTCTGAGAAAGATTCTCCGTAAAATCTATGGCCCTATCTGCTTTGCTGACGAGTATCGAATCAGGATGAACAATGAGCTGTATGAGTTATTCGACGACATTGACATAGTCAAGCGCATCAAGATCCAGCGCCTTCGCTGGCTAGGTCATGTCGAACGAATCGATGATAACACTCCAGCCAAGAAGGTGCTTGAATCGAAACTCGAAGGTGGACATCTTCTTCGAGCATCCAAATTTGCGTTGGAAAGACCAAGTTGAGGAAAAACTGACAACGCTTGGTTGCATTTCTAACTGACGTCAGCGCGAGTCAAAGCAGAACCGACTGGCGTGGCTTCATCTCAGCGGCCAAAACTGACCCACGGTTGTAATGGCCATTTAAGTAAGTAAGTAATGTATTTTATTCTTGATACCTTACTCGGTTCTATTACTAGATAATCTATTTATTTGTCATTATACGTTATTTCTTACTCTGGTAGATTAGTAAGCAATGTATTTATAACGTTTACACTAGAAGCATTACTTAGGTACATTACTGGGTAATGCATTTATGCAAAATTTCGATGATGCATTCCTCTTTTCTTTTACATAGTATTCATAGTTTACAAAAGTAATGCATTTTTCATTTCCCTGCTGTGTATAGATTACCTTTTCCTGCTGGGATACGCTGGTAAAAGTCATCATAATATCATCGATGATCTCTCGATGATTTTTTATCCCGAGTCACCTCGAATCTCCATCCAATTTCCGCATTACATTTGTTCTGGAGTGGCCGCATATATTGACATAGTCATAAGGGAATAACGAATGAAGGGTCATGACACGTAGATTACAAACCAATTGAGAATTTGGAGTAGGTCTCATCCATACTTTCACATACAAAATAATTATGTAATGGAAAGTTCGAGAGTAATGCACTAGTAATGACCCCCCATTCGTTGTCGCATACTCTGTAATGGAAGGCGAATGAGAATTATATAATTTTGTAATCCCTCAAAATAGGCTACAATTTGTTTTTAATGTTATACAAAATATTAATATTTTTTTTTAAATTGTTCTTTGTGTTTGAGCATCCACTGCTTTCACAACCTTCACAACAAGATTGAAAAAATAACAAGAACGCGTGCTCAATAAAATTTAACGTAGCGAATCTAGCAGTTTTCAACGTTTATCCTTCGTCCGTCATGACATTCTAAGCGAAATTTTGGATGTGATAATAGATACGCAGACGATTTAGAACGATATCAAAAAAAGGAAAGGATTGTTCGCCTCAATATTCACACCACATGACGCCGTAAAGGGCATCGTATGTAGTTACTTTTTCATATTACGGTCAACTTACATTCAAAGTACTTTGAAATATCTTAAAATATTTTCATGAGCTCATTGATGATTTCCAAAGTACTTTGAAAAGTTTACCTCTGGGCCCAGCGTCATCATGATATCATCGATGATATCTCAATAATTTTGTATCCCGAGTCACCTCGATTCTACATCCAATTTCGCATTACTTTAACTGTGCCGTGTCATAGGCGGGTGGATGACTTACGCCTTCAAAGTAATCTTAGTTTAATGAGGCTCAATGATATTTTCATTACATTAATATGTTGGCATTGGAACACATATTATCCATTATCTGACTTGCAAAGTAAGTAAGTTAGGCAAAGTAAGTAAGTTCGGCAAAGTAAGTTAGGAATTGGATATACTCTACTCCTATTCCAACATATGAAAGTAATAAAACAATCATGTAGCTTCATTCGCCTTTCGCTTACTCTTTAATGGAAGGCGAATGGGAATTGTAGATTTATTTAATCCCTAAAAGTATGCTACAATTTGTTTTTATAGAAAATTTATAACTTAAAAATATCTTTCTCTAGGCATCCTTCTGTTTTTATAGCTTCAGTAAATAAAATAAAAAATATTTCTACTACAAAAATATATGTAAAAGTATGCATATTCATACCAAAAATCGCCGTATGCCGTCGTTATTGCTATATTAAAAAATTATTAAAATTAGTTTTATTTCCGTCAATATGAGTAAAATAAAAAGATGATACAAATCACAGTTAATAGTAATATGAGCCTTACATTTTTTTATATTATTTAATTTATTTTACGTACCAAAATATGTCCAACAACGTTCAAAACGAGATTGCGCAAAAAATGACCGCGTGCGCAACAGAAATTTAAAGTAGCGGATTTCAATGTTGATCGCATTTTTTTTGTCATGGCATTGTAAGCGAAATTCCGGATTTAAAACGATATCAAATAAAACGAAAGCGTTGTTCGACACTACATTTGTACAACACATTACTCCGTAAGGGGCAATCGTCTGTAAGGTAAAACACCCCAATTTCGCCCTAGTGCCTAATTCCGGCCTATTTTGTTTAAATACTAATAATAAGAACATCCGTGTAAAAAATATATATTTATGAATACAGAAAATTTGAAAGTGAACAGGATTGGTCCTTTGCCACGCCCACCTGTCATATAATTGAAATGGTAAAATGACTATAACTTTTGTTTGGAATGAGATATTTTGTTTATAATTGGTATTTAGATACATACTGTAATTGCCCATGACCATTCTTAATATGGGCGTGATTGGCCGACTGCCACGCCTACCATTCTTCTTAAACTATATAACTCGACCATCGTAAGAGATATACTGATAATATTAGGTACTATGGTACATATGACAATTCTTAACTACCATACCAAATATCAGCCAGTTTTGTCAACTATTCCAACATATGAAAGTAATAAAACAATCATGTAGCTTCATTCGCCTTTCGCTTACTCTTTAATGGAAGGCGAATGGGAATTGTAGATTTATTTAATCCCTAAAAGTATGCTACAATTTGTTTTTATAGAAAATTTATAATTTAAAAATATCTTTCTCTAGGCATCCTTCTGTTTTTATAGCTTCAGTAAATAAAATAAAAAATATTTCTACTACAAAAATATATGTAAAAGTATGCATATTCATACCAAAAATCGCCGTATGCCGTCGTTATTGCTATATTAAAAAATTATTAAAATTAGTTTTATTTCCGTCAATATGAGTAAAATAAAAAAATGATACAAATCACAGTTAATAGTAATATGAGCCTTACATTTTTTTATATTATTTAATTTATTTTACGTACCAAAATATGTCCAACAACGTTCAAAACGAGATTGCACAAAAAATGACCGCGTGCGCAACAGAAATTTAAAGTAGCGGATTTCAATGTTGATCGCATTTTTTTTTCATGGCATTGTAAGCGAAATTCCGGATTTAAAACGATATCAAATAAAACGAAAGCGTTGTTCGACACTACATTTGTACAACACATTACTCCGTAAGGGGCAATCGTCTGTAAGGTAAAACACCCCAATTCCGCCCTAGTGCCTAATTCCGGCCTATTTTGTTTAAATACTAATAATAAGAACATCCGTGTAAAAAATATATATTTATGAATACAGAAAATTTGAAAGTGAACAGGATTGGTCCTTTGCCACGCCCACCTGTCATATAATTGAAATGGTAAAATGACTATAACTTTTGTTTGGAATGAGATATTTTGTTTATAATTGGTATTTAGATACATACTGTAATTGCCCATGACCATTCTTAATATGGGCGTGATTGGCCGACTGCCACGCCTACCATTCTTCTTAAACTATATAACTCGACCATCGTAAGAGATATACTGATAATATTAGGTACTATGGTACATATGACAATTCTTAACTACCATACCAAATATCAGCCAGTTTTGTCAACTATAAAGTAGCCGCGGTAGCTCAGTGGTTAGTGCGTTGGACTGCGAGCTGAAAGGTCCCCGATTCAAGTCTGGTCTGGGGCTAACAACATCTTTTCATAGAAACATTTTTCTATACCGCGCTACCTCTCGTCAGTAAATGGCAAACCTACGAGAGTAAAACATTGCCTATGAAAAGCTCTCACCCGCCGTTCGGATTCGGCAATAAACTGTAGGTCCCACCACATTGAGTACAAATATAACACGCACAGCTCAAAATGGTGAGAGAGCTCGGCCGAAGTTCTATACAGGACTGTAGCGCCAAACTATTATTATATTATTATTATGACAGAAAAGGCAAAACTGACTGATTAAAATAACAAAATTTAGTTAAATTTTTTTTACGATTTTCGTATATTTCTCATTATTTAGACTCATTTTAAATGACGTGTGGCAAAGTAATGCATGCATGTTTAACATCGTTAGAAAGAGGACATTATGTCTGTAAAAAGATTTATGAGAGCATTTGGAAGCTTTTTTTTCCATGTCTACTTTTGTATAAAAAATATGTAATTTTTGTTTTATGTTTTCGACAAATAATCAGAAAAAACACGAATAGCCATTTGAAAGTTTTTGTACGCAAGATAATAGTTCTCTCAATTCCCAATAATATAAAACTAACACTCTTATTTATTTATAAAAATAATTTAACTAAATTTTGTTATTTTAATCAGTCAGTTTTGCCTTTTCTGTCATTATAGTTGACAAAACTGGCTCATATTTGGTATGGTAGTTAAGAATTGTCATATATACCATAGTACCTAATATTATCAGTATATCTCTTACGATGGTCGAGTTATATAGTTTAAGAAGAATGATAGGCGTGGCAGTCAGCCAATCACGCCCATATTAAGAATGGTCATGTTCTATTACAGTATGTATCTAAATACAAATTATAAACAAAATATCTCATTCCCAAGCAAAGTTATAGTCATTTTAACATTTCAATTATATGGGCGTGGCAATGGACCAATCTTGCTCACTTTCAAATTGAAATCCATTCATAGTCCATGTATGCTTAGTGTAAAGTTTCGTTAAGATTGGTGAAAAACTGTAATGTGTAGTACAAATCTGTCGAACAATGCTTTTGTTTTATTTGATATCGTTTTAAATCTGGAATTTTGCTTACAATGACAAAATAATGGGATCAACATTAAAATCCGCTACTTTAAATTTCTGTTGCGCACGCGGTCGTTTTTTGCGCAATTTCGTCATGTTCTATTACAGTATGTATCTAAATACAAATTATAAACAAAATATCTCATTCCTAAGCAAAGTTATAGTCTTTTTAACATTTCAATTATATGGGCGTGGCAATGGACCAATCTTGCTCACTTTCAAATTGAAAACCATTCATAGTCCATGTATGCTTAGTGTAAAGTTTCGTTAAGATTGGTGAAAAACTGTATTTACGGCGAGCTATTATTGACTTCTGCCCCACAGTTTAGTGTTGCATTTTTCTGTATTCATAAATATATACTTTTTACAGTGATGTTCTTGTTATTAGTATTTAAACAAAATAGGGCGGAATTAGGCACTAGGGCGGAATTAGGGTGCTTTACCTTACATACGATTGCCCCTTACGGAGTAATGTGTAGTACAAATCTGTCGAACAATGCTTTTATTTTATTTGATATCGTTTTAAATCTGGAATTTCGCTTACAATGACAAAATAATGGGATCAACATTAAAATCCGCTACTTTAAATTTCTGTTGCGCACGCGGTCGTTTTTTGCGCAATCTCGTTTTCAACGTTATTGGACATATTTTAGTACGTAAAATAAATTAATTAATATAAAAAATGTAAGGCTCATATTACTATTAACTGTGATTTGTATCTTTTTTTTATTTTACTCATATTGACGGAAATAAAACTAATTTTAATGATTTTTTTTAATATAGAAATAACGACGACATACAGTGATTTTTGGTATGAATATGCATACTTTTATATATATTTTTTTAGTAGAAATACTTTTTTATTTTGTTTACATAAGCTATAAAAACAGAAGGATGCCTAGAGAAAGATATTTTTAAATTATAAATTTTCTATAAAAACAAATTGTAGCATACTTTTAGGGATTAAATAAATCTACAATTCCCATTCGCCTTCCATTAAAGAGTAAGCGAAAAGCGAATGAGGCTACATGATTGTTTTATTACTTTCATATGTTGGAATAGGAGAAGAGTATATCCAATTCTTAACTTACTTTGTAAGTCAGATAATGGATAATACGTGTTCCAATGCCAACATATCAATCTAATGAAATAATCAGTGAGCCTCATTTGACTTAGATTACTTTGTCATGGAAGGCGTAAGTCATCCACCCGCCTATGACAAGCAAGTAATGCGGAAAGTGGTTGTAGAATCACTCGGGATACAAAATCATTGAGATATCATCGATGATATTATGATGACTTTTACCGCTGGACCCAGTGGTACACTTTTCAAAGTACTTTGGAAATCATCAATGAGCTCATGAAAATATTTTAGGATATTTCAAAGTACTTTGAATGTAAGTTGACCGTAATATGAAAAAGTAACTACATACGATGCCCTTTACGGCGTCATTAGGTGTGAATGTTGAGGCGAACAATCCTTTCCTTTTTTTTATTGATATCGTTCTAAATCGTCTGCATATCTATTATCACATCCAAAATTTCGCTTAGAATAACATGACAGACGAATGGGATTAACCTTGAAAACCGCTACGGTTAATTTTTTTGAGCTCGCGTTCTTGTTATTTTTTCAATCTTGTTGTGAAGGTTGTGAAAGCAGTGGATGCTCAAACACAAAGAACAATTTAAAAAAAAAAAAATATGTTGTATAACATTAAAAACAAATTGTAGCCTATTTTGAGGGATTACAAAATTATATAATTCTCATTCGCCTTCCATTACAGAGTATGCGACAATGAAATGGGGGGTCATTACTAGTGCATTACTCTCGAACTTTCCATTACATATTTATTTTGTATGTGAAAGTATGGATGAGACCTACTCCAAATTCTCAATTGGTTTGTAATCTACGTGTCATGACCCTTCATTCGTTATTCCCTTATGATATATGCGATGATCGAATGCGGCCACTCCAGAACAAAAGTAATGCGGAAATTGGATGGAGATTCGAGGTGACTCGGGATAGAAAATCATCGAGAGATCATCGATGATATCATGATGACTTTTAACACTGGGCTGCTTGCAAAAACCGATTTACTGCTCTCTTGCAGCGTATCCCAGCAGGAAAAGGTAATCTATACTCAGCAGGGAAATGAAAAATGCATTACTTTTGTAAACTATGAATTCTTCGCTAAATTGTAACCTAAGTAAATATTGCCTACTATGTAAAAGGAAAGAGGAATGTATCATTGAAATTTTGTATAAATGCATTACCCAGTAATGTACCTAAGTAATGCATCTAGTGTAAACTTTATAAATGCATTGCTTAGTAATCTACCCGAGTATGATATCACGTATAATGACAAATAAATAGATTATCTAGTAATGGAACCGAGTAAGGTATCAAGAATAAAATACATTACTTACTTACTTAAATGGCCATTACAACCGTGGGTCGGTTTTGGCCGCTGAGATGAAGCCACGCGCGCTGACGTCAGTTAGAAATGCAACCAAGCGTTGTCAGTTTTTCCTCAACTTGGTCTTTCCAACGCAAATTTGGATGTTCGAAGAAGATGTCCACCTTCGAGTTTTGATTCAAGCACCTTCTTGGCTGGAGTGTTTTCATCGATTCGTTCGACATGATCTAGCCAGCGAAGGCGCTGGATCTTGATGCGCTTGACTATGTCAATGTCGTCGAATAACTCATACAGCTCATTGTTTATCCTGATTCGATACTCGTTAGCAAAGCAGATAGGGCCATAGATTTTATGGAGAATCTTTCTCTCGAACGCTCCCAGTACTCTCTCATCGGTGGAGGATAGCGTCAATGTTTCTGCACCGTAACGTAGGACGGGCATGATTATTGACTTGTAGCGCGTTATTTTTGTCCGTCGAGAAAGGGCTCTACTACTCAATTGCCTACTGAGCCCAAAGTAGCATCAGTTATCAAGACTTATTTTCCGTTTAATCTCCAGGCTGTCGTTGTTGTTGCTGTTGATACTGGATGCAAGATAGACGAAGTCCTTTACAATGTCGAACTTGTGGGTGTCAACAAGGAACTTCGTCTTGTCCTCGTTGACCGCTAGACCCATTCGACGCGTTTCTTTCTCAAATCTGGAGAATGCTGCGCTGACTGCTCGTGTGCTCCTGCCAATGATATCAATATCGCATGACACTTTTGTTGAGTATAGTGCCGCTTTGACGGAGTTCGGCAGCTCGAACTATTTTCTCCATCAATAAGCTATAAAAGTCGCACTATAGGGAGTCACCCTGTATAGTGCCGCTTTGACGGAGTTCGGCAGCTCGAACTATGTTCTCCATCAATAAGCTATAAAAGTCGCACTATAGGGAGTCACCCTGTCTGAACCTCGTTCGGTATGAAATGGCTCGGAGAGGTCTTTTCCTATTCTCACTGAGCAATGTGTGTTGCTCAGGGTCATCCTGTAAAGCCTTATAAGTTTCGCAGGTATACCGAACTCGGACATTGCGACGTATAATCGTTAACTTATCGGAGTGTCAAAGGCGGCTTTATAGTTGACTAATAGGTGGTAGGTTTCGATCTATTTATGTAGGGTCTTTTCCTGAATTAGGCGCATTGTGATAATTTGGTCTGTTGTGGACTGAAGCCGCACTGAGAAGGTCCAATCAGTCTGTTGAAGATGGGCTTCAATCTTTCACATTATAAGCTCGATAAAACCTTCTATGCGATATTAAGTATGCTTATCCCATGGTAGTTGGCGCTAATAGTGGGATCCACTTTCTTATGGATTGGACATATTCTGCTTATGCCCAATCCGTAGGTCGTGCATGCTATCTATTAGCTCGTTTGGAAGCTTTTTTTCCCATGTCTACTTTTGTATAAAAAATATGTAATTTTTGTTTTATGTTTTCGACAAATAATCAGAAAAAACATGAATAGCCATTTGAAAGTTTTGGTACACAAGATGATAGTTCTCTCAATTCCCAATAATATAAGACTAACACTCTGCATGTGGGGTATATATTGAAAGAGTTACGACAGTTTTAATGTAGCCCATTTTTATTTCTTAAAAAGCACTTGCTTTAATTTTTTGACCTTAAGCAAGGCTACAGATGTACTATTTCACTAGGGTGTATCATTTTTTTGTTTGTTCTATAAGTTCCCAGCTATTATTAATAAAATGATATATTTTTACGCTTACTGCAACAAACTTTAAAACTTCGGCGAGCTAGACTAATCTTCTGTCCCATAATGCAGTGTTTTCTTTTCTACATAAATCAAATTTCACCGCAAAATTTCCCGTTATTTATTTATAAAAATTCATAGTTGCGTCACTTTTTAGTAAATTGTGTAAAATTTTTAAAATATATTTTTGAATAATACAATTGTTAGAAAATAAATAATTGTGGTTTTTATTAAACTGGAAAAAAAACGGAAGATTTCGTAGTCCTAATTCCGCCCAATTGAATTCCGGATTGAAATAGTTTTGTAATATATATATATATATATATATATATATATATATATATATATATATATATATATATATATATATATATATATGTATATATATATATATATATATATATATATATATATATATATATATATATATGTATATATATATATATATATATATATATATATATATATTTATATATAGGTGGGCCGTGAGGGTATCTTTGGTTCAACGGTTGGACAATTCAGCCTCCACGACAACACCTCCGAGCTGATCGATTTCGGCGCAGCACGAAACGTGGTAATTAGTTGTACTAGATTCCAGCATCTCAATATGCACAAGGCCACGTGGCGGTCACCCGATCAGAACACGCGCAACCAAATTGATCATGTTGTGATTGACGGAAGGCACGCTTCTAGTGTGATGGACGTACGTTCGATCCGAGATGCCAACATCGACTCGGATCACTTCCTTGTATCAGCCAAGGTTCGCACACGCTTATGCGCCGCGAAAAACGCACGGAAATCCATGCAAAGAAAGCTAGACGTCAGTAAGCTGCACACTCAACAGACCGAACAAGCCTATGCCGCTCGACTCTCACACCTGCTTGCCCAAGGCACTCCCCCTCTCGAAGATGTATGCGCGCAGTGGACACACGTCTCCCGCTCAATGCGTAGAGTGTAGACTGGAATGACGAAGAGTGTCGCGTAGCCACTACAGGGAAATACGCTGCATATAGAGCCACCCTGCATTCGATAGTTACGCGAAGGAGCAATACAGAGAGAAGAGGAAGGAGGAGAGATATCTTTTTAGCCGATAGAAAAGAGAATTAGGAAGACGCGAGTGTAAAGATATTGAGATGCATGGCGACAGGAACGAGGCTCGAGAAGATAAGACGCCTGACCGGAGGTTTAAAGACCCTCTTCCTGTCAGGACGATGACGGGAATCTAGTAACAGATGTCCAGGGTGCTGATAGGGAAGACAGCTTGATAACCCCACTTTCTGACGATTGCGTTGTCATACCGCCGCCTGAACGGGATGAGGCCTGCACAGCCATCAACAGGCTGAAAAACAACAAAGCCGCAGGTTTGGATGGTCTGTCTGCCGAGTTGTATAAGACCGGAGGGGAAGAGCTAATATAGAGCATGCACGAGCTCGTAAGCAGAATATGGTCGGATGAAAGCATGCCAAGTGACTGGAACCTCAGTGTACTCTGCCCAATCCTTAAGAAAGGGGATCCCACTATCTGCGCCAAATACCGTGGGATCAGCCTACTCAATATCGCATACAAGGTTCTATCGAGCGTATTATGTGAAAGACTGAAGACCATCGTCAACAGACTGATTGGATCTTATCAGTGCGGCTTCAGACCTGCAAGTCCACCATAGAACCGATTTTCACATTGCCAAATCCTAGAAAAGACTAAAGGGAGGCAGATCGACACCCACCACCTCTTTGTCGACTACAAAGCTACCTTCGACAGTCCGATAAGAAGTCGCCTATATGCCACCATATCTGAGTTCGGTATACCTGCGAAACTTATAAGGCTTTGCAGGATGACCCTGAGCAACACACGTTGCTCAGTGAGAATTGGGAACAACCTCACCGATACGTTTAATACCGAACGAGGTTTCAGACAAGGCGATTCCCTATCGTGTGACTTCTTCAACCTAATAATGGAAAAGATTGTAAGAGCTGCACAACTCCATCACAATGGCACTATCTTCAACAAAAGTTCCTTGCTGCTCGGGTACGTTGATGATATCGACATCATTGGGCATTGGGCGACAACGAGCAGTCAATACAGTATTCTCAAGTTTAGGGAGGGAATCGCGTCGAATGAGTCTTACAGTGAACGAGGACAAGACGAAGTACCTGGTGTCAACAAATAAAAAGTCCCGGCGTCTTGGACAATACGTCACTATTGACAACCACAACTTCGAAGTTGTGAAGGACTTCGTCTACCTAGGTACCAGCATCAACAAGGAAAACAATGCCAGCCTAGAGATAAGCCGAAGAATAACACTTGCCAACAGGTGTTACTTTGGGCTCAGAACTCAATTGAGGAGCAGAACCCTCTCTTGACGGACGCTCTATAAGTCGCTCATCATGCCAGTCCACCTCTATGACGCTGAGGCATGGACGCTTGCCAACACCGATGAGCGAGCATTAGGAGCGTTCGAGAGAAATATTCTTCGGAAAATCTTTGGCCCGATATGCGTTGAAAACGAGTACAGAATAAGATGGAACGACGAGCTGTATGAGCTCTACGCCGACATTGACATAGTCAGGCGCATTAAGATCCAACGTCTACGCTGGCTTGGACATGTCGAGCGTATGGATGAAAGCGCTCCAGCAAAAAAGGTGTTCAATTCTGTACCCAGTGGTGATCAACGTAGGAGAGGGCGTCAGAATCTCCGGTGGAGCGACCAAGTGCGAGACAACCTGACAACATTTGGAGTGCAAAACTGGCGCCAGCGCGCGCAATACAGAAGCGACTGGCGAGGGGCAATTGCTGCGGCCGAAACCCATCATGGGTTGTAATGGCTATCATATGAATAATGTACATCATATTGATGAATTTTGCTCATCAAACCACATTAATTGAAATATCATAAATCTTATATGAATTATAAATGCATAAATGTGTAAATGGAGACAATTTTTATACCCTACACTAAGAGTGAAAGGGTATATTCAGTTTGGTACGCCGTTTGTAATACCCAGAAGGAAGCATCTCCGGTAAGGAAAAGTATATATATTCTTGATCAACATGACCTCCTGAGATTTAGCGATGTCCGTCTGTCTGTCACTCTGTTGAAATCACGTTTACAGAAAAACTAAAAGAGCTAAATAAATCAAACTCCTAATTTAGATTACTTATACATCTACGCTGTCTGTCAGTGAAAATGGGCATGATCAATCCATTATGACCTGTGAACCGACCACTTATGTTCAAATTTATCGTATAAAACACATCTACTGGTGAATTTTACTGTATACGTGTTCAGGTAAACTTTTGTTTGGTCAAATATATATTGACTTTATGCTCAAATACATGAAAATAAATGAAAATTCAAAAAAAAAAATCGAAATTCGGTGCACCTACCCATATGTAAATAAGGGTAGGTGCAAATGAATGGAATGGAAATTCTTCAGCGATTGAAAGTTTGTAGTTATTTTCAGGATTCGTATACCCTGGTGACCACTTTGAATGGTAACCACACATGTGTAGGGTATTTATAGTCGGCTTAGACCGACTATAATTTTGATAATCCTTCTATACCTGAACACCTACTATAAAATGTCTCTACTTTAAAATTTCCCATGTGATATAACCTTCCCAACTGTTTTTTTTCTAAATTTGATGTTATAGAAAATATTAAAAGTTAAAAACATTAAAAAAATACGATTTTAGTTCAATGAATGAAATCATCAATATGATGAATACTGGTAGTTGGTGAAATTTTTGGTGATATTTTTTTGAGTGCGAGCGTTCTTCATATTTATGATAGCATTCATAACAT
The DNA here is from genome assembly GCA_951804985.1 of Dryomyza anilis. Lineage (NCBI taxonomy): Eukaryota > Metazoa > Arthropoda > Insecta > Diptera > Dryomyzidae > Dryomyza > Dryomyza anilis. The sequence goes on from OX638135.1 coordinate 53,356,849, forward strand.
TGATGGCGTTAGTCATTAATATTATGAATGGTTCTTCAATGCAATGAATCATGGTTTGAAGAACGGAATTCATCAATATGATGTACATTTTTTTTTCTGTGTGTCGAGCAAGCATTATATAAGAAATAACACACAAGAACTACTTGAGAACTGAGAAGTACGGCCATACATTCACGAAAAAAAAATGTTGATAGAAGTTTGGTTTAATGAACAGCGTTCTTCAATATGATGAACATATATGTTGTATTTTATATTTTTGTTCATTAATATAATGAAACGTATCCTTCAAATACAGTTCATCATATTGAAGACAGTTACCGAGCGTTCTTCATATTTATGATAGCATTCATAACATTGATGGCGTTAGTCATACAATTTTTTTTGTCCTAAAATTTTTTTTTCGGTTAATTTTTTATTGTTATTTTTTAATTATTTTTAATTATTTTTTTTGAATTATTTTATAATTTTTTTTTTTTTTTAAATAATATGAACAAATTCATCAATATGACAATTCAAATTCATTTTATTGAATATTTTGTTCATATATAGAATGAATGCATATGTCATTTAATGGTAGTTGGTGGAAAATTTATAATATTTATAAATAAATTCATCATATTGAAGATTTTTTTTTCTGTGCATGCATAAATTAGTAAAATATTTTATATAATATTTATTATAATTAGCACTTTTTATTAATAAAAAGTAATATTTATAAAAAACAATTTTTTGAAAAAAAAAAAAAAAAAAAAAAATTTTTTGAAAATTTTTTTTTTGAAAAAACAATTTTTCGAAAAAAAATTTTATACGAACACATTTTTTTTTTGATTTTTTTTTTCGGATAATTTTTGTTTACATTTTTTTACTGTTATTTTTTAAATAAAATTTTACAAAACTTTTTTTTCGAATTATTTTATAAATTTTTTTTTTTTTAAATATTATGAACAAATTCATCAATATGACTATTCAAATTCATTGTATTGAATATTTTGTTATTATATATAATGAATGCATTCATTAATATGTCATTTAATGAACGGTGGTATCAATATGATGAATCTGGTAGTTGGTGAAAAAATTCATAATATATATGAATAAATTCATAATATTGAAGAATTTTATTTTCTGTGCATGTTGAGCTGTGCGTGTTATATTTGTACTCAAAGTGGTGGGAGCTATAGTTTATTGCCGAATCCGAACGGCGGATGAGAGCTTTTCATAAGCAGTGTTTTACTCTCGTAGGTTTGCTATTTACTGCCGAGAGGTAGCGCGGTATAGAAAAATGTTTCTATGAAATGATGTTGTTAGCCCCAGTCCAGGCTTGAATCGGGGACCTTTCGGCTTGCAGTCCAATGCACTAACCTACTAACCTTCCGACGCTACTTACAATTACAATTTACAATTATTGTACTTTTAATTGTAAACGTTTAATGTTTTATATTTTTTAGTTAATTAAATGCAATCGCACTTTTCGCAAAATGTTTTTTTTTTATTAAATGTGGAAACACAACGCACAAAAGCTCCTTACCGACCACTCACGAAATTTATAACAGCATATCTGCTGTTTTGTAATTATTTTTCTCATTTGTCTGTCCATTGAGCCTGGACTGCAGAGTTAAGGAGCGCAACTCACATTTTTCTGTCAAATACATTGACAGTTTAAACGTAGTTTAACGCATCGACATCGGTGGGTTAAGCTAAGTTTAAACTACGTTTAAAGTTCACTGGAAATCATGACTATAAGTTTAAACTAAGTTTAAACTACAAATGGAGTTCAACAACCACTGAGAAACTGAAAAACATTTGCAAAGTGTTTGACTTTTAAATAATAATTTATTTTCAAAATACTATATTTTTCGAAAATTTATTTTCCAAAACATTTACAATTTTATTTCCGAGACAATCTATTTGGAGAAAAATTATTTTTCTAAAACTTGCTATAGACCACATACCTATTCGATTTTAAAGAGTGAAAATATGATATTATATGTTTGCAATTTTTATACATGTAGCCAATGTCGCCCATAATTTATGCGACAAAAATAATATTAAATTCTACCGATGTACAGTAAGGTATTCGATTTAAAAAGTTGTCCAAATTAGAATACGAAAAAAGTGGATTCGAACAGTGGATGGAAAAAAGTGGATTTAATCTATAGTGCAATATAGATCAAAGGATCAAAAACATATGATGGTCACTCCCATTTTAAAACATATTATAATGCATAAATCTGACTTAAAGTTATTTAATTTATGGATTTATCTTCAAATTTTATGAGATATCTGTATCTGTTATTGCCTTACATATGGTCGAAAACACATTTCTTACAAATTTCAATCAAATCTTTACAGTATTTTTTGGGTTATCGCAACTATATACTATATTAACACGCTTCCACACAAAATAATTGTTTTATACATAACTAATTCAAAATAGAGTTTAACAAAAAATAATCTTATTTAACTTTGGAGTTTATATTATATTATAATGCATAAATCTGACTTAAAGTTATTTAATTTATGGATTTATCTTCAAATTTTATGAGATATCTGTATCTGTTATTGCCTTACATATGGTCTAAAACACATTTCTACCAAATTTCAATCAAATCTTTACAGTACTTTTTGGGTTATCGCAACTATATACTATATTAACACGCTTCCACACAAAATAATTGTTTTATACATAACTAATTCAAAATAGAGTTTAACAAAAAATAATCTTATTTAACTTTGGAGTTTAGCTTCCGCTTTCATTTAAGATCTCTGGTCTGCTTGGTCGTAAAGCATAAGTGTAAAATATAAAAATATATAAAAAAAAAATAACTAAATATAAAACAAATTAAAACTATAACATATAAAAAAATAAGTTTAAAACATAACATTAATCAAACAAGTACAATCAAGACTGGACTGCAAAGAAGCATTTTGGACACAGTACCTTGAGCTACAGTCATTTGAGGAATCGTTCTCAAGGTAAGCTTACATTTTTGCATTATTTTATTGATTTAATTTTATTGCTATTTATTAAATAACTTGTTAAATTTAACAAAAAAAAAAACATATTCCTACGTGTTTTTAATTGTACTATTAGTTTTATAGTATTTCTTATTGCTAGGATAGAATTATTCAAACGTAGTTCATAGGAAAAAAGTATTGTAGCTACACGGATAGAAAAGATTTGTTTGAATATGTTCGAATGTATTTAAAAATAATACGAAATCACCATACATGTATTATGAATGCAGTGTAATTAAATTATTGTTCAGATTGTAATAACATATCGATACCTTACTTACAGGCAAAAAGATCGTAACCAACAAAAAGCTAATTTCTCAGGAGGCGAAAAAAACGTCTCAAAATCGAGTAGTTCAATATTTTATTAATTTTTTTCGTAAAGTATCCTTTAATGAACTGACAGTAATAACAGTGTGGCCCAATTACCAAAATATCCATTACATGCAGAAGTATTTAAGAAAAATGTAGTTACGATGTTTTGCCTGTCTCAATTTATTTCGAAAATTTATTCAATTGTACTACTTACGATGCTAAGGTAGGAAGATCTTATACATAAACGGTTTCGTATTTTAAATTTCGGTAAACGACAAAAGGGAAACAACACGAATAGGAGAAGTTTGGCACATGTTTAGTGAAAATTGAGACTAGCCAATGGTCAGCATTTTAATTTGATGGACAAATGCATTGAAAGTACATAATAAAATTAAATTTTATATTTTTATTTTAACATTACCACAAAAGGAGTTAAACATCCTTGAAGTAGTCACTAAACAAAATATTAAAATTATGTGGCCATTCTGACGTGAAATAGTCCGTACGTATCTACAAACATATGATGTGTCTTAAATATTGAGTTTATAGTTCGAATGTCTTTGCTAACCCTTATAACAGCGCACAGAATTGGATTAAAAATTGTATCGTAACCAACATTTTTCAAAAATGTAGTTACGATAATAAGTGTTATTTGGCTTTATTTCATATTTGGATCATGAAATTCCAATATATGACTTTGCAGGGACATGCTATTCACAAAGAGGTTTCCAAAACTGCAATAAAACAAAAATTCCCAAAATTTTGGTTACGATGTTCTGCCTGGAAGGTATCGATATTACTATGTATAAACATTTTCTATATTTCCCAACAGAATCTGTCAAACTTATCACAAATATGTTACAATACAAACATACAATTTTAATTGCAATTATATATACTATTTCCTGGCAGTTTAGTTGGTTATAACTACACGGATAGAAAAGATTTGTTTGAATATGCTTGAATGTAATTATAACGTAATTCGAAATCACCATATAAATATTGGGAGTAATATCTAATTACATTATAATTGAATTGTATTATTATTTTGTTCAGATTGAAATATTATTATACGATATTTAAACATAAATTGCTTTAGTCGCGGATTTACATGAATTTACTATATTAATATATTTATACTAATATATATTTTTCATCAGATATTAATATATGTATGTTTGATATTTCCGCTATTTAACACACCCAACTTCAATAAAATGTTCTTTGAATTATATGTATTATGTTATTCGTGATTGTTACTGGGTGACAACGAATTTAAAAATAATAGCATTATTTTGATTATATGTATGTTTGGCATTAAGATATCACAATTAAATAACAGCGCTGCCTACTTTTAGCACTCAGTAACACTCACATTAATACTTTTCATATAGTTCAAAAGTTGTTTTTGGTGGAAGAATTTGTTTAAGTACCGCCAATTACTGTTAATACCAGATAGTGGTTGTTTGTTAAATTTCCAATTCATCCGTAAAGTACTGAACTCAAAATAGGAAAAATAGATGGAAATAAAATTATTAGGTATAAATTAAATATGTGTAATAAAAATAAAATAAAAGTTTAGGATTATAATTATATAATATAAATAAAAAAATGTAATTTAAAAATAGGGAAAAAACGAATATTGTGTAAAAAAGATATTAGCACTAAATTTACTATTTTTACATTAAAATTAAATGTAAACATAAATATGTTTACATGTAAATAAAATGTTTTTCACGTTTAAACATATATATGTTTGCAAGAACGCCGATTATTATTCATTCTGAAAATAAATATGTTTGAACGAAAACAAACAAATATTTGGCTGTTATTGTAATAATGTTTGGCAATGAAATAATACTTTTGTTTGTATAAAGCTCCAAAGATATATGTAATCCCTGCAAAATTATGTTTGAGAGAGCCCTTTTTTTTGCAGCGTGTATGTTTCAAAACAAACAGAAAACGCTATTCAAATCTAATTATAAGGTATGTTCGCAACGCTCGTCTTCATTCGATAAGTTATCGACAGACGAAGTTGGCAACGTTGCGCAGCGTTTTGTACCTACTCCATCTTTTGCCATCGTTTGAACATATTGATGTTTAAAAACAAACAAAAAAGAAATTAGATTTAAATAAATGTATTCTTCCAACATTCTTCTTGCATACGAAGTTGGCACTAGTTGAGCAGAATTTTCTATCTACGTCTCTTTTGTCATCGTTTGAAGTATGTATTGTTGGTCCTTTTAAACATACTGATGTTTGAAAAGAAACAAAAAAATTAATATAGATGTAAATAAGAGTATTCTTGCAATATTCTTCTTGTATACGAAGTTGACACTCGGTGACCGCCATTTTCTGCATACGTGTCTTTTGATGTTTGTTGAGAAAACGTATTCTTATCGGTAATACGATGTTATTTGTAAATTTAAAAAATATACAAATTGTTGTACAAATAGTAACAAATAATATCATTTAATAGTTCAGTAAAAATTTAATTGTTCCTGAATGTTTTTCTAAAAATATTGTGAAAAGTCGACACGGATATTTCATCAAAAAAAAACTACAACTGAAAAATCAGTGCTATTTTCAAACCGAATTCGTCATGGTTTTTTACAACAGGCTCCGCGAATTCCTTGTCAACGCTATGTGCTGTACTGAGACATGTACTTGCAGTTTTAATTCAATTATTTATTTATGCATTTAAAAAATTGTATATGAAATCAAATATTATTAATTCCCACTGTGTATGTTTAATGATTTTTAATAAAAATTAATATAAAAAAATCATGTTATATTTTAAACATATTTATGTTTCGCTTCAAATATTTATTTTGTTTGGATGTTGTATTTATTATGTTTCTATTAGAACATATACCATTTTAAGGGGCAACATCAAAATGTTTCCGTGATATCATAATATAAATCAGAGCTCATTACAACATTGTTCAAGTCTCAAGACAACCCTGTTCACAAATGATTTATCAGGGAATTATATATTATATTTACATAAAATTCCAAACATACAAGTTAATGCCTGCAAAATTATGTTTGGGAAAGCCATTTTTTTGGCAGCGTGTGTCAAAAGCAAAAAGTACTTCTTTTAAATTTAAATTTAATACATGAACTTTTTATTTAAACATTTCAACATTTCTCATCCGCCGTTCGGATTCGGCAATAAACTGTAGGTCCCACCACTTTGAGTGCAAAAATAACACGCACAGCTCAAAATGGTGAGAGAGCTCGGCCTAAGTTCTTTTAGGACTGTAGTGCCAAACTATTATTATTATAATGATCAGGGGTTCTCCAGTGCCTAAATCAAAACGTGACGATATTTGAAGTTACTTTTATTTTCATAAGGTTTCCTGATCGGGCTTCCTGATCTTATCCTGACCTTATATTTCTAACATTATATTCCTCTGAAACAGCTTTTATCAACCACTCGGATAGCCATGCAAACAAAATATAAAATTTTCGGTACTCTCATGATAGAAAGAAGAAAAATATTTAACAAGACTTCAAATTTTTGTCCTTTCAAATATACTTGAAACCCAGCAGTGACTCCCCTTTGTTTTGAACTTATATCATTTTTTTGAATTTCCGGTAATTGTATGAGAAAAAAAAAACGAAAAATTACATTCTTTTGAAAAAGAAAAGAAGGACGAGTGGTCACCGATATGACAATTCTGAATACTAAAGTTGTTTAACGAAACAATATTTAATTTTTCCCGAACAAAATTTAATGTTTGTGGGCGACAGCAATTATTTTTTCTTGACATAATTGGAGAATTTAGAAACCAGTTGGGAAGGTTAGATCACATGGGCAATTTTAAAGTAGGGGTTATTATATTTCAAAACTATAGTCGGTCTAAGCCGACTATAAATACCCTACACATATGTGTGGTAACCATTCAAAGTGGTATATAGGTCACCAGGGTATACGAATCCTGAAAATAACTACAAACTTTCCATCCCTGAAGAATTTTCTTTCATTTGATACCCATATTTACAAATGGGTAGGTGTACTGAATTTCGATTTTTTTTTTTGGAACCACAAGTCATTTCGTGTGAAAACATTATTTTCATGTATTTGAGCATAATGTCAATATATGTTTGACCAAAAAAGTTTACCTAAGCACGTATACAGTAAAATTGATTTGCAGATGTAAATTTTATATGAGGTATTTGAACATAAGTGGTCAGTTCTCAGGTCACAATAGACCAATTTCTTGTTCAGACAGCTTAGATATATAAGTAATCTAAATCTAAAGTTTCTTTGCTCTAGCTCTTCAACTTTTTCTGTAATCGTAATATCAACAGACAGACAGAAGGACAGACGGACATCGCTAAATCGACTCAGGAGGTCATGCTGATCAAGAATATATATACTTTTCCATACCGGAGATTTTTTTTCAGGGTGTTACAAACGGCGTACCAAACTGCATATACCCTTTCACTCTTAGTGTAGGGTATAAAAAAAGGAACTCGAAACAGGAGACAGTAGATCATCAATATTTGTACCAAAGTAACAAGAGCAGGGTTCACACTTTCCCGCAGTGTTAAAGTATCAACTCATGATTAAAAAGGTACTAGAAATTAGCAAAAGTAGCAGAATTTGTTTTTTTACCCAAATGTAGAGAAAATTATTAAGTAATTTCTAAAACGAAGCAAAATACTAATTCGGGATCTAATTGGAGTATGTTAAAAAATATATTTAAAACGACATATATAGTTTTTCCTTCATTATTTTGAATTCTAACTTTGGACCACTCAGGAGATATGTTGTTTTCAGAAAAAAATATACCAATACATTTCTAGATACTCTTACATACATATTTTAACCAAAATCCAAGTAATTTAAATCTTTAAAATGACTTTATTTGATGGAATCTGTTTAACCATTTATTACTTATAGGGGTCGGTTTGTATCGATCATAACTTTGTTGTTTCTTATTAAATTTTGAAAAATCCAATAGTTTTAAAGAGGTAATTAAAATGTGTAAATTATCTTACAAGATTTTTCATGATTAAAAAAAATAATTAAAAATGTATGCAAATTTAATTTTTTTTGGCGAATAAATACCTATAACTCTGATTGTTATGAACCGATTTCAATAATTTGAAAAGTTTTGCTAGCTAAATGTGTTGGTTCTTCAAAAAGTTCCACAGTCTGAAAATATCTTCAGTAGATTCTGACTTTTAATTACATGAGTAACTCAATGGGCGGTATGAATACAAACAAGCAAATGCTTATACTTGAAGCAACTGCTTATTTTTGAAATGAGTCATAAGCATTTGCTTATGAGTTATAAGCAAATGCTTATAAATGCAAATGCTCATAAAATCTGGACTTAAATAAATATAATATAAATAAATACAAATATAAATAAAACAAATATAAATAACACTAAGTATCATCAGTTCTGAAGACTCAAAGGAATGGCAAGAAACACTTAAGTGTTTCTTTTCGGTTAAAACACATAAGAATAATATGCTATGGTAAAACCATGCGATGGTAAAACCATACCATGGTAAAACCATAAAGATGTAATATCAACTATTACTGCCTGAACATAATACAGGCGGCGATCGAAAAATGAGACAGCGAACATTGAAAACAACAAAAATTTGCCGTCTCAATGTTAACGTCACGGCACGCCACATCAGCAAACTACTTATATGCAGCTGCGTGGTATATTTGTATACTGCAGAGTTGACAACTAAGTTTTAAAACCAAAAATATTCAGCGGTGGCAGCTCTATAGTCATCTCTCATTAAGACGGTTCGGACAGTTTTGGTTTATTTATATACCTTTTTCAGAGTCATCCGTCGTGTGCAAAAAAAAACAACAAAAACCAGTTTCTGCATTATGAAAGCAAAGAATTCGTTTATACCTGCACGAGGAACGACCTTTCGTAATTCGTTCGTCAGTGATCACACACGAATTCAAATGAAAGCAAAAAATCAAAACATCCATACAGTTTGTGCAATATGTAGAGAACAAATTTTCAATACACGGTGTACAGCTTTAACAAATTAGTGGCTTTTGGCAAGTTTTCCATATACATTTGAAAATTATTTTAAATTGGAAATTATTTTTTATTATTGGTAACGCTAAACATTTGGTTTTAAAAATATAAACAAAGCTGTTTTTGAAGTGTAAATTATGTTTTCATATTTAGAGACATATTAATAGGGCTGTTAATTTTAGGATTTCATATAATCAGCCCAATCGAGAAACGCGTCGGGAGACATTTCCGACGGAATTGACAAAAAAGCAATCGAGCAACTCACAGTTATCCGACGTATATTCGAAAATTTTCATCGGAAACAAATCAATCGAGTTTCCCGCCGTGTGAACATTTACTGTCAAATTTGCTCACATTTTATTTTTATGTGAAAACATGAAATTTTAGATTTTTAATAATTGATTGCAGAAATAAAGTAGTTTAAACTGTGCAAATAGTTAAAAAATAATTTATTTCGACCGCTTGGATGTTGGAAACTTGCTTAAATTGCTATGAAAATTTAACTATTTGAGTACATACTGTCGTTAGCATTTAAAAAATTAATTAAAAAATAAAAATACATTCGTTTTGTATTTCCAGTCATTTTAAAATGTCAAATAGAGTACGTTCAATCAATAAAATTGAAAACAAATTTAATTTTTACCTTGAAATTTGGCATTTAATATCGAAATTGAGAGGAAAACAATGTTGCGTTGTTTTATAACTGTTTCCCGTTCCTCGGAAAACTTGATTATATTTTATTTTCCGTCGGAAGGAGGCCAATCCGACGAGCTTCAGTTCATCGGGAACCTCGATTGGGCTGAATAAATTCAATTTTAACCAAATTGTTATAAAAACAATTAACTTTAAGTGATACGTATTTTTGTATACAGGGGAATTTATAGTAAATTTATAGAAGAATTTATAATAATATGTTAATAATTTATAGTTTAATATTAAACTATAATACACAAAATATTTGCATAAGACATTTTATGAATTATGTAGTACACGTATTTTAAAAATAAAATCTAAAGAAAACAAATACATACTACATATTCTGCAATATGTAGAAAACGTATTTCTAATACATTGTGTAGTAAAATTCAGACAAATTAATACAAATGTATAAAAAAACGATCAAAAAGTAGTAGAACTGCATTTTTTTCAAAACGAAGACATAAATGTAGTATAATTTACTACAGTAATTTTTTCAGTGTGCTTTTGAGTGATAAGCATATGCTCATGAGTTTGAAGCAGATACTCATATTTGTATGAAAATTATAAGTATTTGCTTCTAAAAAAATGAGGTTGGTCATAATACATAATGAAGAAACGTGAGGTGGTGCAATATCTTCACAGCAAAAAATGAAAATATTTATCAGATCCTGGCTTTCGAAAAGGAATTGGGGAAGATCTTGGGGCTGAACAATCTACAGTATCTCGTACTGTAACCAGTGTTGTAGAAAAAATAATTACACAAATTAATATCTGGATCAAATATCTCACCACTAATAATTCTATTCGCAAAGCAAAAGAGCTATGGCAAAATATACCGTTTACCAACCGTAATAGGTGTTATAGACTGTACACACATCGGAATAGAAAAACCAAAAATTATGGAGATGTGTACATCAACCGAAATGGTAAACCTTTGTTAAATGTAGAAGCAACTTGAGATGCGAGATGCATGTTAACAAGTATTGATGTTAGTTGTCCAGAGTCCGTTCATGACAGCAGAAGTTGGAAAAATTCTTTATTACGTCAGAATATGTCTAAAATGGTAGACACAGTCCTTCTTAGTGATGAAGGTTACGGAATAGAACCATGGCTCATGATTCCTTTCCGAAATCCCGATGATCTTATTAAAAGAATTTACGACAATCTTCTTAAGGAGGAGAGGCCTCTCCTCTTAAGGAGGAGAGGCTTATAAATAATGATTCCTTTCCGTAATCCCGATGATCTTATTAAAAGAAGTTACGACAATCTTCTTAAGGAGGAGAGGCTTATAAATAAGCGGTGCTACAAGTAAAACGTAGAATTCCTATAATAAAATATATTTGTCGTGTAAAACTTCAAAATATTTCAAAAATAGTGATAGCTTGTTTTATTTTACACAACATTGCTAAATATTGGAATGATGCAGATTTTGATGAACATGAAGAAGAACGGAAAATGCAGGAGACGATAATGATTCTGGCATTCTAGAAGATTCAATCGTTCGCGCGCGTGGTCAAGAAGTTAGACAACATTTGGCTGAACGAATTTTTAATGATATTACAACGCCCAATTTAATCTAATTGTTAGTTATATATATATATATATATATATATATATATATATATATACACCTGGCAGAAGGTGTGGTGACAAAAAAAAAATACACACATCAACAAAAAAAAAAACACAAACCTAAAAAATACACACACTCACTTTCACATTACAATCGGGGGGTTGTATCCCTAGAGTGCGCGTCCCCAGGTGGCGGATAAGAGAAAGCTCTGTGGATATGCAGGGTAGGTGGGAAATAAAATACCACCCGGGGACCACACAACAAACAAACAAATACGACAGCGACTGACCCATAGTGGGCGGCTCCTCAGTCAGCGTTAGTTCTCAACTATGGGCGGCTGTTTCACCACAGCTGGCAGAAGGTATAAAATGATATGGGACGGATACCATGAACAATAAACCATTATCAAAAGTTCGAATAGTAACATAGTTACGGTGCAGGGACTAGGAACTACAGTATCGGCGGCCGTAGGGAGTGAGAAAGCAGGCTCCCAGCATCGACATCCAATGACTGCAATGTTTCAGCAGTGGCAAACTTGGCTGCTGAAGCAGATACTGCCACACGCACCCAAAGGTGCGGAAAGAAGGCGCACTGGGTGGATCAGATAATCCTTTGAAGAGAAAACAGCTGTTACAGCGCACACCACCAGAAAGCAACACCGCAAACGGACGTGTCGTGTCGTCCTATTGTCTTTAAACGTTTTCCGTCCGTCGTTTTATATGTTTAAAAATGTGCCGCCAAACATAACAACATCAACCAACAAACAAAAATAAAATTAAACAATAACATTAAAATCCAGTCGCCGTGGACAACAAAAAAAAATATCAAAATAAAAATAACAAAATAAATTACACAAAACAAATAATTAAAAATACATATCAACAAATATCACAACAACATCAATAGAGCAGAACCGGTTTTCGCTACATGTGGACTTGCTGCACTTTGCACTTGCCATTTTTTTCATTGCAATTGCCAGCACAAAGGGCCTTTCATTGCTCTCTGCTGCAATTGCACAGGTTTGTTGATTGTAATCCGTCCCTCCCCCATCCTACTCCGCGCTAACTGCGTGCATAGTTGAGACTGCAAGAGGGCGTAACGAAGATGGTGGCCAAGGCATAACACTGACCACTGTTTAGCTTACGCTCTCATCTGTTCGTCTCAACTGTGCCCGCAATTAGTATGTTTGTATGTTTTAAATTCACCCAGTAGCGAAAATGTCGCAAAACTTTCGTATAGATTTTTGCAACGTTCGCGGACTGAGGTCGAATTTTTTCTCTGTGTATGCACATGTCTGTCTATAGGCCACATATAATGGCATTAGGTGAAACCTAGGTTAGTGAGGGTGCAGATCCACTGGATTTTCAGATACCAGGGTACCACCTACTGCCATTGTTCTCTGCCCATAGGGGTCTCGCCCTTTTTATTCGAAGTGACGTTGCGTACCAGCACCAGCAGCAACATAGTGTTTCGGATAATGAATTTTATTCTATGTGGATTAAATTCAAAATCTTGCAACACATCATGCACTTGTGTTTTATTTATATGAGTCCGAATCTAGATAGGGTTTCTACCTGTAACAAGTTAGATGAACTATCAGATTCGATCTCAAATATTTTGGAACAGTTTCCCGGCAGTGAAATTGTTGTTGCTGGTGACTTTAATGTGCACAACGCCACTTGGTTGAGCCACTCGGGTCTATCAACACAGGAGGGTTATTATGTTGAGCTGTTTGCCGAGTGCAATCAACTCACGCAACTGGTGATGCATCCGACTTACCTCCCACGCGTCAGCGGGCAGAGCCAAAGACCTTTTTCTGACTTCGCATCATGAAAAATATGATGTAAAAGTCCTTGCACCTCTTGGTAATTCCGACCACTATATTGTTTCCGCTGCATTTTCGTATTCTAGCTTACGCGTCCCTTCGATTAAAGCCCCGAAGAGAACTGTATGGCTTTACGAAAAAGCAAATTGGGTTGCGTTAAATGATTTTTTTCGCAACTTTAATTGGAAATTGTGTTTCGCAGATAGGGACATAATTGCCGCGGCCTTAATGGTACAAAATATTATTTTATTGGGTATGCGGTCCTTCATATCTTCTAAAAAGATTAGCATTAAACCCAAGGACCACTATTGGTTTAATGTGACTTGCAGTATTGCAGTCAGGTCGAAAGAGGAAGCCTTTCAGAACTGGCGTTCTAATAAGAATGCTGATACTGAAAGACTTCGCATACAGGCTAGGAATCGCTGTAATGCCGTGATCGCGCGTGAACAGTTTCTACACGAACAAAACGCGCGCAAAAAGGTCCTTCTCTACCATAGAGGTAGTAAAAATTTCTGGTCATTTGTTAAAAGGGTGAAGAACCAGACGACATCGTCAACTTCAACCCTTGTTATGAATGGCCAGACCTTCACTGACCCGCTTGATAAAGCTAATCTCTTGGCAGAATTATATGCAAATAATTCAACGATCCCAGATAGCAATCAACCAGTGCCCGTCGTTGAATTTGTTTCTTCTGCAATGCCGGAGATACATTTTCAAACTCGGGCAGTTAAAAAGGTTTTAGCAAATCTCAATATTAACAAAGCCTCCGGGCCAGATGGCATATCTGCCCATGTGTTGAAGAAGTGTGCGTCAACGCTGGCTTGTCCATTGCGTAACCTTTTCAACATCTCCTACACGACAGGAGTTTTTCCATCTTGTTGGAAGGTTGCCAATGTCCAGCCAGTTCCGAAAAAGGGTGAGGCTACGAACACTGCTAATTACCGACCCATTGCAATATGCTCTGCGCTCTCCAAGGTAAAGGAAAGCGTAATAAACTTCCACCTATGAACTATCTGGAGCGAAATGAATTACTTAGTGATCGGCAATATGGTTTCCGTAGGACCAGATCCACCGGAGACTTGATGGCGGTCCTCTCTGAAAAGTGGAATAACTGTATTCACCTTTTCGGGGAGAGTAAGGTGGTTGCTCTTGATATTTCCAAGGCTTTTGATCGAGTGTGGCATGAAGCCCTGGTATCAAAACTTACTGCACATGGCGTCGGTAATTATTTTACTCGAGATATCGTATGTCTAATGTGCAAACACTTGATATAAATCTGTTGTCTAAATCGCCATTAATAATGCCTACTAGGATATCGAAGGATAAAGTTTTTGACACAAAAGGGAAAAAGCTTTTAAAACTAATTGAAAACACGGGTAGTGTCATTGTATATGGTAGAATGGCTGGAGATGTACATGGTGAGTTTACTTTCTGTGGTGGTGTTGGTGTAATTGATTATTGTATTTGTTCCTTTGAATTTCTACATCTGCTAAATAATATCACTATACCAAGTAAAATATACTCAGACCATTTCCCGATAACTGTAGACCTTTTAGTACTCACATCTATGCAAGAAAACCCAAAAAACACATCACTTCCTAAAAAATTGAATTGGTACTCAAGCAAAGTAGCAATATATACTGAATCACTCCGGTTATCTGTTAATACTGATTATAAATATCTACCCTCAAGTATCGACGAAAAAGTATCCTGTCTAACAAACAAAATTATATCAGCTGCGGTGCACAATAAATCTAAAAAACGCTTTGACCCTAAAAAAAGATTGGTACGACAGAAAATGTGAGAATGCTCGTAAAAACATGCTAAAGGCTCTTGATCTATTCAGAAATACTAATTCTACATTGTCTAGATCTCAGTACGTACCAAGTAGAGCACAGTATGCAAAAATTTGTAATACAAAGAAACTTGAATTAAATCACAAATACATTGAATTATTGAATACGGTTAAGAACTCGTCCGATTGGAGGAAAATAGCAAACTCTATGAAAAAGCAACCTACTCTAAGGCGTAATAAAATGCATGTAACAGAATTTCGCTATCATTTTATGTCGCTTCTTGGTCAAGTAAACAATACCCCACAAATTCAGTGGGCCTTGTCTGGTATAATTGATCCGTTTCTTGACTCTCCTTTCGAAATGCGAGAAATTAGAATAATACTTCAGAAAGCAAAAAACAACAAAGCTCCCGGTTTGGATAATATTCCTTACGAATTTTACAAATACGCCCCTACATTATTTTTAGATGAAGTATTATGTGTACTAAATGCCATATTTTTACGCAATGAAATCCCTGAATCCTTTCGTAAAGCGATTATAATCCCATTGCTAAAGAAGGGGGATCCTAACCGTGTTTCAAATTACAGAGGACTTTCTTTACTTGATACACTCTACAAAATATTCACTGGTCTTATTCTTAATAGACTGAACAGCTGGCTGGATTCAAAAGCGATAATAAGTGAATTTCAAGCAGGCTTTCGAACGGGCTACTCCACAATCGACAATTTATTTAATTTAACCAGTATTATTGAGTTGTATTTCAATAAAAAGAAGAAAATATACGCATTTTTTGTTGACTGTTCATGTGCGTTTGACTCAATTTTATAAATTATTTTATAAATTATCGTGTGTTGGCTTATCTACTAAAATAATTCAAATACTGCAGATGCTATACACTGGGACATCATGTTCAATATGGGATGGTAACACAATTTCTGATTCGTTCCTAGTTACACAAGGTGTTAAACAAGGCTGCCTGTTGAGTCCGGTGCTCTTCAGTCTCTATTTAAATGACCTTCACAACTTTTTACCAGGAGGTGTGGGGGTGAATGATACCCATATAAAAGTACTAATGTATGCAGATGACATTGTTCTACTCTCTGACTCTGCGATTGAACTTCAGTGTATGATAGACTCACTTTTTACTTATTGTTCTATATGGTGTTTGAAAGTGAACCTGTCAAAATCTAAAACCAGTTGGGAAGGTTAGATCACATGGGAAATTTTAAAGTAGGTGTAATTATGATAGTTAGGATTATCAAAATTATAGTCGGTCTAAGCCGACTATAAATAACCTACACATATGTGTGGTTACCATTCAAAGTGATATATAGGTCACCAGAGTATACGAATCCCAAGTATACAAACATTCAATCGCTGAAGAATTTCCATTCATTTGATACCCATATTTACAAATGGGTAGGTGTACGGAATTTCGATTTTTTTTTGTGAACCACAAGTCTTTTCGCCGGAAAACTTTATTATCATGTATTTGAGCATGATGTTAATATATATTTGACCAAAAAAGTTTACCTAAGCACGTATACATAAAAATTGATCTTTATATGTACATTTTATATGAGGTATTTGAACATAAGTGGTCGGATCATAGGTCACAATGGACCGATCTTTTACATACAGCATAGGTATATTAGTAATCTAAGTTATAAGTTTCATTTATCTAGCTCTTCAATTTTAAAAGTAGTAGGGATTTCAACAGACAGACAGACGGACAGACGGACAGACGGACAGACGGACAGACAGACGGACGGACGGACGGACAGACGGACATCGCTAAATCGACTCAGGAGGTCATGCTGGTCAAGAATATATATACTTTTCCATACCGGTGATGCTTCCTTCTGGGTGTTACAAACGGCGTACCAAACTGAATATACCCTTTCACTCTTAGTGTAGGGTATAATTATTGTGTTTAGAAAGTGCACTAGACTGAGCAGTAGCCTATCATGGAGTTATGATGATGTTCCCATTGAAATCGTGAACGATTATAAGTATCTAGGCATTCATCTTAATTACAAGCTAAGTTACAACAAACACCTTGACACAAAGTTAACAGATGCTAAAAATGCAATAAACGCAACCTGGTTAAGCTATATACATAACTCAAAAATTATGATTTCCAAAAAGCTAAAAATGTTTGACACAGCTGCAAAAACTATATTGTTTTATGGCTCACCAGTGTGGGGTTTTAAGCGCTTTGACCAAGTTGAAAAGCTTCTAAGATTCGTTATTAAAAAATTGTTATATCTTCCTGATAATACACCAAACTACATGCTACACATTGAACTAGGACTTCAGAGTCTATTCTACCAAACACTACAATCGCATTTCAAATATATAAGAATATAAGATTCTAAGATTACCCTGCAACGGACTTCCGCGAATTTTAGCGGAATTTTAGCGGAAGTAACACTTTTAAAAAATATCTATTGGGCAAAGGAGTGGCAAAACCTTTGTTCCTTGTTAGGTATTGAACATAGCCAAGACATCTCAATTGAAAACTTGGATGTACTGCATGAGCGTATACTAGAAAAAGTACAGTCTTACGATAGTTTGAGACACATTGAACGTGCTCAAAATTCACAATTTCATGATTTATACCCACTGCTATACTATGATGTTCCTCACTACTTCAATGATAAAAATTCAGCGTATTTTATAAGCCTTGTTTTTAAAGCCAGAGGCGGTCTCTTGGATGTTAATGCTAGAGCTTTCAAAAACGATAATTTGAGCATATGCACATTGTGTAATCTTAATGAACTCGACAACACGTATCATTTCCTTGGCAGATGCCCAGTTTTCAAAACCACCAGAAATAATTGTTTTGGCAACCAAACTCTCTCCACTGAAGAAGTCTACTGTATATTAAATGGTCAGAACTTCAATACTTTGTATACATTTTTATTATACAGTTCAAAATATCGATCACTGCTATTAAATCAATTTCAAGATTTTGTATGTTAAATTTCAGGTAATTTCAATTCTCGCTAAAGATTTAAAGTTAAAAAATAATAAATAATATAATTAGCCATTCAAATAGCTAATACTTGAATGCCAATCTGACACACAACACATATGTTAATGTCATATTCGATTTATTTTGAAATATTAGTTAATCATTATTTTTAGATGATATTATGTTAAAATCTACTCTATTTGTAATTTCAAATTAATCAATAAATAAATAAAAAAAAACCAACCCATGAGAGACGCACTCTACTCAGTGCAAGCGCTACATAGATGTGCTATGGAGGAGCAGAAGAACGGAGTCAGAACGACTGCCATAGGGGTCACCGAAACATCGCAGACATCTCCTGAGCAAAACCCCACGGATTCCTAGGTGCCTCGGATCGGAGCGAATGATAACAGTGTTACTACATCATCGCAGACATCTCCAATTCCGAAGACCTCGGAGGCACTAACTAGCACAAAGAGGTATGATAGGAGAAACAACGTCTCTCCCTGTCCCAAAGAAGGCTAAAAAAGTTCCACGTATGAAGCCAGAAGCTAAGGAGCCGGTACCTGCTGAGGAGAACGCGTCGACAGATGAGGGCCAGAAGAACCTAAATGCTCCGCGGGAGGAACCGAAGTGGAAGAAGGAACGCCCGCCATCCCGACCAGATACAATTGTCGTGAAATCAGCCGGAGAGACTACATACGCAGATATTCTCAAGCTAGTCCAGAGCGAGCCGCAGCTGAAGGAAATGGGACAGACGGTTAAGGGAATCAGAATGATTGCAAATGGAGATCTACTTTTCGAGTTGGAAAAGACAGTTGATCCACAAACTGCTAAATTTCAGGCAGCGGTGGAGAATGTCTTAGGCTCGATAGTGAGGTCCTTGACTCAGGTGGAGTAGATCGAGATTAAAGACATCGATGAGGTCACCTCAAAGGAAGATGTGTATGAAGCACTACAGGAGCGTTTCGAGGAGCTACGTATCTAGATTGCAGCTATAATATCGATGAGATGGGCCTACGGATTTCCAGAAAATGCGATAGTAAGGAGGCTCACTCGAACAGCTGTTACAAATGCGGAGAGCATGGCCACAAAGCAAATGCATGCACTGGCGGACACAGTTGCACAATCTGCAAACGAAATGAATTAAAAGACATACACCACGTTACAGGGGGAACGAAATGCCCCTCATACCGCGAGGCAATGAAAGGAGCTAGGCGAGCATTAATATTCTTCAGCTCAACCTAAACCACTGTGAGGCTGCACAATACATACTCACACAGGCAGTAGGAGAACTGTCAATAGATGTGGCATTGCTAAGCGAGCTATAAAGGGCAAAATGCGCTTGCGTATGGTTAAAAGACGCATCTGGTATAGCGGCGAGCTGGAGCTGCGGTAGACGTCCTCTCCATATGAATCAGCAAACGTCAGGAAATGGGTTTGTCTGTGTGGATATTGGGTGGCTATATGTATATAGTTGTTACCTGCCACAAGCATGACCCTGCAGGAATACACAACAGCATTCGACAACATATTCGCAGATGCCGGAAGAATCCATTAGTTATAGCTGGCGACTTCAACGCGTGGGCGACAGAATGGGTTGCCCAAAAACAAACCACAGAGTGAAAGTACTCCTGAAAACATTTGCTCTACTAAAAGTGATGATGAACACAGGTACCCAACACACGTTCAACAGAGGAAGCGCTGAATCCATGATAGACCTTACATTTGTAAGTAACGGCATCTATCGAAGAACGAAGTGGTGCATCAGTGATCACTACACGCACAGCGATCACCAAGCCATCATCTGTGAGATTAGACCAGCCCATGAAACACGAAGAGAAAGGACCCACACAAACAGACCGATTCGAAATCATGATGAAACCCAAGGAAATATCAGGTGCAGCAGTAGATATGGCGCTACAGTGCATGGACCACATGTGACGCATCTATGATGAGAAAATCCTACAAACATACACAGAGTCCGGTGTACTGGTGAAACTAAGACATCGCAAAACTACGGGTGGAGTGCAACCGTGCGCGAAGAGCCTACCAGAGGTCAAGATGTAGTGAAATGTTTCTTGACTGTCAGCGTAGTCACAGGTCAAAGCGGAAAGAGCTAAAAACGCGATCAGTGAGAGCAAGCGCAAATATTTCTTGGAACTATGCGATGATGCGGAAGTAAGCCCATGGGGCACCGCGTACAAGGTCGTCATGAAAAAACTTCATGGCTTCCAACAATCCACGCCCAAGTGCCCGCTTCTATTAGAGAAGATAATAAACACGCTCTTTCTAGCACAGTCTGGTTTCGACCGCGAAGAAACAACCATAGAAGACCAAGAACCGCATCCGTCAATAAGAGCGAAGGAAGTCCTGCAGGCTGCGAGGAATATTGTTGACAAAAAGGCACCTGGACCAGATGGGATCCCAAACTGTGCATTCAAGATGGCTGTAATGATATGTACGGGCTCATTTGTTAAAATGTATAACGCATGCCTCAGAGAGAATTAAATAGAATTGAATAGAATTGAATAGAATTGAATAGAATTGAATAGAATTGAATAGAATTGAATAGAATTGAATAGAATTGAATAGAATTGAATAGAATTGAATAGAATTGAATAGAATTGAATAGAATTGAATAGAATTGAATAGATTTGAATAGAATTGAATAGAATTGAATAGAATTGAATAGAATTGAATAGAATTGAATAGAATTGAATAGAATTGAATATAATTGAATATAATTGAATAGAATTGAATAGAATTGAATAGAATTGAATAGAATTGAATAGAATTGAATAGAATTGAATAGAATTGAATAGAATTGAATAGAATTGAATAGAATTGAATAGAATTGAATAGAATTGAATAGAATTGAATAGAATTGAATAGAATTGAATAGAATTGAATAGAATTGAATAGAATTGAATAGAATTGAATAGAATTGAATAGAATTGAATAGAAGTGAATAGAATTTAATAGAATTGAATAGAATTGAATAGAATTGAATAGAATTGAATAGAATAGAATTGAATAGAATTGAATAGAATTGAATAGAATTGAATAGAATTGAATAGATTTGAATAGAATTGAATAGAATTGAATAGAATTGAATAGAATTGAATAGAATTGAATAGAATTGAATAGAATTCAATAGATCTGAATAGAATTGAATAGAATTGAATAGAATTGAATAGAATTGAATAGAATTGAATAGAATTGAATAGAATTGAATAGAATTGAATAGAATTAAATAGAATTGAATAGAATTGAATAGAATTGAATAGAATTGAATAGAATTGAATAGAATTGAATATAATTGAATAGAATTGAATAGAATTGAATAGAATTGAATAGAATTAAATAGAATTGAATAGAATTGAATAGAATTGAATAGAATTGAATATAATTGAATAGAATTGAATAGAATTGAATAGAATTGAATAGAATTAAATAGAATTGAATAGAATTGAATAGAATTGAATAGAATTGAATAGAATTGAATAGAATTGAATAGAATTGAATAGAATTGAATAGAATTGAATAGAATTGAATAGAATTGAATAGAATTGAATAGAATTGAATAGAATTGGCTAGAATTGAATACAATTGAATAGAATTGAATAGAATTGAATAGAATTGAATAGAATTGAATAGAATTGAATAGAATTGAATAGAATTGAATAAAATTGAATAGAATTGAATAGAATTGAATAGAATTGAA
Source organism: Dryomyza anilis (assembly GCA_951804985.1). Classification (NCBI taxonomy): domain Eukaryota; kingdom Metazoa; phylum Arthropoda; class Insecta; order Diptera; family Dryomyzidae; genus Dryomyza; species Dryomyza anilis. The sequence continues at coordinate 53,378,802 of OX638135.1, forward strand.
TAGAATTGAATAGAATTGAATAGAATTGAATAGAATTGAATAGAATTGAATAGAATTGAATAGAATTGAATAGAATTGAATAGAATTGAATAGAATTGAATAGAATTGAATAGAATTGAATAGAATTGAATAGAATTGAATAGAATTGAATAGAATTGAATAGAATTGAATAGAATTGAATAGAATTGAATAGAATTGAATAGAATTGAATAGAACTGAATAGAATTGAATAGAATTGAATAGAATTGAATAGAATTGAATAGAATTGAATAGAATTGAATAGAATTGAATAGAATTGAATAGAATTGAATAGAATTGAATAGAATTGAATAGAATTGAATAGAATTGAATAGAATTGAATAGAATTGAATAGAATTGAATATTGAATAGAATTGAATAGAATTGAATAGAATTGAATAGAATTGAATAGAATTGAATAGAATTGAATAGAATTGAATAGAATTGAATAGAATTGAATAGAATTGAATAGAATTGAATAGAATTGAATAGAATTGAATAGAATTGAATAGAATTGAATAGAATTGAATAGAATTGAATAGAATTGAATAGAATTGAATAGAATTGAATAGAATTGAATAGAATTGAATAGAATTGAATAGAATTGAATAGAATTGAATAGAATTGAATAGAATTGAATAGAATTGAATAGAATTGAATAGAATTGAATAGAATTGAATAGAATTGAATAGAATTGAATAGAATTGAATAGAATTGAATAGAATTGAATAGAATTGAATAGAATTGAATAGAATTGAATAGAATTGAATAGAATTGAATAGAATTGAATAGAATTGAATAGAATTGAATAGAATTGAATAGAATTGAATAGAATTGAATAGAATTGAATAGAATTGAATAGAATTGAATAGAATTGAATAGAATTGAATAGAATTGAATAGAATTGAATAGAATTGAATAGAATTGAATAGAATTGAATAGAATTGAATAGAATTGAATAGAATTGAATAGAATTGAATAGAATTGAATAGAATTGAATAGAATTGAATAGAATTGAATAGAATTGAATAGAATTGAATAGAATTGAATAGAATTGAATAGAATTGAATAGAATTGAATAGAATTGAATAGAATTGAATAGAATTGAATAGAATTGAATAGAATTGAATAGAATTGAATAGAATTGAATAGAATTGAATAGAATTGAATAGAATTGAATTGAATAGAATTGAATAGAATTGAATAGAATTGAATAGAATTGAATAGAATTGAATAGAATTGAATAGAATTGAATAGAATTGAATAGAATTGAATAGAATTGAATTGAATTGAATTGAATTGAATTGAATAGAATAGAATTGAATAGAATTGAATAGAATTGAATAGAATTGAATAGAATTGAATAGAATTGAATAGAATTGAATAGAATTGAATAGAATTGAATAGAATTAACACGAATTGAATAGAACTGAATACAATTGAATAGAATTGAATAGAATTGAATAGAATTGAATAGAATTGAATAGAATTGAATAGAATTGAATAGAATTGAATAGAATTGAATAGAATTGAATAGAATTGAATAGAATTGAATAGAATTGAATAGAATTGAATAGAATTGAATAGAATTGAATAGAATTGAATAGAATTGAATAGAATTGAATAGAATTGAATAGAATTGAATTGAATAGAATAGAATTGAATAGAATTGAATAGAATTGAATAGAATAGAATTGAATAGAATTGAATAGAATTGATAGAATTGAATAAAATTGAATAGAATAGAATAGAATTGAATAGAATTGAATTGAATAGAATTGAATAAAATTGAATAGAATTGAATAGAATTGAATAGAATTGAATAGAATTGAATAGAATAGAATTGAATTGAATAGAATTGAATAGAATTGAATAGAATAGAATTGAATAGAATTGAATAGAATTGAATAGAATTGAATAGAATTGAATAGAATTGAATAGAATTGAATAGAATAGAATTGAATAGAATTGAATAGAATTGAATAGAATTGAATAAAATTGAATAGAATTGAATAGAATTGAACAGAATTGAATTAAATAGAATTGAATAAAATTGAATAGAATTGAATAGAATTGAATAGAATAGAATTGAATTGAATAGAATAGAATTGAATAGAATTGAATAGAATTGAATAGAATTGAATAGAATTGAATAGAATTGAATAGAATTGAATAGAATTGAATAGAATTGAATTGAATAGAATTGAATAGAATTGAATAGAATTGAATAGAATTGAATAGAATTGAATAGAATTGAATAGAATTGAATAGAATTGAATAGAATTGAATAGAATTTAATAGAATTGAATAGAATTGAATAGAATTGAATAGAATTGAATAGAATTGAATAGAATTGAATAGAATTGAATAGAATTGAATAGAATTGAATAGAATTGAATAGAATTGAATAGAATTGAATAGAATTGAATAGAATTGAATAGAATTGAATTGAATAGAATAGAATTGAATTGAATAGAACAGAATAGAATAGAATAGAATAGAATAGAATAGAATAGAATAGAATAGAATAGAATAGAATAGAATTGAATAGAATTGAATAGTATAGTATAGAATTGAATATAATTGAATAGAAAAGAATAGAATTGAATTGAATAGAATTGAATAGAATTGAATTCAATTCTATTCAATTCTATTCAATTCTATTCAATTCTATTCAATTCTATTCAATATTCAATTCTATTCAATTCTATTCAATTCTATTCAATTCTATTTAATTCTATTCAATTCTATTCAATTCTATTCAATTCTATTCAACTCTATTCAATTCCATTCAATTCTATTCAATTCTATTCAATTCTATTCAATTCTATTCAATTCTATTCAATTCTATTCCATTCTATTCAATTCTATTCAATTCCATTCAATTCCATTCAATTCTATTCAATTCTATTCAATTCTATTCAATTCTATTCAATTCTATTCAATTCTATTCAATTCTATTCAATTCTATTCAATTCTATTCAATTCTATTCAATTCTATTCAATTCTATTCAATTCTATTCAATTCTATTCAATTCTATTCAATTCTATTCAATTCTATTCAATTCTATTCAATTCTATTCAATTCTATTCAATTTTATTCAATTCTATTCAATTCTATTCAATTCTATTCAATTCTATTCAATTCTATTCAATTCTATTCAATTCTATTCAATTGTATTCAATTCTAGCCAATTCTATTCAATTCTATTCAATTCTATTCAATTCTATTCAATTCTATTCAATTCTATTCAATTCTATTCAATTCTATTCAATTCTATTCAATTCTATTCAATTCTATTCAATTCTATTCAATTCTATTTAATTCTATTCAATTCTATTCAATTCTATTCAATTCTATTCAATTATATTCAATTCTATTCAATTCTATTCAATTCTATTCAATTCTATTCAATTCTATTCAATTCTATTTAATTCTATTCAATTCTATTCAATTCTATTCAATTCTATTCAATTCTATTGAATTCATAGAATTGAATAGAATTGAATAGAATTGAATAGAATTGAATAGAATTGAATAGAATTGAATTGAATAGAATTGAATAGAATTGAATAGAATTGAATAGAATTGAATAGAATTGAATAGAATTGAATAGAATTGAATAGAATTGAATAGAATTGAATAGAATTGAATTGAATTGAATTGAATAGAATAGAATTGAATAGAATTGAATAGAATTGAATAGAATTGAATAGAATTGAATAGAATTGAATAGAATTGAATAGAATTGAATAGAATTGAATAGAATTGAATAGAATTAACACGAATTGAATAGAACTGAATACAATTGAATAGAATTGAATAGAATTGAATAGAATTGAATAGAATTGAATAGAATTGAATAGAATTGAATAGAATTGAATAGAATTGAATAGAATTGAATAGAATTGAATAGAATTGAATAGAATTGAATAGAATTGAATAGAATTGAATAGAATTGAATAGAATTGAATAGAATTGAATAGAATTGAATAGAATTGAATAGAATTGAATTGAATAGAATAGAATTGAATAGAATTGAATAGAATTGAATAGAATAGAATTGAATAGAATTGAATAGAATTGATAGAATTGAATAAAATTGAATAGAATAGAATAGAATTGAATAGAATTGAATTGAATAGAATTGAATAAAATTGAATAGAATTGAATAGAATTGAATAGAATTGAATAGAATTGAATAGAATAGAATTGAATTGAATAGAATTGAATAGAATTGAATAGAATTGAATAGAATTGAATAGAATTGAATAGAATTGAATAGAATTGAATAGAATTGAATAGAATTGAATAGAATTGAATAGAATAGAATTGAATAGAATTGAATAGAATTGAATAGAATTGAATAAAATTGAATAGAATTGAATAGAATTGAACAGAATTGAATTAAATAGAATTGAATAAAATTGAATAGAATTGAATAGAATTGAATAGAATAGAATTGAATTGAATAGAATAGAATTGAATAGAATTGAATAGAATTGAATAGAATTGAATAGAATTGAATAGAATTGAATAGAATTGAATAGAATTGAATAGAATTGAATTGAATAGAATTGAATAGAATTGAATAGAATTGAATAGAATTGAATAGAATTGAATAGAATTGAATAGAATTGAATAGAATTGAATAGAATTGAATAGAATTTAATAGAATTGAATAGAATTGAATAGAATTGAATAGAATTGAATAGAATTGAATAGAATTGAATAGAATTGAATAGAATTGAATAGAATTGAATAGAATTGAATAGAATTGAATAGAATTGAATAGAATTGAATAGAATTGAATAGAATTGAATAGAATTGAATAGAATTGAATAGAATTGAATTGAATAGAATAGAATTGAATTGAATAGAACAGAATAGAATAGAATAGAATAGAATAGAATAGAATAGAATAGAATAGAATAGAATAGAATAGAATAGAATTGAATAGAATTGAATAGTATAGTATAGAATTGAATATAATTGAATAGAAAAGAATAGAATTGAATTGAATAGAATTGAATAGAATTGAATAGAATTGAATAGAATTGAATAGAATTGAATAGAATTGAATGGAATTGAATGGAATTGAATAGAATTGAATAGAATGGAATAGAATTGAATAGAATTGAATAGAATTGAATAGAATTGAATAGAATTGAATAGAATTGAATGGAATTGAATAGAGTTGAATAGAATTGAATAGAATTGAATAGAATTGAATAGAATTAAATAGAATTGAATAGAATTGAATAGAATTGAATAGAATTGAATAGAATTGAATAGAATTGAATAGAATTGAATAGAATTGAATAGAATTGAATAGAAAAGTTGAATAGAATTGGATAGAATTGAATAGAATTGAATAGAATTGGATAGATTTGAATAGAATTGAATAGAATTGAATAGAATTGAATAGAATAGAATTGAATAGAATTGAATAGAATTGAATAGAATTGAATAGAATTGAATAGAATTGAATACAATTGAATAGAATTGAATAGAATTGAATAGAATTGAATAGAATTGAATAGAATTGAATAGAATTGAATAGAATTGAATAGAATTGAATAGAATTGAATAGAATTGAATAGAATTGAATAGAATAGAATTGAATAGAATTGAATAGAATTGAATAGAATTGAATAGAATTGAATAGAATTGAATAGAATTGAATAGAATTGAATAGAATTGAATAGAATTGAATAGAATTGAATAGAATTGAATAGAATTGAATAGAATTGAATAGAATTGAATAGAATTGAATAGAATTGAATAGAATTGAATAGAATTGAATAGAATTGAATAGAATTGAATAGAATTGAATAGAATTGAATAGAATTGAATAGAATTGAATAGAATTGAATAGAATTGAATAGAATTGAATAGAATTGAATAGAATTGAATAGAATTGAATAGAATTGAATAGAATTGAATAGAATTGAATAGAATTGAATAGAATTGAATAGAATTGAATAGAATTGAATAGAATTGAATAGAATTGAATAGAATTGAATAGAATTGAATAGAATTGAATAGAATTGAATAGAATTGAATAGAATTGAATAGAATTGAATAGAATTGAATAGAATTGAATAGAATTGAATAGAATTGAATAGAATTGAATAGAATTGAATAGAATTGAATAGAATTGAATAGAATTGAATAGAATTGAATAGAATTGAATAGAATTGAATAGAATTGAATAGAATTGAATAGAATTGAATAGAATTGAATAGAATTGAATAGAATTGAATAGAATTGAATAGAATTGAATAGAATTGAATAGAATTGAATTGAATAGAATTGAATAGAATTGAATAGAATTGAATAGAATTGAATAGAATTGAATAGAATTGAATAGAATTGAATAGAATTGAATAGAATTGAATAGAATTGAATAGAATTGAATAGAATTGAATAGAATTGAATAGAATTGAATAGAATTGAATAGAATTGAATAGAATTGAATAGAATTGAATAGAATTGAATAGAATTGAATAGAATTGAATAGAATTGAATAGAATTGAATAGAATTGGATAGAATTGAATAGAATTGAATAGAATTGAATAGAATTGAATTGAATAGAATTGAATAGAATTGAATAGAATTGAATAGAATTGAATAGAATTGAATAGAATTGAATAGAATTGAATAGAATTGAATAGAATTGAATAGAATTGAATAGAATTGAATAGAATTGAATAGAATTGAATAGAATTGAATAGAATTGAATAGAATTGAATAGAATTGAATAGAATTGAATAGAATTGAATAGAATTGAATAGAATTGAATAGAATTGAATAGAATTGAATAGAATTGAATATAATTGAATAGAATTGAATAGAATTGAATAGAATTGAATAGAATTGAATAGAATTGAATAGAATTGAATAGAATTGAATAGAATTGAATAGAATTGAATAGAATTGAATAGAATTGAATATAATTGAATAGAATTGAATAGAATTGAATAGAATTGAATTGAATAGAATAGAATTGAATAGAATTGAATAGAATTGAATAGAATTGAATAGAATTGAATAGAATTGAGTAGAATTGAATAGAATTGAATATATATCTATATATTTGTACCATTTGAACAAAAAAACAACATATTACAAGTTATAGTATGATTTTGGTCCATCCACCGAAATTGATGATTATTTAATTTTTGCATCTTTAAATTGTAGTATTTTCTTTGAGTTCTGGTGGTCTCCAACTGCTCCAACAATACCAAACGCTATAGTGTCGGTGTTGACAATTCCTTAGTTTTGTCCGATTCTTTTGCGTGGTTACGCAAGAATCGGCGATTTCACAGGTTCATTGTTATTCGATGTATCGTCGAACCTACAAACTAAAGCACCTATTAATATAACTCTTCTTAAGGCTACTATTTTTGTGATAATATTTTCTGTTCATACCTGGAATTTTGTTAACAGTGGAATTTGTATCTCCATCCATTGCTTCGTACAATAATATTTCCTAGTCCACTAACTTAATTGGGCGATTTCCAGTCCGCTTCATATCGTTTTTTTTTTTCAATCTGGTTTTCATATTATTCATTTTTTTTTTTGAATTTTTTCTATTATTTGTTTGTTTTTTAATCACTTTTTCATAATTTTTAACCATTATTTTTAAAGCGTACTATTTTTGGATTTTATTGGTTCGTAACTGCGATTTTGATAAAACTTCTGGATATTCGGAAATTTGTTTAGCAATTAATAATAGCTCGCTGCTATTAACAGACACGTCTTCTTCGATAGAAGTCATTTTTAAATAAATAATTTTCAAAAATCAAAAATTTTATTTCAGCAATTTTTTAAAATTCCCAAGCCTACTTGGTAAATAAAACTTAAATTGGGAGTTAAAAACTGAAAAAAAGTGCATACAAATTTTATTACAAAATCCAGAGTACTTAGAAAAAAAATTTCTTTGGATCTCTATATTTTTTAAAAAACAAATGCTTATACAATAAGCAAATGCTTATTTTTATTCATACCGCCCAATGACGAAACTTGGAATTTGCACAAAAAAATGGACATTAAAAAACTCGAAGAGATGTAGAAATTCTGTAAATGAGGATATTCATTGTTTTTCGATGCCGGTCCAAAAAAATACGTCGGAATTCTTGTATATTATTGATGTGGTACGTTTCTACCACACCAATACTGGCGTGGTACGTTTCATAATTCATTTATTTGCAATAAAAATAAATGTTATTTTAATATTTCACATTCAATTTTCAACCTAATTCCCTGAACTTGGGTTTTACCGGAATCTGGGTATTTATTGTGTTGTTAAAGAACAATATATAAGTTGTTTAAGATGAGGAGCTCCTGGACATGTCCAGGATGACCTTGAACAATTTTTTTTTTTATTATTTTTTGAAATGTATAAAAATGATTTTGGACATGTCCACTGAAGGATGAGGTGCTCCTGGATATGTTCATGATGACCTTGGACACATTTTTTTTTAATTTTTTTTGAAATGTTATAAAAATGATTTTGGACATATCAATTGAAGGATGAGGTGCTCCTGGACATGTCCAGGATGACCACTCCAGGTGGGCGGAATCGCCTTCAAAAGATCAAAAAATCTAAAAGATCAAAAAGACCAAAGAGATCAAAAAGAACAAAAAGATCGAAAATATTTAAAAAATCTAAAAGGCCAAAAAGATCGAAAAGATTAAAAAGATCGAAAATATCGAAAAGATCGAAAAAATCAAAAAGATCTAAAAGATCTTAAAGATCTAAAAGATCTAAAAGATCTAAAAGATCTAAAAGATCTAAAAGATCTAAAAGATCTAAAAGATCTAAAAGATCTAAAAGATCTAAAAGATCTAAAAGATCTAAAAGATCTAAAAGATCTAAAAGATCTAAAAGATCTAAAAGATCTAAAAGATCTAAAAGATCTAAAAGATCTAAAAGATCTAAAAGATCTAAAAGATCTAAAAGATCTAAAAGATCTAAAAGATCTAAAAGATCTAAAAGATCTAAAAGATCTAAAAGATCTAAAAGATCTAAAAGATCTAAAAGATCTAAAAGATCTAAAAGATCTAAAAGATCTAAAAGATCTAAAAGATCTAAAAGATCGAAAAGATCTAAAAGATCTGAAAGATCTAAACTCATATCTAAAGGTTAAAAAGATCGAAAAGATCGAAATGATCGAAAAGATCAGAAAGATCGAAAAGATCGGAAAGATCGAAAAGGTCAAAAAGATCGAAATGACTTAAATTGATTTTGATCATGTCCACTGGAGAATGGATGAGGTGCTCATGGTCATGTCCAGGATGACCTTGGTCAATATTTTTCATATTGTTTGAATAAGACCACTAGAAGATGACATGGCATTAAAGAATTTTGGATAAATTAAATTAAATTTTATTCAAATTATATTATTTATATATACGTTGTTAAGCAATAAATTTTTAAATTTACTATGAGGTTTGCAAATACCAAAATAAAAGCTTGCGGAAAAATTATTGAACTCTAGCAGTAATAAACTTTTCAATTCAACTTTGCAATAGTTTTCAATATAATTTTGGAGTAGGGGCAGATTCGTATGGAAGTATCTATGAGTTTTGTATGCAGTGCTGATATCGGAAGCCCAATGATATTTTTTTGGCATGTGTTATGTTTTACCTTAGAATAATCTGGCAAATCAGAAATTAGAAATATTTATGTACATAATTTAAGTCATGGAATTTGGCTAAATGATGTAGATTAACGTTATGTATCTCCTTGCCATAAAGGGACGTAATTGCACAGAGGAGTGTGGCACCTGTCAAATAAGCTGTTTATGCCAAAACTCTTGCAGTGTAAACCTTGTATTATTTATTTAGTACATTCTGTGACAGGTCAAACGTCAAGAGGTGAATTTCGTCATTTCCTTTTCAACCCTCCTTCTTTGAGGTTCTCGGGGCTGCAATTGCGCTGAGCTCGATCTCTTTGCTGCCAACTGTTGTGAATCAGAAACGTTGGGAACCAATTAAGAATTTAGCACAATGGAATTTTCTCACAGTTAATGATTTCACCACATTAGTAATATCCGATGTGGGGTTCATGAGGTTTTTAGTAGTACGTAGATTTAAGAATATGCTTGCTTGCATTTATGAGTTGTGTTTTAAGAAATAAGTATAAGCAAGGGGTTCGTGAGTCGCACGATACCGAGGTGATGAGTAGAGGTTAAGTTTAGTTTTTAAGCATTATGATTTTAACTGCCTTAGAGTGCAGACGTGTTTTCAGTTTAAACTCAAGCTTGTACAAATACTTAAAAATAATTAATAAAAGTATAAAGCAAGTCTAAAATATCCTTGCGTTTTTATTTAATAATAATTGTTAGGAAAGAATTGTGGACTTCGAGGGAATATTGTCACTGACGGTTTCACCAATAAAGGCAAGTACAAAAGACCCCTGGAGCCCGCAACATTTTGGCGCAGCCGGTTTTTCAAGAATCTACAAAAAGGACAGAAGGACGAATTTGAAGGAGCATTAAAAAAATAAATAAATGAAGAAACACAGAAGTGGAAAGGAAGGTATAATTAAATATTGAATAAATTTTAGTGAGTTTGAGTGAAAACAGTAAATAAATGGTGAAATTAAATTATAGAAAAGAATGAAATTAAACAAATTTATAAATTTTAATTGAAAATTTTAATGATTATATGGCGAACTTTGAGGAATTGGAAGTAGCATATAGAAATATATTAGGCCAACTTGGCAGATTTACTGAGAAATTGTGGAATCAAATTAGTACGGAAGTTAACAATAAAGAAACTTTAGAATTAATAAAAAATAAAGTCAGTTCCACACGGGTATACTCAGAAGTCGAAAGAGTTGACGTAGTTTTTGAACAATTAGTATACTTCTTGGAACATAAAAGTGCTCATAAAATAAAAGAATTAGAAGATTGGAAAGAGGAATTTACTGCATTAAATAAAAAATTAAACGATATTGTAGAAGAACGGCAGGAGTTGTTAGATCAGGCTAGTGGAATAGAGGAAGAAAACGAAAAATTAAGAACTTTGCTGAAAAATAAAGATATTTCGGACGAATCAATTGAACGAGCACTGAGCCAACAGCCCAGACTAGAATTCAAAACATTAGAAGAAGCAAATAATGAAGTAAGGGAATTAGATTCGAAAATCACATTTTTAGAATCAGAAGTTAAGCTAGCTCACGAAACATCATTATATCATAAGGAGGCATTACAGATTGAAGGAAAATTTGATAAAATAACAGCACCGGAAACAACATTAGAAATGTCGTTAGATACTGTATCGAATTACGTAGGAAGTGTGGTTTAATTTTTTATGGTATCGGAATCACCATCCGTTAAAACTGAACTTTATAGATTCATGGACGCTTGTGCGTTAGCAATTCTAAAAATTACAAAAGAAAACAAAGAAGAATTCATTAGCTGTGTCAAACTGCATCTTCTTGGTGACGCTTATGATCTAGTCCGCACAAGAAAGTTCATTGATTTAGAGGAGTTAATTGACGTTCAAAGAAATACATATTTTAAAATGACTACGTTAGATTCGGTTCAAGATAGTATTAGAAAAGCATATCAGACGGATGGTGAAAGTCTGAGGACATTTGCAAGAAGATTAGAAAGATTATGGGCAAACGCTAATGAAATAGCAGATTCAAGGTACAAAATTAAAAATCTACCTACAGATGTTTTTAATACGGAACTAGTAAACTCAGTTCTGACAGCATTCAAGGTAGGTATAAAGGATCCGACAATAAAGGTTTTATTATTAAGTAGCAAAGCAGAAAACTTGAATGATTTATTAGATGAAGCATTAAAGGCCCAGATAACAATTCAAGGGGGTCCGAGATTCCCCGAGGAAGTGTACAATTTCGAACAACGATCTGTAACCAGTCCAACGAATAGTATTCAAAACAATCATTTTCAAACTACCCCACTAAATCACAAAATATCAACCCAAAATAAAACAGAAGGATCAAAAATACGACCAACATGCTCTTTTTGCCAGAAAAAAGGACATACACGAGACGAATGTATTACGCGGAAAAACACACCGTCTTGTATAGAGTGTGAAAAATATGGGCACGAATCTAGTTGGAGGTGTGCTTCCATTAGATTAGAAGCTCAAAATATGGAAGGGTTTGGACGTACACAAAACCATCCAGTCGTTAATAGGGAATTTTTAAACAACAATTTGCAAGCAGGACATAACACTACGTACCGTACAAATAATAATAATAATAGAAATAATAACAATAGTAATGGGAATACCCCTAGAAATAATTTAAAATGTTATTGGTGTCGTAGACTTGGTCATGTAGAAACTTATTGCTACGCCAAGAGGGATTATCCGGCGAGGGAGAATAATGATCAAAACAAGGGAAACTACCAGGGGCCCAGCCAAGGCCAGTAAGCTGGGGACCCTTCAAAAATAGCAAAACTAGGTCAAAAAGGGTAGAAATAGTAAATCATAAGGCTGAAGGGTCTGTGATCACATTAACTACCCAAACTCCTAAAAATAAGAGAAAACCGGTGTAGGAATCAGAAATCAGACGTCTGAAGTGACCGTTGATACACATATTGATCCACCGTGGTTTGATTGTGAGGGAGTGACAATGGTAATTTTTGCATTAATACATTTCTTTATATATATGATAATAGCAATAGGGGCAAAAATGATTAAATTAGTAGCAGATGAAACTAATATGCAAAGATGTGTATGGGAAGAAATGCAAATAGGTCAAAAGGTGAAAAATATGTTTACAGGAATGTTGAAAAAGTTTGAAAATTTTATAACATGTTATGATAAAAAAATCAGACAACAGTTGAGTGGATTAAATAAAAAGAGAATTAACAAAATATACATTAGAAAGGGGGACTGCTTCAAATTGTCTAATGTAAGTGATGTGTTCATTGAAGTACCTTGCGAGGCAGCTAAAAATGGAAAACTCATATTACTAGTAGACTCAGGAGCAGATGCAAGCATAATAAAAGAAGGTGCAATGACACAACTACCGGAATTTGACAAAAATAGTAAGAAAGATTTTAATGGGGCTTTTGGTGGATGCGTAAGGACGTTAGGCACGACCAATATACAACACAGTAATATAAAGTGGTTCCATTTAATAATGCATGTAGTATCTCTTGAACAAGGAATACCAGCAGACGGAATAATAGGACGGGATAACATATGGAATATATCCGTAATAAACGCAATTAATTAGACCATAACATTCTACGATAAAGGAAAGAATCACACTATCCGATTACCAATGAAAACGCGAGCCGACATAGAAAATATTTATTACAATCATGAAATAAAAATCATGCCGAGAACCGCAAAAATTGTAGAAATTACACTAAAAACAAAAATTCCAATTGTATTAATACATAAACAAGAAATTTATCCTGGAGTATATTTGGGAGAAAGCTTATCGAATGTTAACAAAAATAAAGTTTATGTCTCAGTATTAAATGCTACAGAAAAGGACATTATAATAGACAACAATTTTAAACCGAAATTTTCAAATTTTAATCAGTATAGGGAATCAGATACAAACAATTCTACAATAAATACTATAAATTCAGTGAATATAAAAAATAGGATTAATAGATTATTAGAAAAAATTAACATTGATGAATCTTTAAATAAGGAGGAAATCACATCATTACAAAATCTTTGTATTTCTTATCACGATGTTTTTCACTTAGAAGGTGACGAACTGTCATACACGCCGATACTTAAACACGACATAACAACACAATGGAATCAACCACCAATTAACCAAAAGCAATACAAACTTCCACACACACATAGAGAGGAAATTAATAGACAGGTTAACAAAATGTTAGATGCTGGCATTATATCGCCAAGCATATCACCCTGGAATTCACCATTACTATTGGTACCGAAGAGGAGCGACAAAGACGGTAACAAAAAATGGAGACTTGTCATAGATTTCCGTAAATTAAATGACGTAACCGTAAAACAGGTATTTCCTATTCCGCGAATAGATGAAATATTAGATCAATTAGGTCACAGTCGGTATTTTTCAACTTTAGATTTAGCAAGTGGCTATCATCAGGTCTTAGTAGAAGAAGGTGATAAAGAAAAAACTGCCTTTAGTACAGGACTTGGACATTTTGAATTCAATAGGATGCCTTTCAGTTTAACAGGGGCACCAGCAACTTTCCAGAGAATAATGAATCACATCTTAACAGGGTTACAGGGTATCGGTTGTTTTGTATATCTTGATGATATAGTTGTGTATGGGAAAAATATAAGCGAACATGAACACAGATTAAGTAAAGAATATTCAGAAACTAAGAGACCATAATTTAAAATTAAATACCGAAAAATGTCAGTTTTTACGTCGTGAAGTTGTATATTTAGGGCATAAATGTTCAGAACTTGGTGCGCTGCCAGACCCCGCTAAGGTCGAATGCGTAAAAAATATTCCAGTACCAAGAAACAGAAAAGAAGTACAAGCATTCTTATTACAGAAAGTTCATAAGCAATATGGCAAGGTTAACTTTACCAATTAATAATTTACTTAAAAAGGACGTTAAATTTAAATGGGCGGACGATTGTCAAAATTCATTTATTAAATTGAAAGAATCAATAATTTCACCTCCAGTATTAGCATATCCAGATTTTACAAAAACTTTTTTACTAACAACAGACGCAAGTAACGAAGCAGTAGGTGCAGTCCTATCTCAAGGTGAAGTAGGAAGCGACCGACCGATCGCGTTTGCAAGTAGAAATTTAAATGGGGCAGAAAAACGATATTCTACCATTGAAAAGGAATTTTTAGCAATTGTTTGGGCAACAAAGAATTTTAGAGCATACCTATTAGGGCGACCATTCAAAATTTTTACAGATCATCAGCCTCTAAAAGGTATTGCAAATTTAAAAGATCAGACATCCCGCCTTGCTCGTTTCCTACACAAATTATCGGAATATGATTTTGAAATAATGTACAAACCAGGCAAAAAGAATTTAAATGTGGATGCTTTAAGCAGAATTCCATATATAGAACCAGATATTACAGCCGTACAAACACGATCCAAAACTACACAAAACATTTTAGATCAGCAAATCACAAAAATAAAACCACAAATCAGTACACCAGTCGTAGATGAAACAATAATAGATACAAATAATGAAACGAATTCAGCTCAAATATTAACTGATCCAGATGAAATTAAAACCGTGATGAAAGATTTTCATGATTCAGCACTAGGAGGCCATCAGGGCACACTTAAAACATACGTTAGGATTAAGAAACAATTTAAATGGAGGGGAATGCAGAAACAAATAAAAGAATATGTTAGAAACTGTCCTAAATGCCAAATGAACAAAAGTTCAAAGTTAACAAAAATGCCAATGGTCTTGACAGATACGCCAACACGTCCATTCGATAAGGTTTATATGGACTTGGTAGGAATTTTACCTGAAACAGTGTCAGGAAATAAATATATTTTAACTTTTCTAGACGATTTTTCAAAATACATGTGCTGCGTAGCTATCCCAGACGCGGAAGCAAGCACAGTAGCCAAAGCTTTTTACGAGGAAATTATCACACGTTATAATATTCCGAAAATTTTAATTACAGATAATGGGTCAAATTTTGTGTCAAAATTATTTTCAGACACGTGCAAGTTATTAAACATTAAAAAATGCATATAACACCTTATCACCCGCAGGCGAATGGCTCGTTAGAACGAAGTCACAGACCTTTAGTGGAGTATTTGAGATGTTTTGCAAAAGAGGATGGATCCAACTGGGACCAATGGTTGAATTCGGCAATGCATGTGCACAATAACACAGTGCAAACAAACGTTTTAAATGTGATCATTACACGGTAATGAAAATATATATTTACATATTGAATGTACAAATGTAGTTATGCATAAATCGAACGCGCTTACCATTATTGAAAATTGTCAATAATGATTAAATTCACAAATTATTGCATGAATAAATAGCTAAGTATTTTTGAATAGAATTAGCATTGATTCATGTGCTAATGAAATTATAAATAAAATAATGTCTATATATTAAGAAAAAAATTAAAGATTTTACAATTAAAGATTTACAGTAAAATGTTCGATATAAATATACAATTAAAATATAAAATTTTAATACTATGATATAAGGTAATCTAAACAAAGATTATGAATACTGAAAGTAAAAATGATGTTAAATATAAATTATTTATAAAGTTATAGTAAACAATACAAAGTAATAAGTAGTTTTAATAATAATCCTGGCTCTGGAAATGCATTTCAACCAAAGAAATAAAACATGCACGAAGAAGAAGAATAACTAGCAGTCCACCAAACAATAAAATTCGACGCAGAAGACACTAAGTTTAAATTTTAATTGTCAAAGAAGATCGTTTAATTTTGTTGGGTAAAGGTCTGAAATGGTAATATTATGTAATGAAGTACAAGAGAAGAATGATAAAGAAACATGTGAGAGGCGTGGCGCTGACAACAACAATTGTACATCAATAACATGTTTAATTAAAAGAAAGGAGCTCACTATAAACATGAATGTTGAAGCTCGTCAAATCAGCAAAGTTGTGACTATTCTACCATAAAGAAGCAACAACATTTTACATCTTTACGTGCATATAATTAAAAGATAACAATTTTATCACTCAAGGAACAAGCTAATATTTTGTAAATAAGTTGAAGGAGCTATTCCATATACACTTATTCAGCTGTAACCTTATAGAAAAAGAAATTTGACACATCAACAAAATTATTATAATTGTACTAAATCAACAACGTTTCACACATTATGCTGACAATTTCTTCAACAAAAGACCATAATTTCTTAAAAAAGAAGACGAAAATTAAAAACACTAAGAACTTCAAATATTCAAATATTTTTACAACAAGTGAAATATAAAAGAACAACATCAAACAACAACATGTACGTATAATTAAAGATGATTTCCGAAGATGACAATTTCGCTACAAGAACTCTCAAAACATTTAAAGAAGACAAATTCGTATTAATATCCAGAAATATAAAATTACAAAATTACCAATTTTAGTATCTGCTCTCAACAAAATACGATTCAATTTGACTGAAAAAACAACGCAACATAGAAGACATCAAATTTAACAAAGCTAAGAAAATCAAGACGAAAGATGAGAATAAATGATGATAACAATGTATTTTGAAACAGTGACAGAAACAAATAACATGCAGCCAGCCAACCTATACACGTAAACAGGGAGTAACAGAATTAGCGATCACAGCAGTTTATGTTTTAAATTAATAGAAAACACAATTAAATTTTTTTTTTGTATAATTAATTTAATAGACTAGAAATAAGTAATGAAAAACTTGAAGAAACATTAAAATATGAAAACTATAAATATAAACAATAACTAAAGATATACTCAATAAAAATTAAATGAATTATTTTCAATAAATATCGCAAAAAATTTAAAAGAAAACAAATCGTTGCACAAATTAAAGCATTTAATGACTTAGATGAATAAACAAGAAAAACAACAGAGCAACACGGAACGCAGCGATTGCAAAGCGGTAACTTGATCAACTACTGTTTTGTCAATTGCAACGTTCAGTGACTTGTAATGTTATACATTTTTATTTTTAACGTTACATAAAGTATATAAATATCACTAAAACTGCGACCATTAATTAAGTAATTGAGTAACGAAGATAAGCATTAATAAGATTCTTAAAATGAAAATAAGTAAAATAAATTTTAATAATATGAAAAATAATTATTGATTTTAAATATTATTGTAAGTTAAATAAATTAAGAAATATATTGAAATATTAATGATGTAAAAGAAAAAACTATTATTCTTTTTAATAATAATGTTTTCTTAAAATAAGGGGGGAAGAATGTTGTGAATCAGAAACGTTTTTTTTGTTGTATTTAAGAAAGCCTGCACATAACCAGTATGCACATAAAGTTCAAATCTAAAAGCACAATAACAGATGCATGTTAACTTAACATAACGTCTACGACGTAACTGGAACAAGTACATAATGTTTATGAGTGCATACTTTCAGGAGATAAAATTAAGTCTGCTTAAAAGCAACGAAAAATGCATTGGTTGCAATTTGATCCGAGACTCACGATAGCAAGTGTGCCGTCTGTTTGAAAGCAACAACAAAAGCATTGGTTGTAATTTAAGTCAAGATTAACGCCAGCATAGGAACCAATTAAGAATTTAGCACAATGGAATTTTCTCACAGTTAATGATTTCACCACATTAGTAATATCCGATGTGGGGTTCATGAGGTTTTTAGTAGTACGAAGATTTAAGAATATGCTTGCTTGCATTTATGAGTTGTGTTTTAAGACATAAGTATAAGCAAGGGGTTCGTGAGTCGCACGATACCGAGGTGATGAGTAGAGGTTAAGTTTAGTTTTTAAGCATTATGATTTTAACTGCCTTAGAGTGCAGACGTGTTTTCAGTTTAAACTCAAGCTTGTACAAATACTTAAAAATAATTAATAAAAGTATAAAGCAAGTCTAAAATATCCTTGCGTTTTTATTTAATAATAATTGTTAGGAAAGAATTGTGGACTTCGAGGGAATATTGTCACTGACGGTTTCACCAATAAAGGCAAGTACAAAAGACCCCTGGAGCCCGCAACACACCCACCAACAGAAGAACTTCTAAGTAAGAACTACGTTTCTGCATAGTAACTCATATTTTATACTTATTTCATATATTGGATCTCCTTCCATGATTTCCAATAATATCTTGTATTTTATACATCTTTCAACATTATATGACAAACGCTTTGGTTTGTCCCTTAACTTAAAAATATATATAAGAAAAAACACATAAACTTCTGTCTTTTAATTAATTTTGAATTGTTAGGAAAATCTGTAAATAGACACCTTTTTGCGTAAACATTTTGGTCCAATCGAACCGGATAAACAATTCAAAATTAGTTAAAAAGATTTTATTTCATCCAGAATAAAACAAAATAAATAGAATTTGGATTGCGCCGCTCCAGCTGACTGCATCAACGAAGCATAGCTTCGGACGGACAAACAAATAAAAGAGAGAGACGTTTTCAATGAAATTGCAACAACACGAAACACGAATTCTTAAAGGAAAGGTACATTTGTAAATCTTTATTTGAGCAAAAAATAAGTACTTATAATAATTCTTGATTATTATTATTGTTATTTTTAAAAAATTATTATAATTATTACACAAGTCCATTTCTGACTTCGTGCTTCGTATTAAACAATTCAAACGTCTTTGAATTGAGTGAATTTTGTTTTGTGTTCCGTGGTTACCATCTTACTATTCGCGAAAAGTGTGTGGTTTATAAATAAATAAATTAAAATAGAGTCAACGTGTGAAAAGGCAAATTTTCCATAGCGATTTTGTCACTAAAATAATTTTAATATGATTTGTGGGTTCATTTTGACTAATTTAAAATACATTTAAAAAGAAAATTATTTTGAAAAATTTAATTAGTGACGTGGCAACTCGATTTTTTTTTCTTTCGCTACTGTTGCGTCAAATACACACACTCTTCGTGATTAGTGAGAACCGACTTTTAATTTGAGTGAGACCACGTGCAGCGTTGAGAGCACGTACAGCGTTGCATTTTTTCGCGTCGAGTTCGTGGCTTTAGTCTTTTTTGAGTGACTTTTATAGAAACTGCTGCCAATCTGCCAAAGTGCAGCATCGTTTTTTTTTAACACTTGAGAGTTTTATAATTGTGATTGCCATACTGCACACAATTTGTGAGTGATCGGCTGAAAGCTATTGTCGTTTTATTAGTGATCATCGATGGAGAGCAACAATTGAGTGGAAATAATCGCATCGTTGGACGGATCATTTAGTGAGTGGATGCGATTGTGTTTT
This sequence comes from Dryomyza anilis, assembly GCA_951804985.1. NCBI lineage: Eukaryota > Metazoa > Arthropoda > Insecta > Diptera > Dryomyzidae > Dryomyza > Dryomyza anilis. The sequence goes on from OX638135.1 coordinate 53,398,721, forward strand.
TGAGACTGGACCTCTCGCGCAATACTTATGCGATTCTCTCAGATCTTTTTGTGACAAAAGTGAATTGCCTCATCGTGTCAACTTGCTGCAGCAACATTGGACTCTGCTGCTTTGACTCAAATTTTAAATATTTGATTGCTCAAGCACAGTGGTGGCGAACATACATTTATTTCAATAAATTAAATATCGTAATATACTAATGTGATTATATTTCTTGGTTACATTCTATTCAAATAAATAAATAAAATACCAGTGCAATTGTTATTTTATTTTACAAATTTTTTAGCAACGCGTTCCTTCGAAGTTAAGCACAATATAATTATTCTTATATATTATAATAATTTATTTATTATCATAATTATCTTAACTATTTAAATTAGTTCAAAATTTAAATTTTCTTTTTTTTAGCACCTTTTTTGTTTTCTAAATTTTTTGAAAACTTTAAATTGTCTGTCTACCAAATTTTTGATTTTTTTTAAATTACTTTAAAAAATTTAGATTTTTTGATTTGATTTTTTTTGGTGTATGCTTCCCTCATTGAAGCGGCATCCCTGCTTGTGTTTAGTAAATGGTCTAACCATTTTATATTTCAAATTTAAAAATTTGATGTTGACTTTTTTTTGCTGAATTTTTTTAAAGTTGTATTTCTTTTTTTTTAACGGCCTTCCATTTAAACTCCATTCAATATGACTGCTTTGGATATTTTTATCCGTGCTGCAGATGCACTGGTCGAATTTCAGTCATCATTTAATGACATTTCAGTTGACAACCATACCAAATTCTCACTGGAAATATTCAGTGATGAATTAAAATCTCTTTGGTCTACAATTAAAACCAAATAAAATCGGTGTCTACAATTCCTGGATTCCAAGGAAGACTGTGCCGATGATGAAGATATTCCTGTTGTCAAAGAAAAATACAGGACTATATTGCAGACTTACGTCGCCAATCTATCCGCTATTAACGAGCTTCTTCACCAGCTCAGCGTAACTTCTAGCACCTCAGCTGCCGTCTGCCGTGCCTCCGATGATTTTTCATCGAATAATTTACGCGTTCTGCCTTGCGACACTGATGTGTTCGCCGGCGATTATGCATCTTGGCCTACGTTCAGAGATCTCTTCTCCGCAATATACATTCGCAACTCACGTCTTACAGATGTTGAGCGTCTTTACCATATTTTGCAAAAGACAAGCGGGATCGCACGTGATATAGTGCAAAAGGCCCCTCTTACGAATAGCGGTTTCGATTTAGCCTGGCGAAATCTCAAAGACGTTTATGAAAATAAACGTGCATTGGTCAACGGCCAACTTAAACATTTATTCCACCTTCCTGTCGTAACAAATGAAAGCGCGGCAGCACTTAAGAATTTGCAACGAACTATTAACAATAGTCTTGCATCTTTTTCGATTTATGATATCGATACAACAAATTGGGATCCCATCCTAATATTTCTATGCTCTCAGCGCTTGCCTGAAGCAACATTGGCTCTCTGGGAACAAATAAGACGGCTATACCTAAGTGGAGTTTTCTTGATGCGTTTCTTACTGAATGATTCAAGACACTTGAATCCATCGGATACATCCGCGGTCACACTACCGTTAAACCTCCACGTACGAAACCGCTTTATCCACAACACTCAGCTCTGCCTAAAAAATATATGAGTTTTCACGCAAGCCTTACAGGATCACTTTGCTCCAAACAGAAACATGTTTTTACAAATGAGCGTCTCCGATCGCTATTCCACTGTAAAAAAGTTTCAATGTTGCGTTAATTGCCCTAATAGGTCCCATGAGCTTTTACATAGGGATGTCTCTGAGCATTCGGCTCCTTTTATGAGCAGTGATACGACTACGTCGGTGGCCATAGGGTCTCGCCCTCCGCCATTCAACACGCAACCACCTTTTAACAACATACAGTCCACTTCATCTCCTTCATGAGCTGTGAGCCGATTACGTCGGCAGCGCCAGGATCACGTCCTCCACCATGCATCACACAAAACATTCAATTTCATTGTGATTCGCAAACTTCAGAAGTCCTTCTGGGCACTGCCATTATTAATGTATGTCACATGGGTATTACGTACTCTACAAGGGCACTAATTTATTCTGCGTCCGAAACTTCTTTTATTTCCGAACGCCTTAGTAATCTTTTGAAGCTGCCAGTGTCTTCGACACGAACCTGCATTGCTAGTGTAAACCATGCAGTCGCTGCCAGTCCAACAAAGCGATGCTCTTTTGTAATTGGATCTCTCATTGATCCCTATTTACACTTAGAGGCAACGGCACTGGTTTTACCCAAAATTGCAGGAGAATTGCCATCAAGTCAAATAGAACCATCTATCCAGCATCAATTACCAAATATGGTCTTAGCTGATAAATACTTTTTCCAAAGTTCTACGGTTGACATTTTAATTGGTGGCGACCTCTTTCCATTGATTGTGATGGATGGTATAAAGCGAAACGTCCTAGGCACCCTCATTGCCCAAGAAACTGTATTTGGCTGGATTCTTACGGGACCACTACCAGTTCACAAAGTTTCTTGCTTTGCCACTACTGTCCGTGATGACATTGATGTTACCAAACGCAAAAATGATGGTATATATGGGGTACATTCGCCTTTTAAAACCAACTACCCTTCTATGGTTGAGCTTGGTCATTTTCAAAATACTGCTTCTTTCCCAAAACCATATTTTTGGATGGATCCTTTCTGATCTGTACCTTTTGTTAACTACTTTGCTATCCTTTTGTCTTAAACTTATTTGTATATATTAATTTCGTGTTCTTTTACAGCCTGGAAATCTTTCTTTTTTATCTAATTAATTTTGCAGTGTGTACTACTGCAAAGTGGGCGGCAATGTTTACGCCAAAACTCTTGCAGTGTAAACCTTGTATTATTTATTTAGTACATTCTGTGACAGGTCAAACGTCAAGAGGTGAATTTCGTCATTTCCTTTTCAACCCTCCTTCTTTGAGGTTCGCGGGGCTGCAATTGCGCTGAGCTCGATCTCTTTGCTGCCACCCACCAACAGAAGAACTTCTAAGTAAGAACTACGTTCCTGCATATTAACTCATATTTTATACTTATTTCATATATTGGATCTCCTTTCATGATTTCCAATAATATCTTGTATTTTATACATCTTTCAACATTATATGGCAAACGCTTTGGTTTGTCCCTTAACTTATAAATATATTTGTTCAAATAAATATAAGAAAAAACATATAAATTTCTGCCTTTTAATTAATTTTGAATTTATTGGAAAATCCGAAAATTGACGCCTTTCTGCGTAAACAGTACTGCTTCATTATAATTAATTTTGATGACTTCGATTTTCGCTAGATCAATTAATACATATGTGTGTACTGCTGTAATATAGTCAAAGTGTGATCCTGATCATGACTCTTCTATACATTCAAAGTTTCTGTGTTGAATTTTTAACTACTGATGAAAATAAACCAGTTGGGAAGGTTAGATCACATGGGAAATTTTAAAGTAGGTGTAATTATGATAGTTAGGATTATCAAAATTATAGTCGGTCTAAGCCGACTATAAATACCCTACACATATGTGTGGTTACCATTCAAAGTGATATATAGGTCACCAGGGTATACGAATCCTGAAAATAACAACAAACATTCAATCGCTGAAGAATTTCCATTCATTTGATACCCATATTTACAAATGGGTAGGTGTACCGAATTTTGATTTTTTTTGTGAACCACAAGTCTTTTCGCCGGAAAACATTATTATCATGTATTTGAGCATGATGTCAATATATATTTGAGCAAAAAAGTTTACCTAAGCACGTATACATAAAAATTGATCTTTATATGTACATTTTATATGAGGTATTTGAACATAAGTGGTCGGATCATAGGTCACAATGGACCGATCTCGCCATACAGCTGGACCGACCGCTGGACCGATCTCGCACATACAGCGTAGGTATATTAGTAATCAAAGTTATAAGTTTCATTTACCTAGCTCTTCAATTTTAAAAGTAGTAAAGATTTCAACAGACAGACAGACAGACAGACGGACATCGCTAAATCGACACAGGAGGTCATGCTGATCAAGAATATATATACTTTTCCATACCAGAGATGCTTCCTTCTGGGTGTTACAAACGGCGTACCAAACTGAATATACCCTTTCACTCTTAGTGTAGGGTATAACAAACAAAAAAGAAATTGGATTTAAATAAATGTATTCTTCCAACATTCTTCTTGTATACGAAGTTGGCACTCGTTGAGCAGAATTTTCTACCTACGTCTCTTTTGTCGTCGTTTGAAGTATGTATAGGGTCATTTTAAACATACTGATGTTTGAAAACAAACAAAAAATTATTTCTTGTATACAAAGTTGACACTCGTTGATTGCCATTTTCTGCGTACGTTTATTTTGTTGTTCGTTGAGAAAACGTGTTCGCGTCGGTAATAATTTTGTTATTTCTAAATTAAATAAATATATAAATTGTGTTACAAAAAGTACAATTAGTAACAGAGTATAATATAGTGCAGTATATAATTTCTGATACTAATGTGAAAAAACCACAAATAAAAATCTGTGTTTCGATTTTCAAACAGTATTTGGCATGTTTTTTTACAAAAACCTCCGTGAACTCCTTGCTTACGCTATGTACTTTACTGAGATCAACTGTCACTGTACAAAATATAAAGCGAGCCTGGATCGTCTGGTTTAGCGTCTGCTGGTGCAATTGTGCATTCATTGATGCTGTCACTTGTACTTGCAGTTTTAAACGAATTATTTATTAATGCATTTAAAAATTTGTATATGAATTCAATTATTATAAATTACCACTGTGCATGTTTAAAGATTTTTAATAAAAATTAATAAAAAACATCATTTTATTTTTATCTTTCAACATTATATGGCAAACGCTTTGTTTTGTCCCTTAACTTATATTTGCTCAAATAAATATAAGAAAAAACACATAAACTTCTGTCTTTTAATTAATTTTGAATTGTTAGGAAAATCCGTAAATAGACGCCTTTTTGCGTAAACATAAGCAAACCTTTTAAAATGCTATAACTCTTGAATTATAAAAGTAGCACATAGTTTTGAAAATTGAAGTAAAAGCTCATATTTTACATTATAATGAACATGTAGAATATGGGTGTGACTGGACAAAGGGACGTGGTATCTCCTATACAATCTTGCCTATATTGCCAATCTTGCGTGAAGAGTTATAGTGTGATGAGTGAGTTACGTGATATAATGTATAAAGAGTTGTAGGTTTGTGATGTATAATAGACATCTGCACAACTGCATTTGAAACCCACTTCAAGACATTCACTTTGTTTCAAAACATTTACTGTCGTCAACTCTATGTTTGAAAATCAAATGAATGTATTGCTCACAACTACAAAGAATCAAGTACTGTAAAAAAAAAAAACACAAACAAAACAAAACTCAAGTGAAGAGGTCTATGATGACGTGCAGTCAAAATTCAAATACTGAAATGAACTGCTTATAACACCGAGTACTTAATGCATTTTTCATTTTTTTTTATCATTCTTACTCTAAGAAATTTGCATTAATATTGAAATATAGATAAAAAAAAAACAAAAGGATTAAGAAAAGCATATAATATTTTATATTAAGTCTTTTATTAATCGAAAAAAAAATTTTTCATTACTTAATTTTTTCATATATTGCTTTTCGACCAAAGCGTTGTTTTTGTAGTACACATTGTTTTTTAACAATTTTTTTTTTTTGGTAAAATAATGTTTGTTCTATTTTTTATAACATATAAATACCAACAACAACATTACTTCAGTCGAACGAGCGGCAGATTTGTTGTTGTTTTTATTGTTCGTCTTCTCACTCGTTACCAGATTTTGTAAAATATCCCACAAAGATATTTATCAATTTATATCCCTCACAAAATGAGGGATATATATTGAGGACAAAACAATTCCATCATGAGCGATATTTTTATTTTCATCATTGATGAGAAAAAATATATCGCTCAATGATCGAAATTAATTCTCATCTCAAAAGTACTCAGCACTGATGATGAAAATAATTTGTATCTTCAACGTAGCGAATTCTTATCATTTGATCATGAAAATAAATGATGAGAAAAGATGAAAAAAATTATGAGAAAAAAGATGAGAAAAGATAAAAAAAATGATGAGAAAAATGATGAGAAAAGATGAAAAAAATTATGAGAAAAATGATGAGACAAATGATGATAAAATGATTAGAAAAATATGATGACAAATGCGACTGCTGCTGAATGATATGAAAGCAATGGTTTCGACATGTCCATTGAAGGATGAGGTGCTCCTGGACATGTCCAGGATGACCTTGAACAAATTTTATTTTTTCATTATTTTTTGAAATGTTATAAAATTGATTTTGGACATATCCACTGGAGGATGAGATGCTCCTGGACATGTCCATGATGACTTTGGACAAACAAAATTTTTTTGTTCATTATTTTTTGAAATGTTATAATAATGATTTTGGACATGTCCACTGAAGGATGAGGTGCTCCTGGACAAGTCCATGATGACTTTGGACAAACCTTTTTTTTCATTATATTTTGAAATGTTATAAAAATGATTTTGGAAATGTCCACTGCAGGATGAGTTGCTCCTGGACATGTTCATGATGACCTTGGACACATTTTTTTTTCATTTTTTTTGAAATGTTATGAAAATGATTTTGGACATGTCAATTGAAGTATGAGGTGCTCCTGGACATGTCCATAATGGCCACTCTATGTCCAAGATGGCCACTCCTTCAAAAGATAACCTTCCAAAGATCTAAAAGATCAAAAAAACCGATTAGATTAAAAAGATCGATAATATTTAAAAGATCTAAAAGATCAAAAAAGATCGAAAAGATCTAAATGATCTAAAAGATCTAAGAGATCAAAAAGATCAAAAAGATCAAAAAGATAAAAAAAGATAAAAAAGATAAAAAAGATCAAAAAGATCAAAAAGATCAAAAAGATCAAAAAGATCAAAAAGATCAAAAAGATCAAAAAGATCAAAAAGATCAAAAAGATCAAAAAGATCAAAAAGATCAAAAAGATCAAAAAGATTAAAAAGATCAAAAAGATCAAAAAGATCAAAAAGATCAAAAAGATCAAAAAGATCAAAAAGATCAAAAAGATCAAAAAGATCAAAAAGATCAAAAAGATCAAAAGATCAAAAAGATCAAAAAGATCAAAAAGATCAAAAAGATCAAAAAGATCAAAAAGATCAAAAAGATCAAAAAGATCAAAAAGATCAAAAAGATCAAAAAGATCAAAAAGATCAAAAAGATCAAAAAGATCAAAAAGATCAAAAAGATCAAAAAGATCAAAAAGATCAAAAAGATCAAAAAGATCAAAAAGATCAAAAAGATCAAAAAGATCAAAAAGATCAAAAAGATCAATAAGATCAATAAGATCAAAAAGATCAAAAAGATCAAAAAGATCAAAAAGATCAAAAAGATCAAAAAGATCAAAAAGATCAAAAAGATCAAAAAGATCAAAAAGATCAAAAAGATCAAAAAGATCAAAAAGATCAAAAAAAATCAAAAAGATCAATTAGATCAATAGATCAATAAGATCAATAAGATCAATAAGATCAATAAGATCAAAAAGATCAAAAAGATCAAAAAGATCAAAAAGATCAAAAAGATCAAAAAGATCAAAAAGATCAAAAAGATCAAAAAGATCAAAAAGATCAAAAAGATCAAAAAGATCAAAAAGATCAAAAAGATCAAAAAGATCAAAAAGATCAAAAAGATCAAAAAGATCAAAAAGATCAAAAAGATCAAAAAGATCAAAAAGATCAAAAAGATCAAAAAGATCAAAAAGATCAAAACGATCAATAAGATCAAAAAGATCAAAAATATCAGAAAGATCAAAAAGATCAAAAAGATCAAAAAGATCAAAAAGATCAAAAAGATCAAAAAGATCAAAAAGATCAAAAAGATCAAAAAGATCAAAAAGATCAAAAAGATCAAAAAGATCAAAAAGATCAAAAAGATCAAAAAGATCAAAAAGATCAAAAAGATCAAAAAGATCAAAAAGATCAAAAAGATCAAAAAGATCAAAAAGATCAAAAAGATCAAAAAGATCAAAAAGATCAAAAAGATCAAAAAGATCAAAAAGATCAAAAAGATCAAAAAGATCAAAAAGATCAAAAAGATCAAAAAGATCAAAAAGATCAAAAAGATCAAAAAGATCAAAAAGATCAAAAAGATCAAAAAGATCAAAAAGATCAAAAAGATCAAAAAGATCAAAAAGATCAAAAAGATCAAAAAGATCAAAAAGATCAAAAAGATCAAAAAGATCAAAAAGATCAAAAAGATCAAAAAGATCAAAAAGATCAAAAAGATCAAAAAGATCAAAAAGATCAAAAAGATCAAAAAGATCAAAAAGATCAAAAAGATCCAAAAGATCAAAAAGATCAAAAAGATCAAAAAGATCAAAAAGATCAAAAAGATCAAAAAGATCAAAAAGATCAAAAAGATCAAAAAGATCAAAAAGATCAAAAAGATCAAAAAGATCAAAAAGATCAAAAAGATCTACAATATCAAAAAGATCAAAAAGATCAAAAAGATCAAAAAGATCAAAAAGATCAAAAAGATCAAAAAGATCAAAAAGATCAAAAAGATCAAAAAGATCAAAAAGATCAAAAAGATCAAAAAGATCAAAAAGATCAAAAAGATCAAAAAGATCAAAAAGATCAAAAAGATCAAAAAGATCAAAAAGATCAAAAAGATCAAAAAGATCAAAAAGATCAAAAAGATCAAAAAGATCAAAAAGATCAAAAAGATCAAAAAGATCAAAAAGATCAAAAAGATCAAAAAGATCAAAAAGATCAAAAAGATCAAAAAGATCAAAAAGATCAAAAAGATCAAAAAGATCAAAAAGATCAAAAAGATCAAAAAGATCAAAAAGATCAAAAAGATCAAAAAGATCAAAAAGATCAAAAAGATCAAAAAGATCAAAAAGATCAAAAAGATCAAAAAGATCAAAAAGATCAAAAAGATCAAAAAGATCAAAAAGATCAAAAAGATCAAAAAGATCAAAAAGATCAAAAAGATCAAAAAGATCAAAAAGATCAAAAAGATCAAAAAGATCAAAAAGATCAAAAAGATCAAAAAGATCAAAAAGATCAAAAAGATCAAAAAGATCAAAAAGATCTACAATATCAAAAAGATCAAAAAGATCAAAAAGATCAAAAAGATCAAAAAGATCAAAAAGATCAAAAAGATCAAAAAGATCAAAAAGATCAAAAAGATCAAAAAGATCAAAATGATCAAAATGATCAAAATGATCAAAATGATCAAAATGATCAAAATGATCAAAATGATCAAAATGATCAAAATGATCAAAATGATCAAAATGATCAAAATGATCAAAATGATCAAAATGATCAAAATGATCAAAATGATCAAAATGATCAAAATGATCAAAATGATCAAAATGATCAAAATGATCAAAATGATCAAAATGATCAAAATGATCAAAATGATCAAAATGATCAAAATGATCAAAATGATCAAAATGATCAAAATGATCAAAATGATCAAAATGATCAAAATGATCAAAATGATCAAAATGATCAAAATGATCAAAATGATCAAAATGATCAAAATGATCAAAATGATCAAAATGATCAAAATGATCAAAATGATCAAAATGATCAAAATGATCAAAATGATCAAAATGATCAAAATGATCAAAAAGATCAAAAAGATCAAAAAGCTCAAAAAGATCAAAAAGATCAAGAAAATCAAAAAGAACAAAAAGATCAAAGAGATCAAAAAGATCAAAAAGATCAAAAAGATACAAAAGATCAGAAAAATCGAAAAGCTCAAAAAGTTCAAAATGACTTAAAATGATTTTGAACATGTCCACTGGAGAATGGATGAGGTGCTTATGGACATGTCCAGGATGACCTTGGACAATATTTTGCATATTATTTGAATAAGATCACTAGAAGATGACATGGCATTAAAGTTGTTTGGACATCTTTAATTTTTTCAACACTAGGGACACGCGTATTTGCTGTGAGTATCGATATAACCGTAATAATGCAAGTTAGGTAATATATAACTTATTATGTTGAAAGGTAAAAATCTCTAACCGCAAAGGTCAATACAGTATAACTTATTATGTTGAAAGGTAAAAATCTCTAACCGCAAAGTTCAATACTGTTTGTACCGTAATAACGAATCATAAGCAATATAATATAAAATGTTCAGTTACATTAACTGTATAAAAATTGTAACGAACAATAGCCAAGCGAAACCGTAATAAAAGTATTTTTCGAATAGGTATAAATCGTATAGGGTATTAGTTAGATGAAACATTAAGAAATAACATCCTTAGGTCAAACGATTTTATTACAGCTCAATTTGTGCAAACTAGGTATTGCGAATAATAAAAAGAATTCAATTTTTCAAATGGCTTAGAATAATTCATTCATGGTACAGGCTCTTTTTAATAACATTTTAATTTCTATTTATACCTACGTAAAAATAATATAAATTAGTATATTGTTTAACATCACCGAAAGTCACTATAATTGCGAATCTCTATCTTAAAAATGCCTAATTTGAAAAAAAAAACATTAAAAATTATTCTGGGAACATCAAACGTCACTTTGAAAATCTTCAAATTACAACTCTAGAAAGACTTCTGAAAACGAGTTCAGTTCCGATGGACTATAACCATCAAAAAAATTTAAAAAATAAGTGTTGCTTTAGAAATGGATCGAAGTGAATATTTGAAATGTATTGGTTACACTATTACTCGTCTACATATGCCATTTAGATTTTTTTGTTGCTGAGAAATGCTTTCTAAAAATTTTACAACCCTGGTCGTCCGCTTTTGGTATTAAGTTCAACTCCAGAAATATCGTCGATCACTTAAATATGATAAAAATTAAAGTTCGAGAAAATATTATGAAGAATATTAAAAATCGTGTAATACGCTTGAAAATGTACATTGCAACGTCGAAGGATAGAAGCATAATGGGCACCAATATTCAATATATCAAATGAAATAAATATCTTTGAAATTGATATGTAGCAAATTATTCCACAAACAATGGGGCAAATGTTATAAAAACTTCACGACTTCTTCAGGAATATTAAGATGTTGGAATATGTGACAACGATGATATAGATGACAACTTCAATGATATTAACGAAAATATAAAATTAACAATGTCAGTTGTTCATTGTGCAGCACATACACTTCAGTTAGCTTCGTGGGATGTTTAACAACATTTACGCGAAAAAAACCTTATTTTCCTTCAGTGGACATGTCCAAAATCATTTTTATACCATTTCAAAAAAAAATGAAACAAAAAAAATGTTTGTCCAAGGTCATCATGGACATATCCAGGAGCACCTCATCATTCAGTGGACATTTCCAAAATCATTTTTATAACATTTCAAAATATAATGAAAAAAAAAAAAATTGTCCAAGATCATCATGGACATGTCCAGGAGCACCTCATTCTCCAGTGTCAAGTCCGAAATCATTTTATTAACATTTCAAAAAATTATGGAAAAAAAATTGTCCAAGGTCATCATAGACATGTCCAGGAGCACCTCATCCTCCAGTGGACATGTTCAAAATCATTTTTATAACATTTCAAAAAATAATGAAAAAAAAATGTTTGTCCAAGTTCATCATGGACATGTCCAGGAGTACCTCATCCTCCAGTGGACATGTCCAAAATCATTTTTATAACATTTCAAAAAATAATGAAAAAAATAAAAAAAAATTCCGAGGTCATCATGGACATGTCCGGGAGCACCTCATCCTCCAGTGGACATGTCCAAAATCATTTTTATAACATTTCAAAAAATAATGAAAAAAATAAAAAAAAATTCCGAGGTCATCATGGACATGTCCGGGAGCACCTCATCTTCCAGTGGACATGTTCAAAATCATTTTTATAACATTTCAAAAAAAAATGAAAAAATGTTTGTACAAGGTCATCATGGACATGTCCAGAAACATGTTCATGATGTCCTTGGACACATTTTTTTTTTTTTTTTTTTGAAATGTTATGAAAATGATTTTGGACATGTCAATTGGACATGTCCACGATGGCCACTCCGGGTGGGCGGAATCGCCTTCAAAAGATCTGAAAGATCAAAAAAACCGAATAGATCAAAAAGATCGAAAATATATAAAAGATCAAAAAGATCGAAAAGATTAAAAAGATCGAAACGATCGAAAAGATCTAAATGATCTAAAAGATCAAAAAGATCAAAAAGATCAAAAATATCAAAAAGATCAAAAAGATCAAAAAGATCAAATAGATCAAAAAGATCAAAAAGATCAAAAAGATCAAAAAGATCAAAAAGATCAAAAAGATCAAAAAGATCAAAAAGATCAAAAAGATCAAAAAGATCAAAAAGATCAAAAAGATCAAAAAGATCAAAAAGATCAAAAAGATCAAAAAGATCAAAAAGATCAAAAAGATCAAAAAGATCAAAAAGATCAAAAAGATCAAAAAGATCAAAAAGATCAAAAAGATCAAAAAGATCAAAAAGATCAAAAAGATCAAAAAGATCAAAAAGATCAAAAAGATCAAAAAGATCAAAAAGATCAAAAAGATCAAAGAGATCAAAAAGATCAAAGAGATCAAAAAGATCAAAAAGATCAAAAAGATCAAAAAGATCAAAAAGATCAAAAAGATCAAAAAGATCAAAAAGATCAAAAAGATCAAAAAGATCAAAAAGATCAAAAAGATCAAAAAGATCAAAAAGATCAAAAAGATAAAAAAGATAAAAAAGATCAAAAAGATCAAAAAGATCAAAAAGATCAAAAAGATCAAAAAGATCAAAAAGATCAAAAAGATCAAAAAGATCAAAAAGATCAAAAAGATCAAAAAGATCAAAAAGATCAAAAAGATCAAAAAGATCAAAAAGATCAAAAAGATCAAAAAGATCAAAAAGATCAAAAAGATCAAAAAGATCAAAAAGATCAAAAAGATCAAAAAGATCAAAAAGATCAAAAAGATCAAAAAGATCAAAAAGATCAAAAAGATCAAAAAGATCAAAAAGATCAAAAAGATCAAAAAGATCAAAAAGATCAAAAAGATCAAAAAGATCAAAAAGATCAAAAAGATCAAAAAGATCAAAAAGATCAAAAAGATCAAAAAGATCAAAAAGATCAAAAAGATCAAAAAGATCAAAAAGATCAAAAAGATCAAAAAGATCAAAAAGATCAAAAAGATCAAAAAGATCAAAAAGATCAAAAAGATCAAAAAGATCAAAAAGATCAAAAAGATCAAAAAGATCAAAAAGATCAAAAAGATCAAAAAGATCAAAAAGATCAAAAAGATCAAAAAGATCAAAAAGATCAAAAAGATCAAAAAGATCAAAAAGATCAAAAAGATCAAAAAGATCAAAAAGATCAAAAAGATCAAAAAGATCAAAAAGATCAAAAAGATCAAAAAGATCAAAAAGATCAAAAAGATCAAAAAGATCAAAAAGATCAAAAAGATCAAAGAGATCAAAAAGATCAAAAAGATCAAAAAGATCAAAAAGATCAAATAGATCAAAAAGATGTTATCGGTATTTGCTGTGAGTATCGATATCACCGTAATAATGCATGTTAGGTAATATATAACTTATTATGTTGAAAGGTAAAAATCTCTAACCGCAAAGGTCAATACAGTTTGTACCGTAATAACGAATCATAAGCAATATAATATAAAATGTTCAGGTATTTTAACTGTATAAAAATTGTAACCAAAAATAGCCAAGCGAAACCGTAATAAAAGTATTTTTCGAATAGGTATAAATCGTATAGGGTATTATTTAGATGAAACATTAAGAAATAACATCCTTAGGTCAAACGATTTTATTACAGCTCAATTTGTGCAAACTAGGTATTGCGAATAATAAAAAGAATTCAATTTTTCAAATGGCTTAGAATAATTCATTCATGGTACAGGCTCTTTTTAATAACATTTTAATTTCTATTTATACCTCCGTAAAAATAATATAAATTAGTATATTGTTTAACATCATTACCGAAAGTCACTATAATTGCGAATCTCTATCTTAAAAATGGGAAGAAATAAAAAATTTGATGTTTCAAATTTGGTGTGTTTGGATGAGGTTAAAAAGAATGATTAATGCCTAGTTTGAAAAAAAAACATTAAAAATTATTCTGGGAACATCAAACGTCATTTTGAAATCTTCATAATTACAACTCTAGAGAGACTTCTGAAAACGAGTTCAGTTTCGATGGACCATAACCATCACAAAAATTTAAAAAATAAGTGTTGCTTTAGAAATGGATCGAAGTGAATATTTGAAATGTATTGGTTACACTATTACTCGTCAACATATGCCATTTAGATTTTTTGATGCTGAGAAATGCTTTCTAAAAATTTTTCAACCCTGGTCGTCCGCTTTTGGTATTAAGTTCAACTCCAGAAATATCGTCGATCAATTAAATATGATAAAAATTAAAGTTCGAGAAAATATTATGAATAATATTAAAAATCGTGTAATATGCTTGGAAATGGACATTGCAACGTCGAAGGATAGAAGCGTAATGGGCATCAATATTCAATATGTCAAATGAAATAAATATCTTTGAAATTGATATGAAGCAAATTATTCCACAGACAATGGGGAAAATGTTATAAAAACTTCACGACTTCTTCAGGAATATGTGACAACGATGATATAGATGACAACTTCAATGATATTAAAGAAAATATAAAATTAACAATGTCAATTGTTCATTGTGCAGCACATACACTTCAGTTAGCTTCGTGGGATGTTTAACTACATTCACCCAAAAATGCTTATTTTCCTTCAGTGGACATGTCCAAAATCATTTTTATACCATTTCAAAAAAAAATGAAACAAAAAAAAATGTTTGTCCAAGGTCATCATGGACATATCCAGGAGCACCTCATCCTTCAGTGGACATTTCCAAAATCATTTTTATAACATTTCAAAATATAATGAAAAAAAAAAAATTTGTTCAAGATCATCATGGACATGTCCAGGAGCACCTCATTCTCCAGTGTCAAGTCCAAAATCATTTTATTAACATTTCAAAAAATAATGGAAAAAAAATTGTCCAAGGTCATAACGGACATGTCCAGGAGCACCTCATCCTCCAGTGGACATGTCCAAAATCAAATTTATAACATTTCAAAAAATTATGAAAAAAAAATGTTTGTCCAAGGTCATCATGGACATGTCCAGAAACATGTTCATGATGACCTTGGCCACATTTTTTTTTAATTTTTTTAAATGTTATGAAAATGATTTTGGACATGTCAATTGGACATGTCCACGATGGCCACTCCAGGTGGGGGGAATCGCCTTCAAAAATCTGAAAGATCAAAAAAACCGAATAGATCAAAAAGATCGAAAATATATAAAAGATCAAAAAGTTCAGTTCCGATGGACCATAACCATCAAAAAAATTTAAAAAATAAGTGTTGCTTTAGAAATGGATCGAAGTGAATATTTGAATGTATTGGTTACACTATTACTCGTCTACATATGCCATTTAGATCTTTTGATGCTGAGAAATGCTTTCTAAAAAATTTACAACCCTGGTCGTCCGCTTTTGGTATTAAGTTCACAGACAATGGGGCAGACAATGGGGCAAATGTTATAAAAACTTCACGACTTCTTCAGGAATATTAAGATGTTGGAATATGTGACAACGATGATATAGATGACAACTTCAATGATATTAACGAAAATATAAAATTCATTGTGCAGCACATACACTTCAGTTAGCTTCGTGGGATGTTTAACAACATTTACGCGAAAATGCTTATTTTCCTTCAGTGGACATGTCCAAAATCATTTTTATACCATTTCAAAAAAAAATGAAACAAAAAATGTTTGTCCAAGGTCATCATGGACATATCCAGGAGCACCTCATCCTTCAGTGGACATTTCCAAAATCATTTTTATTACATTTCAAAATATAATGAAAAAAAAAAATTGTCCAAGATCATCATGGACATGTCCAGGAGCACCTCATTCTCCAGTGTCAAGTCCAAAATCATTTTATTAACATTTCAAAAAATTATGGAAAAAAAAATTGTCCAAGGTCATCATGGACATGTCCAAGAGCACCTCATCCTTCAGTGGACATGTCCAAAATCATTTTAATACCATTTCAAAAAAAAAATGAAACAAAAAAAATGTTTGTCCAAGGTCATCATGGACATATCCAGGAGCACCTCATCCTTCAGTGGACATGTCCAAATTCATTTTTATAACATTTCAAAAAATAATGAAAAAAAAAAAAAAAAAATCAGAGGTCATCATGGACATGTCCGGGAACACCTCATCCTCCAGTGGACATGTCCAAAATCATTTTTATAACATTTCAAAAAACAATGAAAAAAATAAAAAAAAATTCCGAGGTCATCATGGACATGTCCGGGAGCACCTCATCTTCCAGTGGACATGTTCAAAATCATTTTTATAACATTTCAAAAAAAAAATGAAAAAAAAATGTTTGTACAAGGTCATCATGGACATGTCCAGAAAAATGTTCATGATGTCCTTGGACACATTTTTTTTTTAATTTTTTTTGAAATGTTATGAAAATGATTTTGGACATGTCAATTGGACATGTCCACGATGGCCACTCCGGGTGGGCGGAATCGCCTTCAAAAGATTTGAAAGATCAAAAATACCGAATAGATCCAAAAGATCGAAAATATATAAAAGATCAAAAAGATCAAAAAGATCAAAAAGATCAAAAAGATCAAAAAGATCAAAAAGATCAAAAAGATCAAAAAGATCAAAAAGATCAAAAAGATCAAAAAGATCAAAAAGATCAAAAAGATCAAAAAGATCAAAAAGATCAAAAAGATCAAAAAGATCAAAAAGATCAAAAAGATCAAAAAGATCAAAAAGATCAAAAAGATCAAAAAGATCAAAAAGATCAAAAAGATCAAAAAGATCAAAAAGATCAAAAAGATCAAAAAGATCAAAAAGATCAAAAAGATCAAAAAGATCAAAAAGATCAAAAAGATCAAAAAGATCAAAAAGATCAAAAAGATCAAAAAGATCAAAAAGATCAAAAAGATCAAAAAGATCAAAAAGATCAAAAAGATCAAAAAGATCAAAAAGATCAAAAAGATCAAAAAGATCAAAAAGATCAAAAAGATCAAAAAGATCAAAAAGATCAAAAAGATCAAAAAGATCAAAAAGATCAAAAAGATCAAAAAGATCAAAAAGATCAAAAATATCAAAAAGATCAAAAAGATCAAAAAGATCAAAAAGATCAAAAAGATCAAAAAGATCAAAATGATCAAAATGATCAAAATGATCAAAATGATCAAAAAGATCAAAAAGATCAAAAAGCTCAAAAAGATCAAAAAGATCAAGAAAATCAAAAAGAACAAAAAGAACAAAAAGATCAAAGAGATCAAAAAGATCAAAAAGATCAAAAAGATCAAAAAGATCAAAAAGATCAAAAAGATCAAAAAGATCAAAAAGATCAAAAAGATCAAAAAGATCAAAAAGATACAAAAGATCAGAAAAATCGAAAAGCTCAAAAAGTTCAAAATGACTTAAAATGATTTTGAACATGTCCACTGGAGAATGGATGAGGTGCTTAGGGACATGCGTATTTGCTGTGAGTATCGATATAACCGTAATAATGCAAGTTAGGTAATATATAACTTATTATGTTGAAAGGTAAAAATCTCTAACCGCAAAGTTCAATACAGTTTGTACCGTAATAACGAATCATAAGCAATATAATATAAAATGTTCAGTTAGATTAACTGTATAAAAATTGTAACCAACAATAGCCAAGCGAAACCGTAATAAAAGTATTTTTCGAATAGGTATAAATCGTATAGGGTATTAGTTAGATGAAACATTAAGAAATAACATCCTTAGGTCAAACGATTTTATTACAGCTCAATTTGTGCAAACTAGGTATTGCGAATAATAAAAAGAATTCAATTTTTCAAATGGCTTAGAATAATTCATTCATGGTACAGGCTCTTTTTAATAACATTTTAATTTCTATTTATACCTCCGTAAAAATAATATAAATTAGTATATTGTTTAACATCACCGAAAGTCACTATAATTGCGAATCTCTATCTTAAAAATGCCTAATTTGAAAAAAAAACATTAAAAATTATTCTGGGAACATCAAACGTCACTTTGAAAATCTTCAAATTACAACTCTAGAAAGACTTCTGAAAACGAGTTCAGTTCCGATGGACTATAACCATCAAAAAAATTTAAAAAATAAGTGTTGCTTTAGAAATGGATCGAAGTGAATATTTGAAATGTATTGGTTACACTATTACTCGTCTACATATGCCATTTAGATTTTTTGTTGCTGAGAAATGCTTTCTAAAAATTTTACAACCCTGGTCGTCCGCTTTTGGTATTAAGTTCAACTCCAGAAATATCGTCGATCACTTAAATATGATAAAAATTAAAGTTCGAGAAAATATTATGAAGAATATTAAAAATCGTGTAATATGCTTGAAAATGTACATTGCAACGTCGAAGGATAAAAGCATAATGGGCACCAATATTCAATATATCAAATGAAATAAATATCTTTGAAATTGATATGAAGCAAATTATTCCACAAACAATGGGGCAAATGTTATAAAAACTTCACGACTTCTTCAGGAATATTAAGATGTTGGAATATGTGACAACGATGATATAGATGACAACTTCAATGATATTAACGAAAATATAAAATTAACAATGTCAGTTGTTCATTGTGCAGCACATACACTTCAGTTAGCTTCGTGGGATGTTTAACAACATTTACGCGAAAAAACCTTATTTTCCTTCAGTGGACATGTCCAAAATCATTTTTATACCATTTCAAAAAAAAATGAAACAAAAAAATGTTTGTCCAAGGTCATCATGGACATATCCAGGAGCACCTCATCATTCAGTGGACATTTCCAAAATCATTTTTATAACATTTCAAAATATAATGAAAAAAAAAAAAAATTGTCCAAGATCATCATGGACATGTCCAGGAGCACCTCATTCTCCAGTGTCAAGTCCGAAATCATTTTATTAACATTTCAAAAAATTATGGAAAAAAAATTGTCCAAGGTCATCATAGACATGTCCAGGAGCACCTCATCCTCCAGTGGACATGTCCAAAATCATTTTTATAACATTTCAAAAAATAATGAAAAAAAAAAGGTTTGTCCAAGGTCATCATGGACATGTCCAGGAGTACCTCATCCTCCAGTGGACATGTCCAAAATCATTTTTATAACATTTCAATAAATAATGAAAAAAATAAAAAAAATTTCCGAGGTCATCATGGACATGTCCGGGAGCACCTCATCCTCCAGTGGACATGTCCAAAATCATTTTTATAACATTTCAAAAAATAATGAAAAAAATAAAAAAAAATTCCGAGGTCATCATGGACATGTCCGGGAGCACCTCATCTTCCAGTGGACATGTTCAAAATCATTTTTATAACATTTAAAAAAAAAATGAAAAAAAAATGTTTGTACAAGGTCATCATGGACATGTCCAGAAACATGTTCATGATGTCCTTGGACACATTTTTTTTTTTTTTTTTTTTTGAAATGTTATGAAAATGATTTTGGACATGTCAATTGGACGTGTCCACGATGGCCACTCCGGGTGGGCGGAATCGCCTTCAAAAGATCTGAAAGATCAAAAAAACCGAATAGATCGAAATATATAAAAGATCAAAAAGATCGAAAAGATTAAAAAGATCGAAACGATCGAAAAGATCTAAATGATCTAAAAGATCAAAAAGATCAAAAAGATCAAAAAGATCAAAAAGATCAAAAAGATCAAAAAGATCAAAAAGATCAAAAAGATCAAAAAGATCAAAAAGATCAAAAAGATCAAAAAGATCAAAAAGATCAAAAAGATCAAAAAGATCAAAAAGATCAAAAAGATCAAAAAGATCAAAAAGATCAAAAAGATCAAAAAGATCAAAAAGATCAAAAAGATCAAAAAGATCAAAAAGATCAAAAAGATCAAAAAGATCAAAAAGATCAAAAAGATCAAAAAGATCAAAAAGATCAACAAGATCAAAAAGATCAAAAAGATCAAAAAGATCAAAAAGATCAAAAAGATCAAAAAGATCAAAAAGATCAAAAAGATCAAAAAGATCAAAAAGATCAAAAAGATCAAAAAGATCAAAAAGATCAAAAAGATCAAAATGATCAAAATGATCAAAATGATCAAAATGATCAAAATGATCAAAAAGATCAAAAAGCTCAAGAAAATCAAAAAGAACAAAAAGAACAAAAAGATCAAAGAGATCAAAAAGATCAAAAAGATCAAAAAGATCAAAAAGATCAAAAAGATCAAAAAGATCAAAAAGATCAAAAAGATCAAAAAGATCAAAAAGATCAAAAAGATCAAAAAAATCAAAAAGATCAAAAAGATCAAAAAGATCAAAAAGATCAAAAAGATCAAAAAGATCAAAAAGATCAAAAAGATCAAAAAGATCAAAAAGATCAAAAAGATCAAAAAGATCAAAAAGATCAAAAAGATCAAAAAGATCAAAAAGATCAAAAAGATCAAAAAGATCAAAAAGATCAAAAAGATCAAAAAGATACAAAAGATCAGAAAAATCGAAAAGCTCAAAAAGTTCAAAATGACTTAAAATGATTTTGAACATGTCCACTGGAGAATGGATGAGGTGCTTATGGACATGTCCAGGATGACCTTGGACAATATTTTGCATATTATTTGAATAAGATCACTAGAAGATGACATGGCATTAAAGTTGTTTGGACATCTTTAATTTTTTCAACACTAGGGACATGCGTATTTGCTGTGAGTATCGATATAACCGTAATAATGCAAGTTAGGTAATATATAACTTATTATGTTGAAAGGTAAAAATCTCTAACCGCAAAGGTCAATACAGTATAACTTATTATGTTGAAAGGTAAAAATCTCTAACCGCAAAGTTCAATACAGTTTGTACCGTAATAACGAATCATAAGCAATATAATATAAAATGTTCAGTTAGATTAACTGTATAAAAATTGTAACCAACAATAGCCAAGCGAAACCGTAATAAAAGTATTTTTCGAATAGGTATAAATCGTATAGGGTATTAGTTAGATGAAACATTAAGAAATAACATCCTTAGGTCAAACGATTTTATTACAGCTCAATTTGTGCAAACTAGGTATTGCGAATAATAAAAAGAATTCAATTTTTCAAATGGCTTAGAATAATTCATTCATGGTACAGGCTCTTTTTAATAACATTTTAATTTCTATTTATACCTCCGTAAAAATAATATAAATTAGTATATTGTTTAACATCACCGAAAGTCACTATAATTGCGAATCTCTATCTTAAAAATGCCTAATTTGAAAAAAAAAACATTAAAAATTATTCTGGGAACATCAAACGTCACTTTGAAAATCTTCAAATTACAACTCTAGAAAGACTTCTGAAAACGAGTTCAGTTCCGATGGACTATAACCATCAAAAAAATTTAAAAAATAAGTGTTGCTTTAGAAATGGATCGAAGTGAATATTTGAAATGTATTGGTTACACTATTACTCGTCTACATATGCCATTTAGATTTTTTGTTGCTGAGAAATGCTTTCTAAAAATTTTACAACCCTGGTCGTCCGCTTTTGGTATTAAGTTCAACTCCAGAAATATCGTCGATCACTTAAATATGATAAAAATTAAAGTTCGAGAAAATATTATGAAGAATATTAAAAATCGTGTAATATGCTTGAAAATGTACATTGCAACGTCGAAGGATAAAAGCATAATGGGCACCAATATTCAATATATCAAATGAAATAAATATCTTTGAAATTGATATGAAGCAAATTATTCCACAAACAATGGGGCAAATGTTATAAAAACTTCACGACTTCTTCAGGAATATTAAGATGTTGGAATATGTGACAACGATGATATAGATGACAACTTCAATGATATTAACGAAAATATAAAATTAACAATGTCAGTTGTTCATTGTGCAGCACATACACTTCAGTTAGCTTCGTGGGATGTTTAACAACATTTACGCGAAAAAACCTTATTTTCCTTCAGTGGACATGTCCAAAATCATTTTTATACCATTTCAAAAAAAAATGAAACAAAAAAATGTTTGTCCAAGGTCATCATGGACATATCCAGGAGCACCTCATCATTCAGTGGACATTTCCAAAATCATTTTTATAACATTTCAAAATATAATGAAAAAAAAAAAAATTGTCCAAGATCATCATGGACATGTCCAGGAGCACCTCATTCTCCAGTGTCAAGTCCGAAATCATTTTATTAACATTTCAAAAAATTATGGAAAAAAAATTGTCCAAGGTCATCATAGACATGTCCAGGAGCACCTCATCCTCCAGTGGACATGTCCAAAATCATTTTTATAACATTTCAAAAAATAATGAAAAAAAAAGGTTTGTCCAAGGTCATCATGGACATGTCCAGGAGTACCTCATCCTCCAGTGGACATGTCCAAAATCATTTTTATAACATTTCAATAAATAATGAAAAAAATAAAAAAAATTTCCGAGGTCATCATGGACATGTCCGGGAGCACCTCATCCTCCAGTGGACATGTCCAAAATCATTTTTATAACATTTCAAAAAATAATGAAAAAAATAAAAAAAAATTCCGAGGTCATCATGGACATGTCCGGGAGCACCTCATCTTCCAGTGGACATGTTCAAAATCATTTTTATAACATTTAAAAAAAAAATGAAAAAAAAATGTTTGTACAAGATCATCATGGACATGTCCAGAAACATGTTCATGATGTCCTTGGACACATTTTTTTTTTTTTTTGAACTGTTATGAAAATGATTTTGGACATGTCAATTGGACATGTCCACGATGGCCACTCCGGGTGGGCGGAATTGCCTTCAAAAGATCTGAAAGATCAAAAAAACCGAATAGATCGAAATATATAAAAGATCAAAAAGATCGAAAAGATTAAAAAGATCGAAACGATCGAAAAGATCTAAATGATCTAAAAGATCAAAAAGATCAAAAAGATCAAAAAGATCAAAAAGATCAAAAAGATCAAAAAGATCAAAAAGATCAAAAAGATCAAAAAGATCAAAAAGATCAAAAAGATCAAAAAGATCAAAAAGATCAAAAAGATCAAAAAGATCAAAAAGATCAAAAAGATCAAAAAGATCAAAAAGATCAAAAAGATCAAAAAGATCAAAAAGATCAAAAAGATCAAAAAGATCAAAAAGATCAAAAAGATCAAAAAGATCAAAAAGATCAAAAAGATCAAAAAGATCAAAAAGATCAAAAAGATCAAAAAGATCAAAAAGATCAAAAAGATCAAAAAGATCAAAAAGATCAAAAAGATCAAAAAGATCAAAAAGATCAAAAAGATCAAAAAGATCAAAAAGATCAAAAAGATCAAAAAGATCAAAAAGATCAAAAAGATCAAAAAGATCAAAAAGATCAAAAAGATCAAAAAGATCAAAAAGATCAAAAAGATCAAAAAGATCAAAAAGATCAAAAAGATCAAAAAGATCAAAAAGATCAAAAAGATCAAAAAGATCAAAAAGATCAAAAAGATCAAAAAGA
The DNA here is from genome assembly GCA_951804985.1 of Dryomyza anilis. Taxonomy (NCBI): domain Eukaryota; kingdom Metazoa; phylum Arthropoda; class Insecta; order Diptera; family Dryomyzidae; genus Dryomyza; species Dryomyza anilis. The sequence continues at coordinate 53,422,309 of OX638135.1, forward strand.
TCAAAAAGATCAAAAAGATCAAAAAGATCAAAAAGATCAAAAAGATCAAAAAGATCGAAAAGATCAAAAAGATCAAAAAGATCAAGAAAATCATGAAAATCAAAAAGAACAAAAAGAACAAAAAGATTAAAAAGATCAAAAAGATTAAAGTGATCACAAAGATCAAAAAGATCAAAAAGATCAAAAAGATCAAAAAGATCAAAAAGATCAAAAAGATCAAAAAGATCAAAAAGATCAAAAAGATCAAAAAGATCAAAAAGATCAAAAAGATCAAAAAGATCAAAAAGATCAAAAAGATCAAAAAGATCAAAAAGATCAAAAAGATCAAAAAGATCAAAAAGATCAAAAAGATCAAAAAGATCAAAAAGATCAAAAAGATCAAAAAGATCAAAAAGATCAAAAAGATCAAAAAGATCAAAAAGATCAAAAAGATCAAAAAGATCAAAAAGATCAAAAAGATCAAAAAGATCAAAAAGATCAAAAAGATCAAAAAGATCAAAAAGATCAAAAAGATCAAAAAGATCAAAAAGATCAAAAAGATCAAAAAGATCAAAAAGATCAAAAAGATCAAAAAGATCAAAAAGATCAAAAAGATCAAAAAGATCAAAAAGATCAAAAAGATCAAAAAGATCAAAAAGATCAAAAAGATCAAAAAGATCAAAAAGATCAAAAAGATCAAAAAGATCAATAAGATCAATAAGATCAATAAGATCAAAAAGATCAAAAAGATCAAAAAGATCAAAAAGATCAAAAAGATCAAAAAGATCAAAAAGATCAAAAAGATCAAAAAGATCAAAAAGATCAAAAAGATCAAAAAGATCAAAAAGATCAAAAAGATCAAAAAGATCAAAAAGATCAAAAAGATCAAAAAGATCAAAAAGATCAAAAAGATCAAAAAGATCAAAAAGATCAAAAAGATCAAAAAGATCAAAAAGATCAAAAAGATCAAAAAGATCAAAAAGATCAAAAAGATCAAAAAGATCAAAAAGATCAAAAAGATCAAAAAGATCAAAAAGATCAAAAAGATCAAAAAGATCAAAAAGATCAAAAAGCTCAAAAAGATCAAAAAGATCAAAAAGATCAAAAAGATCAAAAAGATCAAAAAGATCAAAAAGATCAAAAAGATCAAAAAGATCAAAAAGATCAAAAAGATCAAAATGATCAAAATGATCAAAATGATCAAAAAGATCAAAAAGCTCAAGAAAATCAAAAAGAACAAAAAGAACAAAAAGATCAAAGAGATCAAAAAGATCAAAAAGATCAAAAAGATCAAAAAGATCAAAAAGATCAAAAAGATCAAAAAGATCAAAAAGATCAAAAAGATCAAAAAGATCAAAAAGATCAAAAAGATCAAAAAGATCAAAAAGATCAAATAGATCAAAAAGATGTTATCGGTATTTGCTGTGAGTATCGATATCACCGTAATAATGCATGTTAGGTAATATATAACTTATTATGTTGAAAGGTAAAAATCTCTAACCGCAAAGGTCAATACAGTTTGTACCGTAATAACGAATCATAAGCAATATAATATAAAATGTTCAGGTATTTTAACTGTATAAAAATTGTAACCAAAAATAGCCAAGCGAAACCGTAATAAAAGTATTTTTCGAATAGGTATAAATCGTATAGGGTATTATTTAGATGAAACATTAAGAAATAACATCCTTAGGTCAAACGATTTTATTACAGCTCAATTTGTGCAAACTAGGTATTGCGAATAATAAAAAGAATTCAATTTTTCAAATGGCTTAGAATAATTCATTCATGGTACAGGCTCTTTTTAATAACATTTTAATTTCTATTTATACCTCCGTAAAAATAATATAAATTAGTATATTGTTTAACATCATTACCGAAAGTCACTATAATTGCGAATCTCTATCTTAAAAATGGGAAGAAATAAAAAATTTGATGTTTCAAATTTGGTGTGTTTGGATGAGGTTAAAAAGAATGATTAATGCCTAGTTTGAAAAAAAAACATTAAAAATTATTCTGGGAACATCAAACGTCATTTTGAAATCTTCATAATTACAACTCTAGAGAGACTTCTGAAAACGAGTTCAGTTCCGATGGACCATAACCATCACAAAAATTTAAAAAATAAGTGTTGCTTTAGAAATGGATCGAAGTGAATATTTGAAATGTATTGGTTACACTATTACTCGTCAACATATGCCATTTAGATTTTTTGATGCTGAGAAATGCTTTCTAAACATTTTTCAACCCTGGTCGTCCGCTTTTGGTATTAAGTTCAACTCCAGAAATATCGTCGATCAATTAAATATGATAAAAATTAAAGTTCGAAAAAATATTATGAATAATATTAAAAATCGTGTAATATGCTTGGAAATGGAATATGTCAAATGAAATAAATATCTTTGAAATTGATATGAAGCAAATTATTCCACAGACAATGGGGCAAATGTTATAAAAACTTCACGACTTCTTCAGGAATATGTGACAACGATGATATATATGACAACTTCAATGATATTAAAGAAAATATAAAATTAACAATGTCAATTGTTCATTGTGCAGCACATACACTTCAGTTAGCTTCGTGGGATGTTTAACTACATTCACCCAAAAATGCTTATTTTCCTTCAGTGGACATGTCCAAAATCATTTTTATACCATTTCCAAAAAAAATGAAACAAAAAAAAATGTTTGTCCAAGGTCATCATGGACATATCCAGGAGCACCTCATCCTTCAGTGGACATTTCCAAAATCATTTTTATAACATTTCAAAATATAATGAAAAAAAAAAAATGTGTTCAAGATCATCATGGACATGTCCAGGAGCACCTCATTCTCCAGTGTCAAGTCCAAAATCATTTTATTAACATTTCAAAAAATAATGGAAAAACAAATTGTCCAAGGTCATAACGGACATGTCCAGGAGCACCTCATCCTCCAGTGGACATGTCCAAAATCAAATTTATAACATTTCAAAAAATTATGAAAAAAAAATGTTTGTCCAAGGTCATCATGGACATGTCCAGAAACATGTTCATGATGACCTTGGACACATTTTTTTTAAATTTTTTTAAATGTTATGAAAATGATTTTGGACATGTCAATTGGACATGTCCACGATGGCCACTCCAGGTGGGCGGAATCGCCTTCAAAAGATCTGAAAGATCAAAAAAACCGAATAGATCAAAAAGATCGAAAATATATAAAAGATCAAAAAGTTCAGTTCCGATGGACCATAACCATCAAAAAAATTTAAAAAATAAGTGTTGCTTTAGAAATGGATCGAAGTGAATATTTGAATGTATTGGTTACACTATTACTCGTCTACATATGCCATTTAGATCTTTTGATGCTGAGAAATGCTTTCTAAAAATTTTACAACCCTGGTCGTCCGCTTTTGGTATTAAGTTCAACTCCAGAAATATCGTCGATCACTTAAATATGATAAAAATTAAAGTTCGAGAAAATATTATGAATAATATTAAAAATCGTGTAATATGCTTAAAAATGGACATTGCAACGTCGAAGGATAGAAGTATAATGGGCATCAATATTCAATATATCAAATGAAATAAATATCTCTGAAATTGATATGAAGCAAATTATTCCACAGACAATGGGGCAAATGTTATAAAAACTTCACGACTTCTTCAGGAATATTAAGATGTTGGAATATGTGACAACGATGATATAGATGACAACTTCAATGATATTAACGAAAATATAAAATTAACAATGTCAGTTGTTCATTGTGCAGCACATACACTTCAGTTAGCTTCGTGGGATGTTTAACAACATTTACGCGAAAATGCTTATTTTCCTTCAGTGGACATGTCCAAAATCATTTTTATACCATTTCAAAAAAAAAATGAAACAAAAAATGTTTGTCCAAGGTCATCATGGACATATCCAGGAGCACCTCATCCTTCAGTGGACATTTCCAAAATCATTTTTATTACATTTCAAAATATAATGAAAAAAAAAATTGTCCAAGATCATCATGGACATGTCCAGGAGCACCTCATTCTCCAGTGTCAAGTCCAAAATCATTTTATTAACATTTCAAAAAATAATGGAAAAAAAAATTGTCCAAGGTCATCATGGACATGTCCAAGAGCACCTCATCCTTCAGTGGACATGTCCAAAATCATTTTAATACCATTTCAAAAAAAAAATGAAACAAAAAAAATGTTTGTCCAAGGTCATCATGGACATATCCAGGAGCACCTCATCCTTCAGTGGACATGTCCAAATTCATTTTTATAACATTTCAAAAAATAATGAAAAAAATAAAAAAAAATTCAGAGGTCATCATGGACATGTCCGGGAACACCTCATCCTCCAGTGGACATGTCCAAAATCATTTTTATAACATTTCAAAAAACAATGAAAAAAATAAAAAAAAATTCCGAGGTCATCATGGACATGTCCGGGAGCACCTCATCTTCCAGTGGACATGTTCAAAATCATTTTTATAACATTTCAAAAAAAAAATGAAAAAAAAATGTTTGTACAAGGTCATCATGGACATGTCCAGAAAAATGTTCATGATGTCCTTGGACACATTTTCTTTTTAATTTTTTTTGAAATGTTATGAAAATGATTTTGGACATGTCAATTGGACATGTCCACGATGGCCACTCCGGGTGGGCGGAATCGCCTTCAAAAGATTTGAAAGATCAAAAATACCGAATAGATCAAAAAGATCGAAAATATATAAAAGATCAAAAAGATCGAAAAGATCGAAACGATCGAAAAGATCGAAAAGATCTAAATGAACTAAAAGATCAAAAAGATCAAAAAGATCAAAAAGATCAAAAAGATCAAAAAGATCAAAAAGATCAAAAAGATCAAAAAGATCAAAAAGATCAAAAAGATCAAAAAGATCAAAAAGATCAAAAAGATCAAAAAGATCAAAAAGATCAAAAAGATCAAAAAGATCAAAAAGATCAAAAAGATCAAAAAGATCAAAAAGATCAAAAAGATCAAAAAGATCAAAAAGATCAAAAAGATCAAAAAGATCAAAAAGATCAAAAAGATCAAAAAGATCAAAAAGATCAAAAAGATCAAAAAGATCAAAAAGATCAAAAAGATCAAAAAGATCAAAAAGATCAAAAAGATCAAAAAGATCAAAAAGATCAAAAAGATCAAAAAGATCAAAAAGATCAAAAAGATCAAAAAGATCAAAAAGATCAAAAAGATCAAAAAGATCAAAAAGATCAAAAAGATCAAAAAGATCAAAAAGATCAAAAAGATCAAAAAGATCAAAAAGATCAAAAAGATCAAAAAGATCAAAAAGATCAAAAAGATCAAAAAGATCAAAAAGATCAAAAAGATCAAAAAGATCAAAAAGATCAAAAAGATCAAAAAGATCAAAAAGATCAAAAAGATCAAAAAGATCAAAAAGATCAAAAAGATCAAAAAGATCAAAAAGATCAAAAAGATCAAAAAGATCAAAAAGATCAAAAAGATCAAAAAGATCAAAAAGATCAAAAAGATCAAAAAGATCAAAAAGATCAAAAAGATCAAAAAGATCAAAAAGATCAAAAAGATCAAAAAGATCAAAAAGATCAAAAAGATCAAAAAGATCAAAAAGATCAAAAAGATCAAAAAGATCAAAAAGATCAAAAAGATCAAAAAGATCAAAAAGATCAAAAAGATCAAAAAGATCAAAAAGATCAAAAAGATCAAAAAGATCAAAAAGATCAAAAAGATCAAAAAGATCAAAAAGATCAAAAAGATCAAAAAGATCAAAAAGATCAAAAAGATCAAAAAGATCAAAAAGATCAAAAAGATCAAAAAGATCAACAAGATCAAAAAGATCAACAAGAACAAAAAGAACAAAAAGAACAAAAAGAACAAAAAGAACAAAAAGAACAAAAAGAACAAAAAGAACAAAAAGAACAAAAAGAACAAAAAGAACAAAAAGAACAAAAAGAACAAAAAGAACAAAAAGAACAAAAAGAACAAAAAGAACAAAAAGAACAAAAAGAACAAAAAGAACAAAAATAACAAAAAGAACAAAAAGAACAAAAAGAACAAAAATATCAAAAATATCAAAAATATCAAAAAGATCAAAAAGATCAAAAAGATCAAAAAGATCAAAAAGATCAAAAAGATCAAAAAGATCAAAAAGATCAAAAAGATCAAAAAGATCAAAATGATCAAAATGATCAAAAAGATCAAAAAGATCAAAAAGATCAAAAAGATCAAAAAGATCAAAAAGATCAAAAAGATCAAAAAGATCAAAAAGATCAAAAAGATCAAAAAGATCAAAAAGATCGAAAAGATCAAAAAGATCAAAAAGATCAAGAAAATCAAGAAAATCAATAAGAACAAAAAGAACAAAAAGATCAAAAAGATCTAAAAGATTAAAGTGATCAAAAAGATCAAAAAGATCAAAAAGATCAAAAAGATCAAAAAGATCAAAAAGATCAAAAAGATCAAAAAGATCAAAAAGATCAAAAAGATCAAAAAGATCAAAAAGATCAAAAAGATCAAAAAGATCAAAAAGATCAAAAAGATCAAAAAGATCAAAAAGATCAAAAAGATCAAAAAGATCAAAAAGATCAAAAAGATCAAAAAGATCAAAAAGATCAAAAAGATCAAAAAGATCAAAATGATCAAAAAGATCAAAAAGATCAAAAAGATCAAAAAGACCAAAAAGATCAAAAAGATCAAAAAGATCAAAAAGATCAAAAAGATCAAAAAGACCAAAAAGATCAAAAAGATCAAAAAGATCAAAAAGATCAAAAAGATCAAAAAGATCAAAAAGATCAAAAAGATCAAAAAGATCAAAAAGATCAAAAAGATCAAAAAGATCAAAAAGATCAAAAAGATCAAAAAGATCAAAAAGATCAAAAAGATCAAAAAGATCAAAAAGATCAAAAAGATCAAAAAGATCAAAAAGATCAAAAAGATCAAAAAGATCAAAAAGATCAAAAAGATCAAAAAGATCAAAAAGATCAAAAAGATCAAAAAGATCAAAAAGATCAAAAAGATCAAAAAGATCAAAAAGATCAAAAAGATCAAAAAGATCAAAAAGATCAAAAAGATCAAAAAGATCAACATGATCAAAATGATCAAAATGATCAAAATGATCAAAATGATCAAAATGATCAAAATGATCAAAATGATCAAAATGATCAAAATGATCAAAATGATCAAAATGATCAAAATGATCAAAATGATCAAAATGATCAAAATGATCAAAATGATCAAAAAGATCAAAAAGATCAAAAAGATTAAAAAGATCAAAAAGATCAAAAAGATCAAAAAGATCAAAAAGATCAAAAAGATCAAAAAGATCAAAAAGATCAAAAAGATCAAAAAGATCAAAAAGATCAAAAAGATCAAAAAGATCAAAAAGATCAAAAAGATCAAAAAGATCAAAAAGATCAAAAAGATCAAAAAGATCAAAAAGATCAATAAGATCAATAAGATCAAAAAGATCAAAAAGATCAAAAAGATCAAAAAGATCAAAAAGATCAAAAAGACCAAAAAGATCAAAAAGATCAAAAAGATCAAAAAGATCAAAAAGATCAAAAAGATCAAAAAGATCAAAAAGATCAAAAAGATCAAAAAGATCAAAAAGATCAAAAAGATCAAAAAGATCAAAAAGATCAAAAAGATCAAAAAGATCAAAAAGATCAAAAAGATCAAAAAGATCAAAAAGATCAAAAAGATCAAAAAGATCAAAAAGATCAAAAAGATCAAAAAGATCAAAAAGATCAAAAAGATCAAAAAGATCAAAAAGATCAAAAAGATCAAAAAGATCAAAAAGATCAAAAAGATCAAAAAGATCAAAAAGATCAAAAAGATCAAAAAGATCAAAAAGATCAAAAAGATCAAAAAGATCAAAAAGATCAAAAAGATCAAAAAGATCAAAAAGATCAAAAAGATCAAAAAGATCAAAAAGATCAAAAAGATCAAAAAGATCAAAAAGATCAAAATGATCAAAAAGATCAAAAAGATCAAAAAGATCAAAAAGATCAAAAAGATCAAAAAGATCAAAAAGATCAAAAAGATCAAAAAGATCAAAAAGATCAAAAAGATCAAAAAGATCAAAAAGATCAAAAAGATCAAAAAGATCAAAAAGATCAAAAAGATCAAAAAGATCAAAAAGATCAAAAAGATCAAAAAGATCAAAAAGATCAAAAAGATCAAAAAGATCAAAAAGATCAAAAAGATCAAAAAGATCAAAAAGATCAAAAAGATCAAAAAGATCAAAAAGATCAAAAAGATCAAAAAGATCAAAAAGATCAAAAAGATCGAAAAGATCAAAAAGATCAAAAAGATCAAAAAGATCAAAAAGATCAAAAAGATCAAAAAGATCAAAAAGATCAAAAAGATCAAAAAGATCAAAAAGATCAAAAAGATCAAAAAGATCAAAAAGATCAAAAAGATCAACATGATCAAAATGATCAAAATGATCAAAATGATCAAAATGATCAAAAATATCAAAAATATCAAAAATATCAAGAAGATCAAAAAGATCAAAAAGATCAAAAAGATCAAAAAGATCAAAAAGATCAAAAAGATCAAAAAGATCAAAAAGATCAAAAAGATCAAAAAGATCAAAAAGATCAAAAAGATCAAAAAGATCAAAAAGATCAAAAAGATCAAAAAGATCAAAAAGATCAAAATGATCAAAAAGATCAACATGATCAAAAAGATCAAAAAGATCAAAATGATCAAAATGATCAAAATGATCAAAATGAGCAAAAAGATCAAAAAGATCAACATGATCAAAATGATCAAAATGATCAAAATGATAAAAATGATCAAAATGATCAAAATGATCAAAATGATCAAAAAGATCAAAAAGATCAAAAAGATCAAAAAGATCAAAAAGATCAAAAAGATCAAAAAGATCAAAAAGATCAAAAAGATCAAAAAGATCAAAAAGATCAAAAAGATCAAAAAGATCAAAAAGATCAAAAAGATCAAAAAGATCAAAAAGATCAAAAAGATCAAAAAGATCAAAAAGATCAAAAAGATCAAAAAGATCAAAAAGATCAAAAAGATCAAAAAGATCAAAAAGATCAAAAAGATCAAAAAGATCAAAAAGATCAAAAAGATCAAAAAGATCAAAAAGATCAAAAAGATCAAAAAGATCAAAAAGATCAAAAAGATCAAAAAGATCAAAAGATCAAAAAGATCAAAAAGATCAAAAAGATCAAAAAGATCAAAAAGATCAAAAAGATCAAAAAGATCAAAAAGATCAAAAAGATCAAAAAGATCAAAAAGATCAAAAAGATCAAAAAGATCAAAAAGATCAAACAGATCAAACAGATCAAACAGATCAAACAGATCAAAAAGATCAAAAAGATCAAAAAGATCAAAAAGATCAAAAAGATCAAAAAGATCAAAAAGATCAAAAAGATCAAAAAGATCAAAAAGATCAAAAAGATCAAAAAGATCAAAAAGATCAAAAAGATCAAAAAGATCAAAAAGATCAAAAAGATCAAAAAGATCAAAAAGATCAAAAAGATCAAAAAGATCAAAAAGATCAAAAAGATCAAAAAGATCAAAAAGATCAAAAAGATCAAAAAGATCAAAAAGATCAAAAAGATCAAAAAGATCAAAAAGATCAAAAAGATCAAAAAGATCAAAAAGATCAAAAAGATCAAAAAGATCAAAAAGATCAAAAAGATCAAAAAGATCAAAAAGATCAAAAAGATCAAAAAGATCAAAAAGATCAAAAAGATCAAAAAGATCAAAAAGATCAAAAAGATCAAAAAGATCAAAAAGATCAAAAAGATCAAAAAGATCAAAAAGATCAAAAAGATCAAAAAGATCAAAAAGATCAAAAAGATCAAAAAGATCAAAAAGATCAAAAAGATCAAAAAGATCAAAAAGATCAAAAAGATCAAAAAGATCAAAAAGATCAAAAAGATCAAAAAGATCAAAAAGATCAAAAAGATCAAAAAGATCAAAAAGATCAAAAAGATCAAAAAGATCAAAAAGATCAAAAAGATCAAAAAGATCAAAAAGATCAAAAAGATCAAAAAGATCAAAAAGATCAAAAAGATCAAAAAGATCAAAAAGATCAAAAAGATCAAAAAGATCAAAAAGATCAAAAAGATCAAAAAGATCAAAAAGATCAAAAAGATCAAAAAGATCAAAAAGATCAAAAAGATCAAAAAGATCAAAAAGATCAAAAAGATCAAAAAGATCAAAAAGATCAAAAAGATCAAAAAGATCAAAAAGAACAAAAAGAACAAAAAGAACAAAAAGAACAAAAAGAACAAAAAGAACAAAAAGAACAAAAAGAACAAAAAGAACAAAAAGAACAAAAAGAACAAAAAGAACAAAAAGAACAAAAAGAACAAAAAGAACAAAAAGAACAAAAAGAACAAAAAGAACAAAAAGAACAAAAAGAACAAAAAGAACAAAAAGAACAAAAAGAACAAAAAGAACAAAAAGAACAAAAAGAACAAAAAGAACAAAAAGAACAAAAAGAACAAAAAGAACAAAAAGAACAAAAAGAACAAAAAGAACAAAAAGAACAAAAAGAACAAAAAGAACAAAAAGAACAAAAAGAACAAAAAGAACAAAAAGAACAAAAAGAACAAAAAGAACAAAAAGAACAAAAAGAACAAAAAGAACAAAAAGAACAAAAAGAACAAAAAGAACAAAAAGAACAAAAAGAACAAAAAGAACAAAAAGAACAAAAAGAACAAAAAGATCAAAAAGATCAAAAAGATCAAAAAGATCAAAAAGATCAAAAAGATCAAAAAGATCAAAAAGATCAAAAAGATCAAAAAGATCGAAAAGATCGAAAAGATCAAAAAGATCAAAAAGATCAAAAAGATCAAGAAAATCAAGAAAATCAAGAAAATCAAGAAAATCAAAAAGAACAAAAAGATCAAAAAGATCAAAAAGATTAAAGTGATCAAAAAGATCAAAAAGATCAAAAAGATCAAAAAGATCAAAAAGATCAAAAAGATCAAAAAGATCAAAAAGATCAAAAAGATCAAAAAGGTCAAAAAGATCAAAAAGATCAAAAAGATCAAAAAGATCAAAAAGATCAAAAAGATCAAAAAGATCAAAAAGATCAAAAAGATCAAAAAGATCAAAAAGATCAAAAAGATCAAAAAGATCAAAAAGATCAAAAAGATCAAAAAGATCAAAAAGATCAAAAAGATCAAAAAGATCAAAAAGATCAAAAAGATCAAAAAGATCAAAAAGATCAAAAAGATCAAAAAGATCAAAAAGATCAAAAAGATCAAAAAGACCAAAAAGATCAAAAAGATCAAAAAGATCAAAAAGATCAAAAAGATCAAAAAGATCAAAAAGATCAAAAAGATCAAAAAGATCAAAAAGATCAAAAAGATCAAAAAGATCAAAAAGATCAAAAAGATCAAAAAGATCAAAAAGATCAAAAAGATCAAAAAGATCAAAAAGATCAAAAAGATCAAAAAGATCAAAAAGATCAAAAAGATCAAAAAGATCAAAAAGATCAAAAAGATCAAAAAGATCAAAAAGATCAAAAAGATCAAAAAGATCAAAAAGATCAAAAAGATCAAAAAGATCAAAAAGATCAAAAAGATCAAAAAGATCAAAAAGATCAAAAAGATCAAAAAGATCAAAAAGATCAAAAAGATCAAAAAGATCAAAAATATCAAAAATATCAAAAAGATCAAAAAGATCAAAAAGATCAAAAAGATCAAAAAGATCAAAAAGATCAAAAAGATCAAAAAGATCAAAAAGATCAAAAAGATCAAAAATATCAAAAAGATCAAAAAGATCAAAAAGATCAAAAAGATCAAAAAGATCAAAAATATCAAAAATATCAAAAAGATCAAAAAGATCAAAAAGATCAAAAAGATCAAAAAGATCAAAAAGATCAAAAAGATCAAAAAGATCAAAAAGATCAAAAAGATCAAAAAGATCAAATAGATCAAAAAGATCAAAAAGATCAATAAGATCAAAAAGATCAAAAAGATCAAAAAGATCAAAAAGATCAAAAAGATCAAAAAGATCAAAAAGATCAAAAAGATCAAAAAGATCAAAAAAATCAAAAAGATCAAAAAGATCAAAAAGATCAAAAAGATCAAAAAGATCAAAAAGATCAAAAAGATCAAAAAGATCAAAAAGATCAAAAAGATCAAAAAGATCAAAAAGATCAAAAAGATCAAAAAGATCAAAAAGATCAAAAAGATCAAAAAGATCAAAAAGATCAAAAAGATCAAAAAGATCAAAAAGATCAAAAAGATCAAAAAGATCAAAAAGATCAAAAAGATCAAAAAGATCAAAAAGATCAAAAAGATCAAAAAGATCAAAAAGATCAAAAAGATCAAAAAGATCAAAAAGATCAAAAAGATCAAAAAGATCAAAAAGATCAAAAAGATCAAAAAGATCAAAAAGATCAAAAAGATCAACATGATCAAAATGATCAAAATGATCAAAATGATCAAAAAGATCAAAAAGATCAAAAAGATCAAAAAGATCAAAAAGATCAAAAAGATCAAAAAGATCAAAAAGATCAAAAAGATCAAAAAGATCAAAAAGATCAAAAAGATCAAAAAGATCAAAAAGATCAAAAAGATCAAAAAGATCAAAAAGATCAAAAAGATCAAAAAGATCAAAAAGATCAAAAAGATCAAAAAGATCAAAAAGATCAAAAAGATCAAAAAGATCAAAAAGATCAATAAGATCAAAAAGATCAAAAAGATCAAAAAGATCAAAAAGATCAAAAAGATCAAAAAGATCAAAAAGATCAAAAAGATCAAAAAGATCAAAAAGATCAAAAAGATCAAAAAGATCAAAAAGATCAAAAAAAAAGATCAAAAAGATCAAAAAGATCAAAAAGATCAAAAAGATCAAAAAGATCAAAAAGATCAAAAAGATCAAAAAGATCAAAAGATCAAAAAGATCAAAAAGATCAAAAAGATCAAAAAGATCAAAAAGATCAAAAAGATCAAAAAGATCAAAAAGATCAAAAGATCAAAAAGATCAAAAAGATTAAAAAGATCAAAAAGATCAAAAAGATCAAAAAGATCAAAAAGATCAAAAAGATCAAAAAGATCAAAAAGATCAAAAAGATCAAAAAGATCAAAAAGATCAAAAAGATCAAAAAGATCAAAAAGATCAAAAAGATCAAAAAGATCAAAATGATCAAAAAGATCAAAAAGATCAAAAAGATCAACATGATCAAAATGATCAAAAAGATCAAAAGATCAAATGATCAAAATGATCAAAATGATCAAATGATCAAAATGATCAAAATGATCAAAAATGATCAAAATGATCAAATGATCAAAATGATCAAAATGATCAAAATGATCAAATGATCAAAATGATCAAAATGATCAAAATGATCAAAATGATCAAAATGATCAAAATGATCAAAATGATCAAAATGATCAAAATGATCAAAATGATCAAAATGATCAAATGATCAAAATGATCAAAATGATCAAAATGATCAAAATGATCAAAAGATCAAAAAGATCAAAAAGATCAAAAAGATCAAAAAGATCAAAAAGATCAAAAAGATCAAAAAGATCAAAAGATCAAAAAGATCAAAAGATCAAAAAGATCAAAAAGATCAAAAGATCAAAAAGATCAAAAAGATCAAAAAGATCAAAAAGATCAAAAAGATCAAAAAGATCAAAAAGATCAAAAAGATAAAAAAAGATCAAAAAGATCAAAAAGATCAAAAAGATCAAAAAGATCAAAAAGATCAAAAAGATCAAAGAGATCAAAAAGATCAAAAAGATGATCAAAAGATGATGAAGATGAAAAAGATGATGATGAAAAAGAATGATCAAAATGATCAAAATGATCAAAATGATCAAAATGATCAAAATGATCAAAATGATCAAAATGATCAAAATGATCAAAATGATCAAAATGATCAAAATGATCAAAATGATCAACATGATCAAAATGATCAAAATGATCAAAATGATCAAAATGATCAAAATGATCAAAATGATAAAAAAAGATCAAAAAGATCAAAAAGATCAAAAAGATCAAAAAGATCAAAAAGATCAAAAAGATCAAAAAGATCAAAAAGATCAAAAAGATCAAAAAGATCAAAAAGATCAAAAAGATCAAAAAGATCAAAAAGATCAAAAAGATCAAAAAGATCAAAAAGATCAAAAAGATCAAAAAGATCAAAAAGATCAAAAAGATCAAAAAGATCAAAAAGATCAAAAAGATCAAAAAGATAAAAAAAGATCAAAAGATCAAAAGATCAAAAGATCAAAAAGATCAAAAGATCAAAAAGATCAAAAAGATCAAAGAGATCAAAAAGATCAAAAAGATCAAAAAGATCAAAAAGATCAAAAAGATCAAAAAGATCAAAAAGATCAAAAATATCAAAAATATCAAAAATATCAAAAATATCAAAAATATCAAAAAGATCAAAAAGATCAAAATGATCAAAAAGATCAAAAAGAACAAAAAGAACAAAAAGAACAAAAAGAACAAAAAGAACAAAAAGAACAAAAAGAACAAAAAGAACAAAAAGAACAAAAAGAACAAAAAGAACAAAAAGAACAAAAAGAACAAAAAGAACAAAAAGAACAAAAAGAACAAAAAGAACAAAAGAACAAAAAGAACAAAAAGAACAAAAAGAACAAAAAGAACAAAAAGAACAAAAAGAACAAAAAGAACAAAAAGAACAAAAAGATCAAAAAGATCAAAAAGATCAAAAAGATCAAAAAGATCAAAAAGATCAAAAAGATCAAAAGATCAAAAAGATCAAAAAGATCAAAAAGAACAAAAAGAACAAAAAGATCAAAAAGATCAAAAAGATCAAAAAGATCAAAAAGATCAAAAGATCAAAATGATCAAAATGATCAAAATGATCAAAATGATCAAATGATCAAAATGATCAAAATGATCAAAAAGATCAAAAGATCAAAAAGATCAAAAAGATCAAAAGATCAAAAAGATCAAAAAGATCAAAAAGATCAAAAAGATCAAAAGATCAAAAAGATCAAAAAGATCAAAAAGATCAAAAGATCAAAAAGATCAAAAGATCAAAAAGATCAAAAAGATCAAAAGATCAAAAAGATCAAAAAGATCAAAAAGATCAAAAAGATCAAAAAGATCAAAAAGATCAAAAGATCAAAAAGATCAAAAAGATCAAAAAGATCAAAAAGATCAAAAGATCAAAAAGATCAAAAAGATCAAAAAGATCAAAAAGATCAAAAAGATCAAAAAGATCAAAAAGATCAAAAAGATCAAAAGATCAAAAAGATCAAAAAGATCAAAAAGATCAAAAAGATCAAAATGATCAAATGATCAAAATGATCAAAATGATCAAAATGATCAAATGATCAAAATATTCAAAATGATCAAAAAGATCAAAAAGATCAAAAAGATCAACATGATCAAAATGATCAAAATGATCAAAATGATCAAAATGATCAAAATGATCAAAATGATCAAAATGATCAAAAGATCAAAAAGATCAAAAGATCAAAAAGATCAAAAAGATCAAAAAGATCAAAAAGATCAAAAAGATCAAAAAGATCAAAAAGATCAAAAAGATCAAAAAGATCAAAAAGATCAAAAAGATCAAAAAGATCAAAAAGATCAAAAAGATCAAAAAGATCAAAAAGATCAAAAAGATCAAAAAGATCAAAAGATCAAAAAGATCAAAAAGATCAAAAAGATCAAAAAGATCAAAAAGATCAAAAAGATCAAAAAGATCAAAAAGATCAAAAAGATCAAAAGATCAAAAAGATCAAAAAGATCAAAAAGATCAAAAAGATCAAAAAGATCAAAAAGATCAAAAAGATCAAAAAGATCAAAAAGATCAAAAGATCAAAAAGATCAAAAAGATCAAAAAGATCAAAAAGATCAAAAAGATCAAAAAGATCAAAAAGATCAAAAAGATCAAAAAGATCAAAAGATCAAAAAGATCAAAAAGATCAACATGATCAAAATGATCAAAATGATCAAAATGATCAAAAAGATCAAAAAGATCAAAAAGATCAAAAAGATCAAAAAGATCAAAAAGATCAAAAAGATCAAAAAGATCAAAAAGATCAAAAAGATCAAAAAGATCAAAAAGATCAAAAAGATCAAAAGATCAAAGAGATCAAAAAGATCAAAAAGATCAAAAAGATCAAAAAGATCAAAAAGATCAAAAAGATCAAAAAGATCCAAAAGATCAAAAAGATCAAAAAGATCAAAAGATCAAAAAGATCAAAAAGATCAAAAAGATCAAAAAGATCAAAAAGATCAAAAAGATCAAAAAGATCAAAAAGATCAAAAAGATCAAAAAGATCAAAAAGATCAAAAAGATCATAAAGATCAAAAAGATCAAAACGATCAAAAAGATCAAAAAGATCAAAAAGATCAAAAAGATCAAAAAGATCAAAAAGATCAAAATGATCAAAAAGATCAACATGATCAAAAAGATCAAAAAGATCAAAATGATCAAAATGATCAAAATGATCAAAAAGATCAAAAAGATCAACATGATCAACATGATCAAAATGATCAAAATGATCAAAATGATAAAAATGATCAAAATGATCAAAATGATCAAAAAGATCAAAAAGATCAAAAAGATCAAAAAGATCAAAAAGATCAAAAAGATCAAAAAGATCAAAAAGATCAAAAAGATCAAAAAGATCAAAAAGATCAAAAGATCAAAAAGATCAAAAAGATCAAAAAGATCAAAAAGATCAAAAAGATCAAAAAGATCAAAAAGATCAAAAGATCAAAAAGATCAAAAAGATCAAAAAGATCAAAAAGATCAAAAAGATCAAAAGATCAAAAAGATCAAAAAGATCAAAAAGATCAAAAGATCAAAAAGATCAAAAAGATCAAAAAGACCAAAAAGATCAAAAAGATCAAAAAGATCAAAAAGATCAAAAAGATCAAAAAGATCAAAAAGATCAAAAATATCAAAAAGATCAAAAAGATCAAAAAGATCAAAAAGATCAAAATGATCAAAAAGATCAACATGATCAAAATGATCAAAATGATCAAAATGATCAAAATGATCAAAAAGATCAAAAAGATCAACATGATCAAAATGATCAAAATGATCAAAATGATAAAAATGATCAAAATGATCAAAATGATCAAAAAGATCAAAAAGATCAAAATGATCAAAAAGATCAAAAAGATCAAAAAGATCAAAAAGATCAAAAAGATCAAAAGATCAAAAAGATCAAAAAGATCAAAAAGATCAAAAGATCAAAAAGATCAAAAAGATCAAAAAGATCAAAAAGATCAAAAAGATCAAAAAGATCAAAAAGATCAAAAGATCAAAAAGATCAAAAAGATCAAAAAGATCAAAAAGATCAAAAAGATCAAAAAGATCAAAAAGATCAAAAAGATCAAAAAGATCAAACAGATCAAACAGATCAAAAAGATCAAAAAGATCAAAAAGATCAAAAAGATCAAAAAGATCAAAAAGATCAAAAAGATCAAAAGATCAAAAAGATCAAAAAGATCAAAAAGATCAAAAAGATCAAAAAGATCAAAAAGATCAAAAAGATCAAAAAGATCAAAAAGATCAAAAGATCAAAAAGATCAAAAAGATCAAAAAGATCAAAAAGATCAAAAAGATCCAAAAGATCAAAAAGATCAAAAAGATCAAAAGATCAAAAAGATCAAAAAGATCAAAAAGATCAAAAAGATCAAAAAGATCAAAAAGATCAAAAAGATCAAAAAGATCAAAAAGATCAAAAAGATCAAAAAGATCAAAAAGATCAAAAAGATCAAAAAGATCAAAAAGATCAAAAAGATCAAAAAGATCAAAAAGATCAAAAGATCAAAAAGATCAAAAGATCAAAAAGATCAAAAAGATCAAAAAGATCAAAAAGATCAAAAAGATCAAAAAGATCAAAAAGATCAAAAAGATCAAAAAGATCAAAAAGATCAAAAAGATCAAAAAGATCAAAAAGATCAAAAAGATCAAAAAGATCAAAAAGATCAAAAAGATCAAAAAGATCAAAAAGATCAAAATATCAAAAATATCAAAAATATCAAAAATATCAAAAATATCAAAAATATCAAAAAGAACAAAAAGAACAAAAAGAACAAAAAGAACAAAAAGAACAAAAAGAACAAAAAGAACAAAAAGAACAAAAAGAACAAAAAGAACAAAAAGAACAAAAAGAACAAAAAGAACAAAAAGAACAAAAAGAACAAAAAGAACAAAAAGAACAAAAAGAACAAAAAGAACAAAAAGAACAAAAAGAACAAAAAGAACAAAAAGAACAAAAAGAACAAAAAGAACAAAAAGAACAAAAAGAACAAAAAGAACAAAAAGAACAAAAAGAACAAAAAGAACAAAAAGAACAAAAAGAACAAAAAGAACAAAAAGAACAAAAAGAACAAAAAGAACAAAAAGAACAAAAAGAACAAAAAGAACAAAAAGAACAAAAAGAACAAAAAGAACAAAAAGAACAAAAAGAACAAAAAGAACAAAAAGAACAAAAAGAACAAAAAGAACAAAAAGAACAAAAAGAACAAAAAGAACAAAAAGAACAAAAAGAACAAAAAGAACAAAAAGAACAAAAAGAACAAAAAGAACAAAAAGAACAAAAAGAACAAAAAGAACAAAAAGAACAAAAAGAACAAAAAGAACAAAAAGAACAAAAAGAACAAAAAGAACAAAAAGAACAAAAAGAACAAAAAGAACAAAAAGAACAAAAAGAACAAAAAGAACAAAAAGAACAAAAAGAACAAAAAGAACAAAAAGAACAAAAAGAACAAAAAGAACAAAAAGATCAAAAAGATCAAAAAGATCAAAAAGATCAAAAAGATCAAAAAGATCAAAAAGATCAAAAAGATCAAAAAAAACAAAAAGATCAAAAAGATCAAAAAGATCAAAAAGATCAAAAAGATCAAAAAGATCAAAAAGATCAAAAAGATCAAAAAGATCAAAAAGATCAAAAAGATCAAAAAGATCAAAAAGATCAAAAAGATCAAAAAGATCGAAAAGATCAAAAAGATCAAAAAGATCAAAAAGATCAAGAAAATCAAGAAAATCAAGAAAATCAAGAAAATCAAGAAAATCAAAAAGAACAAAAAGATCAAAAAGATTAAAGTGATCAAAAAGATCAAAAAGATCAAAAAGATCAAAAAGATCAAAAAGATCAAAAAGATCAAAAAGATCAAAAAGATCAAAAAGATCAAAAAGATCAAAAAGATCAAAAAGATCAAAAAGATCAAAAAGATCAAAAAGATCAAAAAGATCAAAAAGATCAAAAAGATCAAAAAGATCAAAAAGATCAAAAAGATCAAAAAGATCAAAAAGATCAAAAAGATCAAAAAGATCAAAAAGATCAAAAAGATCAAAAAGATCAAAAAGATCAAAAAGATCAAAAAGATCAAAAAGATCAAAAAGATCAAAAAGATCAAAAAGATCAAAAAGATCAAAAAGATCAAAAAGATCAAAAGATCAAAAAGATCAAAAAGATCAAAAAGATCAAAAAGATCAAAAATATCAAAAAGATCAAAAAGATCAAAAAGATCAAAAAGATCAAAAAGATCAAAAAGATCAAAAAGATCAAAAAGATCAAAAAGACCAAAAAGATCAAAAAGATCAAAAAGATCAAAAAGATCAAAAAGATCAAAAAGATCAAAAAGATCAAAAAGATCAAAAAGATCAAAAAGATCAAAAAGATCAAAAAGATCAAAAAGATCAAAAAGATCAAAAAGATCAAAAAGATCAAAAAGATCAAAAAGATCAAAAAGATCAAAAAGATCAAAAAGATTAAAAATATCAAAAAGATCAAAAAGATCAAAAAGATCAAAAAGATCAAAAAGATCAATACGATTAAAAATATCAAAAATATCAAAAATATCAAAAATATCAATAAGATCAAAAAGATCAAAAATATCAAAAATATCAAAAATATCAAAAAGATCAAAAAGATCAAAAAGATCAAAAAGATCAAAAAGATCAAAAAGATCAAAAAGATCAAAAAGATCAAAAAGATCAAAAAGATCAAAAAGATCAAAAAGATCAAAAAGATCAAAAAGATCAAAAAGATCAAAAAGATCAAAAAGATCAAAAAGATCAAAAAGATCAAAAAGATCAAAAAGATCAAAAAGATCAAAAAGATCAAAAAGATCAAAAAGATCAAAAAGATCAAAAAGATCAAAAAGATCAAAAAGATCAAAAAGATCAAAAAGATCAAAAAGATCAAAAAGATCAAAAAGATCAAAAAGATCAAAAAGATCAAAAAGATCAAAAAGATCAAAAAGATCAAAAAGATCAAAAAGATCAAAAAGATCAAAAAGATCAAAAAGATCAAAAAGATCAAAAAGATCAAAAAGATCAAAAAGATCAAAAAGATCAAAAAGATCAAAAAGATCAAAAAGATCAAAAAGATCAAAAAGATCAAAAAGATCAATAAGATCAAAAAGATCAATAAGATCAAAAAGATCAAAAAGATCAAAAAGATCAAAAAGATCAAAAAGATCAAAAAGATCAAAAAGATCAAAAAGATCAAAAAGATCAAAAAGATCAAAAAGATCAAAAAGATCAAAAAGATCAAAAAGATCAAAAAGATCAAAAAGATCAAAAAGATCAAAAAGATCAAAAAGATCAAAAAGATCAAAAAGATCAAAAAGATCAAAAAGATCAAAAAGATCAAAATGATCAAAAAGATCAAAAAGATCAAAAATATCAAAAAGATCAAAAAGATCAAAAAGATCAAAAAGATCAAAAAGATCAAAAAGATCAAAAAGATCAAAAAGATCAAAAAGATCAAAAAGATCAAAAAGATCAAAAAGATCAAAAAGATCAAAAAGATCAACAAGATCAAAAAGATCAAAAAGATCAAAAAGATCAAAAAGATCAAAAAGATCAAAAAGATCAAAAAGATCAAAAAGATCAAAAAGATCAAAAAGATCAAAAAGATCAAAAAGATCAAATAGATCAAATAGATCAAAAATATCAAAAATATCAAAAAGATCAAAAAGATCAAAAATATCAAAAATATCAAAAAGATCAAAAAGATCAAAAAGATCAAAAAGATCAAAAAGAACAAAAAGAACAAAAAGAACAAAAAGAACAAAAAGAACAAAAAGAACAAAAAGAACAAAAAGAACAAAAAGAACAAAAAGAACAAAAAGAACAAAAAGAACAAAAATAACAAAAAGAACAAAAATATCAAAAAGATCAAAAAGATCAAAAAAAACAAAAAGATCAAAAAGATCAAAAAGATCAAAAAGAACAAAAAGATCAAAAAGATCAAAAAGATCAAAAAGATCAAAAAGATCAAAAAGATCAAAAAGATCAAAAAGATCAAAAAGATCAAAAAGATCAAAAAGATCAAAAAGATCAAAAAGATCAAAAAGATCAAAAAGATCAAAAAGATCAAAAAGATCAAAAAGATCAAAAAGATAAAAAAGATCAAAAAGATCAAAAAGATCAAAAAGATCAAAAAGATCAAAAAGATCAAAAAGATCAAAAAGATCAAAAAGATCAAAAAGATCAAAAAGATCAAAAAGATCAAAAAGATCAAAAAGATTAAAAAGATCAAAAAGATCAAAAAGATCAAAAAGATCAAAAAGATCAAAAAGATCAAAAAGATCAAAAAGATCAAAAAGATCAAAAAGATCAAAAAGATCAAAAAGATCAAAAAGATCAAAAAGATCAAAAAGATCAAAAAGATCAAAAAGATCAAAAAGATCAAAAAGATCAAAAAGATCAAAAAGATCAAAATGATCAAAATGATCAAAAAGATCAAAAAGATCAAAAAGATCAAAAAGATCAACATGATCAAAATGATCAAAAAGATCAACATGATCAAAATGATCAAAATGATCAAAATGATCAAAATGATCAAAATGATCAAAATGATCAAAATGATCAAAATGATCAAAATGATCAACATGATCAAAATGATCAAAATGATCAAAATGATCAAAATGATCAAAATGATCAAAATGATCAAAATGATCAAAATGATCAAAATGATCAAAATGATCAAAATGATCAAAATGATCAAAATGATCAAAATGATCAACATGATCAAAATGATCAAAATGATCAAAATGATCAAAATGATCAAAATGATCAAAATGATCAAAATGATCAAAATGATCAAAATGATCAACATGATCAAAATGATCAAAATGATCAAAATGATCAAAATGATCAAAATGATCAAAATGATCAAAATGATCAAAATGATCAAAATAATCAAAATGATCAAAATGATCAAAATGATCAAAATGATCAAAATGATCAAAATGATCAAAATGATCAAAATGATCAAAATGATCAAAAAGATCAAAAAGATCAAAAAGATCAAAAAGATCAAAAAGATCAAAAAGATCAAAAAGATCAAAAAGATCAAAAAGATCAAAAAGATCAAAAAGATCAAAAAGATCAAAAAGATCAAAAAGATCAAAAAGATCAAAAAGATCAAAAAGATCAAAAATATCAAAAAGATCAAAAAGATCAAAAAGATCAAAAAGATCAAAAAGATCAAAAAGATCAAAAAGATCAAAAAGATCAAAAAGATCAAAAAGATCAAAAAGATCAAAAAGATCAAAAAGATCAAAAAGATCAAAAAGATCAAAAAGATCAAAAAGATCAAAAAGATCAAAAAGATCAAAAAGATCAAAATGATCAAAATGATCAAAATGATCAAAATGATCAAAAAGATCAAAAAGATCAAAAAGATCAAAAAGATCAAAAAGATCAAAAAGATCAAAAAGATCAAAAAGATCAAAAAGATCAAAAAGATCAAAAAGATCAAAAAGATCAAAAAGATCAAAAAGATCAAAAAGATCAAAAAGATCAAAAAGATCAAAAAGATCAAAAAGATCAAAAAGATCAACATGATCAAAATGATCAAAATGATCAAAATGATCAAAATGATCAAAATGATCAAAATGATCAAAATGATCAAAATGATCAAAATGATCAAAATGATCAAAATGATCAAAAAGATCAAAAAGATCAAAAAGATCAAAAAGATCAAAAAGATCAAAAAGATCAAAAAGATCAAAAAGATCAAAAAGATCAAAAAGATCAAAAAGATCAAAAAGATCAAAAAGATCAAAAAGATCAAAAAGATCAAAAAGATCAAAAAGATCAAAAAGATCAAAAAGATCAAAAAGATCAAAAAGATCAAAAAGATCAAAAAGATCAAAAAGATCAAAAAGATCAAAAAGATCAAAAAGATCAAAAAGATCAAAAAGATCAAAAAGATCAAAAAGATCAAAAAGATCAAAAAGATCAAAAAGATCAAAAAGATCAAAAAGATCAAAAAGATCAAAAAGATCAAAAAGATCAAAAAGATCAAAAAGATCAAAAAGATCAAAAAGATCAAAAAGATCAAAAAGATCAAAAAGATCAAAAAGATCAAAAAGATCAAAAAGATCAAAAAGATCAAAAAGATCAAAAAGATCAAAAAGATCAAAAAGATCAAAAAGATCAAAAAGATCAAAAAGATCAAAAAGATCAAAAAGATCAAAAAGATCAAAAAGATCAAAAAGATCAAAATGATCAAAATGATCAAAATGATCAAAATGATCAAAATGATCAAAATGATCAAAAAGATCAAAAAGATCAAAAAGATCAAAAAGATCAAAAAGATCAAAAAGATCAAAAAGATCAAAAAGATCAAAAAGATCAAAAAGATCAAAAAGATCAAAAAGATCAAAAAGATCAAAAAGATCAAAAATATCAAAAAGATCAAAAAGATCAAAAAGATCAAAAAGATCAAAATGATCAAAATGATCAAAATGATCAAAATGATCAAAATGATCAAAATGATCAAAATGATCAAAATGATCAAAATGATCAAAATGATCAAAATGATCAAAATGATCAAAAAGATCAAAAAGATCAAAAAGATCAAAAAGATCAAAAAGATCAAAAAGATCAAAAAGATCAAAAAGATCAAAAAGATCAAAAAGATCAAAAAGATCAAAAAGATCAAAAAGATCAAAAAGATCAAAAAGATCAAAAAGATCAAAAAGATCAAAAAGATCAAAAAGATCAAAAAGATCAAAAAGATCAAAAAGATCAAAAAGATCAAAAAGATCAAAAAGATCAAAAAGATCAAAAAGATCAAAAAGATCAAAAAGATCAAAAAGATCAAAAAGATCAAAAAGATCAAAAAGATCAAAAAGATCAAAAAGATCAAAAAGATCAAAAAGATCAAAAAGATCAAAAAGATCAAAAAGATCAAAAAGATCAAAAAGATCAACATGATCAAAATGATCAAAATGATCAAAATGATCAATATGATCAAAATGATCAAAATGATCAAAATGATCAAAAATATCAAAAAGATCAAAAATATCAAAAAGATCAAAAAGATCAAAAAGATCAAAAAGATCAAAAAGATCAAAAAGATCAAAAAGATCAAAAAGATCAAAGAGATCAAAAAGATCAAAAAGATCAAAAAGATCAAAAAGATCAAAAAGATCAAAAAGATCAAAAAGATCAAAAAGATCAAAAAGATCAAAAAGATCAAAAAGATCAAAATGATCAAAATTATCAAAATGATCAAAAAGATCAAAAAGATCAAAAAGATCAAAAAGATCAAAAAGATCAAAAAGATCAAAAAGATCAAAAAGATCAAAAAGATCAAAAAGATCAAAAAGATCAAAAAGATCAAAAAGATCAAAAAGATCAAAAAGATCAAAAAGATCAAAAAGATCAAAAAGATCAAAAAGATCAAAAAGATCAAAAAGATCAAAAAGATCAAAAAGATCAAAAAGATCAAAAAGATCAAAAAGATCAACATGATCAAAATGATCAAAATGATCAAAATGATCAAAATGATCAAAATGATCAAAATGATCAAAATGATCAAAAAGATCAAAAAGATCAAAAAGATCAAAAAGATCAAAAAGATCAAAAAGATCAAAAAGATCAAAAAGATCAAAAAGATCAAAAAGATCAAAAAGATCAAATAGATCAACATGATCAAAATGATCAACATGATCAAAATGATCAAAATGATCAAAATGATCAAAATGATCAAAATGATCAAAATGATCAAAATGATCAAAATGATCAAAATGATCAAAAAGATCAAAAAGATCAAAAAGATCAAAAAGATCAAAAAGATCAAAAAGATCAAAAAGATCAAAAAGATCAAAAAGATCAAAAAGATCAAAAAGATCAAAAAGATCAAAAAGATCAAAAAGATCAAAAAGATCAAAAAGATCAAAAAGATCAAAAAGATCAAAAAGATCAAAAAGATCAAAAAGATCAAAAAGATCAAAAAGATCAAAAAGATCAAAAAGATCAAAAAGATCAAAAAGATCAAAAAGATCAAAGAGATCAAAAAGATCAAAAAGATCAAAAAGATCAAAAAGATCAAAAAGATCAAAAAGATCAAAAAGATCAAAAAGATCAAAAAGATCAAAAAGATCAAAAAGATCAAAAAGATCAAAAAGATCAAAAAGATCAAAAAGATCAAAAAGATCAAAAAGATCAAAAAGATCAAAAAGATCAAAAAGATCAAAAAGATCAAAAAGATCAAAAAGATCAAAAAGATCAAAAAGATCAAAAAGATCAAAAAGATCAAAAAGATCAAAAAGATCAAAAAGATCAAAAAGATCAAAAAGATCAAAAAGATCAAAAAGATCAAAAAGATCAAAAAGATCAAAAAGATCAAAAAGATCAAAAAGATCAAAAAGATCAAAAAGATCAAAAAGATCAAAAAGATCAAAAAGATCAAAAAGATCAAAAAGATCAAAAAGATCAAAAAGATCAAAAAGATCAAAAAGATCAAAAAGATCAAAAAGATCAAAAAGATCAAAAAGATCAAAAAGATCAAAAAGATCAAAAAGATCAAAAAGATCAAAAAGATCAAAAAGATCAAAAAGATCAATAAGATCAATACGATTAAAAATATCAAAAATATCAAAAATAGCAATAAGATCAATAAGATCAATAAGATCAAAAATATCAAAAATATCAAAAATATCAAAAATATCAAAAAGATCAAAAAGATCAAAAAGATCAAAGAGATCAAAAAGATCAAAAAGATCAAAAAGATCAAAAAGATCAAAAAGATCAAAAAGATCAAAAAGATCAAAAAGATCAAAAAGATCAAAAAGATCAAAAAGATCAAAAAGATCAAAAAGATCAAAAAGATCAAAAAGATCAAAAAGATCAATAAGATCAATAAGATCAAAAAGATCAAAAAGATCAAAAAGATCAAAAAGATCAAAAAGATCAAAAAGATCAAAAAGATCAAAAAGATCAAAAAGATCAAAAAGATCAAAAAGATCAAAAAGATCAAAAAGATCAAAAAGATCAAAAAGATCAAAAAGATCAAAAAGATCAAAAAGATCAAAAAGATCAAAAAGATCAAAAAGATCAAAAAGATCAAAAAGATCAAAAAGATCAAAAAGATCAAAAAGATCAAAAAGATCAAAAAGATCAAAAAGATCAAAAAGATCAAAAAGATCAAAAAGATCAAAAAGATCAAAAAGATCAAAAAGATCAAAAAGATCAAAAAGATCAAAAAGATCAAAAAGATCAAAAAGATCAAAAAGATCAAAAAGATCAAAAAGATCAAAAAGATCAACATGATCAAAATGATCAAAATGATCAAAATGATCAAAATGATCAAAATGATCAAAATGATCAAAATGATCAAATGATCAAAATGATCAAAATGATCAAAATGATCAAAATGATCAAAATGATCAAAATTATCAAAATGATCAAAATGATCAAAATGATCAAAAAGATCAAAAAGATCAAAAAGATCAAAAAGATCAAAAAGATCAAAAAGATCAAAAAGATCAAAAAGATCAAAAAGATCAAAAAGATCAAAGAGATCAAAAAGATCAAAAGGATCAAAAAGATCAAAAAGATCAAAAAGATCAAAAAGATCAAAAAGATCAAAATGATCAAAATGATCAAAATGATCAAAATGATCAAAATGATCAAAATGATCAAAATGATCAAAATGATCAAAATGATCAAAATGATCAAAATGATCAAAATGATCAAAATGATCAAAATGATCAAAATGATCAAAATGATCATAATGATCAAAATGATCAAAATGATCAAAATGATCAAAATGATCAAAATGATCAAAATGATCAAAATGATCAAAATGATCAAAAATATCAAAAATATCAAAAAGATCAAAAAGATCAAAAAGATCAAAAAGATCAAAAAGATCAAAAAGATCAAAAAGATCAAAAAGATCAAAAAGATCAAAAAGATCAAAAAGATCAAAAAGATCAAAAAGATCAAAAAGGTCAAAAAGATCAAAAAGATCAAAAAGATCAAAAAGATCAAAAAGATCAAAAAGATCAAAAAGATCAAAAAGATCAAAAAGATCAAAAAGATCAAAAAGATCAAAAAGATCAAAAAGATCAAAATGATCAAAATGATCAAAATGATCAAAATGATCAAAATGATCAAAATGATCAAAATGATCAAAAATATCAAAAATATCAAAAACATCAAAAATATCAAAAATATCAAAAATATCAAAAAGATCAAAAAGATCAAAAAGATCAAAAAGATCAACATGATCAAAATGATCAAAATGATCAAAATGATCAAAATGATCAAAATGATCAAAATGATCAAAATGATCAAAATGATCAAAATGATCAAAATGATCAAAATGATCAAAAAGATCAAAAAGCTCAAAAAGATCAAGAAAATCAAAAAGAACAAAAAGAACAAAAAGATCAAAGAGATCAAAAAGATCAAAAAGATCAAAAAGATCAAAAAGATCAAAAAGATCAAAAAGATCAAAAAGATCAAAAAGATCAAAAAGATCAAAAAGATCAAAAAGATCAAAAAGATACAAAAGATCAGAAAAATCGAAAAGCTCAAAAAGATCAAAATGACTTAAAATGATTTTGAACATGTCCACTGGAGAATGGATGAGGTGCTTATGGACATGTCCAGGATGACCTTGGACAATATTTTGCATATTATTTGAATAAGATCACTAGAAGATGACATGGCATTAAAGTTGTTTGGACATCTTTAATTTTTTCAACACTAGGGACACGCGTATTTGCTGTGAGTATCGATATAACCGTAATAATGCAAGTTAGGTAATATATAACTTATTATGTTGAAAGGTAAAAATCTCTAACCGCAAAGGTCAATACAGTATAACTTATTATGTTGAAAGGTAAAAATCTCTAACCGCAAAGTTCATCATAAGCAATATAATATAAAATGTTCAGTTACATTAACTGTATAAAAATTGTAACCAACAATAGCCAAGCGAAACCGTAATAAAAGTATTTTTCGAATAGGTATAAATCGTATAGGGTATTAGTTAGATGAAACATTAAGAAATAACATCCTTAGGTCAAACGATTTTATTACAGCTCAATTTGTGCAAACTAGGTATTGCGAATAATAAAAAGAATTCAATTTTTCAAATGGCTTAGAATAATTCATTCATGGTACAGGCTCTTTTTAATAACATTTTAATTTCTATTTATACCTCCGTAAAAATAATATAAATTAGTATATTGTTTAACATCACCGAAAGTCACTATAATTGCGAATCTCTATCTTAAAAATGCCTAATTTGAAAAAAAAACATTAAAAATTATTCTGGGAACATCAAACGTCACTTTGAAAATCTTCAAATTACAACTCTAGAAAGACTTCTGAAAACGAGTTCAGTTCCGATGGACTATAACCATCAAAAAAATTTAAAAAATAAGTGTTGCTTTAGAAATGGATCGAAGTGAATATTTGAAATGTATTGGTTACACTATTACTCATCTACATATGCCATTTAGATTTTTTGTTGCTGAGAAATGCTTTCTAAAAATTTTACAACCCTGGTCGTCCGCTTTTGGTATTAAGTTCAACTCCAGAAATATCGTCGATCACTTAAATATGATAAAAATTAAAGTTCGAGAAAATATTATGAAGAATATTAAAAATCGTGTAATATGCTTGAAAATGTACATTACAACGTCGAAGGATAGAAGCATAATGGGCACCAATATTCAATATATCAAATGAAATAAATATCTTTGAAATTGATATGAAGCAAATTATTCCACAAACAATGGGGCAAATGTTATAAAAACTTCACGACTTCTTCAGGAATATTAAGATGTTGGAATATGTGACAACGATGATATAGATGACAACTTCAATGATATTAACGAAAATATAAAATTAACAATGTCAGTTGTTCATTGTGCAGCACATACACTTCAGTTAGCTTCGTGGGATGTTTAACAACATTTACGCGAAAAAACCTTATTTTCCTTCAGTGGACATGTCCAAAATCATTTTTATACCATTTCAAAAAAAAATGAAACAAAAAAAATGTTTGTCCAAGGTCATCATGGACATATCCAGGAGCACCTCATCATTCAGTGGACATTTCCAAAATCATTTTTATAACATTTCAAAATATAATGAAAAAAAAAAAAATTGTCCAAGATCATCATGGACATGTCCAGGAGCACCTCATTCTCCAGTGTCAAGTCCGAAATCATTTTATTAACATTTCAAAAAATTATGGAAAAAAAATTGTCCAAGGTCATCATAGACATGTCCAGGAGCACCTCATCCTCCAGTGGACATGTCCAAAATCATTTTTATAACATTTCAAAAAATAATGAAAAAAATGTTTGTCCAAGGTCATCATGGACATGTCCAGGAGTACCTCATCCTCTAGTGGACATGTCCAAAATCATTTTTATAACATTTCAAAAAATAATGAAAAAAATAAAAAAAATTTCCGAGGTCATCATGGACATGTCCGGGAGCACCTCATCCTCCAGTGGACATGTCCAAAATCATTTTTATAACATTTCAAAAAATAATGAAAAAAAAAAAAAAAATTCCTAGGTCATTATGGACATGTCCGGGAGCACCTCATCTTCCAGTGGACATGTTCAAAATCATTTTTATAACATTTCAAAAAAAAAATGAAAAAAAAATGTTTGTGCAAGGTCATCATGGACATGTCCAGAAACATGTTCATGATGTCCTTGGACACATTTTTTTTTTTTTTTTTTTTTGAAATGTTATGAAAATGATTTTGGACATGTCCACGATGGCCACTCCGGGTGGGCGGAATCGCCTTCAAAAGATCTGAAAGATCAAAAAAACCGAATAGATCAAAAAGATCGAAAATATATAAAAGATCAAAAAGATCGAAAAGATTAAAAAGATCGAAACGATCGAAAAGATCTAAATGATCTAAAAGATCAAAAAGATCAAAAAGATCAAAAAGATCAAAAATATCAAAAAGATCAAAAAGATCAAAAGATCAAATAGATCAAAAAGATCAAAAAGATCAAAAAGATCAAAAAGATCAAAAAGATCAAAAAGATCAAAAAGATCAAAAAGATCAAAAAGATCAAAAAGATCAAAAAGATCAAAAAGATCAAAACGATCAAAAAGATCAAAAAGATCAAAAAGATCAAAAAGATCAAAAAGATCAAACAGATCAAAAAGATCAAAAAGATCAAAAAGATCAAAAAGATCAAAAAGATCAAAAAGATCAAAAAGATCCAAATGATCAAAAAGATCAAAAAGATCAAAAAGATCTAAAAGATCAAAAAGATCAAAAAGATCAAAAAGATCAAAAAGATCAAAAAGATCAAAAAGATCAAAAAGATCAAAAAGATCAAAAAGATCAAAAAGATCAAAAAGATCAAAAAGATCAAAAAGATCAAAAAGATCAAAAAGATCAAAAAGATCAAAAAGATCAAAAAGATCAAAAAGATCAAAAAGATCAAAAAGATCAAAAAGATCAAAAAGATCAAAAAGATCAAAAAGATCAAAAAGATCAAAAAGATCAAAAAGATCAAAAAGATCAATAAGATCAATAAGATCAAAAAGATCAAAAAGATCAAAAAGATCAAAAAGATCAAAAAGATCAAAAAGATCAAAAAGATCAAAAAGATCAAAAAGATCAAAAAGATCAAAAAGATCAAAAAGATCAAAAAGATCAAAAAGATCAAAAAGATCAAAAAGATCAAAAAGATCAAAAAGATCAAAAAGATCAAAAAGATCAAAAAGATCAAAAAGATCAAAAAGATCAAAAAGATCAAAAAGATCAAAAAGATCAAAAAGATCAAAAAGATCAAAAAGATCAAAAAGATCAAAATGATCAAAATGATCAAAATGATCAAAATGATCAAAATGATCAAAATGATCAAAATGATCAAAATGATCAAAATGATCAAAAAGATCAAAAAGATCAAAAAGATCAAAAAGATCAAGAAAATCAAAAAGAACAAAAAGATCAAAGAGATCAAAAAGATCAAAAAGATCAAAAAGATCAAAAAGATACAAAAGATCAGAAAAATCGAAAAGCTCAAAAAGATCAAAATGACTTAAAATGATTTTGAACATGTCCACTGGAGAATGGATGAGGTGCTTATGGACATGTCCACGATGACCTTGGACAATATTTTGCATATTATTTGAATAAGATCACTAGAAGATGACATGGCATTAAAGTTGTTTGGACATCTTTAATTTTTTCAACACTAGGGACACGCGTATTTGCTGTGAGTATCGATATAACCGTAATAATGCAAGTTAGGTAATATATAACTTATTATGTTGAAAGGTAAAAATCTCTAACCGCAAAGGTCAATACAGTATAACTTATTATGTTGAAAGGTAAAAATCTCTAACCGCAAAGTTCAATACAGTTTGTACCGTAATAACGGATCATAAGCAATATAATATAAAATGTTCAGTTACATTAACTGTATAAAAATTGTAACCAACAATACCAAGCGAAACCGTAATAAAAGTATTTTTCGAATAGGTATAAATCGTATAGGGTATTAGTTAGATGAAACATTAAGAAATAACATCCTTAGGTCAAACGATTTTATTACAGCTCAATTTGTGCAAACTAGGTATTGCGAATAATAAAAAGAATTCAATTTTTCAAATGACTTAGAATAATTCATTCATGGTACAGGCTCTTTTTAATAACATTTTAATTTCTATTTATACCTCCGTAAAAATAATATAAATTAGTATATTGTTTAACATCACCGAAAGTCACTATAATTGCGAATCTCTATCTTAAAAATGCCTAATTTGAAAAAAAAACATTAAAAATTATTCTGGGAACATCAAACGTCACTTTGAAAATCTTCAAATTACAACTCTAGAAAGACTTCTGAAAACGAGTTCAGTTCCGATGGACTATAACCATCAAAAAAATTTAAAAAATAAGTGTTGCTTTAGAAATGGATCGAAGTGAATATTTGAAATGTATTGGTTACACTATTACTCGTCTACATATGCCATTTAGATTTTTTGTTGCTGAGAAATGCTTTCTAAAAATTTTACAACCCTGGTCGTCCGCTTTTGGTATTAAGTTCAACTCCAGAAATATCGTCGATCACTTAAATATGATAAAAATTAAAGTTCGAGAAAATATTATGAATAATATTAAAAATCGTGTAATATGCTTGGAAATGGACATTGCAACGTCGAAGGATAGAAGCGTAATGGGCATCAATATTCAATATGTCAAATGAAATAAATATCTTTGAAATTGATATGAAGCAAATTATTCCACAGACAATGGGGCAAATGTTATAAAAACTTCACGACTTCTTCAGGAATATGTGACAACGATGATATAGATGACAACTTCAATGATATTAAAGAAAATATAAAATTAACAATGTCAATTGTTCATTGTGCAGCACATACACTTCAGTTAGCTTCGTGGGATGTTTAACTACATTCACCCAAAAATGCTTATTTTCCTTCAGTGGACATGTCCAAAATCATTTTTATACCATTTCAAAAAAAAATGAAACAAAAAAAAATGTTTGTCCAAGGTCATCATGGACATATCCAGGAGCACCTCATCCTTCAGTGGACATTTCCAAAATCATTTTTATAACATTTCAAAATATAATGAAAAAAAAAAATTTGTTCAAGATCATCATGGACATGTCCAGGAGCACCTCATTCTCCAGTGTCAAGTCCAAAATCATTTTATTAACATTTCAAAAAATAATGGAAAAAAAATTGTCCAAGGTCATAACGGACATGTCCAGGAGCACCTCATCCTCCAGTGGACATGTCCAAAATCAAATTTATAACATTTCAAAAAATTATGAAAAAAAAATGTTTGTCCAAGGTCATCATGGACATGTCCAGAAACATGTTCATGATGACCTTGGACACATTTTTTTTTAATTTTTTTAAATGTTATGAAAATGATTTTGGACATGTCAATTGGACATGTCCACGATGGCCACTCCAGGTGGGCGGAATCACCTTCAAAAGATCTGAAAGATCAAAAAAACCGAATAGATCAAAAAGATCGAAAATATATAAAAGATCAAAAAGTTCAGTTCCGATGGACCATAACCATCAAAAAAATTTAAAAAATAAGTGTTGCTTTAGAAATGGATCGAAGTGAATATTTGAATGTATTGGTTACACTATTACTCGTCTACATATGCCATTTAGATCTTTTGATGCTGAGAAATGCTTTCTAAAAATTTTACAACCCTGGTCGTCCGCTTTTGGTATTAAGTTCAACTCCAGAAATATCGTCGATCACTTAAATATGATAAAAATTAAAGTTCGAGAAAATATTATGAATAATATTAAAAATCGTGTAATATGCTTAAAAATGGACATTGCAACGTCGAAGGATAGAAGTATAATGGGCATCAATATTCAATATATCAAATGAAATAAATATCTCTGAAATTGATATGAAGCAAATTATTCCACAGACAATGGGGCAAATGTTATAAAAACTTCACGACTTCTTCAGGAATATTAAGATGTTGGAATATGTGACAACGATGATATAGATGACAACTTCAATGATATTAACGAAAATATAAAATTAACAATGTCAGTTGTTCATTGTGCAGCACATACACTTCAGTTAGCTTCGTGGGATGTTTAACAACATTTACGCGAAAATGCTTATTTTCCTTCAGTGGACATGTCCAAAATCATTTTTATACCATTTCAAAAAAAAAATGAAACAAAAAATGTTTGTCCAAGGTCATCATGGACATATCCAGGAGCACCTCATCCTTCAGTGGACATTTCCAAAATCATTTTTATTACATTTCAAAATATAATGAAAAAAAAAATTGTCCAAGATCATCATGGACATGTCCAGGAGCACCTCATTCTCCAGTGTCAAGTCCAAAATCATTTTATTAACATTTCAAAAAATAATGGAAAAAAAAATTGTCCAAGGTCATCATGGACATGTCCAAGAGCACCTCATCCTTCAGTGGACATGTCCAAAATCATTTTAATACCATTTCAAAAAAAAAATGAAACAAAAAAAATGTTTGTCCAAGGTCATCATGGACATATCCAGGAGCACCTCATCCTTCAGTGGACATGTCCAAATTCATTTTTATAACATTTCAAAAAATAATGAAAAAAATAAAAAAAAATTCAGAGGTCATCATGGACATGTCCGGGAACACCTCATCCTCCAGTGGACATGTCCAAAATCATTTTTATAAATTTTCAAAAAACAATGAAAAAAATAAAAAAAAATTCCGAGGTCATCATGGACATGTCCGGGAGCACCTCATCTTCCAGTGGACATGTTCAAAATCATTTTTATAACATTTCAAAAAAAAAATGAAAAAAAAATGTTTGTACAAGGTCATCATGGACATGTCCAGAAAAATGTTCATGATGTCCTTGGACACATTTTTTTTTTAATTTTTTTTGAAATGTTATGAAAATGATTTTGGACATGTCAATTGGACATGTCCACGATGGCCACTCCGGGTGGGCGGAATCGCCTTCAAAAGATTTGAAAGATCAAAAATACCGAATAGATCAAAAAGATCGAAAATATATAAAAGATCAAAAAGATCGAAAAGATTAAAAAGATCGAAAAGATCGAAACGATCGAAAAGATCGAAAAGATCTAAATGAACTAAAAGATCAAAAAGATCAAAAAGATCAAAAAGATCAAAAAGATCGAAAAG
Source organism: Dryomyza anilis (assembly GCA_951804985.1). Lineage (NCBI taxonomy): Eukaryota > Metazoa > Arthropoda > Insecta > Diptera > Dryomyzidae > Dryomyza > Dryomyza anilis. The sequence continues at coordinate 53,457,191 of OX638135.1, forward strand.
ATCAAAAAGATCAAAAAGATCAAAAAGATCAAAAAGATCAAAAAGATCAAAAAGATCAAAAAGATCAAAAAGATCAAAAAGATCAAAAAGATCAAAAAGATCAAAAAGATCAAAAAGATCAAAAAGATCAAAAAGATCAAAAAGATCAAAAAGATCAAAAAGATCAAAAAGATCAAAAAGATCAAAAAGATCAAAAAGATCAAAAAGATCAAAAAGATCAAAAAGATCAAAAAGATCAAAAAGATCAAAAAGATCAAAAAGATCAAAAAGATCAAAAAGATCAAAAAGATCAAAAAGATCAAAAAGATCAAAAAGATCAAAAAGATCAAAAAGATCAAAAAGATCAAAAAGATCAAAAAGATCAAAAAGATCAAAAAGATCAAAAAGATCAAAAAGATCAAAAAGATCAAAAAGATCAAAAAGATCAAAAAGATCAAAAAGATCAAAAAGATCAAAAAGATCAAAAAGATCAAAAAGATCAAAAAGATCAAAAAGATCAAAAAGATCAAAAAGATCAAAAAGATCAAAAAGATCAAAAAGATCAAAAAGATCAAAAAGATCAAAAAGATCAAAAAGATCAAAAAGATCAAAAAGATCAAAAAGATCAAAAAGATCAAAAAGATCAAAAAGATCAAAAAGATCAAAAAGATCAAAAAGATCAAAAAGTTCAAAAAGATCAAAAAGATCAAAAAGATCAAAAAGATCAAAAAGATCAAAAAGATCAAAAAGATCAAAAAGATCAAAAAGATCAAAAAGATCGAAAAGATCGAAAAGATCAAAAAGATCAAAAAGATCAAAAAGATCAAAAAGATCAAAAAGATCAAAAAGATCAAAAAGATCAAAAAGATCAAAAAGATCAAAAAGATCAAAAAGATCAAAAAGATCAAAAAGATCAAAAAGATCAAAAAGATCAAAAAGATCAAAAAGATCAAAAAGATCAAAAAGATCAAAAAGATCAAAAAGATCAAAAAGATCAAAAAGATCAAAAAGAACAAAAATATCAAAAATATCAAAAAGATCAAAAAAACAAAAAGATCAAAAAGATCAAAAAGATCAAAAAGATCAAAAAGATCAAAAAGATCAAAAAGATCAAAAAGATCAAAAAGATCAAAAAGATCAAAAAGATCAAAAAGATCAAAAAGATCAAAAAGATCAAAAAGATCAAAAAGATCAAAAAGATCAAAAAGATCAAAAAGATCAAAAAGATCAAAAAGATCAAAAAGATCAAAAAGATCAAAAAGATCAAAAATATCAAAAATATCAAAAAGATCAAAAAGATCAAAAAGATCAAAAAGATCAAAAAGATCAAAAAGATCTAAAAGATCAAAAAGATCAAAAAGATCAAAACGATCAAAAAGATCAAAAAGATCAAAAAGATCAAAAAGATCAAAAAGATCAAAAAGATCAAAAAGATCAAAAAGATCAAAAAGATCAAAAAGATCAAAAAGATCAAAAAGATCAAAAAGATCAAAAAGATCAAAAAGATCAAAAAGATCAAAAAGATCAAAAAGATCAAAAAGATCAAAAAGATCAAAAAGATCAAAAAGATCAAAAAGATCAAAAAGATCAAAAAGATCAAAAATATCAAAAATATCAAAAAGATCAAAAAGATCAAAAAGATCAAAAAGATCAAAAAGATCAAAAAGATCAAATAGATCAAATAGATCAAATAGATCAAAAAGATCAAAAAGATCAAAAAGATCAAAAAGATCAAAAAGATCAAAAAGATCAAAAAGATCAAAAAGATCAAAAAGATCAAAAAGATCAAAAAGATCAAAAAGATCAAAAAGATCAAAAAGATCAAAAAGATCAATAAGATCAATAAGATCAATAAGATTAAAAATATCAAAAATATCAAAAATATCAAAAATATCAAAAATATCAATAAGATCAATAAGATCAATAAGATCAAAAATATCAAAAAGATCAAAAATATCAAAAAGATCAAAGAGATCAAAAAGATCAAAAAGATCAAAAAGATCAAAAAGATCAAAAAGATCAAAAAGATCAAAAAGATCAAAAAGATCAAAAAGATCAAAAAGATCAAAAAGATCAAAAAGATCAAAAAGATCAAAAAGATCAAAAAGATCAAAAAGATCAAAAAGATCAAAAAGATCAAAAAGATCAAAAAGATCAAAAAGATCAAAAAGATCAAAAAGATCAAAAAGATCAAAAAGATCAAAAAGATCAAAAAGATCAAAAAGATCAAAAAGATCAAAAAGATCAAAAAGATCAAAAAGATCAAAAAGATCAAAAAGATCAAAAAGATCAAAAAGATCAAAAAGATCAAAAAGATCAAAAAGATCAAAAAGATCAAAAAGATCAAAAAGATCAAAAAGATCAAAAAGATCAAAAAGATCAAAAAGATCAAAAAGGTCAAAAAGATCAAAAAGATCAAAAAGATCAAAAAGATCAAAAAGATCAAAAAGATCAAAAAGATCAAAAAGATCAAAAAGATCAAAAAGATCAAAAAGATCAAAAAGATCAAAAAGATCAAAAAGATCAAAAAGATCAAAAAAATCAAAAAGATCAAAAAGATCAAAAAGATCAAAAAGATCAAAAATATCAAAAAGATCAAAAAGATCAAAAAGATCAAAAAGATCAAAAAGATCAAAAAGATCAAAAAGATCAAAAAAATCAAAAAGATCAAAAAGATCAAAAAGATCAAAAAGATCAAAAAGATCAAAAAGATCAAAAAGATCAAAAAGATCAAAAAGATCAAAAAGATCAAAAAGATCAAAAAGATCAAAAAGATCAAAAAGATCAAAAAGATCAAAAAGATCAATAAGATCAATAAGATTAAAAATATCAAAAATATCAAAAATATCAATAAGATCAATAAGATCAAAAATATCAAAAAGATCAAAAATATCAAAAAGATCAAAAAGATCAAAGAGATCAAAAAGATCAAAAAGATCAAAAAGATCAAAAATTTCAAAAAGATCAAAAAGATCAAAAAGATCAAAAAGATCAAAAAGATCAAAAAGATCAAAAAGATCAAAAAGATCAAAAAGATCAAAAAGATCAAAAAGATCAAAAAGATCAAAAAGATCAAAAAGATCAAAAAGATCAAAAAGATCAAAAAGATCAAAAAGATCAAAAAGATCAAAAAGATCAAAAAGATCAAAAAGATCAAAAAGATCAAAAAGATCAAAAAGATCAAAAAGATCAAAAAGATCAAAAAGATCAAAAAGATCAAAAAGATCAAAAAGATCAAAAAGATCAAAAAGATCAAAAAGATCAAAAAGATCAAAAAGATCAAAAAGATCAAAAAGATCAAAAAGATCAAAAAGATCAAAAAGATCAAAAAGATCAAAAAGATCAAAAAGATCAAAAAGATCAAAAAGATCAAAAAGATCAAAAAGATCAAAAAGATCAAAAAGATCAAAAAGATCAAAAAGATCAAAAAGATCAAAAAGATCAAAAAGATCAAAAAGATCAAAAAGATCAAAAAGATCAAAAAGATCAAAAAGATCAAAAAGATCAAAAAGATCAAAAAGATCAAAAAGATCAAAAAGATCAAAAAGATCAAAAAGATCAAAAAGATCAAAAAGATCAAAAAGATCAAAAAGATCAAAAAGATCAAAGAGAACAAAAATATCAAAAATATCAAAAATATCAAAAAGATCAAAAAGATCAAAAAGATCAAAAAGATCAAAAAGATCAAAAAGATCAAAAAGATCAAAAAGATCAAAAAAACAAAAAGATCAAAAAGATCAAAAAGATCAAAAAGATCAAAAAGATCAAAAAGATCAAAAAGATCAAAAAGATCAAAAAGATCAAAAAGATCAAAAAGATCAAAAAGATCAAAAAGATCAAAAAGATCAAAAAGATCAAAAAGATCAAAAAGATCAAAAAGATCAAAAAGATCAAAAAGATCAAAAAGATCAAAAAGATCAAAAAGATCAAAAAGATCAAAAAGATCAAAAAGATCAAAAAGATCAAAAAGATCAAAAAGATCAAAAAGATCAAAAAGATCAAAAAGATCAAAAATATCAAAAAGATCAAAAAGATCAAAAAGATCAAAAAGATCAAAAAGATCAAAAAGATCAAAAAGATCAAAAAGATCAAAAAGATCAAAAAGATCAAAAAGATCAAATAGATCAAAAAGATCAAAAAATAGATCAAAAAGATCAAAAAGATCAAAAAAATGTTCATGATGTCCTTGGACACATTTTTTTTTTAATTTTTTTTGAAATGTTATGAAAATGATTTTGGACATGTCAATTGGACATGTCCACGATGGCCACTCCGGGTGGGCGGAATCGCCTTCAAAAGATTTGAAAGATCAAAAATACCGAATAGAACAAAAAGATCGAAAATATATAAAAGATCAAAAAGATCGAAAAGATTAAAAAGATCGAAAAGATCGAAACGATCGAAAAGATCGAAAAGATCTAAATGATCAAAAAGATCAAAAAGATCAAAGAGATCAAAAAGATCAAAAAGATCAAAAAGATCAAAAATTTCAAAAAGATCAAAAAGATCAAAAAGATCAAAAAGATCAAAAAAATCAAAAAGATCAAAAAGATCAAAAAGATCAAAAAGATCAAAAAGATCAAAAAGATCAAAAAGATCAAAAAGATCAAAAAGATCAAAAAGATCAAAAAGATCAAAAAGATCAAAAAGATCAAAAAGATCAAAAAGATCAAAAAGATCAAAAAGATCAAAAAGATCAAAAAGATCAAAAAGATCAAAAAGATCAAAAAGATCAAAAAGATCAAAAAGATCAAAAAGATCAAAAAGATCAAAAAGATCAAAAAGATCAAAAAGATCAAAAAGATCAAAAAGATCAAAAAGATCAAAAAGATCAAAAAGATCAAAAAGATCAAAAAGATCAAAAAGATCAAAAAGATCAAAAAGATCAAAAAGATCAAAAAGATCAAAAAGATCAAAAAGATCAAAAAGATCAAAAAGATCAAAAAGATCAAAAAGATCAAAAAGATCAAAAAGATCAAAAAGATCAAAAAGATCAAAAAGATCAAAAAGATCAAAAAGATCAAAAAGATCAAAAAGATCAAAAAGATCAAAAAGATCAAAAAGATCAAAAAGATCAAAAAGATCAAAAAGATCAAAAAGATCAAAAAGATCAAAAAGATCAAAAAGATCAAAAAGATCAAAAAGATCAAAAAGATCAAAAAGATCAAAAAGATCAAAAAGATCAAAAAGATCAAAAAGATCAAAAAGATCAAAAAGATCAAAAAGATCAAAAAGATCAAAAAGATCAAAAAGATCAAAAAGATCAAAAAGATCAAAAAGATCAAAAAGATCAAAAAGATCAAAAAGATCAAAAAGATCAAAAAGATCAAAAAGATCAAAAAGATCAAAAAGATCAAAAAGATCAAAAAGATCAAATAGATCAAAAAGATCAAAAAGATCAAAAAGATCAAAAAGATCAAAAAGATCAAAAAGATCAAAAAGATCAAAAAGATCAAAAAGATCAAAAAGATCAAAAAGATCAAAAAGATCAAAAAGATCAAAAAGATCAAAAAGATCAAAAAGATCAAAAAGATCAAAAAGATCAAAAAGATCAAAAAGATCAAAAAGATCAAAAAGATCAAAAAGATCAAAAAGATCAAAAAGATCAAAAAGATCAAAAAGATCAAAAAGATCAAAAAGATCAAAAAGATCAAAAAGATCAAAAAGATCAAAAAGATCAAAAAGATCAAAAATATCAATAATATCAAAAAGATCAAAAAGATCAAAAAGATCAAAAAGATCAAAAAGATCAAAAAGATCAAAAAGATCAAAAAGATCAAAAAGATCAAAAAGATCAAAAAGATCAAAAAGATCAAAAAGATCAAAAAGATCAAAAAGATCAAAAAGATCAAAAAGATCAAAAAGATCAAAAAGATCAAAAAGATCAAAAAGATCAAAAAGATCAAAAAGATCAAAAAGATCAAAAAGATCAAAAAGATCAAAAAGATCAAAAAGATCAAAAAGATCAAAAAGATCAAAAAGATCAAAAAGATCAAAAAGATCAAAAAGATCAAAAAGATCAAAAAGATCAAAAAGATCAAAAAGATCAAAAAGATCAAAAAGATCAAAAAGATCAAAAAGATCAAAAAGATCAAAAAGATCAAAAAGATCAAAAAGATCAAAAAGATCAAAAAGATCAAAAAGATCAAAAAGATCAAAAAGATCAAAAAGATCAAAAAGATCAAAAAGATCAAAAAGATCAAAAAGATCAAAAAGATCAAAAAGATCAAAAAGATCAAAAAGATCAAAAAGATCAAAAAGATCAAAAAGATCAAAAAGATCAAAAAGATCAAAAAGATCAAAAAGATCAAAAAGATCAAAAAGATCAAAAAGATCAAAAAGATCAAAAAGATCAAAAAGATCAAAAAGATCAAAAAGATCAAAAAGATCAAAAAGATCAAAAAGATCAAAAAGATCAAAAAGATCAAAAAGATCAAAAAGATCAAAAAGATCAAAAAGATCAAAAAGATCAAAAAGATCAAAAAGATCAAAAAGATCAAAAAGATCAAAAAGATCAAAAAGATCAAAAAGATCAAAAAGATCAAAAAGATCAAAAAGAACAAAAAGAACAAAAAGAACAAAAATATCAAAAATATCAAAAATATCAAAAATATCAAAAATATCAAAAATATCAAAAAGATCAAAAAGATCAATAAGATCAAAAAGATCAAAAAGATCAAAAAGATCAAAAAGATCAAAAAGATCAAAAAGATCAAAAAGATCAAAAAGATCAAAAAGATCAAAAAGATCAAAAAGATCAAAAAGATCAAAAAGATCAAAAAGATCAAAAAGATCAAAAAGATCAAAAAGATCAAAAAGAACAAAAATATCAAAAAGATCAAAAAGATCAAAAAGATCAAAAAGATCAAAAAGATCAAAAAGATCAAATAGATCAAATAGATCAAAAAGATCAAAAAATAGATCAAAAAGATCAAAAAAATATTCATGATGTCCTTGGACACATTTTTTTTTTAATTTTTTTTGAAATGTTATGAAAATGATTTTGGACATGTCAATTGGACATGTCCACGATGGCCACTCCGGGTGGGCGGAATCGCCTTCAAAAGCTTTGAAAGATCAAAAATACCGAATAGATCAAAAAGATCGAAAATATATAAAAGATCAAAAAGATCGAAAAGATTAAAAAGATCGAAAAGATCGAAACGATCGAAAAGATCGAAAAGATCTAAATGATCTAAAAGATCAAAAAGATCAAAAAGATCAAAAAGATCAAAAAGATCAAAAAGATCAAAAAGATCAAAAAGATCAAAAAGATCAAAAAGATCAAAAAGATCAAAAAGATCAAAAAGATCAAAAAGATCAAAAAGATCAAAAAGATCAAAAAGATCAAAAAGATCAAAAAGATCAAAAAGATCAAAAAGATCAAAAAGATCAAAAAGATCAAAAAGATCAAAAAGATCAAAAAGATCAAAAAGATCAAAAAGATCAAAAAGATCAAAAAGATCAAAAAGATCAAAAAGATCAAAAAGATCAAAAAGATCAAAAAGATCAAAAAGATCAAAAAGATCAAAAAGATCAAAAAGATCAAAAAGATCAAAAAGATCAAAAAGATCAAAAAGATCAAAAAGATCAAAAAGATCAAAAAGATCAAAAAGATCATAAAGATCAAAAAGATCAAAAAGATCAAAAAGATCAAAAAGATCAAAAAGATCAAAAAGATCAAAAAGATCAAAAAGATCAAAAAGATCAAAAAGATCAAAAAGATCAAAAAGATCAAAAAGATCAAAAAGATCAAAAAGATCAAAAAGATCAAAAAGATCAAAAAGATCAATAAGATCAATAAGATCAATAAGATTAAAAATATCAAAAATATCAAAAATATCAAAAATATCAATAAGATCAATAAGATCAATAAGATCAAAAATATCAAAAAGATCAAAAATATCAAAAAGATCAAAAAGATCAAAGAGATCAAAAAGATCAAAAAGATCAAAAAGATCAAAAAGATCAAAAAGATCAAAAAGATCAAAAAGATCAAAAAGATCAAAAAGATCAAAAAGATCAAAAAGATCAAAAAGATCAAAAAGATCAAAAAGATCAAAAAGATCAAAAAGATCAAAAAGATCAAAAAGATCAAAAAGATCAAAAAGATCAAAAAGATCAAAAAGATCAAAAAGATCAAAAAGATCAAAAAGATCAAAAAGATCAAAAAGATCAAAAAGATCAAAAAGATCAAAAAGATCAAAAAGATCAAAAAGATCAAAAAGATCAAAAAGATCAAAAAGATCAAAAAGATCAAAAAGATCAAAAAGATCAAAAAGATCAAAAAGATCAAATAGATCAAAAAGATCAAATAGATCAAAAAGATCAAAAAGATCAAAAAGATCAAAAAGATCAAAAAGATCAAAAAGATCAAAAAGGTCAAAAAGATCAAAAAGATCAAAAAGATCAAAAAGATCAAAAAGATCAAAAAGATCAAAAAGATCAAAAAGATCAAAAAGATCTAAAAGATCAAAAAGATCAAAAATATCAAAAATATCAAAAATATCAAAAAGATCAAAAAGATCAAAAAGATCAAAAAAAACAAAAATATCAAAAAGATCAAAAAGATCAAAAAGATCAAAAATATCAAAAAGATCAAAAAGATCAAAAAGATCAAAAAGATCAAAAAGATCAAAAAGATCAAAAAGATCAAAAAGATCAAAAAGATCAAAAAGATCAAAAAAATCAAAAAAATCAAAAAGATCAAATAGATCATAAAGATCAAAAAGATCAAAAAGATCAAAAAGATCAAAAAGATCAAAAAGATCAAAAAGATCAAAAATATCAAAAAGATCAAAAAGATCAAAAAGATCAAAAAGATCAAAAAGATCAAAAAGATCAAAAAGATCAAAAAGATCAAAAAGATCAAAAAGATCAAAAAGATCAAAAAGATCAAAAAGATCAAAAAGATCAAAAAGATCAAAAAGATCAAAAAGATCAAAAAGATCAAAAAGATCAAAAAGATCAAAAAGATCAAAAAGATCAATAAGATCAATAAGATTAAAAATATCAAAAATATCAAAAATATCAATAAGATCAATAAGATCAAAAATATCAAAAAGATCAAAAATATCAAAAAGATCAAAAAGATCAAAGAGATCAAAAAGATCAAAAAGATCAAAAATTTCAAAAATTTCAAAAAGATCAAAAAGATCAAAAAGATCAAAAAGATCAAAAAGATCAAAAAGATCAAAAAGATCAAAAAGATCAAAAAGATCAAAAAGATCAAAAAGATCAAAAAGATCAAAAAGATCAAAAAGATCAAAAAGATCAAAAAGATCAAAAAGATCAAAAAGATCAAAAAGATCAAAAAGATCAAAAAGATCAAAAAGATCAAAAAGATCAAAAAGATCAAAAAGATCAAAAAGATCAAAAAGATCAAAAAGATCAAAAAGATCAAAAAGATCAAAAAGATCAAAAAGATCAAAAAGATCAAAAAGATCAAAAAGATCAAAAAGATCAAAAAGATCAAAAAGATCAAAAAGATCAAAAAGATCAAAAAGATCAAAAAGATCAAAAAGATTAAAAAGATCAAAAAGATCAAAAAGATCAAAAAGATCAAAAAGATCAAAAAGATCAAAAAGATCAAAAAGATCAAAAAGATCAAAAAGATCAAAAAGATCAAAAAGATCAAAAAGATCAAAAAGATCAAAAAGATCAAAAAGATCAAAAAGATCAAAAAGATCAAAAAGATCAAAAAGATCAAAAAGATCAAAAAGATCAAAAAGATCAAAAAGATCAAAAAGATCAAAAAGATCAAAAAGATCAAAAAGATCAAAAAGATCAAAAAGATCAAATAGATCAAAAAGATCAAAAAGATCAAAAAGATCAAAAAGATCAAAAAGATCAAAAAGATCAAAAAGATCAAAAAGATCAAAAAGATCAAAAAGATCAAAAAGATCAAAAAGATCAAAAAGATCAAAAAGATCAAAAAGATCAAAAAGATCAAAAAGATCAAAAAGATCAAAAAGATCAAAAAGATCAAAAAGATCAAAAAGATCAAAAAGATCAAAAAGATCAAAAAGATCAAAAAGATCAAAAAGATCAAAAAGATCAAAAAGATCAAAAAGATCAAAAAGATCAAAAAGATCAAAAAGATCAAAAAGATCAAAAAGATCAAAAAGATCAAAAAGATCAAAAAGATCAAAAAGATCAAAAAGATCAAAAAGATCAAAAAGATCAAAAAGATCAAAAAGATCAAAAAGATCAAAAAGATCAAAAAGATCAAAAAGATCAAAAAGATCAAAAAGATCAAAAAGATCAAAAAGATCAAAAAGATCAAAGAGATTAAAGTGTTCAAAAAGATCAAAGATCAAAAAGATCAAAAAGATCAAAAAGATCAAAAAGATCAAAAAGATCAAAAAGATCAAAAAGATCAAAAAGATCAAAAAGATCAAAAAGATCAAAAAGATCAAAAAGATCAAAAAGATCAAAAAGATCAAAAAGATCAAAAAGATCAAAAAGATCAAAAAGATCAAAAAGATCAAAAAGATCAAAAAGATCAAAAAGATCAAAAAGATCAAAAAGATCAAAAAGATCAAAAAGATCAAAAAGATCAAAAAGATCAAAAAGATCAAAAAGATCAAAAAGATCAAAAAGATCAAAAAGATCAAAAAGATCAAAAAGATCAAAAAGATCAAAAAGATCAAAAAGATCAAAAAGATCAAAAAGATCAAAAAGATCAAAAAGATCAAAAAGATCAAAAAGATCAAAAAGATCAAAAAGATCAAAAAGATCAAAAAGATCAAAAAGATCAAAAAGATCAAAAAGATCAAAAAGATCAAAAAGATCAAAAAGATCAAAAAGATCAAAAAGATCAAAAAGATCAAAAAGATCAAAAAGATCAAAAAGATCAAAAAGATCAAAAAGATCAAAAAGATCAAAAAGATCAAAAAGATCAAAAAGATTAAAAAGATCAAAAAGATCAAAAAGATCAAAAAGATCAAAAAGATCAAAAAGATCAAAAAGATCAAAAAGATCAAAAAGATTAAAGTGATCAAAAAGATCAAAAAGATCAAAAAGATCAAAAAGATCAAAAAGATCAAAAAGATCAAAAAGATCAAAAAGATCAAAAAGATCAAAAAGATCAAAAAGATCAAAAAGATCAAAAAGATCAAAAAGATCAAAAAGATCAAAAAGATCAAAAAGATCAAAAAGATCAAAAAGATCAAAAAGATCAAAAAGATCAAAAAGATCAAAAATATCAAAAAGATCAAAAAGATCAATAAGATCAAAAAGATCAAAAAGATCAAAAAGATCAAAAAGATCAAAAAGATTAAAAAGATCAAAAAGATCAAAAAGATCAAAAAGATCAAAAAGATCAAAAAGATCAAAAATATCAAAAAGATCAAAAAGATCAAAAAGATCAAAAAGATCAAAAAGATCAAAAAGATCAAAAAGATCAAAAAGATCAAAAAGATCAAAAAGATCAAAAAGATCAAAAAGATCAAAAAGATCAAAAAGATCAAAAAGATCAAAAAGATCAAAAAGATCAAAAAGATCAAAAAGATCAAAAAGATCAAAAAGATCAAAAAGATCAAAAAGATCAAAAAGATCAAAAAGATCAAAAAGATCAAAAAGATCAATAAGATCAATAAGATCAATAAGATTAAAAATATCAAAAATATCAAAAATATCAAAAATATCAATAAGATCAATAAGATCAATAAGATCAAAAATATCAAAAAGATCAAAAATATCAAAAAGATCAAAAAGATCAAAAAGATCAAAAAGATCAAAAAGATCAAAAAGATCAAAAAGATCAAAAAGATCAAAAAGATCAAAAAGATCAAAAAGATCAAAAAGATCAAAAAGATCAAAAAGATCAAAAAGATCAAAAAGATCAAAAAGATCAAAAAGATCAAAAAGATCAAAAAGATCAAAAAGATCAAAAAGATCAAAAAGATCAAAAAGATCAAAAAGATCAAAAAGATCAAAAAGATCAAAAAGATCAAAAAGATCAAAAAGATCAAAAAGATCAAAAAGATCAAAAAGATCAAATAGATCAAAAAGATCAAATAGATCAAAAAGATCAAAAAGATCAAAAAGATCAAAAAGATCAAAAAGATCAAAAAGGTCAAAAAGATCAAAAAGATCAAAAAGATCAAAAAGATCAAAAAGATCAAAAAGATCTAAAAGATCAAAAAGATCAAAAAGATCAAAAATATCAAAAATATCAAAAAGATCAAAAAGATCAAAAAGATCAAAAAAAACAAAAATATCAAAAAGATCAAAAAGATCAAAAAGATCAAAAAGATCAAAAAGATCAAAAAGATCAAAAAGATCAAAAAGATCAAAAAGATCAAAAAGATCAAAAAAATCAAAAAAATCAAAAAGATCAAATAGATCAAAAAGATCAAAAAGATCAAAAAGATCAAAAAGATCAAAAAGATCAAAAAGATCAAAAAGATCAAAAAGATCAAAAAGATCAAAAAGATCAAAAAGATCAAAAAGATCAAAAAGATCAAAAAGATCAAAAAGATCAAAAAGATCAAAAAGATCAAAAAGATCAAAAAGATCAAAAAGATCAAAAAGATCAAAAAGATCAAAAAGATCAAAAAGATCAAAAAGATCAAAAAGATCAAAAAGATCAAAAAGATCAAAAAGATCAAAAAGATCAAAAAGATCAAAAAGATCAAAAAGATCAAAAAGATCAAAAAGATCAAAAAGATCAAAAAGATCAAAAAGATCAAAAAGATCAATAAGATCAATAAGATTAAAAATATCAAAAATATCAAAAATATCAATAAGATCAATAAGATCAAAAATATCAAAAAGATCAAAAATATCAAAAAGATCAAAAAGATCAAAGAGATCAAAAAGATCAAAAAGATCAAAAATTTCAAAAATTTCAAAAAGATCAAAAAGATCAAAAAGATCAAAAAGATCAAAAAGATCAAAAAGATCAAAAAGATCAAAAAGATCAAAAAGATCAAAAAGATCAAAAAGATCAAAAAGATCAAAAAGATCAAAAAGATCAAAAAGATCAAAAAGATCAAAAAGATCAAAAAGATCAAAAAGATCAAAAAGATCAAAAAGATCAAAAAGATCAAAAAGATCAAAAAGATCAAAAAGATCAAAAAGATCAAAAAGATTAAAAAGATCAAAAAGATCAAAAAGATCAAAAAGATCAAAAAGATCAAAAAGATCAAAAAGATCAAAAAGATCAAAAAGATCAAAAAGATCAAAAAGATCAAAAAGATCAAAAAGATCAAAAAGATCAAATAGATCAAAAAGATCAAAAAGATCAAAAAGATCAAAAAGATCAAAAAGATCAAAAAGATCAAAAAGATCAAAAAGATCAAAAAGATCAAAAAGATCAAAAAGATCAAAAAGATCAAAAAGATCAAAAAGATCAAAAAGATCAAAAAGATCAAAAAGATCAAAAAGATCAAAAAGATCAAAAAGATCAAAAAGATCAAAAAGATCAAAAAGATCAAAAAGATCAAAAAGATCAAAAAGATCAAAAAGATCAAAAAGATCAAAAAGATCAAAAAGATCAAAAAGATCAAAAAGATCAAAAAGATCAAAAAGATCAAAAAGATCAAAAAGATCAAAAAGATCAAAAAGATCAAAAAGATCAAAAAGATCAAAAAGATCAAAAAGATCAAAAAGATCAAAAAGATCAAAAAGATCAAAAAGATCAAAAAGATCAAAAAGATCAAAAAGATCAAAAAGATCAAAAAGATCAAAAAGATCAAAAAGATCAAAAAGATCAAAAAGATCAAAAAGATCAAAAAGATCAAAAAGATCAAAAAGATCAAAAAGATCAAAAAGATCAAAAAGATCAAAAAGATCAAAAAGATCAAAAAGATCAAAAAGATCAAAAAGATCAAAAAGATCAAAAAGATCAAAAAGATCAAAAAGATCAAAAAGATCAAAAAGATCAAAAAGATCAAAAAGATCAAAAAGATCAAAAAGATCAAAAAGATCAAAAAGATCAAAAAGATCAAAAAGATCAAAAAGATCAAAAAGATCAAAAAGATCAAAAAGATCAAAAAGATCAAAAAGATCAAAAAGATCAAAAAGATCAAAAAGATCAAAAAGATCAAAAAGATCAAAAAGATCAAAAAGATCAAAAAGATCAAAAAGATCAAAAAGATCAAAAAGATCAAAAAGATCAAAAAGATCAAAAAGATCAAAAAGATCAAAAAGATCAAAGAGATTAAAGTGTTCAAAAAGATCAAAGATCAAAAAGATCAAAAAGATCAAAAAGATCAAAAAGATCAAAAAGATCAAAAAGATCAAAAAGATCAAAAAGATCAAAAAGATCAAAAAGATCACAAAGATTAAAGTGATCAAAAAGATCAAAAAGATCAAAAAGATTAAAGTGATCAAAAAGATCAAAAAGATCAAAAAGATCAAAAAGATCAAAAAGATCAAAAAGATCAAAAAGATCAAAAAGATCAAAAAGATCAAAAAGATCAAAAAGATCAAAAAGATCAAAAAGATCAAAAAGATCAAAAAGATCAAAAAGATCAAAAAGATCAAAAAGATCAAAAAGATCAAAAAGATCAAAAAGATCAAAAATATCAAAAAGATCAAAAAGATCAAAAAGATCAAAAAGATCAAAAAGATCAAAAAGATCAAAAAGATCAAAAAGATCAAAAAGATCAAAAAGATTAAAAAGATCAAAAAGATCAAAAAGATCAAAAAGATCAAAAAGATTAAAAAGATCAAAAAGATCAAAAAGATCAAAAAGATCAAAAAGATCAAAAAGATCAAAAAGATCAAAAAGATCAAAAAGATCAAAAAGATCAAAAAGATCAAAAAGATCAAAAAGATCAAAAAGATCAAAAAGATCAAAAAGATCAAAAAGATCAAAAAGATCAAAAAGATCAAAAAGATCAAAAAGATCAAAAAGATCAAAAAGATCAAAAAGATCAAAAAGATCAAAAAGATCAAAAAGATCAAAAAGATCAAAAAGATCAAAAAGATCAAAAAGATCAAAAAGATCAAAAAGATCAAAAAGATCAAAAAGATCAAAAAGATCAAAAAGATCAAAAAGATCAAAAAGATCAAAAAGATCAAAAAGATCAAAAAGATCAAAAAGATCAAAAAGATCAAAAAGATCAAAAAGATCAAAAAGATCAAAAAGATCAAAAAGATCAAAAAGATCAAAAAGATCAAAAAGATCAAAAAGATCAAAAAGATCAAAAAGATCAAAAAGATCAAAAAGATCAAAAAGATCAAAAAGATCAAAAAGATCAAAAAGATCAAAAAGATCAAAAAGATCAAAAAGATCAAAAAGATCAAAAAGATCAAAAAGATCAAAAAGACCAAAAAGATCAAAAAGATCGAAAAGATCAAAAAGATCAAAAAGATCAAAAAGATCAAAAAGATCAAAAAGATCAAAAAGATCAAAAAGATCAAAAAGATCAAAAAGATCAAAAAGATCAAAAAGATCAAAAAGATCAAAAAGATCAAAAAGATCAAAAAGATCAAAAAGATCAAAAAGATCAAAAAGATCAAAAAGATCAAAAAGATCAAAAAGATCAAAAAGATCAAAAAGATCAAAAAGATCAAAAAGATCAAAAAGATCAAAAAGATTAAAGTGATCAAAAAGATCAAAAAGATCAAAAAGATCAAAAAGATCAAAAAGATCAAAAAGATCAAAAAGATCAAAAAAATCAAAAAGATTAAAGTGATCAAAAAGATCAAAAAGATCAAAAAGATCAAAAAGATCAAAAAAATCAAAAAGATTAAAGTGATCAAAAAGATCAAAGATCAAAAAGATCAAAAAGATCAAAAAGATCAAAAAGATCAAAAAGATCAAAAAGATCAAAAAGATCAAAAAGATCAAAAAGATCACAAAGATTAAAGTGATCAAAAAGATCAAAAAGATCAAAAAGATCAAAAAGATTAAAGTGATCAAAAAGATCAAAAAGATCAAAAAGATCAAAAAGATTAAAGTGATCAAAAAGATCAAAAAGATCAAAAAGATCAAAAAGATCAAAAAGATCAAAAAGATCAAAAAGATCAAAAAGATCAAAAAGATCAAAAAGATCAAAAAGATCAAAAAGATCAAAAAGATCAAAAAGATCAAAAAGATCAAAAAGATCAAAAAGATCAAAAAGATCAAAAAGATCAAAAAGATCAAAAAGATCAAAAAGATCAAAAAGATCAAAAAGATCAAAAAGATCAAAAAGATCAAAAAGATCAAAAAGATCAAAAAGATCAAAAAGATCGAAAAGATCGAAAAAATCAGAAAGATCGAATAGATCGAAAAGATCAAAAAGATCAAAAAGATCAAAAAGATCAAAAAGATCAAAAAGATCGAAAAGATCGAAAAAATCAGAAAGATCGAATAGATGAAAAAGATCAAAAAGATCAAAAAGATCAAAAAGATCAAAAAGATCAAAAAGATCAAAAAGATTAAAAATATCAAAAAGATTAAAGTGATCAAAAAGATTAAAGTGATCAAAAAGATCGAAAAAATCCGAAAGATCGAATAGATCAAAAAGATCAAAAAGATTAAAGTGATCAAAAAGATCAAAAAGATCGAAAAGATCGAAAAAATCAGAAAGATCGAATAGATCGAAAAGATCAAGAAGATCAAAAAGATCAAAAAGATCAAAAAGATCGAAAAGATCGAAAAGATAAGAAAGATCGAATCGATCGAAAAGATCGAAAAGATCGAAAAGATCAAAAAGATCAAAATGATCAACAAAAATCGAAAGATCAGAAATATGAAAAAAAATCGAAAAGCTCAAAAAGATCAAAATTTTCAAAAAGATCGAAATGACTTAAAATGATTTTGGACATGTCCTCTGGAGAATGGATGAGGTGCTCATGGGCATGTCCAGTATGACCTTGGACAATATTTTTCATATTTTTTGAATAAGATCACTAGAAGATGACATGGCATTAAAGTTTTTTTGGACATCTTTAATTTTTTTCAACACTAGGGAACCGGGTAGTTGACTGAATGTGTAAATACATATATCGGTATTTGCTGTGAGTATCGATATCACCGTAATAATGCAGGTTAGGTAATATATAACTTATTATGTTGAAAGGTAAAAATCTCTAACCGCAAAGGTCAATACAGTTTATACCGTAATAACGAATCATAAGCAATATAATATAAAATGTTCAGGTATATTAACTGTATAAAAATTGTAACCAAAAATAGCCAAGCGAAACCGTAATAAAAGTATTTTTCGAATAGGTATAAATCGTATAGGGTATTATTTAGATGAAACATTAAGAAATAACATCCTTAGGTCAAACGATTTTATTACAGCTCAATTTGTGCAAACTAGGTATTGCGAATAATAAAAAGAATTCAATTTTTCAAATGGCTTAGAATAATTCATTCATGGTACAGGCTCTTTTTAATAACATTTTAATTTCTATTTATACTCCGTAAAAATAATATAAATTAGTATATTGTTTAACATCATTACCACATTGCGAATCTCTATCATAAAAATGGGAAGAAATAAAAAATTTGATGTTTCAAATTTGGTGTGTTTGGATGAGGTTAAAAAGAATGATAAATGCCTAATTTGAAAAAAAAAACATTAAAAATTATTCAAACGTCACTTTGAAAATCTTCTAATTACAACTCTAGAGAGACTTCTGAAACCGAGTTCAGTTCCGATGGACCATAACCATCAAAAAAATTTAAAAAATAAGTGTTGCTTTAGAAATGGATCGAAGTGAATATTTGAAATGTATTGGTTACACTATAACTCGTCTACATATGCCATTTAGATTTTTTGATGCTGAGAAATGCTTTCTAAAAATTTTACAACCCTGGTCGTCCGCTTTTGGTATTAAGTTCAACTCCAGAAATATCGTCGATCACTTAAATATGATAAAAATTAAAGTTCGAGAAAATATTATGAAGAATATTAAAAATCGTGTAATATGCTTGAAAATGTACATTGCAACGTCGAAGGATAGAAGCATAATGGGCACCAATATTCAATATATCAAATGAAATAAATATCTCTGAAATTGATATGAAGCAAATTATTCCACAGACAATGGGGCAAATGTTATAAAAACTTCACGACTTCTTCAGGAATATTAAGATGTTGGAATATGTGACAACGATGATATAGATGACAACTTCAATGATATTAACGAAAATATAAAATTAACAATGTCAGTTGTTCATTGTGCAGCACATACACTTCAGTTAGCTTCGTGGGATGTTTAACAACATTTACGCGAAAATGCTTATTTTCCTTCAGTGGACATGTCCAAAATCATTTTTAAACCATTTCAAAAAAAAAAATGAAACAATAAAAATGTTTGTTCAAGGTCATCATGGACATATCCAGGAGCACCTTATCCTTCAGTGGACATTTCCAAAATCATTTTTATAACATTTCAAAATATAATGAAAAAAAAAAAAAATTGTCCAAGATCATCATGGACATGTCCAGGAGCACCTCATTCTCCAGAGTCAAGTCCCAAATCATTTTATTAACATTTCAAAAAATAATGGAAAAAAAAAATTGTCCAAGGTCATCATGGACATGTCCAGGAGCACCTCATCCTCCAGTGGACATGTCCAAAATCATTTTATAACATTTCAAAAAATAATGAAAAAATTAAAAAAAATTTCCGAGGTCATCATGGACATGTCCAGGAGCACCTCATCCTCCAGTGGACATGTCCAAAATCATTTTTATAACATTTCAAATAAAAAGTTTAAAAAAATGTTTGTCCAAGGTCATCATGGACATGTCCAGGAGCACCTCATCTTTCAATGGACATGTCGAAACCACTGCTTACATATCATTCAGCAGCAATCGGATGTGTCCAATCTCTCATTTGTCTCTCATTTGAAATGTTATAAAAATGATTTTGGACATGTCCATGATGACCTTGGACACATTTTTTTTTCATTTTTTTGAAATGTTATAAAAATGATTTTGGACATGTCCACTGAAGGATGGGTGCTTCTGGCCATGTTCATGATGACCTTGGACACATTTTTTTTTCATTTTTTTTGAAATGTTATGAAAATGATTTTGGACATGTCAATTGGACATGTCCACGATGGCCACTCCAGGTGGGCGGAATCGCCTTCAAAAGATCTGAAAAATCAAAAAAACCGAATAGATCTGCTAAAGTACGAATTACATATACGTATACTTTAACATTATACACTTGTTATATTTAGTTTTAAGAAAGCTTTGTTTCTAAATTTATCTACAAAATTGTATCGAAAGATCAAAAAGATCAAAAAGATCAAAAAGATCAAAAAGATCAAAAAGATCAAAAAGATCAAAAAGATCAAAAAGATCAAAAAGATCAAAAAGATCAAAAAGATCAAAAAGATCAAAAAGATCAAAAAGATCAAAAAGATCAAAAAGATCAAAAAGATCAAAAAGATCAAAAAGATCAAAAAGATCAAAAAGATCAAAAAGATCAAAAAGATCAAAAAGATCAAAAAGATCAAAAAGATCAAAAAGATCAAAAAGATCAAAAAGATCAAAAAGATCAAAAAGATCAAAAAGATCAAAAAGATCAAAAAGATCAAAAAGATCAAAAAGATCAAAAAGATCAAAAAGATCAAAAAGATCAAAAAGATCAAAAAGATCAAAAAGATCAAAAAGATCAAAAAGATCAAAAAGATCAAAAAGATCAAAAAGATCAAAAAGATCAAAAAGATCAAAAAGATCAAAAAGATCAAAAAGATCAAAAAGATCAAAAAGATCAAAAAGATCAAAAAGATCAAAAAGATCAAAAAGATCAAAAAGATCAAAAAGATCAAAAAGATCAAAAAGATCAAAAAGATCAAAATGATCAAAATGATCAAAAAGATCAAAAAGATCAAAAAGATCAAAAAGATCAAAAAGATTAAAGTGATCAAAAAGATCAAAAAGATCAAAAAGATCGAAAAGATCGAAAAAATCAGAAAGATCGAATAGAGATCAAAGATCGAAAAGATCAAAAAGATCAAAAAGATCAAAGAGATAACATAGATTAAAGTGATCAAAAAGATCAAAAAGATCAAAAAGATCAAAAAGATCAAAAAGATCAAAAAGATCAAAAAGATCAAAAAGATCCAAAAGATCAAAAAGATCAAAAAGATCAAAAAGATCAAAAAGATCAAAAAGATCAAAAAGATCAAAAAGATCAAAAAGATCAAAAAGATCAAAAAGATCAAAAAGATTAAAGTGATCAAAAAGATCAAAAAGATCAAAAAGATCGAAAAGATCGAAAAAATCAGAAAGATCGAATAGATCGAAAAGATCAAAAAGATCAAAAAGATCAAAAAGATCAAAAAGATCAAAAAGATCAAAAAGATCAAAAAGATCAAAAAGATCAAAAAGATCAAAAAGATCAAAAAGATCAAAAAGATCAAAAAGATCAAAAAGATCAAAAAGATCAAAAAGATCAAAAAGATCAAAAAGATCAAAAAAATCAAAAAGATCAAAAAGATCAAAAAGATTAAAGTAATCAAAAAGATCAAAAAGATCGAAAAGATCGAAAAAATCAGAAAGATCGAATAGATCGAAAAGATCAAAAAGATCAAAAAGATCAAAAAGATCAAAAAGATCAAAAAGATCAAAAAGATCAAAAAGATCAAAAAGATCAAAAAGATCAAAAAGATCAAAAAGATCAAAAAGATCAAAAAGATCAAAAAGATCAAAAAGATCAAAAAGATTAAAGTGATCAAAAAGATCAAAGATCGAAAAGATCAAAAAGATCAAAAAGATCACAAAGATTAAAGTGATCAAAAAGATCAAAAAGATCAAAAATATCAAAAAGATCAAAAAGATCAAAAAGGTCAAAAAGATCGAAAAGATCGAAAAGATCGAAAAGATCAGAAAGATCGAATAGATGAAAAAGATCAAAAAGATCAAAAAGATCAAAAAGATCAAAAAGATCAAAAAGATCAAAAAGATCAAAAAGATCAAAAAGATCAAAAAGATCAAAAAGATCAAAAAGATCAAAAAGATCAAAAAGATCAAAAAGATCAAAAAGATCAAAAAGATCAAAAAGATCAAAAAGATCAAAAAGATCAAAAAGATCAAAAAGATCAAAAAGATCAAAAAGATCAAAAAGATCAAAAAGATCAAAAAGATCAAAAAGATCAAAAATATCAAAAAGATCAAAAAGATCAAAAAGATCAAAAAGATCTATAAGATCAAAAAGATCAAAAAGATCAAAAAGATCAAAAAGATCTAAAAGATCAAAAAGATCAAAAAGATCAAAAAGATCAAAAAGATCAAAAAGATCAAAAAGATCAAAAAGATCAAAAAGATCAAAAAGATCAAAAAGATCAAAAAGATCAAAAAGATCAAAAAGATCAAAAAGATCAAAAAGATCAAAAAGATCACAAAGATTAAAGTGATCAAAAAGATCAAAAAGATCAAAAAGATCAAAAAGATCAAAAAGATCAAAAAGATCAAAAAGATCAAAAAGATCAAAAAGATCAAAAAGATCAAAAAGATCAAAAAGATCAAAAAGATTAAAGTGATCAAAAAGATCAAAAAGATCAAAAAGATCAAAAAGATCAAAAAGATCAAAAAGATCAAAAAGATCAAAAAGATCAAAAAGATCAAAAAGATCAAAAAGATCAAAAAGATCAAAAAGATCAAAAAGATCAAAAAGATCAAAAAGATCAAAAAGATCAAAAAGATCAAAAAGATCAAAAAGATCAAAAAGATCAAAAAGATCAAAAAGATCACAAAGATTAAAGTGATCAAAAAGATCAAAAAGATCAAAAAGATCAAAAAGATCAAAAAGATCAAAAAGATCAATAAGATCAAAAAGATCAAAAAGATCAAAAAGATCAAAAAGATCAAAAAGATCAAAAAGATCAAAAAGATCAAAAAGATTAAAGTGATCAAAAAGATCAAAAAGATCAAAAAGATCAAAAAGATCAAAAAGATCAAAAAGATCAAAAAGATCAAAAAGATCAAAAAGATCAAAAAGATCAAAAAGATCAAAAAGATCCAAAAGATCAAAAAGATCAAAAAGATCAAAAAGATCAAAAAGATCAAAAAGATCAAAAAGATCAAAAAGATCAAAAAGATCAAAAAGATCAAAAAGATCAAAAAGATCAAAAAGATTAAAGTGATCAAAAAGATCAAAAAGATCAAAAAGATCAAAAAGATCAAAAAGATCAAAAAGATCAAAAAGATCAAAAAGATCAAAAAGATCAAAAAGATCAAAAAGATCAAAAAGATCAAAAAGATCAAAAAGATCAAAAAGATCAAAAAGATCAAAAAGATCAAAAAGATCAAAAAGATCAAAAAGATCAAAAAGATCAAAAAGATCAAAAAGATCAAAAAGATCAAAAAGATCAAAAAGATCAAAAAGATCAAAAAGATCAAAAAGATCAAAAAGATCAAAAAGATCAAAAAGATCAAAAAGATCAAAAAGATCAAAAAGATCAAAAAGATCAAAAAGATCAAAAAGATTAAAGTGATCAAAAAGATCAAAAAGATCAAAAAGATCGAAAAGATCGAAAAAATCAGAAAGATCGAATAGATCGAAAAGATCAAAAAGATCAAAAAGATCAAAAAGATCAAAAAGATCAAAAAGATCAAAAAGATCAAAAAGATCAAAAAGATCAAAAAGATCAAAAAGATCAAAAAGATCAAAAAGATCAAAAAGATCAAAAAGATCAAAAAGATCAAAAAGATCAAAAAGATCAAAAAGATCAAAAAGATCAAAAAGATCAAAAAGATCAAAAAGATCAAAAAGATCAAAAAGATCAAAAAGATCAAAAAGATCAAAAAGATCAAAAAGATCAAAAAGATCAAAAAGATCAAAAAGATCAAAAAGATCAAAAAGATCAAAAAGATCAAAAAGATCAAAAAGATCAAAAAGATCAAAAAGATCAAAAAGATCAAAAAGATCAAAAAGATCAAAAAGATCAAAAAGATCAAAAAGATCAAAAAGATCAAAAAGATCAAAAAGATCAAAAAGATCAAAAAGATCAAAAGATCAAAAAGATCAAAAAGATCAAAAAGATCAAAAAGATCAAAAAGATCAAAAAGATCAAAAAGATCAAAAAGATCAAAAAGATCAAAAAGATCAAAAAGATCAAAAAGATCAAAAAGATCAAAAAGATCAAAAAGATCAAAAAGATCAAAAAGATCAAAAAGATCAAAAAGATCAAAAAGATCAAAAAGATCAAAAAGATCAAAAAGATCAAAAAGATCAAAAAGATCAAAAAGATCAAAAAGATCAAAAAGATCAAAAAGATCAAAAAGATCAAAAAGATCAAAAAGATCAAAAAGATCAAAAAGATCAAAAAGATCAAAAAGATCAAAAAGATCAAAAAGATCAAAAAGATTAAAGTGATCAAAAAGATCAAAAAGATCAAAAAGATCGAAAAGATCGAAAAAATCAGAAAGATCGAATAGATTAAAAAGATCAAAAAGATCAAAAAGATCAAAAAGATCAAAAAGATCAAAAAGATCAAAAAGATTAAAGTGATCAAAAAGATCAAAAAGATCGAAAAGATCGAAAAAATCAGAAAGATCGAATAGATGAAAAAGATCAAAAAGATCAAAAAGATTAAAGTGATCAAAAAGATCAAAAAGATCGAAAAGATCGAAAAAATCAGAAAGATCGAATAGATCGAAAAGATCAAAAAGATCAAAAAGATCAAAAAGATCAAAAAGATCAAAAAGATCAAAAAGATCAAAAAGATCGAAAAGATAAGAAAGATCGAATAGATCGAAAAGATCGAAAAGATCGAAAAGATCAAAAAGATCAAAATGATCAACAAAAATCGAAAGATCAGAAATATCAAAAAAAATCGAAAAGCTCAAAAAGATCAAAATTTTCAAAAAGATCGAAATGACTTAAAATGATTTTGGACATGTCCTCTGGAGAATGGATGAGGTGCTCATGGGCATGTTCAGTATGACCTTGGACAATATTTTTCATATTGTTTGAATAAGATCACTAGAAGATGACATGGCATTAAAGTTTTTTTGGACATCTTTAATTTTTTTTAACACTAGGGAACCGGGTAGTTGACTGAATGTGTAAATACATATATCGGTATTTGCTGTGAGTATCGATATCACCGTAATAATGCAGGTTAGGTAATATATAACTTATTATGTTGAAAGGTAAAAATCTCTAACCGCAAAGGTCAATACAGTTTATACCGTAATAACGAATCATAAGCAATATAATATAAAATGTTCAGGTATATTAACTGTATAAAAATTGTAACCAAAAATAGCCAAGCGAAACCGTAATAAAAGTATTTTTCGAATAGGTATAAATCGTATAGGGTATTATTTAGATGAAACATTAAGAAATAACATCCTTAGGTCAAACGAATTTATTACAGCTCAATTTGTGCAAACTAGGTATTGCGAATAATAAAAAGAATTCAATTTTTCAAATGGCTTAGAATAATTCATTCATGGTACAGGCTCTTTTTAATAACATTTTAATTTCTATTTATACTCCGTAAAAATAATATAAATTAGTATATTGTTTAACATCATTACCACATTGCGAATCTCTATCTTAAAAATGGGAAGAAATAAAAAATTTGATGTTTCAAATTTGGTGTGTTTGGATGAGGTTAAAAAGAATGATAAATGC
This sequence comes from Dryomyza anilis, assembly GCA_951804985.1. Classification (NCBI taxonomy): domain Eukaryota; kingdom Metazoa; phylum Arthropoda; class Insecta; order Diptera; family Dryomyzidae; genus Dryomyza; species Dryomyza anilis. The sequence goes on from OX638135.1 coordinate 53,481,722, forward strand.
CTAATTTGAAAAAAAAACCATTAAAAATTATTCAAACGTCACTTTGAAAATCTTCCAATTACAACTCTAGAGAGACTTCTGAAAACGAGTTCAGTTCCGATGGACCATAACCATCAAAAAAATTTAAAAAATAAGTGTTGCTTTAGAAATGGATCGAAGTGAATATTTGAAATGTATTGGTTACACTATTACTCGTCTACATATGCCATTTAGATTTTTTGATGCTGAGAAATGCTTTCTAAAAATTTTACAACCCTGGTCGTCCGCTTTTGGTATTAAGTTCAACTCCACAAATATCGTCGATCACTTAAATATGATAAAAATTAAAGTTCGAGACAATATTATGAATAATATTAAAAATCGTGTAATATGTTTAAAAATGGACATTGCAACGTCGAAGGATAGAAGCATAATGGGCATCAATATTCAATATATCAAATGAAATAAATATCTTTGAAATTGATATGAAGCAAATTATTCCACAGACAATGGGGCAAATGTTATAAAAACTTCACGACTTCTTCAGGAATATTAAGATGTTGGAATATGTGACAACGATGATATAGATGACAACTTCAATGATATTAACGAAAATATAAAATTAACAATGTCAGTTGTTCATTGTGCAGCACATACACTTCAGTTAGCTTCGTGGGATGTTTAACAACATTTGCGCGAAAATGCTTATTTTCCTTCAGTGGACATGTCCAAAATCATTTTTAAACCATTTCAAAAAAAATTGAAACAAAAAAAATGTTTGTTCAAGGTCATCATGGACATATCCAGGAGCACCTCACCCTTCAGTGGACATATCCAAAATCATTTTTATAACATTCACAATATAATGAAAAAAGAAAAATTGTCCAAGATCATCATGGACATGTCCAGGAGCACCTCATTCTCCAGAGTCAAGTCCCAAATCATTTTATTAACATTTCAAAAAATAATGGAAAAAAAAAATGTCCAAGGTCATCATGGACATGTCCAGGAGCACCTCATCCTCCAGTGGACATGTCCAAAATCATTTTATAACATTTCAAAAAATAATGAAAAAATTAAAAAAATTTCCGAGGTCATCATGGACATGTCCAGGAGCACCTCATCCTCCAGTGGACATGTCCAAAATCATTTTTATAACATTTCAAAAAAAAAGTTTAAAAAAATGTTTGTCCAAGGTCATCATGGACATGTCCAGGAGCACCTCATCTTTCAATGGACATGTCGAAACCACTGCATACATATCATTCAGCAGCAATCGGATGTGTCCAATCTCTCATTTGTCTCTCATTTGAAATGTTATAAAAATGATTTTGGACATGTCCATGATGACCTTGGACACATTTTTTTTTTCATTTTTTTGAAATGTTATAAAAATGATTTTGGACATGTCCACTGAAGGATGGGTGCTTCTGGACATGTTCATGATGACCTTGGACACATTTTTTTTGAAATGTTATGAAAATGATTTTGGACATGTCAATTGGACATGTCCACGATGGCCACTCCAGGTGGGCGGATTCGCCTTCAAAAGATCTGAAAAATCAAAAAAACCGAATAGATCTGTTAAAGTACGAATTACATATACGTATACTTTAACATTATACACTTGTTATATTTAGTTTTAAGAAAGCTTTGTTTCTAAATTTATCTACAAAATTGTATCGAATATTATTTTTCACTTCAACAATAAAACGTTCTGCTATCAGGTTATGGGCCTTAGCAAATAAAAAAAAATATATGTATAAAAAAGTTTAATTTTTTTTGACGTTGAAAATATTATAATTTCAAATGGCGAGCTCCGGCAACTGGCCTCAGCTGGAAAAGCTGCGGGGACGTGAGAATTTCGCCTCATGGGCGTTTGCAATGCAGACCATTTTGGAAATTGAGGAAATGTGGCATATTGTTGGAGTCAGCAAGAGCTTCGACGAACTCTCGGAAGCTGAGAGGAAGCAGAGCATAAAGGCTCGCGGAAAATTCGTGTTATCGCTTGGTGGAAAAAATGTTGTGCACGTTCAAGACACAAAAACGGCTTTTGAGGTATGGACAAAGCTAAAGGATATGTTTGAAGACAGTGGGTTGGCGAGAAGATGCAGTTTGTTGTCGCAGCTCACAAGTTTTAAGCTTGCGAATTGCACAAGCGTCACGGATTACGTCTACGGCAAATAAATTGAATGCCATACATTTTCCCATTAACGAGGAATGGGTTGGATCACTGTTGCTAGCTGGACTACCGGATGAATACCGTCCGATGATAATGGGTCTACAAAATTGATCAAAAAGATCGAAAAGATCAGAAAGATCAAAAAGATCAAAAAGATCAAAAAGATCAAAAAGATCAAAAAGATCAAAAAGATCAAAAAGATCAAAAAGATCAAAAAGATCAAAAAGATCAAAAAGATCAAAAATATCAAAAAGATCAAAAAGATCAAAAAGATCAAAAAGATCAAAAAGATCAAAAAGATCAAAAAGATCAAAAAGATCAAAAAGATCAAAAAGATCAAAAAGATCAAAAAGATCAAAAAGATCAAAAAGATCAAAAAGATCAAAAAGATCAAAAAGATCAAAAAGATCAAAAAGATCAAAAAGATCAAAAAGATCAAAAAGATCAAAAAGATCAAAAAGATCAAAAAGATCAAAAAGATCAAAAAGATCAAAAAGATCAAAAAGATCAAAAAGATCAAAAAGATCAAAAAGATCAAAAAGATCAAAAAGATCAAAAAGATCAAAAAGATCAAAAAGATCAAAAAGATCAAAAAGATCAAAAAGATCAAAAAGATCAAAAAGATCAAAAAGATCAAAAAGATCAAAAAGATCAAAAAGATCAAAAAGATCAAAAAGATCAAAAAGATCAAAAAGATCAAAAAGATCAAAAAGATCAAAAAGATCAAAAAGATCAAAAAGATCAAAAAGATCAAAAAGATCAAAAAGATCAAAAAGATCAAAAAGATCAAAAAGATCAAAAAGATCAAAAAGATCAAAAAGATCAAAAAGATCAAAAAGATCAAAAAGATCAAAAAGATCAAAAAGATCAAAAAGATCAAAAAGATCAAAAAGATCAAAAAGATCAAAAAGATCAAAAAGATCAAAAAGATCAAAAAGATCAAAAAGATCAAAAAGATCAAAAAGATCAAAAAGATCAAAAAGATCAAAAAGATCAAAAAGATCAAAAAGATCAAAAAGATCAAAAAGATCAAAAAGATCAAAAAGATCAAAAAGATCAAAAAGATCAAAAAGATCAAAAAGATCAAAAAGATCAAAAAGATCAAAAAGATCAAAAAGATCAAAAAGATCAAAAAGATCAAAAAGATCAAAAAGATCAAAAAGATCAAAAAGATCAAAAAGATCAAAAAGATCAAAAAGATCAAAAAGATCAAAAAGATCAAAAAGATCAAAAAGATCAAAAAGATCAAAAAGATCAAAAAGATCAAAAAGATCAAAAAGATCAAAAAGATCAAAAAGATCAAAAAGATCAAAAAGATCAAAAAGATCAAAAAGATCAAAAAGATCAAAAAGATCAAAAAGATCAAAAAGATCAAAAAGATCAAGAAGATCAAAAAGATCAAAAAGATCAAAAAGATCAAAAAGATCAAAAAGATCAAAAAGATCAAAAAGATCAAAAAGATCAAAAAGATCAAAAAGATCAAAAAGATCAAAAAGATCAAAAAGATCAAAAAGATCAAAAAGATCAAAAAGATCAAAAAGATCAAAAAGATCAAAAAGATCAAAAAGATCAAAAAGATCAAAAAGATCAAAAAGATCAAAAAGATCAAAAAGATCAAAAAGATCAAAAAGATCAAAAAGATCAAAAAGATCAAAAAGATCAAAAAGATCAAAAAGATCAAAAAGATCAAAAAGATCAAAAAGATCAAAAAGATCAAAAAGATCAAAAAGATCAAAAAGATCAAAAAGATCAAATAGATCAAAAAGATCAAAAAGATCAAAGTGATCAAAAAGATCAAAAAGATCAAAAAGATCCAAAAGATCAGAAAAATCGAAAAGCTCAAAAAGATCGAAATGACTTAAAATGATTTTGAATATGTCCACTGGAGAATGGATGAGGTGCTTATAGACATGTCCAGGATGACCTTGGACAATATTTTGCATATTGTTTGAATAAGATCACTAGAAGATGACATGGCATTAAAGTTGTTTGGACATCTTTAATTTTTTTCAACACTAGCGACACGCGTATTTGCTGTGAGTATCGATATCACCGTAATAATGCAGGATAGGTAATATATAACTTATTATGTTGAAAGGTAACAATCTCTAACCGCAAAGGTCAATACAGTTTATACCGTAATAACGAATCATAAGCAATATAATATAAAATGTTCAGATATATTAACTGTATAAAAATTGTAACCAAAAATAGCCAAGCGAAACCGTAATAAAAGTATTTTTCGAATAGGTATAAATCGTATAGGGTAATATTTAGATGAAACATTAAGAAATAACATCCTTAGGTCAAACGATTTTATTACAGCTCAATTTGTGCAAACTAGGTATTGCGAATAATAAAAAGAATTCAATTTTTCAAATGGCTTAGAATAATTCATTCATGGTACAGGCTCTTTTTAATAACATTTTAATTTCTATTTATACCTCCGTAAAAATAATATAAATTAGTATATTGTTTAACATCATTACCGAAAGTCACTATAATTGCGACTCTCTATCTTAAAAATGGGAAGAAATAAAAAATTTGATGTTTCAAATTTGGTGTGTTTGGATGAGGTTAAAAAGAATGATAAATGCCTAATTTGAAAAAAAAAATATTAAAAATTATTCTGGGAACATCAAACGTCACTTTGAAAATCTTCATAATTACAACTCTAGAGAGACGAAAACGAGTTCAGTTCCGATGGACCATAACCATCAAAAAAATTTAAAAAATAAGTGTTGCTTTAGAAATGGATCGAAGTGAATATTTGAAATGTATCGGTTACACTATTACTCGTCAACATATGCCATTTAGATTTTTTAATGCTGAGAAATGCTTTCTAAAAATTTGACAACCCTGGTCGTCCGCTTTTGGTATTAAGTTCAACTCCAGAAATATCGTCGATCACTTAAATATGATAAAAATTAAAGTTCGAGAAAATATTATGAATAATATTAAAAATCGTGTAATATGCTTGAAAATGGACATTGCAACGTCGAAGGATAGAAGCATAATCGGCATCAATATTCAATATATCAATTCAGTTAGCATCGTGGGATGTTTAACAACATTTACGCGAAAATGCTTATTTTCCTTCAGTGGACATTTCCAAAATCATTTTTAAACCATTTCAAAAAATAATGAAACAAAAGAAATGTTTGTCCAAGGTCATCATGGACATATCCAGGAGCACCTCATCCTTCAGTGGACATTTCCAAAATCATTTTTATAACATTTCAAAATATAATGTAAAAAAAAAAATTATCCAAGATCATCATGGACATGTCCAGGAGCACCTCATTCTCCAGTGTCAAGTCCAAAATCATTATATTAACATTTCAAAAAATAATGGAAAAAAAATTGTCCAAGGTCATCATGGACATGTCCAGGAGCACCTCATCCTCCAGCGGACATGTTCAAAATCATTTTTATAACATTTCAAAAAATAATGAAAAAAAAACGTTTGTCCATGGTCATCATGGACATGTCCAGGAGTACCTCATCCTCCAGTGGGCATGTCCAAAATGGACATGCCGGGACATGTCCGGGAGCACCTCATCCTCCAGTGGACATGTCCAAAATCATTTTTATAACATTTCAAAAAAAAAAATGTTTGTCCATGGTCATCATGGACATGTCCAGAAACATGTTCATGATGACCTTGGACACATTTTTTTTTTCATTTTTTTTGAAATGTTATGAAAAAGATTTTGGACATGTCAATTGGACATGTCCACGATGGCCACTCCAGGTGGGCGGAATCGCCTTCAAAAGATCTGAAAGATCAATAAAACTGATTAGATCAAAAAGATCGAAAAGATTAAAAAGATCGAAAAGATCGAAAAGATCAAAAAGATCAAAAAGATCAAAAAGATCAAAAAGATCAAAAAGATCAAAAAGATCAAAAAGATCAAAAAGATCAAAAAGATCAAAAAGATCAAAAAGATCAAAAAGATCAAAAAGATCAAAAAGATCAAAAAGATCAAAAAGATCAAAAAGATCAAAAAGATCAAAAAGATCAAAAAGATCAAAAAGATCAAAAAGATCAAAAAGATCAAAAAGATCAAAAAGATCAAAAAGATCAAAAAGATCAAAAAGATCAAAAAGATCAAAAAGATCAAAAAGATCAAAAAGATCAAAAAGATCAAAAAGATCAAAAAGATCAAAAAGATCAAAAAGATCAAAAAGATCAAAAAGATCAAAAAGATCAAAAAGATCAAAAAGATCAAAAAGATCAAAAAGATCAAAAAGATCAAAAAGATCAAAAAGATCAAAAAGATCAAAAAGATCAAAAAGATCAAAAAGATCAAAAAGATCAAAAAGATCAAAAAGATCAAAAAGATCAAAAAGATCAAAAAGATCAAAAAGATCAAAAAGATCAAAAAGATCAAAAAGATCAAAAAGATCAAAAAGATCAAAAAGATCAAAAAGATCAAAAAGATCAAAAAGATCAAAAAGATCAAAAAGATCAAAAAGATCAAAAAGATCAAAAAGATCAAAAAGATCAAAAAGATCAAAAAGATCAAAAAGATCAAAAAGATCAAAAAGATCAAAAAGATCAAAAAGATCAAAAAGATCAAAAAGATCAAAAAGATCAAAAAGATCAAAAAGATCAAAAAGATCAAAAAGATCAAAAAGATCAAAAAGATCAAAAAGATCAAAAAGATCAAAAAGATCAAAAAGATCAAAAAGATCAAAAAGATCAAAAAGATCAAAAAGATCAAAAAGATCAAAAAGATCAAAAAGATCAAAAAGATCAAAAAGATCAAAAAGATCAAAAAGATCAAAAAGATCAAAAAGATCAAAAAGATCAAAAAGATCAAAAAGATCAAAAAGATCAAAAAGATCAAAAAGATCAAAAAGATCAAAAAGATCAAAAAGATCAAAAAGATCAAAAAGATCAAAAAGATCAAAAAGATCAAAAAGATCAAAAAGATCAAAAAGATCAAAAAAATCAAAAAGATCAAAAAGATCAAAAAGATCAAAAAGATCAAAAAGATCAAAAAGATCAAAAAGATCAAAAAGATCAAAAAGATCAAAAAGATCAAAAAGATCAAAAAGATCAAAAAGATCAAAAAGATCAAAAAGATCAAAAAGATCAAAAAGATCAAAAAGATCAAAAAGATCAAAAAGATCAAAAAGATCAAAAAGATCAAAAAGATCAAAAAGATCAAAAAGATCAAAAAGATCAAAAAGATCAAAGTGATCAAAGTGATCAAAAAGATCCAAAAGATCAGAAAAATCGAAAAGCTCAAAAAGATCGAAATGACTTAAAATGATCAAAAAGATCAAAAAGATCAAAAAGATCAAAAAGATCAAAAAGATCAAAAAGATCAAAAAGATCAAAAAGATCAAAAAGATCAAAAAGATCAAAAAGATCAAAAAGATCAAAAAGATCAAAAAGATCAAAAAGATCAAAAAGATCAAAAAGATCAAAAAGATCAAAAAGATCAAAAAGATCAAAAAGATCAAAAAGATCAAAAAGATCAAAAAGATCAAAAAGATCAAAAAGATCAAAAAGATCAAAAAGATCAAAAAGATCAAAAAGATCAAAAAGATCAAAAAGATCAAAAAGATCAAAAAGATCAAAAAGATCAAAAAGATCAAAAAGATCAAAAAGACCAAAAAGATCAAAAAGATCAAAAAGATCAAAAAGATCAAAAAGATCAAAAAGATCAAAAAGATCAAAAAGATCAAAAAGATCAAAAAGATCAAAAAGATCAAAAAGATCAAAAAGATCAAAAAGATCAAAAAGATCAAAAAGATCAAAAAGATCAAAAAGATCAAAAAGATCAAAAAGATCAAAAAGATCAAAAAGATCAAAAAGATCAAAAAGATCAAAAAGATCAAAGTGATCAAAAAGATCAAAAAGATCCAAAAGATCAGAAAAATCGAAAAGCTCAAAAAGATCGAAATGACTTAAAATGATTTTGAATATGTCCACTGGAGAATGGATGAGGTGCTTATAGACATGTCCAGGATGACCTTGGACAATATTTTGCATATTGTTTGCATATTGTATTACAACTCTAGAGAGACGAAAACGAGTTCAGTTCCGATGGAACATAACCATCAAAAAAATTTAAAAAATAAGTGTTGCTTTAGAAATGGATCGAAGTGAATATTTGAAATGTATTGGTTACACTATTACTCGTCTACATATGCCATTTAGATTTTTTGATGCTGAGAAATGCTTTCTAAAAATTTTACAACCCTGGTC